>JBBMOI010000002.1:42730000-43020000 GCA_038088405.1 Porites divaricata | reverse complement strand
GTTCTCTTGAGTAAGTTGTCTTGATAAATAACGCTAACGTTGTTGAAGACAACCCAAAAAAGACACTTAGGAAAAACTTGACGGCGACGCCTTTCAGTTATATAAACAACGCCTCTGTCAATTTAAACGAAGTCTGTCTCCATATAACTTACCTTTTTCTTAAGGAACTAGTTTTTGTCATTGCCATTTTTCTCCTCGCTTTGCTGTCCCATGAGTATTTGCATTCTTTCCCGGAAGTGGTATCAAGAGTCTTTTCACCGGAATCGACTCCACTAGTGATACAGCAGTCTCCTCTACTGAGCTAATTTACTCATCTATGTCTTTTCTTTTATCTGTTGAGTTATTTTATTGTCATTGCTGACATTTTTTTTCAAATCGATCGCTTGGAACCTTCTTTCACGGATTCCGTATTCCGTTTCTGTTTCCGTTTCCGGATTCCGTGTTTTAGTGCTGCCCTCATTGGTATGGCAGCAGTGAAGTTATCTTCTTTCCATTTTGAATATTTAATTTCTACCTCAGAAAATATCCCTGCATCTTCCTCTGTTCAAGATCAGGTACTGGAGACAGTTCAGAACAGGTAAAAGGTCAAATGACTGTTCATGATTTTGTCGCTGTTACCCTGGTGTTACGTTTATGTAATTCTTTTTCTTCTGAGAAATTTAAGGAAAATTATTACAATAATATTACTCTGTGTGTGATTGTTCTACCGTAGTGTGTTTGGCTGGGATCATGTGACTCAAGGATTGGTGCAGCTGGGCTTCACTCTGATGGATGCATTTGGTCCCAAGATGTTCGGTAAATATTGTGGCACTTTGGTATTGAGCAGATTGCATTATGTATAACACTCAGTAGTTAAAACACCAACCTAAGGTCAAACTGTCAGCCAAATTTGGTAGGCAGACCCTTACCTCATGCAGGGGACAGCTGTATATGGAAGAGGTTTGCTGTGACATAACTGCTTTCCAACAGTTGTTGTGGAAACATCTTTAAGTAAAAATTACAAAAATGTGTAAGGTCAAAATAGTACTAAAAGTATTTAATGTCTGTCAGTGAGTTGCGTTTTTGTGCTCTCTTGTAGATTCTACAACCTCACCAAATCTGTCTCCAACACAACACTCGTACAAGCTTGGATCCTCCATTCTGCTTGATACTTTCAAGGTAGATTCTGTACCGTTGTAGTTTTTATACCGCCACCTTGCTAGCTCAGGTAGGAGAATGCCATCTGCCTTATATGGGGAAGTCAGGGGTTCAAACCTTGGCTGGACCTGCACTTTAACACGAGGTCTTTAAATAACTGAGAAGAAAGAGCTGCCTTTGTAATGACATCTGCAAACAGTTTGACTTCTAGTCTTCTCGGATAAGGACGAAAAAAACGTAGGTCCCATCTCACAGCGCTTTCACTTATTTGGTTCTTGTGGGACGTAAAGAACCCACACCACAGTATTATGGTTTAGGGTTGATTTGTTTTGATGTTTGGCATTGCCATTGCAGCTGAGAAGTTCAGACACAGGGTCTTTAAATAACTGAGAAGAAAGAGCTACCTTTGTAATGACATCTGCAAACAGTTTGACTTCTAGTCTTCTCGGATAAGGATGAAAAAACGTAGGTCCCATCTCACAGCGCTTTCACTTGTCTGGTTCTTGTGGGACGTAAAAGAACCCATACCACTGTTCGAAAAGAGTAGGGGAGGTAGACCTCGGTGGTGTGGCCAACCTTTCCTGGGCTAGGTGGGTTATATGTAAAGAGAGGTCTTAATTAAGGGATAACCTCACGATCCTCCTTCAGGTGTCGTAATGGCTACCTGTAAACAATGTATGTATATTACAAGTTGGAGCCAAGAGATCCTTTTTTGAATAAATTGTGAATGTGACCTACAAATGTTTATAGACAATAAAAAAAACAATAAATCTGTTTGTTTTTACACACCTTTTTAGTTTTCTTTGATCTCTATATTGTTATTTTTTGCAGGCTCATGAAATGGTCCGATCTGAAATTCTTCAACAAATCCTTAACAGAGTGATTACTAAGGCAACTACACCAGTCAATCATTACATTGGTAAGAGGAAATTTTGTGCAATAAAACATTACATTTTTTATGAACACTGGTGTGCTTTACTAGGCAGTTAAGTTCTGAGTGTATAATATTGAGAAGTATAGGGCTGGGATGTCACTGAAGTTGTATAGCTTGGAAATAGGTGTATATGTTGTGGTTCAATTTTATCCTTGGTTTAAATTATTTACACATTATCATACATTACCATACCCAAAAACAAAGGAAAACAAAGTTTAAACCAAGGATAAAATTGAGCCACAACATATATACATGAGGTGAGTTCACTAAATTGAAAAGTCCTTCCTGGTGACTTAGGGCTTTGAATAAGTTTTTAAAGATAGGGGTACATTTATCCCATCTGTTATGAGCCATTTTTCATCATTTTATGAAATAATACTTTAAAGGACTTCATCGTGGTTGCTTTGAGCTTGATAGTGTTTGAAAAGGTTCAGACATTATAATGTCTTTTTCAGATCTCCTAGCCAGCACCGTTTCTTCAGCACCACATGTGTTACTGGAATCAATGCCAAGGGTAACAAACAGTAAATTTAAAATACTTTATGAGAGTCTGTCTTGACAATTCTTTGAATAAGATCATGGAAAGTGCCAGTCACCAATCCCACCTTTTGATTTGTTTCTTTTTATTCGCAGTTCACATGTTTTTTAGGCCTTCACAAACTCTGGAAATACTATCAATATCGCTTTTGAGAAAAACACTATTTTGTATGTTAAAAATGTTTTTTGCAAGATGAGTACTTGCAGAAGTACTGCTATAGAACATAAACTCAGAATTTTTGTACATCATTACTCTAAGGCAAAAAGTCAGCATTGTGCCATTTGGACTGACAAAAACATGTGTAATGTTTTACTGGCTAATTTGCTTTTGATATAGAAAACCCTTTTTTTATTTTGTATGTTGAAAAATTTTGTGAGACAAGAATTTCCAGACCTACTGCAAAACAAAAATGTCCAAGAATTTTTCCTGCATCATTGCTGTTAGTCAAAAAAACCAGCGTTGTACCATTTGGACTAACAAATGCACCTGTAATGTTTCAGCAGCTAAATGTATCAGTTTGTTTGTTCTGAAGTCTTTAAGTTAGTAAGGCAATACCTGTTTTTCAGTCTTGTCTAAGAAAAGTTTTTCAACCAATGTGTTTTTCAGGTTAAAGAAGCTGTGGACTATCTGTCCTTTTTACCCCCAAAATCTGCTGAAGGGTTTCTCAAAGCAATCCAGGTACAGTGTAGAGTTCTTTTTTTCAATGTTCATATTACGATCAAGAGTGCGAAAAATTATCTGGCACTATATCTTTTTTAGTGATGCAAATGCTTCTTGTGCTATGCTTCATTATCTAGTAGATATTTCTGACCATTGTTTATTTTGTACAAAAATGTAAAGGTTTTTCTCTTCACAGCCTCTGTTAAAGATCAGTTTATCTCTACGTGATTCACTTATTCTTGTGTTACGAAAGGCAATGTTCTCAAGGTAACAGTCAATACTATCCCTTCAATTATACCATTTTACATCAGGTAATGAAGTGTATTACAATGAACCTCATAACCTTCTTGGGCATGTCTGCTCTTTAGTGAGGGATTGAAAGAGGGTTTACAGTGATGGCAATAAGCCGCTACCCGCTTTGTAAAATTTTCACAGGCAAGTTGATGCACGTAAGATTGCAGTAACAGGATTTCTTCTCATTCTTAAGAATTTCAAGGTACGAGCTGTCATGATTATGTAGCTACCAAAGAGAATAGCTGATCTCTTTATTATACAGTTCATATTCTTTTGCGTCCTTTGAAAGTGAAGGGAATACAGGAGAATGTTTTGTTTGAGGCCTACACAATTATCGTCTGAATATTTCTTGTACAAAATGTTTGACAGTTGAATACCTGGGAAGGGTTCATTTTATTATAGAGGGGATCTTTTTGCAGGTTACTTTTCAATGAGGGGATATTTTTCCATCACAGCTAGAGACAACATTTTTAAGAGTTCTTAATTCTGTAGAGTCTTCCCTTATGTGCAAATAGCTTAGTAACAGATGTGATACCTTGCAGATTTTAGGAGGAGGTATATCTTCTAGTCAACCAGCCAGCCAGTTGAGTCAAACACTATCACATTCTAGTCAAATCCAAGTGGATGTCCATGTCAGAAGCAGTGGAGTAGGCAATGAGGCTCTGTGTTTGGAGATACTAGGTGAATACAACACTTGAACATTATTTGTCAGACAAGAGGTACATGGCATCAGCGAGGAAATTTGTCAGTAGCCAATGCAACTTCATATTATTTACCATGGTCAATGCAGCCTGGCATTAGGTTATTTCCTTTTGACCTACAATCATGGACAAAAGTGTTGGGACAGTTATACAGTTCAAACGCTTTTTAATAAACGCGAAATTGTAGCCGTGTGCCAATAACACTCCACGTCCCTACCCTGTCCCCCCACCCCAGGGGCAATGTTGAAACCGTGAAGGTACAATTCCTGTGATGTTTCAACATTGTACTGGGTGGGGAAGGGGGAGGGGACATGCATTTCTAACATGACAGCACTGTTTTTTGCGACAATACTTGTGAAACGCATATAATCAACGTCATGTTCTTACTGTCCCAAGGACTTTTGTCCATGATTGTAGGTCAACTTAGAGCAAACCTTCTGACGTAGTGTACATGAAGTTAAGAGCAATTCCATCAAATGGCCATTGATCAAAGTAAACCCGTTGTTTAACCAGTATAGAAAGTGCTTTGGGTAAAGTAAGCAGATACATAGCTAAGGAGAGCTATTAGTCAGTCACTGAAGACATTTAGTTGTATAAGTTATTAGAACCCTGCGATGGTGGTTCCATGTTAGTTCTTTTTGTTTTGTTTTCTGCTTAAGGAAACCTACGCCGATGTTTGACTCAACAAGCAGATGTCAGGGTGCAATTGTATGAGGTATAGTCTGCAAACATTGCAATTTCCACATAACCATTTGTAACAAATTTATACGTACAGCAACTGTATACTTCAGTAATTATCTATCTTTTTTATCTACCAAATGTTTCACTGATCTCACCAAGTGTAGACTGATATTGAGGTCAAACACATTTCTAGTTTCAGTACAATGGTTGTGATTGAACAATAATTTTAAAAAGAGCCAGAAATTCATTTCATTTTCGTTGTAATTGTGGTAAAATTACCAATAAATAACATAAGCCAAGTCATTGTAACTATAAACTGAAATGTTTTCTATCGTTGTTATTTTCTCTTTTTGTTCGTTCCAGGGTTTGTTTCATGTGCTTTATAGAAACCCTCAGCTACAGCAGCCGATTTTAGACATGTTCTTCAACCAGGTGCAATGCGTTTTCTTTTTAGTTTCTAGTCACCATGACTTATTTTGCATTCTGTCATCTTGTTATTGTCTGCTTAAAGCTGGGAATGTTTTCTGTGTTGTAAGATTAGACTTTCAATCTGACTTGTATAGCTACTAGCTAAGGTATGTCACGAGGAATCTGTGGTAAGGATAAGCATTCTGACGCAAGGTACATGGCTGGCCTTCTACTTAGTAGTAGATGCTAAACAGTGCATGGTCTTGCCTTTAATCTGGCGTTGCCATTTGGGCTGACAAGCGCACCTTCTGTATTTTAATGACAGTAAGTAATAGCGTTGGCTATGTATGTTTCAACACCATAGAGTGTGCATGTTGTAATTGCATCCTTAGTTTAGAGTGATTGGGTACTAAGATGTATGTCAGTGACATTTCCTTGATTCCGTGCATATCAAACTTCCACTCAATGACTGTTTTTCTGGCATGCGTGTGACAAAAACCTAACAACTTCTTTAATATATTATTTTATCACAGTTTCAGAGGTATGTTGAATCTGATGAAGATGTAAATCCTCCTATCAAATTAGAGCCATGCCTTTCAGCTGCAGGTGATCAAGTTTACCTCACAGAACCACTGGTACGTTCTAAAATTTTTACTCCTCTTTGTTCTCAAGAATATGGTTTCTTATTTTGGTTGTTTACATTACTGTTAGGCCCATTTGCTGTGTTATCTTCTACATTCAATGACAAAGTGCATTGAAAGTTACAACCAGGAGGAGGATGAGCGGAATGGTGAGTGTGTTTCTAATCTTGACCTTTCGCTTTCACAAGTCTCCTCTAACTCAGTGCCAGAGCATCTGGACAAGCCACCAAGTCATAGGTCTCACTCTTCTTGGAGGATCTCAAATTTTCTCCATTCACCTGAATCACAAACTGATTAAAATAACATTTTCTTTTCCACCCTTGTTCCTTATATTGGTTTCAGATTCTATGGAGCATATTTTGAATGAACTAGAGGATCTATTCCAATCACTTGTACGTAGGATGAATAAATCTGAAATGGAAGACTTTGAGCTGGTAATTATTATATTTAAGTGGTTTGGTTTTTCATGACATGTGCTCTTCTTGTGTTTCAACCTTTTTGTTCATTTTTTCAGGACAAGTCTGCTGATTTTTCTTTGACCTCAAGTGTTGGTATCAAGAACAACATTCTTGCTCTACTTGTCCTTGGAGTTTATGAGGTAAGCACTCAAGTTGTTGTCAAGTTTTGTCTTTAAAAGTTTGTTTTCGTTTGAAAGTTATTTCGATGTTTTATCCTCACTGAGAAGAGATTAAGTAGAACTAATTGTAGAAACCTAACCAGATGTCCAGTGACAGCAAATACTCTTGGAGAGTTGCTTTAGTTTTAAGTATCTCTTTGCATTTTTTTTTCTCTAAGAAAGAACACCCTTTTGATTGTCTTTGTTTAGGTTTTATTCGAGTACAGTTTTGCTGAAGGAGAATTAAGGTTGGTTACTTTTGCGTGGGCCGTCCTACACCTCTATGAGCATAGTGCCTAGTAACTCTGGTTTAATAATGTTATTGCCAGATCACGAATTGGAGGAAGAATTTGCTCTGAGTCTGTATTGTTATCGTCATTAGTCTCGCTTACGTAAGCAGCGAGACTCATAATCTGTAAGCCGTTTTCCTTCGTATTTGGGACACAAAAAGGGGGTCATGCTCCCCGGCGTTCCTAGCGGACACCGCGGAAACTGGGAATAAGAAACGTTACGTGACAGAAGCCATGCATGTTTTGTGAAGAAAGCTTAGGAAAAATGAAATTTAGAGCTTTTCCGGAACTGGTCGGTCCAGAATTCTATTGCTTGAAAGCGTTGATTACTTTGGAACAAGTGAACACTTCAGTGGTCGAAAAAAAGAAGAAGAATAATTATCTTAATTAGCAAAACTTATGCAAATGATCTTGTGATGAGCATGCGGTTTATTTTCGGCTATGATTGAAATAACGCGCCATGTTCTCATCACGTTTTTTATCTCTAGCAGTGATGTTATTTCTCTCGAATCGAGGCCCTTGAATTTTTGTGTAATTATACACGCGTATAGCGGCAGACGTATTTCCGGTCGTCGCTAACACGCGTATTAAATCAATTCAGAAACAAGTCGTCGAATACGATATAAAAACTAAATATCCTGACGAATACTCGACCGTTAATAAATTAAAGTAGGAAGTGAAAAACCTTAGCGAGTAAATCCTGTTTCGTGTAGAATTAATCACCTCCTCATTTCGTATCTAGTCTCCAAGCAAGCGAGACGAAGCCCTGAATTTAAGAGCGTTCATGTTAATTATGTTATTGCTGTTGTTGTTAGTACTGAATCAACTGAAGAGATCATGCAGCTTTTTGGCAATTATCACCAACTGTCTGAGATCCTGAAAGAAAAAGCAAATGCAACTGGTAAGGTGACCTTTTGATACAGGCTAGAATTTAATATTAACTCGGGCACCCAACGGCAATTTTCGGAAAATATCTGTTCGGAAGACGATTTGAGATCTAGAATTTTCGGAACATTTGTTGTAAAATTTCTTGCTTGCCTGCGGCTCCTAGGATTTTCCAGCATCTAAAAAATGGTATAATTGCCCATTTTTAACGGATTTATACCCTAAAAAGGCCACCTAGAATTTTCGGGAGCCCTTTTCTGGCTGAAATTTTCGAAAAGGTAAGTTTTGATCCCTATAATTTTCGGATCACTAGACTTTCAGCTAGGAAATCCGAACAGATGAGAAGTTTTTAGGGGATAAAAATATGCCTACATCTACCGTTTAAATACTAAAATACGTTCAACAATGCTATGGTAAGTGGTTTTGAGCTATATTCTCGTTGAGTGCCCCTGATTAACTGAATTCTGTAATGTATAATAACTCACACAGAACTTGACAACATCGAAGTTTTATGTGTTTTATTATGACAGGGAAAAAAGGCCGTGCAGCAGTTGGAAAACAAGGAACTAAAAGCATGCTGTCTTTGGAGTGCTCAGCATCCTTGTTAAGAGTGTTATTTTGGTATATGTTTAAATAATCCATTGTATAATTTGTCTGTGGTTTCAATATGATCTTCTTTGATTTTTGAACAATATCTTGACCTCTGTTAATTCTGAATATCCTTAGTGATACAGCTCCCAGCCATCAACAAAGCTTAACCACGCTGAGAGGCTCAAGAGACCTTATCAAATATGCGGTCAATACAGCTCTTCAGAAGCTCAAAGAGGTACTTTTAACCCCTTTTGATAAGAATGTGCATACCTATTACTTTGCAGGGTTATTTGTGCTGGAATGCCTCCACATGCTCAATGACTTAGCCAATTGGCCCAAACACCCAGTTTACTCAAGACGCACATAGGATACATAAATACATGAAAGGACTTCATCTAAATTATATGGAGATAAAAGGTCTTAACGATAGATACTAGAGGGCCGTGACGACGGCGACTAAAACGCAAAAAATCAGTTAGTGTAATTAGCAATAAAAACAACGGAAATGTAGGTGCATCACTTCTTTCTCTAGTATAAGATGCTTTTGTCATGATATATTTTGCGTTGTGGTTTTTCCTAGATCAGTGAAAGTGGCATTTGTTCTGGTCCTGGTGGTTCTAGCAAGGAGCATATTTACAAACACTGTTGTACAATTGCGAGGTTATGACAGTTTTGGTTTATATTACAAATTCTTAATTAACTTTTCACGCTTAAAAGTAATCAGCACTAACTTGTCTTTTTATTTTAGAGTGTTCTGGAAACACATGACTGGGGAAAGCTGTTTACAGGAAGACCATGACAAAAAGGACAAGGTACTGAAATCGAACCACAAAGAAGAAAGTTCCAGGTGATCTGTGACGTCATTGCGGGGGCCTGGGGAAAGAAATTTTAATGCCGTATCCCATAAACCAACGCGCGCACCAATTCAATTCAATTCAATCTGTTCCCGTCAGCTTTGGTTTATGGGATACGGCATTAAAATTTCTTTCCCCAGGCCCCCGCAGTGACGTCACAGATCACCTGGTTATTGATATAGGTTTAAATAGTGGATGATTTTTGAAAAAACCAAACCAAACGTTAGCACACTTTTGTGGGTGAGGAAAGGGGTGGGGAACTGGGGGGTTCTAAAAGGTTCTAACCGGGGAAATTACAGAACAGCACCTAATATTTCACAGTCGTAAAAAAAAAAAGAGTGGAAGCGAAGAAAAAAGGGACAAGAGCCAGGAATGCAAGGTTCGGGAGGCTTCTCTCAGCCCTCCCTCCTTTTTTATGGTAATTAAGTTTACCTTGCCTTCCTTCCTTCCTTCCTTTTTTCTCGGTAGTGATTTCCCCTTGCTTCTTCTAGGTGAAGTTTTCATGATTTTAGCAAGTAAAAGTCACTCTTATCTTCTTTCCCAGGGTAAAAAAATCAACAGTTTGTGTGTGGAAGGATTTTGCCTCGTGGTTAACATTATGTGTTGCGTGTTCTCCCAGAAATTGCCCCATTTCTTGAGCGTAATAGGTGAGTGGTAAATCTTTGTTTTGTTTTTATTTTTTCAAATGG
This sequence comes from Porites divaricata, assembly GCA_038088405.1. Classification (NCBI taxonomy): domain Eukaryota; kingdom Metazoa; phylum Cnidaria; class Anthozoa; order Scleractinia; family Poritidae; genus Porites; species Porites divaricata. The sequence goes on along the minus strand of JBBMOI010000002.1, from coordinate 43,010,081 downwards.
CTTAAAACCCTGTAACACTCACGCGGAGTTTGCTGTTTCAAAGACATTTTATCCTTCTTTAAGCTTATCGATAGTGTCCTCATTCCCAAAAAAGGTGACGTATTAGGTCATCACATACTTGAAAAAAAAAGAAAAAGTACAATGTCTTGAAAAGCCACTACTGTAGGGTTTACATTTAAATCGTCTCTTATACGCTTTTCATGGAAAATAGGTCGCTTCGCGGCCAAAAAAGGCCCGCTCCGCTCGCCAAGAGGTCGACTTGTAGCAAGTCTAGGCACTCCCCTGCGTAATCTTACCCCGGTTGTGGGCCCCCAACGGACTCAACAAATTACCAGAAGTATGTTTCAAATATTTCCCTTCAACCTGACTGGCAAATTGACAATGGCTTGTTTAACAGGCCAATCATTTTGCTTACCCAAATCTTGGGACACAACTTGGGACCCAGAACAAGGATTTTAGCGAAGGCTCGCTGACGGACATAACCTGAGGTTTTGTTTCGTCTGTAGCGCCGATAAGTTAACAACACGATTTGCCTGCTTAGAGGTAACTGAAATGGTATTACATAGCAAGTTAAAAAGGATGCTGATGGCTCACTCAGAGACAATTGTACGTGATGTAAAAATACCACTACATGTACTGCAGTGGTTGTCATAATTGTTTTATTATTTTAGACTCAAACCAGGATAAAGACAAAAGTTCAGCTGAAGAAACAACCAACCAAGATGGCGTTTATTCACAAATAAAGAAATTCCAGGTCTGCAACACTTTTTTTGTTGATTCTACCAGTGCTCATGTTGCATAACATTTCATTATTTTGTTTTGTAGGTTGGCTTGGTTTTACCTCCAGGGTTTATTTACCTACCCATTTCACGGTTACCGGTTGTTTCGATACATCAAGTTAATTCGTTCAAGGTGTAAATAGTTTCACGTATATATACTTCGCTTAAAGAACGAAGAATATTCACCCAAAATGTTTTTCTTGTTCAACTGCAAACTTTACTTGAGTTCGTATCGAAACGACCAGTTTCGCATTTCACCATAGCAGGCCTCGTGGTCATTCTAGGGCTCGAAAAAGTCCCACCGGTAGCCCAAAACAGGTAGATTTTTTGCAGGATCATGTGCTCATGATACAATTGTGAAAAAGCTAATGAGATACTGGCTAAAAACTCTAAAATGTTTACTTCTGAACTTAAAAATGACCGTCGAACGGTCGAAACGTGATTCTTTTTTAACGTTAATTTTTATAGTGAAATCCGTGTCGAAAAAATTGGTTGATTCGAAGTAGCTTTTTAGGTTAATAACCCAATGGGCAAGGGACCAGGTAAGTCCTCCTCTAACAAAATCATTAAGGTGGCTCGATAGGGTTTTTCTGGGTCAATACCTCCGAGCATAAACCACGTAGTCATTAACAAAGATTTGGAAAAATTACGCCATATTTTAATTGCAGCCGTATTTCTCGGCACTGGGAACTCTTCTTTCAAAATCGTTCTCTGGAGCTTTTTCCTCCAATAGCCGCGTCGATGTTCGTGAATTTAAGGCGAAATCTATAAGAGCGTTATCGAGATATTTTGGGATGAAGGTTTTTATGTTTAGAAATATAACTGTAAAAATTGGCTAATCTTGATGTGTGGCCGTTATCTGTAGAAAATGAAGCGCCTTTGAATGCAATTTCACCTCATAGTAGTTTCAATCTTTTTAAAAACGTGTGTGAAAGAAGCTCATAGTTTGGTTTTCAAACGTTTGTCTCCAGCGTTTGATCATCAACATCATCTCGTCACCTGATGAGGATGGTGACATAAGTCTGAGGGACACTCAGTCACTTGTTACTGTTATTTCACTATTAGCAGAGCATTTGGAGCCAGATGGACAACAGGTAATTAAAAAGTTGACATTCGGACGACTTTGTGTGGTTCCCTAGCCCTATAAAGCAACTTAATTACCCATTCTCTGTTTTGCCCCCATTTCGTAGCCTTTCTCCGCCTTTTTTTTCCTCCAATTTATCATTTTCCCGTTCCGGTTGCCCTGTACCCATCACCCGATTTATTGACATCCTTTACGTTTTTTGTTCCTAGTTTGCACAGTTACAGATCTGGGTACACAGAATATGCGCAGACCACAACGTTGGTGAGAATTATATTTTCTTTTTCAAGTTTCTTGTGATCCCGCTCTTGTTTCAAGTGGCCTATCTAGCTGTTGTGCATCCCTTGACTCATCTGGTTCATGTGCTTTATCTGGTTTGTCTGGATACCCTGGCTCCTGTAAAAAACAGACACGTGCTGATATACCAGAGATGTCCGTAATAGTTAGGAGTGTTCGTATCATTAAGGTCTACAAAATAAGAGGTTTCACTATATTCTCTGTCTAACTGCACTTGTTTGTAGATGATCCTTCACTCACCAAGTGTTTAATGTCCCTGCTGTACTCTCTTACACTGCAGTCAAAAACAAGCGCAGGATTGGTAAGTTTAAAAAAAGAACTAAATCTTTTCACTGTTTATCATAAGTCTACAGCTAAACATGAACTGTATAAATGTCCTTTGTTCACCCATACACATCATGTTTCAAGTTCTTTGTGCTATTCAGTTCATTGCTATCCGTCTTCCAGGTAGAGAAGCATGTCTCTTTGACTCCGCGGTGGAGTCCACCCCAAGGCAACAGGCTGTAACCCTCTCTCTCATTACTCTAGGTTCGCGATATTGCTCAAGACGTTCATAGTCAGCTTGGAGATGTTGATGAGGTATAACAACAGTTCACGTAATACATTTTATACAGTTTGGCAGTTGCACAGTATACAGTGATTCTGTTACCTCTGCGTCCTGCGTCCCTGACGCATAAAAATCCCCAAAGACGCAAAATAATTTGTGGTAATTTGATTGATCTGAAGATGTCCTGTCCTGTAGTTTTATGCCAGTTTTATCCATAAGAATCGTTTTGGACTGTTTTTATCTGCTTATTTTCTATTTTGAGAAATTCTCAACTCACGTTTGCCGTTTGCCGTACGCCGCAAACGTGAATCTTAATCTCTCTATTGACTCAGAGGTCACTAGGGCGAGAGGAATAATTGTTCTAGTAAAATCCAACTAGTTGGTCAAAAATATCGAGAATAAAAAGCTAGACTTTAATCCTTTGTTGCCGCTAAAAAGCCCGCGCTTTTCGCTACCAGTGGGCTATAATATATAGCCTAGTAGTAGCTCAACCAGTGAGAACGCAGCAATGATGATAGACCACTAGTTGGATTTTACTAAAATGTAATACAGAGTTTTGGAGTGTGTCTTTAGATTAACTGTGTGGTTACACAAAGACCCAAGGACTCGTGATATTTCTCAAGATGAGTCCCAGGATTCACCATAACTTATGCAACAAATTCACTGAGTATGTACTGAGGCTCCGTTTACATGGCAAAAACCAGTCCCGGGTAGAAGGGTCACACTCCCAGCCGAGTCAACTTTAGCGGACGTTTACATGGAAAAAACGTTGACCCCTTTGACGGATCCACAGCCCTCGCGCATGCTCTGATTGTCTCGCCTCGACCGGGTTGACTCGGCTGGGCGAGACAAAACGTTTATATGGAGAAACGCAGCCTCGTACCCAGGCCAGTTCGCGCTATCCGAGTTACCAGAGGAGGCTTGGAACCGAGTGCGATAGCGCAAGGCGTCCTCCGCGAATTTCCCGACAAGCTTGACAGGTGACGTCACATCCGAAATCGCCGAGGACGACTGGGAACGAGGCCAGAAGAAACGTTGACCGGACTAAGAGGGTGACCCTATCACCACAAAGTAGACAGTGCTTTAACCGTGTCACCTAAAATAACTTTTTTCGGTGTGAGAATGTATAGGACACAGGTTATTCAATGCATTCTCGTTTCACCATGGTCAGTGTATTTTCCAAAACCGCGCCCATAAAGTGGAAAAGAAAGCCAAACTATTTTTACCTACGAAATGGTGATAATGACAATAAACCAATAAGCGAAACATTAAAAGGGCTGTGTCACGCGGCAGTCCAGTTCATTTTGTTTAATTTTTCCAATTACTCGCCCTCAATCGCTATGGAACTTAAAGTAAGCAAAGAAATTACATGTAAATAATAAACTCAGAGATCCGTGACAAACAAATATGCCTCCTGAGCATTATTTTTGAAGTTGCAAGCACTAAAGGGATCAATTTTGAAAAACTTTTAGGCTGAACAGTTTTCAAAAATTCAATCTTCTTCAGTTTTGCCCCTCCGTGGCATCTGTTGTTTCTGTTATGTTATTTTAACCTTCCTTTAAAGGTTTAAGCGATTATTTTGATGTTTCTTTTAATTTAACGGGCATTTTGTAATTTCCTAATTTGGCTGAATTTCGTGACACAGCTCCTTTAACATACTAGATAAAAGATGCAAATCTTAACCCCACCACATTACCTTTGTTCGAAATTTCTTAGAGAAATTAAACTCAGTCATTCTGTATTCCCTTTCAGGAAATTGAAGTTGAAGACAGAACTCATTTTGCAATCGTTAATCCAAGAACTGCGGCGCCAACTGTAGCAGTAAGTCCAGTCCAGTGTATTTTTTCAATTCAACAATCCTGTTGCCGTGGAGTTGCATTGTTGAATTGTCGTTCGAGGTATCGAGTAGGTCAGCGGTTGTCATGCGGTTATGGCGGCCCTTCAGCGGCTCCGCCAATTTTTATAGTTTTTGCTACAGTTTTCATCTTCTTTTTCGCTCTTTTGTGTTGATATGTTACCCCTCTAACCTAAAGTTATCTGGAGCCCGTTTTGTTCTGTGTTGTTCTTTTTTATTCATGTTTATTAATTAATTAAGTTAATTATTTTTTCTTTGTTATTATTATTATTTTTTATTCTCCCGAATTTAACACAACCCTATAGATTGTAATCTAATTAGTGTAACTACTCAGCTCGGTTGGTTTTTTGCTATTCTGGGTAGTTTATTTGCCTGATTTACTTTAATTTATTCGGTTTTTTTGTAAACGTTTTTTAAGTTGGTAAATAAAATGGTTGGTTTTTTTTTTTTCAATCAAGCAGCGAAACCAACTTTCACTTGCGTACTCCTCTTCGATTTTTCCAAATGGAAAGAGATTATCATTAAGCTTTTGGAAAAAATAAGCCATGGAGCGTAATAATAAATCAACACTTGTACTAATGGTGAACTTTTAAATTTGCATAGCTGCAACTGGTGAATCGGATTGAGAAAATTGTGGATGAAATGGAATGGGCACTAGTAAAGGTCAAAGGCGACACCATATCAAGCGTAACGGGTACTACAGGTGAGATGGGAGGAGCACAGTGTTACCTCTACCTTGAGCTGGTAGGTGAGGTAACCCGCCTGTCCATATAATCTCTTATATGGTCACCCCATCTGTCATGTAAACGTGATTAAATTATTAAATAAGAGTGATCATATGAACAGGCGGGTTACTCCACCTAAGCAGGTTACCTCACCAACCTGGGGTCCCCCACCTCCATGTAAACAGGCCCTGAGAGTAAGAGAAAATGTAGACATATTAAATTCTGCAAGCAGAATACTGCAATGCTGATCGTACTACGTGAAAATTAACTCTGCAAGACATCAACACGACACCGAAAGAACTCAAAACAGTACGTAGTACGATCAGCATTGCAGTATTCTGCTTGCAGAATTTAATATGTCTACATTATTATTTTTGCTGATCAGGTCTTTATAGATTCTACGTTCTTCGGCATATTCGTTTGCGGTCCTTTGCAGTCCCTTGTGGTTAATGTTTGTAAAAGCAAATATTCACTCAAAAAGCACCGTACCGTCCCAGCAACAATCCGGAGCGGTTTGACTTTCATTTTTTTTGTTGTTGTGTTTTTTTACATTGACGATATGACCGATTGGAAAGGCATGAAGCCTTTTAAAATTAACTTTCTTTGCGTCCTTATGCTGTCTTATGTCGTTTTAAATAAAACAAAGAAAAAGAATAGAAGGATTAACTAAGTGCTGGGCGTAGTCCCTTTCGTGAACGGTCGTTGCCATTTTTAAGACACAGAAAATTTTTCCCCTGTTATTAAGAGTGTTCCTATTAAAAATAAAGAAAATCACAACCCGTGTTCGAACCCCAGACCGTTTGGATCCTTACCTTTCTGCCTTACTACTACACTACCACACCGATCCGCCAAAATTCCGAAAAAACTGGCAAACTGTTTTTCTTAACTGATACATCAATAAAAGGTGACCCTAGCCCTTTCCATAAATCTTAACGCAAATTGAACTTGGGCTTCAACTTTGTTCTTTCTAAGACTATTAAAAAACGTATTAATTGCCCTATTGTAACTTATTAATTCAGGGAATAATTAATCCATCACTAAAGGCTTGGTTACCAATGTTAATGGTGCATGGTCAGCACTTATTAACATCTGTCGAAAGGCCATTGGACACCTTATGAAGTTTACACAACGTAGTATTCCTTATCGTTTTGGATTAGCCGGTTAAGCACTGCGTTTTATAGATTAGCGTTAAGCACTACCTTTACTGATTAGGGTTAAGCACTGTTTCGAAACTGGTCAGGGTCCTTTTTTGGGTTGGGGTTGATGCTATGTGTACTTTAATCTACCTTGTGTAAACGGTGCATCGACCATTAAAAACAGCAAAGACCGTTTACGAAAAGCAAATAGGCGGCTCGCAGCCTAGGCACCACATTGACAAGTCGAAACAATCAGAAAGTGCCGAGGCGCTTTTTGGAGTTAATATAGTACTTGGTTCCTGATCGTATTCATGCTTTGATATTATTGTCCTTGGCCAACATTGTGTTTACGACTGGGTTAGCTTCAGTAAAAAAAAAAAAACAACAACAGCAAAACAAACAGTTTTTACCATTTAAGTCTTGTATGACACATTGACAGGATCAATTTAGGTTTCTAGGAAACTGCCCACCTACCCCTCCCCTAACTTCACTTTAACAATCACTTCTCACTTAGGGCAAAATGTTGGGTCAGGGGAGGGGTAGGTGGACAGTTTCCCAGGAACCTAAATTACGTTCAGGACCATTTCCACCGCCAAATACTACAGTGAAAGGATTTATAAATCAAAAATGAGCTCCGTATGAAACTTAAAAAAGTTTAAACGCTGTAACGTGGGTTGATGTTTTTTTTAGAAGACAAGGTTCCAAATTCCCCTGAAAGCTGTCCACGTGGTGTCCTAGGGCAAGCTATTTGCCACCGTCTCTGCACGGTTGTTGCCGCTCTTCATGAGCTGTCTCAGTCTGCTCTTCCAGTCGGTCCGTGTACGGAAGCCGCGCTCAAGGTAAGTGGGAGTTCTGCACCTGTGACATACAAATTTCTGGCGGCGTTTTTTTCCTGGTGACTATGACTTTACTTTTCTGTAAAAGAAACTCTACTTAAGACAAGAGCTGTCTATTCCAGCAGGGTTCGTACATGTCATAGAAAACCTGGAAAGTCATGAAATTCATTAAATAAATTCATTTTTAATTTTCGGTTAAAGTTTTGTGTGGTAGATTAGCTACTTCAGATGACAAGCAAGGACAATGTAAGATAAATAGTGGTAATTAAACGGCGCGAACCGCACCCGTTTTTGTGGACCAGAGTTTGCATCTGTTCAACTGTTAAAGGTCAAATAATATTCTAAAATAAAAACAGGTAAACCTAAAGTCATGGAAAACTTGAAAAGGTCATGGAAAAAGTCATGGGATTTGAAAAGCCCATAAGAATACGAATTCTGCTGTCTATTGCGGCTGTAAATTTTTTGTTATTTAGTAGTAAAAGAGATCACTTCTGACACTTGCTCTTTTTTAGTCACGTGGTACTAAATCCGGCCCTCTGTTTGGCTGGCGACGGAAGTGACCTTTTTTACTACTGTAGTTTGTCAGAAGACGTTTTTCCATTATTTTGCCCTCTTCGTTATTGCGGAAACGATTTAGTGTAGTGTTTTTTTTTGTAGGTCCTGACAAAAGTTTATAATATCCTTGGTGCTCTTGCAAAATATGTAAGTGAAAATTAATCACATTTCTTAATTACACCAATTCTGAAGTTTAAATTAACGTTTGCTTAGTCAATAGCAGTTAGGCTTTTTCATGCTAAGTATTATTTCTTAAGAAACAGAAGTGTAAATTGTGACTGGACTGGTAAAATTTCTTTGTGTCCTTTTGTAAGAATTCTTTTGGTTGTCGTTTTCATTTTTTAGCACTAATGATAACTTCTTGAGTTTTTAAAACATTTTTAGTTGAAATGCCTAGTAAGAGGTCGACAAGTAAAAATCTTTGCTTATTTTGTTACGTTGTTCGTGGTGATTCCTTGGCGTACTGTTATTTGTTTGTGTTGCAGTATTTGTCCCTATACAGTCAAAGACTTGGCTATCTTCCAGCAAAGTTTGAGAAATTGGTAAGTGACTGTATATTGCAATCTGTTGAACGAATGGAAACTTGCATCAAAGACGTGTAGTGGCTGTAAAGAACATGAGACGCTTTTAACTGGTTTTTTTATGAACCTTAGTTCAGTTTTACACGTGTCATTACGTGGGAACGCACATAGCGCTCGAAGAGGTCGGACTTGCCTGGAGCATCTCTTCAAGTTTTCCAGTAATTTATTAAACTGCGAACTAGTCTCGTGTGTGTTGTATTTGCGAATATGTTTCTAAGGGCCTGTTTACATGGAGGTGGGGGACACCAGATAGGTGAGGTAACATGCGGCCGGTCATCCCACCTAACATGTAAACGTGATCAAATTAAAATGGGAGATTATGTGGACAGGCGGGTTACCTAACCTACCTACCAAATAAAGTTGAGTTGAGTTGGGGAACCCAGTCTAATGCAATCATGAAGAATTCTTTTGACATCAGCTTGAAAACTTCTCGATTAAAGGAGTAATAAAACGCGCAATGCCGGAGGTACCTGAGCCGGGAAGTGATGCGCACACACGTGGTGTTAAGACACCATAAACACACGATGCACGTTCGAAACTGTTTATAACTACAAACTCTGGAACTTTATTGGACCAAAATAACGGTAAGGCAAAAGTAGAGCAAGACGTTTTGTGAATGTTTCCCTTTCGTAAACACCCGATGCCATTTTTCAGACACTGAAAGTTTTTGAACTGTTTTTCTCAAACTCATTAATTATTCGTACAGTTTAATGAATGACGACCATTTGGGTCAGGTGGATGAATCTTGATACCTAATAATGAAACCCCAGATAAAACACCACCAGGTTTTCATCTGAGATCAAACACTAGCATTTTAATGAGATGTGTTATTGATTAAAGCAACTCATGGAAACAATGCAATGATTTTTTATTGTTTCATTTGAGAAGACATGTCAAAAACTCGGGCTTCGGGCTTCATCACGGGTTCCAAGCACCTCTACGGCCTCCTGCTTTCATCTGTTTCTTGGTGTTGGGAACCCGTGATGAAGCACTTGCCCTCGTTTTTGGCATCTTAATTGAGAGTGTTTTCACTAAAAAGTATAGAAATTTACATCCCAGATTCAAATCAGGGCCTTTCGTATATGCTAATCTCTTTCCCTTACCTCTACACTTCCGCACCGAACCACTATAATTCCGAAAAGTAAGACTGAGGTTGAGTTGTTCACTCTACTGCAAACAGAAAAAAAAAAAAGGAAAACGGAAAAGACTCCAAGGACGCCATATTAAGTAATATTTGAGTCTTCATGCTGAACAGAACTACGGCAACGACTGGCTATGTAACTGTTTAGTCCGTTTAAACTTCATGTATCTCAAATGCTGAACAACTCTAATGAAAATCAGACCAGGTTAAAATTCCATGAGTGTACAAAAGTAGACGAGATTGCATGACATTTCAGACCAAAGGAGAAAAGATTCCGTTGTCCCTACTTTATTTTTGAGGATCTCTAAACTCTAAACAAACAATCTTATCATAAATGAGTATTACATGGCACTTGCCTCAGCTTGTATTTGCTCCGCAGGTAAAAATGACCGGCACTCACTTGTCCCAGCAAGTCTACGCCCTTCTCACGTACATTCAGGCCGCTCAAACTCAGAGCCTTCTGGAACAAAGTACCACTGCTAAGAACAAGGCCAAAGAAAGGAAAAAGACAGCCAAGGGACAGAATCTGTCTGGAAAGGTAGACTTGTTTTTACTTTTTGTCACCAACTATTAATTACAGAATGGCCAGGTCTTCATAATGAAAAATGTCGACTGAATGCAAGGGGGTGTAGCTTGTTCTTTTCAAAGAGGGTTCTCACTGCCGGCTAAAAGCAGTAGGGCGATTAAACATGACGTTTCGGCGATGACATGTCAACATTATTTATTTTATTTCTGTTGATCTTTATATTTTAACGTATTGTTTCACACCTTCGTTTTTCTATATATGGTCGAATCCGGCCTCCACTAACGGCCGCACCTCTGTACAACTAGCCTGCGTAGCAAGCGTTTGCGTGCGGTTCAGGAGCAAAGAACGAGGAACGAGAGTCAAAGACCGCGCGAAAAATGGTGCAAGTAAAAGGGCGGGCTCTCGTTTCATTTCTCGCGCGGCCAACCAAACGTAACCAAACTGCGCCCGAGTGGCGAGAATTCGTTGCCGTAGTTTGCTCCGTAACCAAACGGAAACGCTTGCTACACCGGCTACTCTACAACAGCCACTTTCTTCTGTCCCCAACTTGAAGGTTGCCGTTGTGGAGGTTTATCGTTTATCGCTTCTGTTCATTTGCATTTGATTATGGTGGTATGTCGTCGCCGAAACGTTGTGTTTTAAACAACCGAAAGGTGCATTAAAGGATTCGTGATTAAATACGACTTTTTTTCTTTCTTCAGGCGAAGGTGATGAAGGAAGTGAAGTCGATACCAAATCTGATTTATGCAATTGAACAATATGAACGTTACCTGATACAGCTGTCTAAAAAGTCCAAGGTAAATTCACGTTAATTAACTAAGAAGAAAATATTCATATTAACTCGAAAGGATGGGTAACATTAGGGAGCTTAAGCAACGTTGACGGCAACGAGAACGGCAAAAAAGCAACAGGGCTAAATTAGCAAACAACAACTTTGCACGTGCGTCACGCTTTTTCGTACATTTCTTGGCCGTCGTCACCGTTGCACGGCTACAACGTGAAATTCACGTTTTGTCGAGGACGGGGACACAAGACAAAAACTTTCATTTTCCTTTCTTGAACTTTGATACAGTCTTTTAGAATTCATCTGCAAAACCATTTGACGAATTAAACGAGATGGAATAAGCGCGACAAAGTTTGAGGCAGTGCGACTTCACTTTTTAAGTGACGTTTTCGTAGCCGTCATCGTGGTTGTTGCTTAAGCTCCCTAAAATCTGATTAAAGCTCTACTTTGACCTACTCCCCTATCTTTTGACCGTCATTTTGAATTTTTGAGATGTCCTTTGGTCGCCGCGTGTGGTCAACAACTCTCCACTTTAGAAATGAGAAGAAAACTTCGCAAAGACTTCTAGGACTGTTACTAGGGACGGGGAAAAATCGGCCAATAGCTGACCGGCGCGTCTCCATTAACGATCCCAGAAACAATTGCGGGACGCATTTCGTGCTCATTGTCATAGGATGACAACCGAACCAGTTTGGATTTTTTAAGTCACCATCTACCGCCTCCCTCAGCTCCTAATCCTCTCACAAGAATATTTGGGATGTTTTTATTTCTGTTGCTGTTGAGTCGAAAATATCAGCCATATGATGATATAATGTACTTCACAGATTAACTTAATGGAACACTTCAAACGTAGCACAGCAAGAGATTTTCGCATTAATGGAGCCACATTAGAAGCTGCCCTGAGAGAAGATTCCAGTGATGAAGAGGAAGATGATGAACATAACGCCGATGAACAAGATGAGGTAAGTAACCAACGAATTCTCGCCACTTACCAAACGAGAGGAAAGCTGGGCCGAGTTAACGTTCGCAAAGACGTCTGGGACTGTTACTAAGGACAAGGGGGAAATTGGCCAATATTAGGGACCTTACGATACTACAACGGTGACGTCAATGGGAACGTCAAAAAAGCATAAGGTTTAATGAGCAAAACAACAACTTCACGATTTTTGTTGTTGTAAATTTCATTGCCGTTCCTGCACAACTACGACGTGAAATGGCCAAATTGAGAAAGGGAACGTCAAGGCGATAAATTCTACAATCTCTGTCTGAACTCGGGCGCAGTCCCTTCTATTCAGCTCCAACAAAATTCTCTTCTTTTAGGTTACTGGGCAACTTGAGAAAATCGCGAAAATTGTGGTCGTAAGGTCCCCATCAGCTGACCGGCGCGTCCCAAGTAACGATCCCAGAAACAATTGCGATATTCATTTCAGCACCAATGAGTTTTGTGTGGCAGAGTGATTTGGACGCTGGGTCATAACGCTTTTACCACAAATTGTGTCATTAGAAAGCGAACACTGGCGTTGCGCATCTCTATGAACTTACGTCCTCGTTAACTCTGACTTGATGATTCTGAGCTTACTACAAACAGACGGACACTATTTCAACAGGGAGTTTCTTCAATTAAATTAAACTACCGTCTTCTTGGCGTGGTCTGGTACAAATTATAAAAATTATTGAAATCCTTGTACTACTATAAGAACTTAGTGACTCAAACAAACTAGTCAACTGCCGTATGGTTTAAAACCTTTCTCATATTCAGCCAATCGAGAAGACATCGAGTGTACACCAGTTTTAGTAAAGGGAACTGCCTACCTTTTTCCCCGTGCAAAACTCTGTTTTCTGATCGCATTGGTTATTTGTTGTAATTAAAAGGTTTTTCTCTTTACGTTTGTTAATCAAACTATTTATAAAGAAAACATGCTTGTGCTATCTGCTTGTATTATTAGTACCAGAGTGAATTAACCAAACATCTCATGGAGCCGTTGGTCTCCGTCTTGACAATGTTCTGTGCGGCCGTTTTAAATGAAAACTCTTTACCGCTTTGCCACTTTGAAACTTCACCAAAGAACCTTCAGTTTTCAGTTTTTAATTTGACGAATATTTTAAAGAACAAAAGTTAGAATTAGTGTCGAATTTTGATTTGGAAGACTATCTACTTCTAATTCACAGAACAAGTCTCAAGAGGAAGAAAGCAAAGAGCCCCCGGCGAAAAAAGGAAAACTCATGGAAACAAACAAAAAAACAGGCAAGCTAAGTTTAAAGCAAAAATCTTCAAAACAGGCACTGTCTCAAGGAAACAAGTAGACAGACCTGCGGGTCTTGCTGTTGTGTCCAGCATAACCATCGATGACAATGGAGTCAGAGAAGAATCCATTTAATGCAAGTTACGGAAAATGGCTCAGCCTTATGAGAGTTTCAAGCCTTTCCGACGCGATGAGACCTAGTCAAATAGAGTAAAAACCCGCGACTAAGAACCCGGGTTTTCCCAAGTTAGCCCAACAGGTTCTGGCATATTTAGGTTCTTAAATACGTTTTCAATTTGAGACGGAAAAATACATTGTAGCTCAAAAAGTATCTAGTGGTATTCAGCTCACTCCATATGTAAAACTTGCATACCATTACATTTCAAATTCAAAGTAGACAGACTGCAAATTTTCTTAGTTGCTAAAAAAGATAAATCTCCAAAGAGGACCCTGAGTGTTGACTAACCTTACTTGCCCAAGTGTGCCGAATTTTTTTAGAGATAGAAAATAAGAACCTGTTTCAAATTTTAGGCTAAACAGGTTCATTTATAGAAGGGCCCTAACTGGCAAATTTTAGCCTAACATGTTCTTAAAAACCAGGTTCTTAGTCGCGGGTTCTTACTGTACTTCCATTCTCCCAGTCCCTCAGACGTATCTCTTGCACAATGGAGAAGGGTTCAGATTAAAACGTCTTCTTCAGTTGTTAGTTCCCATAACCTTTTTCATGTTGATTTGTTGTTGAGGCGTGGTAGGTTAAGAGGCCTTGGGATTGCTGCCAGGTTGGCGTTTTATCTTCTGTGATTGAGATGTTATCGACTCTCCTCGCGTTGCTCAGCTGAAAGACCAAATATGCGGATTATTATTAAAACAACAAAAAGTGATTTTAAGTATACGTGTTATGATGCCTCGTGTGTTTGTGATACCCTTAAAATGTCTTTCACTGTAAAGGGAAAGTTGATCGCTGTTTACTGTGTTGTGTGGCCTTCTGCGACGAAAAATGTTACTGCTACAAAATACTTTGTAACTAAGACGACAAAGGTGGATGAGGAGCTTTAAAATCTTTCTACAAAATTCGGGAAGTTCCATGGAAGCAAACGGACAGATTTTGTTTTGCGCACAAGGTCATCTTCACGGCTACAACTGCGAATTTGGTGGAAGGACAAAAATTGTAGACGTTCATCTAGCCGAAAAATGGTTAAAGAAAACTCGTAAAGGAATTCTACTTATTTTTTATTTATTTTTTTAATTCCTGTTTGCTCCAGTTATCTTTACTTTTGCGCGAACAAAAAAGGTCCATTCTTTCTCTTTTTTAGATAAGCAGTTGAGACACATTCAAGGTTGTCTTTTATCGCTTAATAGACAATATATGTCGCCCAATTTCCCAACTTCAAAGACAGTTTTTTTTAATTGAAGTTATTTCCTTATCGGCGTCTATACCCGGAGGTCACCTTGTTATGTGATGTGACCTCAAGTTTCCCGGCAATGTTGACACCGCTCCAAACCGGATCCTTTTAAATTATTAATTTTTTTTTTTCTTGCCCTATTTTTATATCCCGTCGCACAGTTTTCAATGTTAGATAAAATTGCCTGTAATAAATTATATTAATCTTACCAAAACACTCCAAAGAAACCATAAAAGGAGACACTGCACCAGGGTATGCGGACGCGAAACTCCTGAGTTATTTCCGCGATAATATCTTTAAAGATTTTAAAGCTTAAAAGCTGCCTTACTCTAATAAAATTTAATCGCATTATGCTAAGACAACAAATAAATGATAATCTTGACAAAAAGGCAGACACGAGAAAGGGTTAAACAAAATTGCAAAGCCCCTTATCCGCTAAACAAATATTCAGTGAAGATTCGTTCAGTGATTCGAAGTAGTTTGAAATACACAATTTCAAGAAAACACCTTGCGTTAAACTAATATTTGACTTTTAAAATAATTCCTATCGGAATCCGATTATCTCGGCCTAAAAAACATCATAAAGTGTTAGTGGAAACGAGGGGTCTTTAATAGTTTCTGTCACTTTCTTTCGTCCATTTCTTTTTTTTTTTTGTAAACTTTGTTTTTTTCCGCTGAGCCGCCTGATCCAAAACCGTTTAAATAACGTCACAAGAAGTCGCAAGTTCGCGTCACTTGTATTACTGAGCTTCTCAAGGTCTAAATCTCATTTAATTGAGGTTTAGATGGCACAAGAGGCTTTTCTTTGCCCAGCTCTCTATCAGGTTTATCTCACCCATCTAAATCCAAATTTAATGAAAATTCTTATAATAACTGTAAAATGCTAAAAAACAAATACCGCCACGCAAAAGTACTTCCAAAAATATTTCATTTGAATGGTAACTTCCTAGGACTTTGTCGACTGTCTCAAAAGTTACAATATTTAACTTCGTAGTCTGCAGATAATACAAAAGCGTCATTGCATGAATGAATTCCAAATCTGGCGGAAACGTTCCTAATATGGACACCAAGCGAATGGAACCGAACGAGCTGTAGGTGGAAGTTTTCATTATACGCATCCTTAGTTTATGTCACCAGAAAGCGGAACTGTCTCTGGAATACGCGCAATAAATGGTCCATCCCTAATGACGGGTTAGTCCATTCTCACAAAGGATGCGGCAGCCCTTTATTTTAGTTCTAACATTTGTATCTGTTGACAAAATCTCGGTACTTGTTTTGTCAGTACAGCTGTACTTAACAAAATAAAATTTTAACAGTATAAATATTAAGTGACAAATTAAGAATTCAGTTCAATTGTTTTCAAAGCCGGTAGGTGTGGCAAATTCATTTTAGTCTACAAAAGAGAGAAGTCGTTACGTCACGTTTCCATGGTAGCAAAGTCTATTGATGACAACATAGTCTCTCCTATGATGACAACAAACCGGAAAAACGTCAGTTAAAAGTGTTTCAGACTTCATCGATCTCGTTCAGTTTCAATTTTGTTTTTGTCAAATGTTGGCTAAATTTTCTGGGGTTAAATCCGAAAGGACCGTATTTAAGTTTAGAAAAAAAATTTGTGTTGTGTTCACCTAGTTTATAAAGCGGACGCATGAAATTAGGACGTTTCACGTCGTGCTGCGATGGCTAAGAAATGAACAAAAAAGCGTGATACACGTGCAAAGTTGTTGTTTTGCTATCTAAACCCATTGCTGTTTTGCCGATCTCGTTGCCGTCGACGTCGTCGTTGCTTAAGCTCCCTATTGTTGTGATCCAAAAATTTTGGTAGCATGACGTCACACTTCTCCTCTCTGTAAAACTGCTCTTTTTTGGGTTGTTAGTTGAAGTTAGCTTTATAAACATTTTGAATTGTGGAAACAACAAAGTAGCGTAAATTCTCGGGATGATGTCATCGAGTTCCGGTTCTTGAATTAGTTCCCATGTTTAACTGCTGCAGAATTATCTTAGTCGGTATGGTAGGGCGCCTGACTGCAGAGCGGGAGGTCGTGGGTTCGATTCACGGGGACGGACCAACCCTCAGGGTCTTAAAATCACTGAAACATGATGGTACATCCTTTGCCCTGCATTGCGACTAGACCTTCGTGCGTGGTTCGAATGATCGTTTCTAGTTGGAGCCATTAAATAAAGTGTCCCCAATTTGTAGTTTCGAGCTAAATACGTCGACACCTGAATCAAGTGCTTTTGCTTTGGGTTCCAGGACTATGGTAGCCTGTGTCAGGCTCTCAGATAGTATAGTGCGGACGTATTAAAACGAGCAAAGCGAAAATAAGACGGACGCGACTTAGGAAAGGGGGCGGTGGCGCTGCCCTGTCTCTCCCCAGCCCCCGCGAGTTTTTCGCTTTTCTTTTTACTGAACGACTTTTCACCACTATCTCGGAGCCTGGAACAGACTAGGACTATGGTGAAGTTACTAGCCGAGGCTTGCGGAAAATTTAAATCGTCCACACAAGTACTGTGCTCGCAAAACAACTTCGAGGGTCGAAATTTAACTGGGGTGGCCTCAACACCACTCAAGCCAGTCTAGTGATGCGTCTCAATTAAAATAATATTTTCCCTGTAGTGGTCGGACATATTTGTGACTGATGCATATGTGCATGGTACTTTAAATGTAAGGACTACAGCTGAATACTCGTAACCTATCAAAGGTGTCGGAGAAACGTTGTGATCGACAGATTTCATTTGAATATTACGCATTTAAGTTTTGGTAACGAAATATTTATTCATTATAAACAGTGCAATGGGAAAGTACTACGTAAAAGCCTTCTTTGAATGGCCACTGACCCAACTTTAACTTCAGAGTCTGAACGAAATCTTCTAACCACTCAAATAAAACCTCTCGGATTTGCTTTCGCATGCAGTTTTCTAAAATACTGAATTCATAGCGGCTAAGCGCTTCAGTGAACAACCCAACATCTCGATATCAAAAAACGGCATTATAAACATTCTTAAGTACTCTTTACAATGAAGATCGCTTTAACGTTGCCGCACAACCAGGTTTTTGAAACCCTTCAATATAGTTTCTGCAAAATTTGGGACAATTTTGATTGTTTGATGTAATCATATGTACAATTAAATCAAGTGAGAAATTTCTTGGCGGAGTGGTGGATTTGCGCTAGCTTTATTTAGAGAGGTTTCATGCAAGAAGTCAGTGATAAACCTGAGTTCCTTTAACTGTCTCAATCTAACAGGAGACACTTTTCAGATCGAAGTTGAATTTAGGTTGGATTTTGAGGACAGGGGACCAAGCGTGCATAACTCAAAACTCACACAAACAGTTTTTGGGCCGGAAATGTTTTTTTTTTCTCATCCGATTTTTTAACGATCCTTGGGGTTTTTGTGGAAAGTAGGCTAACATACTTCTTGATTTTGTTAAGGTTTCAAACTTTTTCCGTTTGAAATTTATCAAAGTTTTGAGAAACGCACGCCAGGGGAAGAGATCGACGCCGGAAATTCGACTGGGCCACACGTTTTTACATGTCTCATTAGTGGAACTCCAACCTCGTTCCCAGGGTTCTCTCCTACCCTCTCTCTCTCTCTCGCTCCGTGAGGCGGGTAGGAGAGAACCCTGGGAACGAGGTTGGTGGAACTCCTGGCCCCGGTTGTTCAAAAGTTGGATAGCGCTATCCACCGAATTTATTGCTATCAGTGGATAAGTAGTACGAAGATCAATTGCGTTATCCACTGGATGGTGATTTATCCAGTGGCGCTATTCACCTTTTGACCAACTGAAGCCTTGTCAAGTGTTCTTACCACTACGCCAAACGATTTCATTTCTTCTCCTTTGAAATTGTACGTTAAAGTTGTCAATGATTTACTGACAAAACGTGTTAAATACATAAAAAAAAAGGTTGAGCAGCAACGTTACCACCAACTTCGTTCGCTAACTGAAGTGGCAATTACTTAGTAGAGTCTTAGTCTGGGCACAAAAGAATCACCCGAAACAACATAGGCTGTACCACATAAGACTTCCAATTAAATTATTAAACTTAACATTTTATCCACTATTTCATCATTTCAAAATAATAGAACATTCAACCCGAAAGCTAGAAACAAAGTAAGATAATATTTTGAAGACTTAGGGCGCTTTCCATTTGTCAGAACTGATCAGCCAGACCATTCCCGTCGTAATGAGAATTTTGACTAGCTAGCCAGATCAGTCAAATCCTAAACAGTGTGCAGGATGGTCCAGTCGACCAGTTCTGACAAATGGAGAGCGACCTTAGAATGATGTATAGTCTCCCTAGTCTGCTACACAGCCGTTTTTTAGTGTCGTCACGCAACGCTCCTCCCCACAAAGGGAGGAGCGTGACGACATAAAAACGGCTGCTATGGAGACTAAAAAAAGCTATTGCCTAACGAAATACTCTAACCCAGTTCAGTCAGCGAAACAGTAGCGTGTTCCAGGCGTTAAGAGAGTGGAACGTGGCGCGAAATGAAAAGCGGAAGATTTTTCCTGCTCACTTCTCTTTGCTCCGTCCATACTATCTGAACGCCTGGAAAGGGGTTTGCGAAACAAATATCCTCGCTGTCCTTAGGGAATTTTTATTCCTTCCTGTCTTTTCTTCCTTTACGATTAGATCTTTCCTTCTTATTCTTTTTGCCTTTCTTTCCTTTTCCCTTCTTTCCCTTCCTGGTCTTGCACGCACTTCTGTGTCTAAGTTTGATCGGCCTGTGCTTGTTTCTCCGCGCGTGACACATGGTAACCCGTAAGCGGCAAACATTTGGGTAGGTTTTGCCATCCGTCCCGCACACAGGTTTATCTATGATTTTGCAATCCTCCCATCTGGGGCATGGTTTAGGTGTGGCAGGTGCCCCACAAGGCCCGTTGTACTCTAAACGAAGTGAGCCTCTTTCTTTCTTGGGCAAACCACACTTGGCAAGAGCAAGAAAGCAGCCATTTTTGTAGGTTTTCTTGTCCGAGCCGCAAACAGGCCGTTCTTTCGATGGGCATTTCTTCGGACATGGTTTGAAGGAGGTGCGGGTATCGCAAGCGCCTAGAAAAAATTAAAGGAGAGTTTCTTTTATGATATAATATTCGAACTTGAAATGCGAACATACATATCTTAAGCATGTGATTTTAAAAGATGATGGACATTCCGGCAAGTATTTGTTTTTTGTGAATGCCAATCGAGTTTGAGCCATTTTGTGGGTGTCTCGAAGACTAAGACCTCTCTAAACCAAAAGTGCTAAAAAAGACCCACTACCCTCTAGAGTAAATAAACTAGGGAATTGTAATTACTAATATGTCTTAACATTTAGTGGCGTTGCCTACAAATGACTTATCCACTCATCAAACTCAATCAAACTACCTCGAAATCTAAGGCCTTCTCATTCAAAACTGCGTGATAACAGCATCTCCTTACAACAACACATGACAGGTATATCCAGGTCTTAATTTTCGAGGTCTATTTTCGAGAGGTCTTAGAGTCTTACTCTTGAAGTCTTTGTTAGCATGCGAGTAAGCTCTCCATAGGAGAGCTTGGTCGCAGGCTAAGTCTTTGTTTTCGAGACAACCGCCATTCTGTATACTGCAGACAAGAAAAAATGGAAATCAACATGTCACCAAGTACATACACTGAGGTCTACTTATGTTTTACATCGGCAGATGATAGCGTGAATGTTTAGAATTAGGAGGATAAAGCTTAAAATTCTAGAAACAATTTGAAGTTTACAAACATGTCACCAAGTACATACATAGGAGCCCAATTTGCAATGCTGAGCATATTTAAGGCGGAATCTCTAGTCACGATTAATGATCTAATCCCTTTACATACAATCTTTTAAAAAGCTACTTCACTGGAACTCGAATACTGACAAAAAAGCGATGATCAAAGTTTTAAGGCATTTCCTGTTGTTGTTTTTAAAATGTGCCTCCTTTTTTGAAACAACGAACTGTTTCAATTTTTTCTGTTTCAGTAGTCGCGGGGTGGAAAAATTTATACGGTGTGTGGTATTACGAAAGAACACTTATGTCAGCCTAATTAGGGGAATTTTCAGAAGTTAAGCCTTTAATAGATCTTCCGGATGGCTAGTCCCTGACGCTTCGAAAACTTCAAATCACCCACGCAAATTGCATGCAAGCTGTTGACAAGTTCCAAATCGGCTTAGGCATTGACTAGTCAGCCCGCAGACGGTTTAAATAATCATTATTTCAGTTTATATTATCTGGAAGAACTTTTGTCGAATGTGGAAACTTACTGATACCGGTAATAGTTCAGATCAGACAATCCTTCAGTTTCTTCTTGCATCAAAGGGACATCAAAGCACTGATGAATGTGAATTGGTGTAATAGGTGTTCGCTACTGATCAACAAGATTGCCTTTGCGTAGGCTCAAAAAATATTCGTTTGCGTAGAAGCATAAAACGCGTTTTAAGACTGAATTTGAGCGCCACACTGGCTAGACTTAACGCTGAAAATCGGTCGGCTAAAGCAAGCAGATCGTCTACTCTAGCCTTCTATGACTAGGGCCTTGACAAAACGTGCCCTGCTGTTAAGTTGCAAAAAGAAGTCAACATGTCTATCATCTTTGTTTATTAACTGTATCAATGAACTATAAACCCGTAAAATCTAAAATGAAAGCAGATTTCATTTAAGGAAATATGACGGAATAGGGTCGCTGAAATCAGTTTACCTTTCCATCCAATGGAATGATCTACAATCTTTGATGAAATAGACGGAAAATGAAGATCCTCCTTGCCCCTAATCTAGTTGTTTGGCGCTTACGCGGAATAATCCCGGCTTGATTTCTGGAGGAAGCAGGGCTTAGTTTTCCAAATTGTAGGTTATATCTATCTAGTCAAGCCTCACGTACGACGTGACGAAAGTATATATTCTGTAAGATCAGTTTGTTCAGTACTTTTTTAACTTTGTCAAGTTACGTTCTTCATTCAGTTGACAAAATCTTACTACTATACGAAAACTACGAAGAATTAAGCATCTGAGTGATACCGATCACATAACTTAAAGGAGAAACTGCCAGATGTTATATAAAGTTGAGGACTTCATAGAAGACCTTACCCAGCCCGTGTGATTTAATAATCTACGGAGAGGCAAGGTTTCCTGATTAGATTAAAGTCTGCAAAACCGGAAGGTGAAAAACCTTCCGCAGCTGAAGGTATTTTCGATAGTTATCACGTTTTTACTGTTATTTCGCAAACTTGCAATTTGTTGATGTTGAACGGTATCATCCTTTTTCATGCCCGATGAACATTCTGGACTGGATTCCATTTGCCTTAACTGCCGAACCCTCAAATGATTTTTCTTTTCAATCCCCTCTCACTACAACGGAGTCGCCGTAATTGTTGACAAGAGCTTGCAGAAGAGTTTTGATGTATTATGTTCTGAGTCCAAGCCTCGACCGGTCCCTCCTGAATTTGGACCCACTACAATTGTGTTGCTAAAGTTACCACCTGTTTTAGTGAAAACGAAAACGCAACGTTCATAACTCGTCAGAGTTGTTACGTTGACTCCCCGTGTTCATTCCTTAGGTTGACAGAATACGTGCACCTTGCTTAATCTTAAAGTCAAACGTTCTCGATGTATAATTATAGCGGAAATTTCATTTTGAGCACTGTACAACAGCTAACTTCTTAAATTCAAAGGTTTAAATTGCGATTTACAAGGGTGCGTCAATTTAGTTAGGTTCGATACAAGTCTTTTGCACACCCCCTCATTAAGGCTGGAAACGGCCTACAGTTAAGGAGGAAAAACGCATTTAAATCTAAATCCACAGTTATTTTGAGAGAGAGGTAAAACGGTTCTCATTTCGTGGGAGAAATTCCTTGTTGATATGACCTAATCCTTCACAATTCACTGTAAACCTGATTACTTGGCCCGAGGAATACTTTTTCGACCAGTTTTGGATGGTGCTATATGTTTTGTTTTATCATTACCTCTTGGTTTCATTTTGTCGATTTTGCAACTTCTTTTAAGTTTGGATTTGGAAAATTTTGAGAGCCATTTACAACTTTTTGAATAAGGTATTTGATCATAGTGTTTTGAAACTGATCGGTGTGAGCTCAATTTTATTTTGCTTTAAGAAAATTGCTCACAGGTGACAGCGACTTTTTTTTCTTTTTCGACTAGATTTGTAGCAAAAATCATTTCACGAAATTTATGCCCTTCATTTGGTGTAGCTTGGAAATGTTTTACTCCTTATAAAACATCTGTATTAACAATTTTTAAAAATAGGTCAAAATAGATTCCTAAAATATGTTTACGGAAATGGGAGACGAAAACAGAAAACATTAGTTCGATTTCCGTTTCCTCTGAGATTAAACAAAATCCATTCGCGGTCTTCTAGATTCTATAATCAATAAACAAACTTAACGCCTTTAAGAGTTTTGGTGCCGCCTATAAGGCGGAAACTCCTAAACGAAACGCTTGTTTTCTTTTCCCTAAAAAGAATGAAATAATTATTTAACAGAGAATCTATTTCCGCGGCAGTCTTTCTTGAAGACTTTTCTTATTTTAGATAATATGTTCTTCTTGGATGTTGGAATTTTGTTTTTCGATGCGTGTTTTCGCGAAAGGCCAACAAAAACAAACCTCCCGCACTGTAAAAACAAAATAGCGGTACGTTCAATGATCGTATTTTGATAGTGCTACACTGAATCAGTGTCGATTTTCTGCATAGTTCACTCTGTATTCCAAAGCACAGCACAAACCACTTTATGAATCTTGCCTTCACTAAATGGAACAAGTTCATGTTGGAAGGAGAATTCTATGCAATATTTTTCAATGTTTTTATTAAGCTTCTGCATTTGTTTTTTCCCGCTATCAAGTTATGAATCTACTAAGACCTGAGTGTCAGCTTTGACCTTTCCATATCACATAATGCTCGCAGCTTAATGTTAAGAAAAGAAAAGGTGCGCACTTTCAAAAATTCACACCCGGTCTATGTTTCGGTCAATATTTTTGGTTTTGCCAGTAATATTTATTGTTATTGTACACTCTTTTTTTCTATGAGAATATATTTTATAAGAATATCGAGGGTGAAATTTGCAAAATTTTAACAATATTTTAAGAATAACCCTGAGATTTCCAAAAGGATGATGATTGTAACCGTATCAAGTTATTGCTTCCTCCCTCGGGAATTCTACCCAACAAAACGAAGAAACCTGCATTGGCTATAGCCAAACGTTCAGCGCTAATGACAGTTCGATGAGCGGTACATGAAACACAAATCTATAATAGACAGCAAAAAAAGAAAAAAGGGATATGATAAATTCTTTCTTCTTTAAGTAATTCAAGAATGATAAATCAGGCTAAAATCGGCAAAAAAATACGAATATTCAGCCTGGCCCGAAAAAACAACATTCTTGTATAAAACAAGTGTGTATGTGAAAAATGTATTAAAAGAGGCAAGTCCAATTTTATCGTATTTGGGTAATATCCCCTTACTACTGAGCTAATTAATCTATTAACTTTAATAACGTTAAGATGAACAAAGGCCTCGCTTTGCGGCTTCGAATGAAAACTACCACAAATTCACCTCTTCGGTTTTAGCTTACCTCTCTTCTTCATGGTGAGCTTTTTGTTGTTCAACTTCGCTTGACATTTGGCGACTATGAACAGGCAAGTGTTTTTGTAAGTCTTCTTATCGCTTCCACAAATGGGATCGTTCTGGTTGTCGCACTGGCTTTCAAGCGGGCACATTCCTGATTTTTTTATCTTAGGTTTTCCACATTCGCCCTTGTGCAGCATTGTTAAATTTCTGCCGTTTTGTCTCGCCTGACAGCGCGCAACACGAAAGTTGCAAAACGATAAGTATGTTATGTTGTTGCTCCCACAGACGGAGTGTCTAGTAGAATTCACGACCTTATTGCAGTCTTTTAATGCCACCAAGCACTTTTGTGATTGTTTTTTAACCTTGCTAATCTTCACTGTGGAATTTTCGCATTGTCCTCGTGACTTTATTTTCAAAACGCTACCCGTTTTATTAGCTTGGCACTTGGCGTTGTTGAACAGACACACGTTGTTGTATGTTTTGCCATCACTCCCACACACTGGCCTAAGTTTTTTGTTGCAAGGTCTGTTGCAAACTCTTCGACGAAGTTTCGATTTTTCTCTCTTTCCTTCAGCCTCTAACACTGTAACGACAGGAAAGATAGTTTAAATTAATTTGTAATGAATGTTTTTTAATTTGTAACAATGTATTAAAAATTAAACTCCAATTCTACCCTACCATCAAACAAAAGAGAGAAATGAAAGTCATGCCGGTGTTTAACTATCGTAGAATTTTTAATACGCCCCAGATTCCGGCCGGCGACCCTCACGGCATGTAAACTAAACCCTCGTCTGTCTAACGTTGTTCAAGAGCTATCACGGTTCCTTTTTTAATTAGGGGCATACCATGTTAAGAACTCTTACAATTTTGACCAACTGACGAAAAAATGTACGGTCTAAGACATGAATCTAACAATAGAAATTGCAAGGGGATTATCTCCTAAACAACCCTTTAGAAAACGCATTACATGAGTTCTGTCAAAGTGAGAACATGAAGATTTACACCTCGTAAAAATGTTGAACCTGAGAAGAATTGTCATTGCATACGACGACAATCGTTAGGAATCGGAGGAATGACGGAACGGTTCTCTAAAAGCTGTCGTTAAGTTCCTGCTAAGAAATAATTACTATCAAGTTAAGATATAATATCCACGAAGGGCCAATTTTGGCGCAATTTGTGAACTGACATTTGAAAAGACATACCGTCTCAAATACGGTAAAAGACATCCGAAAAGACCAGGAATCTCCCGGGGGGGACACTTGGATATTTTTTGGGTGGGTATGTGCCGCCCGGGACTCCAGATTGGCACCCCGTTCTAAGAAAAATTTCCCCTAAAATCAGTGATACCCCGTCCTCAGAATTCGCCCTAAAACTGATACCCCGTTCTAAAAATGGGCCAGTTGTTTATACTCCGTTATAGAAAGTTTGTAAATTGAAAAAGCCCTGTTTTTTTAAAAAAGATATGTCTCTATTTGTTCGACTTATACATCAAATAAATGCTTCTTCATAATCAGCAACAATTTTAAGCAGAAGATAAAGCCATGGTCCACAATTTTTTCTATTTCCCATCTTATTAAATATTATACCCCGTTCTAGAAAACGCCTCTGAAATGGATACCCCGTTGGGCGGCACATACCCGTATAAGTTCGTATATAGGTAATGTATGAGAGTAACCCCCCGGGGGAATCTCGAGGAAACCCCCTTCACCGAAAAATTGGGTACAGGTTGTTTTGACAAAGTGCCGCTTATAGACAGAGAAAAAGATCAATAACCCGCCAATTCTAATCGTGACATTTTATAGCTTTTTATCGGCGATCACAATTTCCGAACAGATAGAAAACCGTTTAAACAGTTCATAACCCCGTAAATGTGTTATAGGAGAAGTTGAAAACTCTGTCAGCGGCAAGCTTTATCTGCGTTGTTTATGTTGGCTTTGGGTTCTGGAAGTAGCCCGAAGTTGAAAGAAAAATCAGTTTAAATGATATTTTAAGCAAGCACGCGTCGAAAATTCCCTCTTGTAATGTAGATAATGTCAGCTACTTGGGCGTAGGTTAGGGGATAATTGCCTTTGTGCGTTTAGCGTTCCAGGGCAAAGAGGGCGGTATTTCGTTTGTGGCTAGCACTGAAACGAGCTGTGTTTAAGCACGCTTTAGGGCAAAATTCTTATGACAAATCTCTCCTGGACTCTGTCCCAGTGCAGAAGCGCAAGATCAAAACAAAACTGTCTTGAAATTGACGAAAAGTTTATACTGGTATATATCGGTACAAAGCTGTACGAACGTTTATGTTGGAAAGGGAATCGAGTTATGTCAATTAACAACGACGCCTCTTCTTCTAATGAACACAAAAACACTTTAAAAATTACTGTACTCACCTGAAATCAACAGCAATACCGTGAAGAAGAGAAATATTCCCTTCATTTTGAAAAAATCAAACCGGGTTCGCCTTTGTCAACCAAGCTGTTAGCAGACCTTGTCGACTTGCGTAACGCGTCGAAGGTAGATCTGAAATGATCGCCGAATGCGTCCACTTGCACCTTTATCCAATCAATCGCTCTACCCTACTACCCCAGCTAAGTGCCTCTATCCTTGAAAATTCCGGCGGCATTCCATTCATTACAAAGTAAACTTACTGGGGTGTTTATCTTGAGATAAGATCAGCTGGGTCATACAACTCGTCGCTCGGGTTGTCGCGTTTCTGTGCGATAAGAGGCTCAGCTCAAGGCGGAAAAGTAGATCCTTGCGATTTTATTTTTCCTCACACCATTCAAGACCCCTGAAAATTTGTAAATCATCCTTTCATATCGCTATTTGCGAAGCCTGGTACGTATAGACTAGCAGGCATTTAGAAAATGTTTACGAAGGAAGAAGGATGTCAGTCATCGATTGGCCGAGTGGCGCGCGCCTCTCGGTGGGAAGGCCAAAAAGCCAGCTGTCGGAAACCGGGAAACAAATCGCCGCACGTACCTTCAGACGTACTGACATTCTTCTGGGAGATCAGGATAATTTTCTTAGTTTCTACTATCTTATCTTAACTCTACCTGGTTTAGATTACTAGACTGTTTCCAGCTTTCTTTTATAATCTTGTGATGCATCTAATTAAGTTACATTTCTTTTAAGAAAAGAGCCCTGAGAAGCAAGTGGTCGGTTTTCATTCAAAACTGTTATCTTCTACGCAGGTCTTTATGTACTTCAAACACGAAATTCGCGGTATTTTCTGATGGTGTTGTGTTTTTAGATGTTGCAATGTAGCACATATTGGATCGTCAAAGCTGTTGACTAACAGCAAATTTTATCGAGAAACTCACAGTAATTAAAAAGTGATATAATACCTTGTTCAAAGTAATTGGCTCGCTTTTCCAATGATGTCAATTAGCTGGTTTACCGAAGTCGAGGTTCTCTGTCATTTCTTATCGGCTTCTTTCTGTCGCAATAGGCCAAATTAAAATGGGTCAAACACCCAATGTCTACTTGAAACAGCCCAGAAATGTCCTTCAAAAGTATCCAAATAAAACATTTTACTTGCTATCTATCCTAAATAAAAAGTTTCTCTTGCCTACACTTATTAGGATTGGCAAGAAGTTTCGTAGTACACCATTATTAAATAAAATTTAGCCAATGTACCTAAAACTCCCCCCCCCCCCCCCACCCCGCAAATTTTCTTCAATATACCCAAACCTGAGGGGAAAATCAGAGTATATCATGTTCCCGAAATGAGGTCCGAAAACATTTGATTTCAAGTGAAAGATATTGTATACCCAGTTTAAAAGCCCCTTGTATACTGTATACAGAGACCCTGAATTTAAAAATCCGCTGTTTCTCTGTCGAAAAGGAAGAAACGTCACTGTTGGTATTTCAGTTCTGTATTTGCGCTTCTTCACTTCCGTCGCTTTGTTACTGTCGCAGTTTCAACTGACCCATCTTTCATTTTTTGTAATTAAAAAAAAGACGCTGCCCTGACAAAACTCCCACTGCAATTGAGTTTAGTCGCTGCATCAAGCCAGCCGAGGGTACTTCCTACGTAAGCCATAATTAAGGGTATTTGCGGCCCAAAAGTTTACAGAAGTTATTTTTTGGTTGATTTTTAAAACAGCTGAATCCAATAAATTTTCGCGTGATCACTTCTTCGTATATTCTTCTGTCATTTGCCACTTGTTCACACTGAGTTTCGGTAAACCATAATCGTTTCCTTACTACTGGTCTGCACTGCTAGTCTGCTTTGCTAAGGTAATCCGTCTAATTAATGAATCAATTTGTCTACCACAACTCAGCAGACGACTCGTCCGCATAATCCATAGAAGACTATATGTCCGGAACTATCGGCAACGTGGCTTGCAAATTAGAAGTGTATCGTTTTCAGTGTTCTCTAATACTTTGTTCTTTCCATCATGTTTTATTCAATCTACAATCTATGACCTTTTATAACCACGTGATTCTTTTTAAAATTTCTTTAAGAGGAGATACGTGGCTTTCAGCGGCCAGTTCCGCTTTCATATCTCATTTTTTAGCCTCTTGGCCTTAATGAAGTAGCTGTTAATTCTAATTCGTGATCCGTCCCTGTTATTATAGGCTTATTAAAATAGAAAAATGCTTATGATTTAAGTTATTAAAATAATCTGATTATAAATTGAAAATACTTCTAAGGGCAACTTTTAATAAAAAGGTTTATATTATCATTCTTAAATTGGCTGGTGTCAGTTTAAATAAGGTCACTGTAGGCTGTAGAAACTTTTATTATAATGACGGTATCCAAATCAGTCTTGCGGTTTTAACAAAGACCAATTAACTGTAATAACAAAAGACCAAAGAACAAAGCCACTTGAGTATTCTCGATATTTCGAACGGTCAACCATCGAAGAAGAACGGCTTGACGGTTCGAAATATCGGGAATACTCAAGTCGCTTTGCTCTTTGCTGTTTTCTTATAATTACAGTTAATTTCACTGTAGGCTAACTCTTTTTTTAGAAAGTCGTGTACAGAAATAGATATATTTTGTGTTGCTTTCAAATCAAAACATCTACATTCAATTGGTGTTTTTTCTAAATAACCTATTGTAACATAAAAAGAAAAACTAAGGAATGTTGCTGTGAGCGGTACCTCATTTTACAATGCAGGTACACTTAGAGCTACTTGGGGGAGGGGGAAGAAATGCCAAAGGTTTGAGTATACTGAGAGCTGTGTTGTTTGGTAGGCAAGGTTTTTTAACAGTTGAAGCAAAGACGGAATTCTGACACTGAGTCAGATCGCCCACTGTTTTGCTTGCTATTGTTTGGCTGTCGCAGAAAACCGGTATAGTTCAAACCAGTTTCCCTTGTTACAGATCCATTCAGTGAATGTATCTTGCTAAAAGAAAATTAAAGCTAGTTAATTTGCTGTTGTTTTTACAATACCCAAGCCTCAGTTCATAATAGACCATTTTCGTGTTCCTAAAACTCTCATTTTGCCACTGGCCCTCAAAAGTGTGACTAGTCGGTATTATTACCCGTAAAATTTGCTCAACCGCCTACAAAGGAATCTTTAAAATTCATAAGAACACTGGACGTTTTATTCTAAAAAAGTGCCAAAGTTTGCTCTCTATAACAGTAGGGATCTTAAAATCTTCAAATCCAAGAAATCGGAACAGAACTTCCGTGATAAATTCGAAATTTTTATCCTTCTCTTCGATGAACACTTTGCTCGCCATTTTGAAAGTCACTGACGTAAGACGTGCTATACCGGCCGGCAGGCGGACTGAACCACCGATTTCCTTGGAGACACCTTGCCCTCCTGTTCCCGACCTAATTAAGATCGAAATGATGAACTACGTAGCTGTTACGCCTTTTACAGCGAGATTTTCTCCGGGGATTTTCTACGTTGGAGTTCTTCGTTTTCAAGTTTTCCCGTCAGCATTCCCTTCCCTGTGAGGGGTTCTTTTCCGGAGGATATACATGAAGGAATGTCTGATCCGATAAAGTTAAACCGCCATCGCACCGGAGCGGGAACAAAAATGGCATGAGCAAGAGCCACTGTACAGTTATGCACTGTCCTTTTCAGTGTGAGTTAAGGTTAAAATTTTTAAACTTTTAGGGAGAGATAGGTCACACCAACGAAAAGTTCAGCTGGGTTGTTGATTCAACTGTCTGTTTCTTGTGCGTTTTGGACTTTAAAGTGACGTCTGCTCTAATGAATTTTCTCTCTTAATTCCAGTCACGAACCCTTAGTAGTGCTGAACTACCTCTAACCAACTGTCCGAACTTCTTGAGCTCGGTAGCACGGAGCCGATGAATGGTTTCTGGTACATGCATGCATGGGCAAATTGCATAATGCGAACTATTGGGCTGCATTAACTATATGTATTTTAAAGTTGACATCTGGTCGGAAGCCGAACGAAAATCAGCATTATATTGTTTTAGGTTGAGACAGCCAGGTTTCTGAGGCATCTCAAAGCGAGATAGATTGTGAAGAACCAGTCACATCCAAATTACCCCTGCTGTTCATCCATGCAGTTAATTCCGTCTTCGTCTTCAGCTTCCTGAGATAATTGTTTTGTATCGATACATACGTCGACATGACTAAGTAAAGACTTTTATAAGAAGGAAATAGTTAAGGTCAATATAACCGGCTTAATGTTAAAATGTTCTCAAAAATGTTTGCTATTTTTACACCTGACAGGGGCCTATCATGCACTCATAGGCTCATGACCTGATTTACTGAAAAGCTTCGCCAATCGCGGTGGAAACAAATTGGATAAACTGATTCAGTTGTTTTTAAGCGAAGTTCTTCTAGCCAATGCAAAGTAAAAAACTACAAGGATAGAGCATTCATTGAAGATTTAACGAATGGCGAGCGTTCTCCGGATTTTGGGAACACGGTGCATGTTCAAAACCAGCCAACTGAGTGTGTTTTGCAGATTGCTACAGGAAGATAACAGCGCTAAGATTGGAATAAAAGGAAAAAAATAGCAGAGAACTTCAATGGCGTCATTCAAATATCAGATTAATACTTCGTATGCCGACTGTAAACCGATTTGTCATCGACAGCTTTTTTTATCCCTTAGTTAGCAGTACTGCGGTCGCTGTTCCGCAGCTAAAAGCCAAGCCCATTATGATCGAGAACTTAATGTTATTTCTACTCTGCTTTCTAGTGATTAACCTGCTCATCAGAGCATTATAGAATTTAGATGGATTAGCGTTAGTACAAACCAATATTTGTATAATGGCTTATCTTTTTTTTTTCTGGTTTCTTGTAACGCAATTATCATTGTCGTTTTAGGTTAATGCGATTTCAATATTATCAGAGCACTCTGGAAATAATCTCATTCAGACACATTGACATATAGCACCGTTTTCAGTTAACCTCTTTAGAGTGGAACTGGGAGAGCTCGGCCATTTAGCGGAATCAAACGTTGAATATCAGAATATTGAGTACAAAAATTAGAGTTTCGTCAACTGAGTTCGTTGATAATGCAGGTGATTTCTGGGGTCACGTGACAACTCTTCGAGCGCCTTCTGCCTACCTCGCTGTTCCCCAAACGTCCTCTGCTTTGAAAATTAAATGTCAAAACTACGCTTGCGTTACAAGATAATGTGGTAGTAATATTCAGAATCTGAGGATTGGTATTGAGTGGCTTTCTGAACTTCAGTGGTTTTGGGCATTGAACTTCGCGGTTTACGGTATAAACTTGATACAAAACCGTGAGGTGAATCGCCCGGACTCATTATAACTCGTTCAAGTAGAGGGAAAAGGATTTAAGACCGAATCCACCAGGAAACTGAGTAATTTTAATTTTCAGTGGTTAAAAATCTTGTACCAGAATAATTTAAAGAATATTGCTGGTTTTCAGTGTCACGCCATTCAAAATAGATCAAAATAAAAATCAAAACCGTCTAATAGATAAAGTCCAGAATAAGGGAAATGAAAGAAGCTACATGTACAAAGACCCTCGCCAAGATTCAGGTCAGAGGAATATTTCGTATACGAGATATCCGAAGAAATGTTTTACCCAAATTTGTAGAGATTTGTATGGAGATGCCATGCTGGTGCTCACCTGGATGAGCTCCAACATGGCGGACGGGAACCAACAGAAACATCTGTTACCGAGTTTTGCTACAAAAGCGTGAATTTATTCCTCGAGAAACTCAGAAAACATTAAAGTAATACTTTTTCTTATACATGAACTATTTCAATAGCAAAATCTCCTGAAATAAGTCATTTTTTAAACCAACATGACAAACATGTAAATGCCGCGTCACGCAAAAACTTAGAAATTCAAGCGTCCTCTATCACAAAACCAAGAACCCTTTTGAAGTGAAAATTTGTATAAAAATTAGTTTTTAGCTGCTCTAATGCATCGTGAAAGTAAACTCTCGGTAGGATCGATAGTTTTTAGTTTGAATCTTAGTGACGTCATGTGAAAACCAACAATTGCATTCTTTTTTACATTTTTCAAGGGCTTAAGATGTAATAAATCATCTGTAGTAACACCGATGAAAATTTCTCATGGAAGTCCGAGAAAATGAATGTCAACTTTCACAAGAATTGTGATACACAGGTAAAATTCTGAAAATTTCACGTGTAAGACGTAATTCTGGGAAACTTGGCATTCATTTTCTAGGGCTTCCATGAGAAATTTTTTTTGGTGTTACTAAGTGTAAGAAAGAATGCAATATGCTTTAAACTATTCTGGTACAAGATTTTTGTCCACTGAAAATCAAAATTACTCAATGTCCTGGTGGATTCCGTCTTAAAAGTTGTAAAGGAAGAAGATAGTAAGAGCATTCATCGACAATTTGAAATCATGAATTCGGTCAGTTTGGGGTTTTCCATTGTAGTAAAATTTTAATTTAACATAATTAAATTTACTTTAATATTTGACAATATTTGCTTACAAATAGAGACAAACTTCTGCGACAGCGACACAAGACAGTCACTTCTTATCAAAAGACATGGGGCGAGTCCGGCTAATCAATCTGTGCCAAAAAACTGAGCATGTCTCCTCAGATTAAACTGCATTGAACTCGCTAAAAAAGGTTGGGTAAAAAAAGATCAATATGAAAATTGCTGCTAAACATAGTCTCTTTGTTGAAAATCACAAACTAATTTAATTATCCGATAAGTTATTAATAAGCCAACAAATTTGATCGTCAGCAAAACGCAACTCAAAATATCTAGGATGATATAAACACTTTAATGCACAATGAAAAACTGAAAGAGAAAAACCGAGAGAAACCTGTGAAGCTTGGTCAAGATATAGAAACTTTTCTGAAAATCAGCGATTGTGTTGGTATTCCCGGTGGGGAAGAATCTCGAAAAATTTAATTTTTGAAAGGGTGTGACTAATTCCTTACCCATTTTCCCACACAGAACATGCTATGTTTTGTAGCAATCGTCAAACCTGTCCCCTGAAGGTATCCAGAACAGTCTTAAAAATTGATTTAAGCTTGTTTTCGGCTGAAAGGTACCCAAATACCTCTCCTATGGAGGGGTACTCCGCATGCAAAGTAAAGTTCAGTAACTGTTCGACTTACTTAAGATAGAACTCTACATGGAAGGGGGGCTATTGACTTCTAGCAGAAGAGCCGAATTACGTTATAATGAAGCAATTTCATATTTTCGGCTCATTTCTAAACTCACAGTGTCTTCGGCTCAAGTGTAATCTCAAGATCAAGGTCAAGGATGTCTCTAGCTAGTGTTGAAAATGCTGTCTGAACTTTTGACTCACGTGTCTACGGTGAGAGCCTCAAATTTTATTGCCAAAAAATCGCTTTCAAATCAGTTTGTTCTGTTGAAGACCATAAGCAAATAAGAAATAAGTGCTGTTTTGTTGGCATTTTCATCGAATGTTCCAGTCTGACAAGAAGTGTATATTCTTGCACACGAACTTTACAACGTAGACTGTCTTACTAGAGTCTAACTCGAAAACCTTACGGTTTACGGGACCCAGGCATTTCTTTACTTTTTTCCTAATATTTTTTCAAATCAAACATCTATATAAAACGCTCGTTTTCTAAAATACATTATTTAAAAGAACTGAAATGTGAAAAAATTGTTGTTGTTGCTGTAATTAGTAGTTTTTAGAGTAAGAGGAGAAGACAAGTGCAACTACCAAACAAACTCTGAATAGATATTTTTCTCTGTTTTTATTGTGTCATCCGGTGAAATACTTTTCGTTTACATCTTTATTTGTCTTTTGCCGGTCATATTGCATCGGAAGTCTCTCCTGGAAGAGCGTAAAACACCAAAAGGTTAAATGGAAAACGTGGGGTGCGGAGCGCGGAGTGTGGAAAATGCGGAGCGTGACAATTGGAGAAATAAAAGTTTACAAAACGGAAAGTTGAATAATGATATTTCTCCTTTATTTTTTGATAAAGATCAGACATATACATGGTAAATAATAGTGACAGGCCATTCACAGATCTCGCAAGCGTGTCGCATGAACGTAATTACTTATCAACACGTAGTGTTGAAGAGATTGACTACAGTTTGGCTCTAATAACCAGTATATCTCTTAATGAAATGCCTCTCTTATAAGAAATAATTGGAGGTTCCTTAAACATTTCTCTAAGTTTAGGTTGTGATTCTATAAGATGCCATTTTTCCTTTAGAGTGTTTACGGTTAGGCACAGATGGGTTGTATTGCGTTACAAAGGGCAATATTTCTTTTTGCACTCTTGTATTATCCTTGAGAGCTTTCTTTCTTTCATTGATCAGACATATACATTGATCAGACACATACAGCGAATTGGTTTGAACGATGATGCCTTTTTACTTGGACGTTTAGCAAAAAGTTAGAACACGTAATTTCGCGCAAACACAACAGTGTATATCTAAGAAATGGTTATCGCAAAGCCAAGAAATGCTTTGCCATTCCGCTCAATAACTGGAACGCGTGGAAATAAAAATGACCAGGGAGGTGAACAGTTACATGGGGTATACCCTGAAACTTGCCAGCCAAGTGTCGGCACTCACCGTCAAGCTGTGTACAATCCACCAGTCTTTCCATCGTTCCAAGTAGAACGTTGTCAGTTTCCCTATGCACCAACGTCTCATTCGGGAACATCACCAGCTTGTTTCCGAGCGGCACCTCCTTACTGGTCTATGTCGAATCCACCGCCCGCAGCAGCAGGAGCTTGGCACTCAGGGTTGTCGCCGCATTCATATTACGTCGTTGCCCTCCCAAAAAATGCAAGGAAATGCTATGGATGCGGCGAAAATTTTTCAGAGAAATTTCGTCAGCCACCACACAACATTGTGGTGAAGCACTTCGACCGTCGGGTTTTACGAAGGGATGAAACCACTGGGATATTGGTGCACAGCACCGACTTTGCAAACACATATTACCACCCAAGCGCCGCACACATCAAGAGAAAAAACCCTCTCTTTGACGGCCGCGTTAATATCGCTCTCAGCTACTATCACTCCCTTAACGAAGGCCAAAGTGAAGTGCTGGACACCTTTGGACTAATAATTAATATTGTTAATTCACAATAATTCTATACTTATTATTTATTTTGAAGAGTTACCTATATTTCTTTTAACGTATAAATACCGTACAAAATTCGTTACCAGTCTCTTGCGAGCGTCAATGAACTCGCCAACCTAACTAAGGTGTCTCTATTGGGATATAACTTTGTTTATTCCCTGATTAAGGTCTTTAACGTAGTATAAAGAATTCGTCATGGTCCTTTTGTGACCACAAAGGATCAATTATGAAGGTTTCTCTGTAAAGTATTACAGTGCCATGAGGTAGCAGTTCTTTTGGACTCCGTACTTATAAACAGTGGAAAAATCTGCATGAGCTTTCCACTCTCATATGAGAGAATCTATTGAAACGAGTTGGAGGTAAAAAGTCGTGTTATTGTCATACTACGCCTTTTGTCCGCAGCTGAGCAGCAGCATCAAAATTGTTCAAAATGAAGATTTCAGATCGTATACAAGTACGTTATAATTGTTATATAATCAAAGAATACGAAAGTTCGCTGTGAACGTTTTTAGCAATCAACGTTTTTAGGTTCAGCGCGTTTAGTATTTAGTTTTTTTAAAAATAAAAGTACGTTATAGTTGTTATATAATCATAGAATACGAAAATGCGCTACAAACTTTTTCAGAAATCAACGATTTCAGGTTCAGTGCGTTTAGTATTTATTTTATTTTTTCAATTATTGCGCAATTTCAAAATAAAGATTGGGTTGAATATGCAAAGTGTCTTAACTTTCTTCTTCCTACTTGATATTAAAGTAGGAGATCAGAGAATGATTCCTGATTGATCAATTAGCTGAAAGTTGTACGCAAATCCTAATACCGACGACGCTAACAACGCATTTTGGATTGGGTTCGAATCTGTCCAGTTAACTTTTGATATTTTGCCAAAATGTTCTCCTAGCTTTCTTCAGGGGAGAAGTCACAGTACTGCAGACGTCGATGTTTGCTTTTTAAAAACAATTGTGTGTATTTCATGTGTATGCTTTTTAAAACCGACTCAAACAAATCTTGTTTATAAAAAAACTTATCCATTCTATATTTGAAGTACAACAATTGAACTAAACTAAACTATCAAACTAAACTTTCCACACTCAGCGTTTTCCACACTCCGCGTTTTCCACACTCCACATTTTCTACACTCCGCATTTTTCACACTCCGCGCTCCGCACTCCGCATTTTCCACTTAACCCAAAAACAGTATTCACCAACTTGCAACAGAGGAAATCGAATATTCTAATTTGCTATACTTTTGTTTAGAGTGTCCAGTTAGTTTTAATAGAAGTGCTTTTAAAAACGGTTATAAAAAATTCTTAAGTTCTAGCAACTATTTTCTTAAAGATTTCAAAAGTAGTCAAACAATGCCCACGGTGATCCAAACTCATAAAAGTTTTTTTCTTAATTGTGGAGTTCAAGCGCCCGTTTCCACTAAGTATGCGTGAGTCCAGTGTCAAGAGGTTTTTTCCGGGTGCGGCATAGACAACAAAGCCGACAGTCTCCTAGTTTCAAAACAGTGTTTGTATAAGGAAACATCCGTTATCGTCCCTAAATTGCTAATCCTGGCTAATGCATTTAGTTTTTTGGGGCGTTGTTATTAGGTTAGCCGCACACGAAGCCGAAATGGATTTAATTACAGTTCACAAGAGCCCCTTAACAGATTATCTGTTTTTAGAAGGAACATCATCGCTGACTGTATTTTTTTGCTGACGCTCGAGAAACTTAGAATTCCTCTGATGAATAAAATGGTGATGTGGGAAGTGTAGGATGTTTCTTAACTCACGGAGTGCACAATAATGATACGTAAGGGAGTGTAACAATCCAAGAGACTCTTCAAGGGACCTTCCGAAAAATGGATTTTTCCGCCATTTGTTGCTCGTACAAGGGACAATCGACTTGTGAAAAGTCTCGCCTAATTTTTGAACCAAATTAAATTATCTGAGTCCCTTCAGTTCTTGACCGGACACTCAAGAATCTCAACTTGTCAACTGAACGGTACTCCTACAAAAAAACGTAACTACCATGTTGCTGACTTTCCTATTTCTTTTCGAAGAAATTAGCACTTCTCTATTTTCTCCAGTTACTTATCTTTTCATCATCTCTCTCAGGTATCTTGGTGGCACGTTTTTTCCCTAAACCATATAGTTTCTGAGCAACCTTCTTGTTAGTAAACTTAAACGGACCTAAGAGGTGTGGGTAATGAAATTTTCAAGCTAATTTAAATGTTAATGTATAAACTCTATTTTACCTTTCTTTTCACAGAGACAAAAAATAAATATACGTTAGTCAACAGGCCATTACATAAGTCATATATGCTTTCTACAGGCTAGCTTTCTACGTGTCTGTGATCAAGCTATCTAGTCTGGTAAGTGAAGAGTAGTACATTTTAGGTTTAAGCAATTCCTGGGGTAATAAATACCCAAACTTTGTGCTCCGCGCGATTGGCTGATTAGATTTTAGTGCACGTATGAGTTCTCAACTCCGCAGCGACCATTTTACAAATTTTCAGGTCATGTTTGACTTCAAATTAATCTGAACTGATCTTTTACTATCGTTCCTTAATTGAAAGCATGTTTCAATATATTTTTCGACATAAAATCATCGCTGTTGCGATGCACTCACTCGGTTTGAAGGGGAGCTTAAGGAGCAGGTACATAGCAGTAGTTTTATGTTGCCCACCGAGGGAGTTACCCTTTTCCTTTAATCCTCCGTGCGGCCACACAAGCTTGTTGTAAAGTGGTTGCTTTGATTTAAAACAGTAATAAATTCAGTACAAGACTTAAATTGAATCGACGATATCAATAAAAGTTGCATTGGACTGTATTTTTTCAGAGACTAAATAAATCAAGATGAAACTAGATAGGATGTGCTTGTTCTTTATTTGTTGGACGGTGTTATTGGTTGGAAAGACACTTGAAGCAGACGCCGGCATTCCGGAGACAAAGTAAGATGTAGTTTTATGTATCCGCATTTTTAACATTTCATATGACTTTTGTACTGAAAAAAAAAATAATTATAATTTTTTTGTAATCTTACCACCTTTTCCCTTTCTTCAAGGGTCTTCAAAGCTTCTTTGGAGTGTCTCTCGATGTACCAAATAAAAGACGACATTATGTGTACATTCCACCTAACCAACAATGGCCAACGAGACTATTTCATACTCAAACTGCACATAAAAACTGCACACTCCGTTGGAAGGACAACCTTGTGATTGCCTTAGAGTCACCAGGAATGGAAAGAAAATTGATTATGATGGTATCTTCATCAAACGCAGTCTACCAGTCGCTGAAGATTTATTGCTTATACCAGCAGGAAAAACCGTCTCGGCATCTTTTGATGTATCGGCTGGATATGACATGAGTGAAGCTGGAACCTACACCTTAGCAGTAGACACGTATATAGAATATGTAGAGAGTAATAAAAAGCAGGGTAAAGGAAAACCACCCATTCCCAAAAGGGCAAGACATTTGTCTTCCCTACCCGTTGTGTTGAACGTTACGGGAAGTCCATCTAGGAAAACTCTTGGAGAAAAGGCACGTTCCCTAGAGCAGCCAGATTGGCAGTGCTCCTCGTAATCGGAATTTCATAGGAGGATAGGCAAGAAACAACCTTTAGTGAAAGAGGTACATCGGGCTGAATACCACTATAAAAAAAAAAGCATACAGCCATTATTGATCTCAATCGCAGTCCTGAACGTGTAAAGACTTGGTTTGGTAGACTTAGCAATAGAGTAGTTAACGTCTTTAATCTAATGAAGCAATCACTAGAAAAGGACGAAGTAAGTAAAATATCGTTTTAGGGGTATCACTATGACGTATATGTTGTGGTTCAATTTTATCCTTGGTTCAAATTTTCTTTTCTTTTGTTTTTGGGCATAACATGATAATGAGTTAGAAAAAAAAGAAAAGAAAATTTGAACCAAGGATAAAATTGAACCACAACATACACACCGTGCCTTACTCTTACAAATGAAGTCGCACGATTTTCCTTTGTAGACTATTTTGATACTGTATAAGCACGACATTTTTGCGGGTTCTAATTTTTGCGATTTTTCCAGCTATCCGCAAATATAAGTTCCCGCAAATAACGATTACCGCAAACATTTTTCCGCCCGCAAAATGTACTCCAGAGCAAATATTCTCTAACTTAAATCGTGTCTGTTCAGACAATTTGCCTATATAATACAATTACTAGTCTTTAAATCACTGGCTTTACAGAGCGTACACATACCATAGTACTGTTTGAAAATATGTAACTATTTAATTCTTTTGCACGTACTTGACAAAAACGAAAATATTATCAATGCTTGGTACTGGGTACTTTTTGAAAATCGCAAAATTTAATTCCCAGCGAGAAAAATCAATCTGTTCTAATAACAAAAATTAGTTCCTCTCAAAACACAAAAAATCGCCAATCCGCAAAAATAAACTCCCCTAACAAATTTCGTACCACACGGTAGCTCTGTCTATCATAAGGTGTACGATAGAGCCATGCAGAAACTCATAAGGGAACAACCCCTTAATTATGAGTTTCTGGTAGAGCTTATGCTATTATTGGTGCCAGGTACATTCGACTTACAGACACAAGCGCAAACGCATTATCCCGGCTATCCAAAACCAATACACACAAACTGGGATTTAATAAATCTACCCCAGTTTTCGGCAGCAGGTTTTCATTCATTTGTTCAGCTCCCAAATGGCGTCACTATAGCTATGCAACTAAAGGTCAATCATATGTAAGTTACTCCAACAAAAAACAGTAACTTATAAAGATTTAGATGTAGGTTTTCCTAAAACACTAAATAATGAGAAATAAGGAAGTTTACTAATGCGATGCTCGTCACTCCAAATGGTAAACTCTACGTTTTTGAGGGTTTACAGTATATTTGAATTCTGATTTCCCCCAGAATTTAACGAACGGCATCGATTCAGGTTATCTGAAACTCACAAAGGGTAGTTGGGGTAAAGTTCCTCAAACATATGACTAGTGATATGAAAACACCTGCGCGAGACGGTTTATTTACTGAAGTTTAAGCAGTGAAATGTAGACCAAACCAGAGAGGCACGGTATTTTTCTGTAGCAGATTAAATGGTGCTAGTTTCTATTGAAAGTATAAGGAGAACGGTGTCAACAAGTAGTTCAGTTAAGAGGTTATGGCTCCGATAGGTGTCAATGAATAACAAATCTAATCTAGTTGTATAAACCTCGGTTCCGGGCTAAGCATGTGTGATGATTTGAGACAAATATTAATGATAAAAAAATTCTTGATTAACTGATTTGATGTCTATTCCTTTATCAAGTTGCCAAAAAATCGTATTTAATTCTACTAATGCTAATATTTAGTTCTTGAATCTTTTTTGTGGCTCTAATTTCAACTTTTTGTTGTAAGTGTGCTGATATCTTCGCTCACGCGCCCATTTTGATTCTCCCTTGTAGTAAGTCAAATGCTAATACTTCTAACTCAAAATCCAGACCATCTAAAGTTCCGAGATGAGCTAGTGAGGCATTCCACTGAGTCGATTGTTCAAGCATTCTGGACATACCCCTCAGTTTCTGAAGACGGCAGAGCTTGCTCTCCTCTGGATATTTTTATTTTTAAGCTTTACCCAATATTATAAAGGAGACGATAGACTCTGCATGAAACTGATCATCCTGTGACGACAGGTTCGGGAGTGCCAACTTACTGAACAAAGTTATAAACAAACGTAACAGTAAGCCATCTTTGGCCTCGTTATTTAAATCTGAAGGCAGCACAGTAACGAAATCTGTGGACATCGCTGAAAGATTCCTTAAATATTTTACTAATATTGGCCCGGACCCGGCAAATTGCTATGCCAACAGTTCAGGGGCACCCAACGAGAATATAGTTCAAAACCACTTAAACACAGCATTGTTGAACGTATTTTAGTATTTAAACGGTAGATATAGGCATATGTTTATCCCCTAAAAGTTTTCATCTGTTCGGATTTCCTAGCTGAAAGTCTAGTGATCCGAAAAATATAGGGATCAAAACTTACCTCTTCGAAAATTCCAGCCAGAAGAAAGGCTCCCGAAAATTCTACGTGAACTTTTTAGGGTAAAAATCCTTTAAAAATGGGCAATTAGGCCATTTTTAGATGTTCGAAAATCATAGGAGAGGCAGGCAAGCAAGAAATTTTACAACAAATGTTCCGAAAATTCTAGATCTCAAATCGTCTTCCGAACGGATATTTTCCGAAAATTGACGTTGGGTGCCCCTGACAGTTAATCCTACTTATTGCTCATTCCTCGATGCCAGCAACACTGCAATTACCTTTTTACCTTAGAAAAAATTTTTGCCTGTCCCAGACTCAGCTAAGTGTGGTGCTTGAAACCGAGCCCAAATAGTTTAGCAGCTATGAATGAGAAAGTTGACTTTATTTTTTCAAGCTTTTGAAGTTCCCGGTTGTTAGCCTTCACCGTACATTTATGTACTCTCAAACTTCAGGTCTACAGTGTGCAAGTCGTCGCACACCGCTCTGAAACGAAAAGAGACTGGCAACCCCTTTTACAAGACCCACATGTGAGTCCCTGATACCATACTTTTCTGACAGCGGTAATAAAAACAAACAAGATGGCGGGGTTCGAGCTCAAAGGAAGGAAACAGAAGGAATCTTCTTCGGTAATTTTCATTTATTGCCTAGAAGTTTTAATCATTTTGTTTAAATAACACTATTGAATTCTATTTTTTAGTCCAGGCTTTTGACAGTCATAAGTACATTATTAAGTAGGTAAGTGATCGAGTATATTTCGTCGTTTATTTTCACGCCCTTCAAGAAACCAGCTGATTTTACTCTCGATTTAAACATTACTTTTCTTTGGATTGTGCCCGGTACACCAGCACACAGTTAGAAAGAATAAAGGCAAAACGAAAGATTATATTATTCGTTAATTTAAATACAAAAAAGCTATAGTGAATTCCACTCTCTAGTGAGGATTCATCCTCGGAGACCCAGGGGCAGATAGTGGGGACGAGGAAAAGTCTAAACGGGCGGAAAAATATATGGCACGAAGAAAAGTAAAGAAGGCGAGAAGAGCCCCTGGGCACAATGTCTTACCAGACCAGTTCCAAACGTTCGCCGCCGTTCTGGCTTCTGATTGGTGCCAGAAAACTTGTGTTTTTCCTCGTCCCCACTATCTGCCCCTGGGTCTCCGAGGATGGTGAGGATTTCGCTTTTTGAATTACATGAAAGGGTAGGGAAATCTGTCATGTCAATCGGTAAAAAGGCCAAAAAGGGCTACCATATGCATTTTATGGGTGTGATTTACTCATATTGTAAAGACAGTGAATTGCAGCAGTTCAAAGGGGTACCATTTGTCAATAGAAGGTTAATTCGAAAGGGTACCTTTTCTGTCAAAAATTGTATATAAATGGGTAAGGGGTCGGACCTTGCGCAGAGCTTCCCCATTTAAAATGTTTCGGAGTACCCAGCTCATGACCAGTGCAAGAACCTAATTAAGGCTTAAAACTACTAAATAGTAGGGTTCAATCACTCCTAACGATGTAGCATGCTACTTTAACTCCCTGAGTCCTAGTAAGTTGCAGTTACCTGATAATCAGTTTAGAATTAATTTGTTTTCAGTGACAATGTGGAAAGAAGAGAAATTGAAAAAGAAAGGTTACAACATGAACTAAGAGAAAGTGATGACAAACTTAACAGACAAGTAGAAGGTAATAAATTCTAAACTCTGTGATTTTGTGGCTGAAGATTGCTTATTAAAGAAACTAAAAGTCAACAGAACATAATGTCCCACAACATTTCTGGTTCATCTAACTAAATCAGTAAACTGGTCAGTCATACATTTTTTCCTAAAACAAAAATTATTTGTAGACATGTAACTACAAAATACTTTTCAAATTAAGTGAAGATATTTATGGTTTACAAAGAGTGAAAAATTGTGTGACATTACATTAAAACATAATCAGAATGCAAATGTCAAGCTGAAATTTTCCCAAAAAAATATTGGAGTATTTGGCCAAGTTTTGAAAATTGAAAACAAGTGTTCAGTGTTCTTATCAGGATTTGACTCACAGGGAAGCTAAAAGGGATTTGTGAGGGAGAAAAGCAGGTCACAATTTTTAGATACAGTTAACAGAAAAAAGATGGAAAATGTGGAAAAAGGATCTGGGTTAAAAGAGATGAGGACATGGACAAACAAAGGGCACCTGGATTGTTAATGAGGAAAAAGATTGGAATGGTGGCAAATGGATGGAAGCTGAGAAGAACAGGTGGGGAAATGGGAGCAGGGACAAAGGATTGAAAATAACTGGTGAAAAGGTCATCAGTTTGGAGCTTAAAGAAAGGTTTATTTCAAACAAACAGGTTGCAATCAAGGAAAAGTGATATTTAACAATTAGTCGCCGAAGGCGACGTGAATATCGGCGAATAGTCACCGAGACGAAGTCGAGGTGACTATGCGCCAATATTCACGTCGCCTGAGGCGACTAATTGTTTTAGTATAATTACATTGATGATTATTCGAGAAAATAAAATTATTGATCAATTTCCGACCCC
Organism: Porites divaricata; assembly: GCA_038088405.1. Lineage (NCBI taxonomy): Eukaryota > Metazoa > Cnidaria > Anthozoa > Scleractinia > Poritidae > Porites > Porites divaricata. The sequence continues at coordinate 42,966,038 of JBBMOI010000002.1, read as the reverse complement.
AAAACATCAAAAAATCTGGCTGCCATTTTGAAAACTGCTAGTCTTCAATGCTATAATCACCGCGCGGTGATTATCGCGGGATAGTGCGAAGTTCCTAGCTAATCACAGCGCTCTATTTTCGATAGTCGTCGATGTAATTATACTAATGTCTAATAATTTACTGAGCAGTGATAAAACCTGAAAGAGGAGGGATAGGGAGAGTGCAGTTTTGTGCTTTGTACCATAATGTGGTTTGTCAGTTTTGCAATTATAGATGACAGAATGACTTTAATAATATCACTTTTAGCTCATCAAGATAACTTGAAGTCAAGCATTCAAACATTTACTGGAATCTCTACAAGAATTGCAGGTTTTGTTTTATTTATTTTCAAGAAGTATTGTTTAAAATGAATGCATTCAGTATGTTTTCTGTATCAGCAGTGGAATCCACGAAATTGTTGGTACACTTGCCAAAGATCTTAAGAATGAATGAAATGACCATCATGGGGAAAATGCTTAATCTTTATAAAATCCTGGAAGAAGATTGTCCATTCACAACTTTTTTTTTTCAATAAAAACATGTGTAATCATAAATGTTTAGACTTTTCTGACTGCGCTTTTCAAAAACACACAAATTCTGAAGATTAAAAGCCAACCAACTTTTGCATTTTTCGCTGCTGTCAATCATCTAAGTGGAGCTCTTAGGAGACAAAAGTTTACTTCAACGTGTTTGAAATGTCATGGTTTGTGATTTGTGATTGGTGGATTTCAATCCATTTTGTATGTTTCTGTGTTTCAAGGTTTGTTCCCTGTGATCGAGATTATGATTGGTGGCAGCGAAAAATGCATTTGTGTTTTTGAAAAGCGCAGTAATAATATTGTTGTTGTTGTTTATAGTGTCTCTTGACAAAGTGAAAAACTTAAAAGAACATCTTCAAGCATGCAAGTCCTTACTGCACTGCAAGAGAGAAGAACTGAAAAAATACTGGATGGATGGACTGGAGTATAATGAAGTGCTTAATCTCCTGGACAGAATGTAAGGAATATTCCAGTATAGTTCATAGTATCATGTGCATCTTCATCAGGATAACAAAGTTAAACTAGACATCAGGCTCCATGTGTAAAAAAGTTAACAGTGTATGACAGCGTCATCTAGGTTATGGCTTTTGCTAATTGATTGAGGTAGGAAGGGAAATGGGAAATTAGAGGTGCTTATCATTTACACAAACCACACAATTGTATTACTTGTTCGTAACAATAGAACTACAAAATTTGATGTGGTGGGAGAACGACCCTCTGTATGGTGTACTGCAACAAACGCAGACTGTAGACTTGCAGACTGGCAGGTAAACTTTTTGTGGAATGCTCCTTGTCCCTAAAGTTTAAGTCATTTAAAAGTTCTAGTTTAGGGATAGGGAATCTGTTAGAGCATTCTACAACAATGTTTACTTCATTTATCTGCCGGTCTGCAGTCTGCGTTTGTCACACTCCGCCCTCTATAAAGTGTATTCAATTAAACAAGCCGAACAGAAGAGAGTAGAAAATTGCATCGCCTCAAATCAGAGCCCATATTTTCTGAAGTTTCCCAAATGGAATGGCACGAACCATTTGATTTTCCTTCTGGAATTTCGATTCTGGTTTACCCACGTAATTGGTACAAAGTACACCCAAGGTTAATGTAGCTGGGAATTTGACATTTCATTGGGTCAAAAAGTGATAGGTTTATATGCACTAAAGTAGCTGGTTGGAGAATTCACATTTCTTATAACCAGGGAAAATCCTTAACCCTTAAAATCCAGTCACTAAAATGAGTTCAAACTTCCTTCTCCACTTTGAGGCAATTTTGAGAATCAGAGGCTTTGTATTCTTTTCTGTCAAACTTCTCTGTAGTTCTAGTGGTTCATTCATGTTGTAGAAACCCCAGCGGGCAAAGAAAGTTTTGTCTGATAGCCCAGGCCTAGTGGATTTTGCTATCGGGCTAGTGAATTCTGTTATTAACTTGTCCAGTGAAGTTTTCTGAGGAATTCAAATTACAGAAGAACTGTGAAATCAATCTGCTCATCAAAGCGTTGGGGCCTGAGTTGAAATGATGTGTGCGCTAGTAAATGTTAGCTTCAGCTTGCCCAAATGGCAAGCTGTAAAAATGACTTTCTTTGCACCCTGAACCCCCCTTTAATACGTTCACGAACATTAGTATTCCGCTGATTTGAAATTTGTGAACTATTTACTATTAATTTTTACTTTTGCCACTTTTTATATGTTCTTAGAGACCAGGTGAAGAATGTCCCAGAACAGATTGAGAAATACAAGAAAAAGAAATATTACCTCCATGCTACAGAGCTTCTTGTCTCCACAGGTGAACATGCAGTGTCTTAAGGCTAGCAATTAGATCTCAGTTATTAAATTTCAAGTTAAGATTTGTTTAGTAATGTGATGAAATTTTATTATTAATTAATGTTTTGTTATTTCTCCACGTGTACAGTAACTGTAGTATTACCATTTGTGAGTTTTCTTTAGAAGAAGCTATTTTTAAATTTGTTTCTCCTCCCAGAAAGTGACACTGATTGATAAAAAAGTTAATCAACAAATCAATTACTTATTTAGCCTTTTTAAATATGGTCACTTTGGGGTTGTATAAAAGTGATTTGATGTAAGCCCACGTTAAATACCGAATAATGACAATTATTTTATGATCAAATAAAACTAATAAATATATTGTTATATTGCATGTACTTGTTATTAAAAGTGTGAGTTTTATTTTCTTGCAGTGTCACTACTTGAAGGCAGCTTATCTGGAGTTGAAGCTTTGCGGCATCTGAGACTTGATTTGCAGGCAAGAAAGAAGGTAATATGTCAGTTTGGTTCTAAACTAATGGTAGTTTGTGGCTTAAAGGGAATAATATCATGATAGATATTGCTGTTTTGGGTCTATTTTGGGCTGTGTATAAAAGTGGGACAGGGACAAGGGGACGGGGACATGGTGACGCATGTGTGGGGACTGCATGGGGACTTGGGGACGCGAGACGAGGGTCTTGAGGACATGAAGTATGGGATGAGGGGACGTGTGGGACTAGGACGCGAGGACGTCAAAAACAGGGAAGCAGGGGACGTGGGGACGATAATGATTATTGAAAAAGTCGGAGGTAAATGCGATATCAGTCACTTTCCTCGTGAATATGTTTTGGTGAAGGCAACCCACCCTGCCCTCCTTAGGTTTCCTCCATTCCTGTTTATGAAGCGAAGACTCTGTGAAGATCCCCTGCATTGAAGAATGTTAAACCATTGTCCTGGTCTTCTTGCTGATGGAATATTGGAGACCAAAGTAGGGTAGGGGCAGGTTGTGGTCGCCAAAATTTATGTAGAATAACAGCATTCGATTCAAAATAAATAAAAAATTAAGTGGCATAAGCGAGCTTCCAACCCCGAAGAGCCAGCTCCGAAATCCATCACCTGTACCACTTAACCACGGGGGATTCAACTATTGTAGCAATATTTATTTTGTTTTACATATTTTTGGTTGCAAACCTAACAGTAAATGCTTGATAACAGTACTTAAAGGTTGATTTCCACTGGCGCGTTTTTGGCTATGCACGTTAACGCAAGTAAATTTTAATCACATAAATGAGATAGAGGCAAGATGTAAATTGTTGAGATTAAACGTGAAGTTGAGCAAGATTCCTACTTTTACACTTATGTGCGAGTACCTTTCATACATTGCCTCTATTTTATTTGCGAACGTAAATTTTACGCACGTACACATGGAAAAAAAGTAAGAGAGATTGCATTTACCCCCGACTTTTGCGATAAACAGTCACATCCCACGTCCCCTGCATCCCTGTTTTTGACGTCCCCTTGTCCCAGTCCCACACGTCCCCACGTCCCATACTTGATGTCCTCAAGTCCCTCGTCTCGCGTCCCCAAGTCCCAAGTCCCCACACACGCGTCCCTATGTCGCCGTCCCCTCGTCCCTGTCCCACTTTTATACACAGCCTCAATTTTGTGCTTACGTCATTAGTACTTAGTGCCTAAAACTGTGAAAAAGTGCTCCCCTAGGAAGATGAAGATGAGATATAAGCAAATTTCATCAGGGAGCACTAATCATAATTGTTTTTTTGGTGATTAATTGTTGTATGCATGCATTAAAGTTCAAAACGTTGGCCCAACTTTTTCAAGTTTCAATCCATGGCCATCTGTTGCAACAGACAACAGGAAATTACCATTGCATTGCCTAAAGATAGTCTAAAATGACTGACAAACTGAACTCTTATATTTGGAATTCAATTGATGAGAAGACAATTAAGATTTAGCTTATTAAAAAGATAGCAAATACTATGACATAGCCAGCCCCTTTTTAATAATTATTGCATTTGACACAGATGAACGCAACCCAAATCTGGTGGCATTTGTTGGAGTTCCTGTTGTGTGCCTCAGCCATTCTTTGACTGTCATTTGCCTTTCCCCCCCAAAAAAACTCTGTGTATAGTACCCCCCCCCCCCAAAAAAAATGGTAAAATTAATTGCAAGCCTGCTCAAGCATGTTAAGGCATGGCTTGAAGCTAATTTGCATAAAATCTAATAATGATCATAACTTTGTGGAAATTTATTAGAACCTTCCAAAATTTGGCAACCTTGGAAAAATCGGTGACCTTAATTTTTCTGTAACATTAGAAATCAGATATCTGTATCACGTGATCACTTATGGTCGAGTCCAGGAAAGAAAAGAAAAATAAAAATGGGGTGGCGAGATGCCCCACAGTATATATTAAATACAGTATTTATGTTATTGTATCATCATTTCTCGCTTGAATCTGGCCGGAATGGTTGACTCATGTTTTTAATTAATTAGTAATTAGGCAAAATAGGTCACGTGACATTTTCACCTGTTATTATCTTTTTAAGAAATTAAAAATTCTCTCCGTTCCGGCCACTGAAAAAATTCGTGCGGTAAAACAAACTTTTACACAGTGTTCAAACCTATTTATAATCAACCATTCCTACCCCATTTTGAATTTCTTTTTGAATATCATTATGACATCACGTTTCACGTGACTACATCACTTCAACCCCAATTAATTCAACGCCTTGAAAGAAAGTTTCTCGAAAGTTTTTGCAACTTTTAGAATTAAAATGCATGGCCGTAGAATAAAAACAGCTTTATCTTTGTGGGGGGTCGAGACCAAACATTTAGCCATGCCTTAACATGCTTGAGTGGTGAAAATGCAGCAAATGAATGAACAGGAGAATGCAGTCGTCATCTGCTTGCTTTTGTTGGGGTTCCTGTGGGTCACAGCCATGTCTTGACGCATGATCTCCATTGGTCCCCCTTTTCTTCCCAAACCCCCCCCCCCCCCCCACCCCCAAAGTAATAGAATGGGCAGTTAAGCTTTCTGAATAAAATGTGCTTAAAGTAATAATTATTTTGAGTAAATTCTATTGTGCTCAAGTTATGACCATAAGACAAAGACAGCAATTGAATGACTTGTGCTTTTTAGGTGGAGCATGAATTGCTGATAAAGAATTTGAATACTCATCTCTACCTGAAGTCAGAGAAGAGCAGGCAAAAAAGAACCAAACTTGCAGCTTATATGGCTGATGATAGTTTATTGAAAGGTTGGCACTTTTCATGCTTTACTCTGTTAAATACTGGGTCCCAAATAAATGCTGAATGTATAAAAACAGCAATATTATCAATAATTTTAATGTTATGGTATAACAAACTTGAAAATTAAGGGCAAATTACATGGCTGTCAGTTCAGAACAGCAAATTTTTTATATAATTAAACTCTTTCTCTATTCTCTATATCCAATGGCTTTTTCAATCTCTCCTGTCCTATTTTTATTATTAGTTCTGCTCTAAGTTTTTACTGTACATATGTGGCTCATTCCGTTTCCTTTTCTAATTAATTTTAAGCGTGCCTTTTCATAACTTCTCAGTCTTTACTGCATGTTCATGTATTTTTATTTTGTCAGTGTCATCCTCCAGTGTTGCTGGAGTCTTCAAGAAATCGCACACACGAACTGCTTCAAGTAAGACAACACATTTGGTATTCTTACCCCTTAACGTACTTTAGACATAAGTAAAACTTGTTATTAGATGGTATTTAACTGCTAATTGAAGTAATTATCTTTAATGTTTAGGCTGCAAATGCTGCAACTTACAATAATAATTTATTCTACCTTACACTGTAGTTTCTGTTAAAAAAATTCCAGTGTGCAAGAGGGATGGGGTAAACCAAATAATGGCCTATACAGGGAGGCTTAATTCTTTCAAAAGGGGTGCTTTTTCCAGGCTTTTGGCATGTGAATTGAAAGGGTAGGGATTTTACTGGTTGAAGTTTATTATAAACTCAAGAAAACGTTTTGGTATCGTGATTTATTCATATTTTATTTAAGACAGTGCATTGATAGCAGGTATGCAAAGGTCTAAACTACAGGGTATGTATTTGAAAGGGGTACCATTATTTGTCAACAGAAGGTATATGAAAGGGGTACAAAAATGGTATATTAATCTAACGGATAAGGGGTTGGGCCATGGAGCAGAGCCTCCCTGCATAAAGCTTTTTGGCGCACTTCCTCGGGGGTCAGTGAAGCTTCAAGTTACCATCCCAGAAGTATGTTGAATGTCATGATAATTATATGTCTTATATTCACAAGAGCTGATTGAGAAGAGTGACACCATCAATTTTGATACACATTTTTATTGCAAAAAGCTTTGAGGAAAGTCAGATATATTTCCCTGGATATTCAAGGAAGCTATAAAAACCATCCTTAACAAAGTTTAATTTGTAAAATGACTGGCTCTGCAAGTTGGCAAGATGAAGTAGTATTCTGTGTTCTGATAGGCTACCGAGGGTGGGTGGGTGGGTGGGAGTGTGATGGGTTTGTCTGTCTAAGATTGTCCTCATTGCTTCTTCAAGACCAAATTCTCTTTTATCTGTATAAATATGGTTTTTTGTGGCCAACTTGTTCTCTTTGCAATTTTGACCATGTGCAAGGTCAACATGTCTGATATTGAGGACTACCCTGCTAGCAGAGGCTTTTCCCTTGTGTTTCTCAGCGTTGTACTGCCATTCTCTTTGTGGTTTTGGCTGCTCGCGTTTTGTTTTGGCTGTTTCTGTGCCGAGGAAAAGACCTCTGCAGACAGCCGTTTGGGATTCCTGTTGAGCATGTGCATTAGATACCTCCAAGATCTAGGAGGTAATCACATGACTAAACCGGTTGTGGAACCGGTTTTATCGACTCGCGCATCTTTTTTGTACTAGTTTGCTGTGCAAAAGTGAGCCCGCTATATCGTGAGTGCGAGTCTTTCCCATGGGAAAATTGACTCATGAATACATGAGCAAACTCCGGCGGCGGCATCGTATTACCGACACGTGACCCAGAAATTCCATGATAACCGCATTTTCATCTAATACGCATGCTCAACAGGAATCCCAAACAGCTGTCTGCAGAGGTCTTTTCCTCGGCACAGAAACAACCAAAACAAAACGTGAGCAGCCAAAACCACGAAGAGAGTGGCAGTACAACGCTGAGAAACACAAGGGAAAAACCTCTGCTAGCAGGGTAATTGAGGACGAAACACTTTTTTTAATATCCAGCCATTTAGACCTTACACATGGTCAAAATTAGGTATGTAAAGGTTACATTCTTCTTTTAGGAACCTTGTTGATGGAACCAACGTCATCAGTCACTACAGTAAATTCTTCAACAGAGGTTAGTGTTTTTTTAATCAAAATATCTAGATCAGACAGCATTCAGATGCCATTTTTCATTTTAATATTTTTTTAGAACTTAAGGTCAAGGCTGACATTAACCCTTTACAAAAAGAAAACTGTAGGTCTCAAGAGTGACTAACTTCAATTTTCTCCTAACAACATCAGCATGCAGATTATCAGGTGTAAGAGTAATGAGAATTACTAAATTGATTACCAAAGGAAGAGTGCTTTGATCTTAAACCAAATTCTCTCAACTAATCCTGTAAGGAAATGTATTGTGATCAGTTTGGAGAATTTGTCTGTGGATGTTGGGGCTTAACCAAAGTTGGAAGAAGGAGAATTCTAACACGAGAATGCTCCAAAAAAATTCTGAACTCTAGGTGAGAATCGAACTTAATGTTGACAAGATTTTGCGAAAATGAATATCCTGTACTCAGGTGTCCAGCCTCAGATAAAAACCCTGAAAAAACGACAAAATGTTTGTAGGTGAATTTACAGTGTGGTGTTTTTATTTGACCATTGTGATAATCGTCTCACATCAAATTAAACAAGCTGTTTATTTATTTTTTATGCAAGGTCACTGAGGATCTGAATACTGATCCTGAGTCGGACAGTGATCACTTCATGATTTTGATCATAGAATCACTGTCACTTCTTGGAAAAATTCCAGAGGCAATTGAGGTACTTCAACTATGTTTTTTTTGTCTTTATTGTTAATGATTCAAATATCCATCATGAGCCACCTCCACTTTGTTGAACAATAATGTTATTATTATACATTGTACTCATTATCTATCTTCTTCGGCTGGGTTGGGCTCTCCCTTGGCGGGGGGCTATTCCATAGCATTTTACAAATCATTTTAAAATATCTTTGAATTAATAATATTTATGTATATGTATATATCTGTAGAGTTTTTATATTTATTTGTTAGATTTATATTGTATTTAGTTATTTCATTTAATGTTAATTTTGTTTTCATGTTCGCGTTTTAACGAGCTTTTTAGCTCCTAATTAAGCGACACGTGCCTAAATAAAGTCTTCTTCTTCTTCTTCTTCTTCTTCTTCTTCTTCTTCTCATTTGCTAAGAGCCTATCAGCACAACCTACAGATTAGTTAGTTATCTTCTAGCGGATAACTGAGTAAACTGTGAGTTGCATGTGCAACACATGCTTTCCAATAACAATATCAATTCAGGTTCCTTGCGACGGTGTGTTTGTCATTTTTTTTGTCAAAACAATGTATAATTAAAGCCAAAGTAACCAGAGTAAAACTCCTCAGAGCAGAGAAGAGAACCAGCTACAAACTCAACCCACATAGGTTGCCGATGATGCCAGCACTCAAACTCAGGCCATGTTGGTGATAGGATGGTGCTCTCTCCTGCTTGTCAATGAACAATTCTTACAGGGCGATTTTTAACGTCAGAGGACTTTGTAAATCTTGTCATTGGATTCACTATTGGGTTGAACAAATTTGAGATTAATACTTTTAAAAGAATCATTTCGATAATAAAACAGGATATTTGATACAATTATAATACATGATATTTGACTTGTGTTATTCTTTTTTTGGTAGGCAATAAAGAAACGAATGAAGATAGAGATGTCATTGATAATACACAGAGCAACGACCCTTGTCTCCAAAAGGTAAATATTGTTACTTATAAATAACTTAGTATAATGTCTTTAATACTTGAATTATGTCACAGCAAGGAGCCCAAAAGTGTCACACATTCTTTCATGCAGACCTTAACCAATCAAAAGTCGAGGACAGTTTCCAGCTGGCTTCTGATTGGATTAAATCTGTTCAAAAGAATGTTCCCTCTGGAACAGGAAGTTTGATCTTTATTGGGCCACCTTATTACTTTTAATTGAAAATAAGTTTACCAGTAATTGTGATGGATATTATCATGAAGCCCAAGATAATTTTCTTACAACATTGAAAACTAGTTTCCTAATTCTTCTCTTTTCCTTATTTTTTAGGATTGGGCAGCCTGGAGAAATCATTCTTCAGCAGGTAATTACAATGTAAATAGCAAACTAATCAAGTAATGACTCTATAGGGATAACTGCATGTTTTGTCATTCCAGTAGTTTACATTGTGGCCCTGAAATATAGACAGGAACAAAAAATTTCCAGCTGGCCAGGGGTAAACCAGTTGGCTATTTAGAAGTGTGGCCAAGGAGTTTAACTCAGGACCTAACTGAGAACATATTATACTGCTGGCAGTTAGGGTGGGACCTGAATTTTGAGCCTCCAGATTGCAAGTGCAGTGCTCTGACCACTCATCCATGTTTCCTCTGAATAATATGCTTCAAAAACAACGTAAGACACAAAGATAATTCCTTTAAGCCCCCACCCCCTCTCTCCCACAAAAGCAAGGTAAGATAATTAATATTAAAAGAATGGTCATCACCCTTTTAGGATACATGGTAAAATTTCTGGAACTATGTAGCCTTGCCTTTTCTTGTTATTTGTTATACATTTTTGTTCTTTTTTTAGAACCAGCCTCATTATCTGTTTGAGCTGCTAGAAGTGGTGTTTGACTTGTTTAGGGGTGTGGCTCATGCTCATGAGACTGTGCTTTCAGCCATCAACAGAATCATTGTAAGTAATTACAGATGTACAGGGTACTTGACAAAGTTTTTACAGAAGGTTCTTCCCTTACTAAAAATATGCATGTTTTGACAGAGGAGGTAACCTTTAATGTAATTTGGTTTAATTCCTTTCCCATGGTAAATCAAGATGGTGACAGGAGATGAAACAGGTCAGAACCCATTAGCATCAACCATAGCCACTTACCAACCCCAGAAAGGCTGAACATACCTTCAGGCCCCTCCACTCAGGTTTGACTTGCAGTGAGGTTTCTTTTACATTAGATCGATAAAGTTCTGTGAGATGAGGCGTACAAATTTTTCATCTTTATCCTAGAAGACTAGGAAGTCTGACCATTTTGCAGATGGTCAGGGCTGAGGCAGTGCATTCTCTTCAGTTTTAGACCCTTGTTGTTCTCTTGTTGTAATGATTGGGTATACATCAGAACTGTTTGGGTCTGAAATAGTGTTTTGGGCTTGGTTTCAGGAAGCAAGCTGTACACCTCACCCACATTTACGTGGAATATCTCCCACCCCCCACCCCCCCCCCCCCCCCCCCCACCTCTATGCTCAGTTGGGTTGGTAGCTCAGGGGTCCAAGGGCATTACCGCTATTGTCAAAGATTTGATTCCCCTTTGGATACTCAAATGCTCATGACATTACAAATGTAAAGTACTTCTCATAGAATGAGCCAGTTTGTTGACACTTCATTGGAATGCCTCTTACTCTGGTTTCTTTCTTGATATTCCAGAAGGCACCAGGTAACCAGGTGGATTTAGGGGACACAGACATTTATACAATAGATGTCGTTTGGTCTGAGATCCAGTTTGCTGTAAGTTGAAACCTTAGCAATCATAGCTTAAACCGTCACCGAACCTTTCACAGTCCAGGATTAGAACCAACGTAATAATGTAGGCCCACAGACACGACCAGGTATCATGTGGAACAAAAATCAGAATATATCAAGACCAATTTTCAAATGGCCTCTGGAAACTAGCAAAGATGCTATGGCGGTTTGTTGCCTGGAAACTTCGCAAGAGTTACCATAACATGGTTCGTATAACCTTGAAAAGGTCTTGAATTTTACTAGTTGTCTTGAATAGTCCTTGAATTCAGTTAAGGTCCTTAAAAAGTACTTGATTTCTTTATTTGGTCTTGAAAAGTCATTGAATTTCACTACTTTGTTGATGCCACGTCATTTTCAGTGAAATTAGATTCGTTTGCAAAGGAAAAATTTGGCTCGTCCGTGGTGTAAGAATCTGTAAAACAAATGCTATTTCTTTGCCTCAGCTGCAAATGCAAGTCATACCCATAGCAGAAGAAGTAAAAATCATAAATGACTCCTCCAAAGGGGTCAAAGAAAGCCGAGTTATTGAAAAAAATTGTCCTTGAAAAGTCATATAAAAGTTCTTGAATTGTATTTGCCCGAAGTTGTACGAACCATGCATAAGCATATCTTGGCAAACGAGTGTTAATGGTAAATGTGCACAACGTTAATCACTGCAAGGTGGCAGATAGGAATGATTTACAGTAGAACCCCGGTAACTCGATCTCTGAAGGGAAAATGAAAAACAGTTCGAGTTAAGCGGAGGTTCAAGTTATAGGGCTTGATTGAACATTGAATTCGTCACTTTAACAATTGAAAATTACTGACCTCTCAGCTCTTCAGTGTGTATCTGATGGTACAGTGCAAATTTGCTTCTTTCATCAAAAATGCATTTTTATGATTAAACGCGATCTGTTCGTTGCTCTGGGGTTAGTTTTAGTGTTTTTACCGATTACGCAACAAGAAAAGCTAATGGGATGGTGTCCGAGTGGGGTAACAAGAACCAGAATTCGAATTATCTGGATAAATTTTGGTGAATTTTGATCAGGGGAATAGCGGGAAATTCGAGTTATCAGAGTTCGAGTTCACCGAGTAAAAATGGCTGAAAAGTGGGGTGAAATCCATGCGAAATAGGACTTAGTTCAAGTTACCGGGGAGTTCAAGTTATCAAGGTTCTATGGTAATTTGAAAAACAACCAAACAAACCAATAAGGCATTGCCCTTGAAAAATGGGTCTATCTACAATACTTTTAACCTTCTTTCTTGTTGCTTAATGCGATGTCTTTGACAGTATTTCTGCGGGAGCAGGTACTGTAAACACCCGTGTATGAGAACCTACAGTTTTTGAGTGCTTGCTGTTAGGCTTAAGGCTTATTTTGGGTTTAAAAGTGCCAAATTTCTGCCAGCAGGTTCTTAAACCACTAGGTTCTTATTAGCGGGTGTTTACTGTAGCCAAATCTGTGTGTTGCACTGCTCCTAACTTGGTCAGGATGATCAGTATTGCGCCACCAAAACAGCTTAACAGTATTGCTGTTTATTACAGATTCAAGTGTTACTAGGTGACTACTTGGATGTTCAAAACACTACAACTCAACAAGGGCCAGCGACGTTTTCTGAGTCATCAAGGTAACTAGGCCTTTCCTTCATTGCATTTCGCTATATTACATACGACTATGCACAGAATTTCACATTTTTTGTGATAAATCAAAGAGCTTTACATACCCAAACATCTGTAGACCTTGATTGTCACAGATATTAGAAATACAATCTTTCCAACAAACTGGAAGGAGATGTCCATAAATCAGTTTCCCCATTAATGGAATATCTGCTGTTTGCTGGAAATCTGACTATCAAGGATATTTATTCGCTCATGGCAATTTGGTCTTTGTATTTTTATCAGCAAGACATCTTATAAGTGGAGTAATATATCTTTTTCTGTTTTCGTTGTTTCTGTTGTTGTTTAGCGATGTAGCAGAATTCTTTACACTTAGGAGGCGAGGGCCATTAAAATCAGATGAGAGGGTAAGATTCCTTGTTTTCAATTTTTTTATCAAAAAGGCACTGAAGTTTAAATATCTCAGACCTCCGTCTGCTTATCTTAATGATTAAATCAGCATTTCACATGAGGTTCAGTTCCTGACCTTATTTCTTTCTAATGCCTGTTAGATTTTCATTTAACAGTCTTCTTATGTTCTCAGAACTCAGTATTGAATTTCAAGGCAATCTGTAAATGAGTAGTGGCATTTTAGATATCTAAATAACATTGATGTCCAAGATTCTGCCAGGTTTTTGTTGAATCAGCATAGCCTTTTCGGAAAGTACCTACTGGCTATATAAATTTTATAATAACTGTCGAACCTATGACCTTTTGTTTACCAGTCCATGTGCTCTACCAATGAGCTACAGGAGGAAGCTAAGGCTGGCCGTTGAATCAGGTTCACGTGACAAAACATTTGCAATACTGCTAGTACTGGAATGTCAATGGGGTGGCATATGTACAATGATACAAGCGTGATGGTGAATTTGTTTGTTCTTGTAACCAGCTTCTAGTGACGATTGCTTGCCCTCTTTTATTTTTAGACTGCATTGTATCGGTTTGAAGGTTCTTCTTCTGCTATAAGCATGAACACATACATCAGAGAAAGACGGCAGGAATGCATGGCTGGAACAGCGGTATGTGAAAATCAAGGGTCCAGTCTGCGTTATGGCTTAAATCCAAGGATAACCTTTCATATTTAATCTTTTAGAATGAGGACGATGATGACACGTATGGGGAGCCACTACACAACACTAAACCACAGCTATTGTGTAAACCAAACCCCAGAAATATTACAGGTATAAAGAATTAAATGTTGAGTATCCTACTCCTAGACACCACCGTATATTCTTGACTTGGTCCGAGATGCTTAAAAGGTAAATAACGCTATCCAGTGGATAACGCAATTAGTTTCTGTAATACTTATCCACTGGATAGCAACTTGTCCGGTGGATAGCTCTACTCAACATTTGAACAACCGGGCCCTCTAAGGTGTGGGTCTGACCCAGAACACCGGCGTTCCAGCGTTATCTAAAACAAAGACACCAACTTGAGGCTTGCGGTGACAAAATGCTATGATTTGATTTGTGCTTGCTTACTGGAGCGGAATGGGGAAAGGCATTTACATAATTTTACATAATTTTACAGCCATAATTTTACACAATTTTACATAATTACATAATTTACATAATTTTGAAGCCATAATTATTCAGTCTCGGTTCAGACCAGAAATTTTGTTTAAGAATTTTTTTTCACACCAGCAAGTTTTTTTTGTTCCAAAACTGACCTGTTGGTTATTGAACAAGGAGGCAATTTTAACGAAAAATATGTCAAGACTTTTATTTCTCAGTGTAATTCTTTAATCGGCTTGACGGGATAATTTGTTCAAGAAAAGTCCATGAGTTGATGCGACCATACTTCACGGACGGGGCTGGCAACATTTGTAAATACACGAGCCTTTGTCGTGGAAAACATGCTAGTCGAGGTATCACTAATATACTTTTATATTTATATAGTTGTTTTCATCCCTCTGATGTCCTTTGTTGGTGAAATTGAAGCAGCCATTAAAATGCAAGGAGAGTAAGTGTTTGTGTTTTTTTATTTATTTGTTTATTATTTTTTCACCCAACTAAGTGAAATATGGCATTCTTCTTCCTTGTCGAACATGCATGATTTACCCGGTAGTCAATCTTTTTTTTTTCTTTTAATAGCTCATAAACTTGTATTTTCCTTTGCAGAATGAGATGCACGTTGTATGGCTTTATTACCGATTATGTGAAAGATATTTTTGTGGAAGAAATCCTGTTTGATATTCAAGAAAAACTGAAAGACGTTACTCAAGGTACAGTGCAATTTATAGATTATTTTCAAAGACATGACTCTGCTGCTATAGTTCCTTTTATGGAAAGAATCTTGTATGATATTCGCGAAAAACTGAGGGACGTTACCCGAGCTACATAGTTACGTTAGGATAACTGTCAAAGACAAGATTTTTTCCTAGTTTCTTTTGTATCCGGCCTGTTTGGTTTCCTCAGCAAACTTCAGCCCTTCCTTCAGCCTGGAGAAAAAAAGTGTAGTTTAATAGCGCTACTTTTTCTTCACTTTATTCAGATCGAGACACGTTTAGAAGAACCACTGATACCAACAGTCTGAAGGTCCTGGGAGCGAGTAGACCCCTACTGCAGGTATCCTTCGCGGTGTTTATCCTTTTGCAAAAGTAAAAATAACTAGATGTTATTTACGTTCTTGTGACTATTTTTTTTTGCAGAACATAATGTCGTACAGTATTTGGTGATTAAGCAGAAATACGTCGTTATGATATTAGCTCCATTTCAACGCGAGAAAACTAAAACTTGACTTACGAAAGAAGTCCAAAATTAAGGCTACAATCGGCGACAAAATTGTTGAGACATTGCGCTCAAATAGGGTAACTTCAGAGAACAAACGGATCCACACCCCCTGCCCCGCTATTCAAAGTTGGGGTGTTTGTTGTTTTCTGTAGGTAGCTGGAACATCAGCACAACATTACATGGAGTGGATGGGGGAAGAAAAGCTACATTTTCTCCTTTTGAAGTCAGTAAAACGTAAAAAAGCCCAGTTTAGGGCGAAGTATTTAACTCGTTTTGTCGCCAATTGTAGGTTGAAACTATACCAGATAGCTTTTGGGCCGGCACGAAAGTCATACGGGAAAGGGGCTCTGGTCAGACATAAGGACGATGAATTCGGCACGATTTCAATAACGGAGCGAACCGCGCTGGTCGAGCCTCACTTACTGGATAGGTTCAGGTGATAGGTTCTATGCCTCACTTTGGTGTAGTGTGAACAAGTATTTGGACCGTACCGGAAGTGAATAAGTAGGAAAGTGGACTGGAAACCACTAAGACGGAAGTAAATATTTAGGAGTAAGGACTGGGATTTAGAGAACCAGACCCCCAACCGCACCATGTTCGATGTGTGTGAACGACTTGTTCCAGCTCTGTGCTCTTGCCGTCCTTACCATACCGGATAGCTTTTCATGTCATCACCAAAAGCTATCTGGCATTGTGTAAACACAGCTTAAGCACGAATTTCTGTACGTGTTAAATAAGCGCGACTTAGTCAAGTCTCATTCGTAGAAACTCGCATATTTGGTACAATTTTTGTCTTGTCGTAAGAGGGGTCTGATATTTCGTCGTATGAATGGCATTATTGTTGTTGTCTTCTGTACTGGTTTTTTAGTTATATCATTTTTATTTCTTCAGAGCACAGCAACAGTGGAACAGTTAATACAGGATCTCAGGAATCTCATGCACAGTTTACCCAATTATGCACCCCAGTTCCTTGAAATGGTTTGCAAGATGCTCACTATCTTCAAAGGCAGTTGTTATGACGCATACAAAGGTTATTGTCACTTACTATCCCACAGTGTACTAGTCCGGTGATGTGAGAAGCTACCTCAATATCCGTGAATGTCGTTTTTCCCGTTTAAAAGGGGAAGAAACATTTTTGGCAATCAGATAACTTACCAGCTGAAAGAGCGCCGGACTGCCGACCTCGCGGCTCAATTCCCGGCCAGACGCACTACCCGCTAGGGTTTCTAAGACACTGTTAAGATCTTGTGACGTTGAGATGTCGGTCTTGTCTCAGCTTCATCCTTTGTTATCAATAGACCATTTTCATACTGCCCATAATGCAGCGTATTTTCCCCCAGCATTTTGCATGAGCATTGTCTTCAGTTTCTCTTGGGAATACTGTAGTACCCGGGAAAAATTAGAAACCAAGGTCATGCAAAATGTTGGGGGAAATAAGGGGTGTATTGTGGGCAATTTGAAAGATGTCTTTTGAAAAGGGACGTAATATAACCTACACTGTTGTTAGGAAAGAGTAAGGGACATAAATCCTGCTGGTGTGGTCTTTCTTGAGGAATTAATCGTTCTTGGGGGGTGGTGGAGGAGGGGGCTGTCAATCTTACTCCCCATGATAACTACCCCCCCCCCCCCCCCCCAGTGAATGCTGCTAACTTCTCCTGTGTACTACTCACTCCCCATGAATTCTACCCATTCTTCATGGATACTTCTCATTCCCCTCCTGGATACTATTAACCTCCGCTAAATACTACTTACTCTCTCCTCTCTAAATGCTATTTTTGTATCGGATAATGTTTGATTACAGCTCTTTTACGGTGCAGTCCTGAGGGCGTGACTCGTGTATTTAGCGCTAACTGGACAAAAGATGAAGACATCAGTCGCTGCTTAAGGTAACATCGGTTACACAGAGTAGGTCACACAGCCGCAGTAAAATCACAGCAAAATTACCTTAGATCCGGGTGTAAAGAAAGTCAGTTTTACGGCTTGCCATTTGGGTAAGCTGCAGCTAGCATGTACTAGCCAAAGAGCCATTTTTATTAGCCCGAAAAATGTTTTTGATGAGCAGGATTGATTACAGTTCTTCTGTAATTTGAATTCCTTAAAAAACCTCACTTTCCCGTCGGGCAAGTAACCCGCTGCGAGCAAGCTCTCTCCTGGGGCTCCCGGGGGTACGGGGTTGGGGGAGGGAAGAGGGGAATGAGATTTGTTTGCCCCGCTGCCGGAGCGCCCCGCGAGAGCTTGCTTGCAGGCTACCGGGCAAGTTAAGAACAAAATCCACTAGCCCGATAGCAAAATTCACTAGTCCCGGGTTATCGGACGCGACCTTCTTTGCACGCTGTGTATTAGACTGCACAGTCTGTTCAGGGGTAGTTTATAAATTAATGTTTGTGATGTCCGTTCATTTGCAGATCGTTGCCTAACTGGCCAGGTCTTCATCACCATCACTCACATCGGCAAAGAAAAGTAAGTTTTCTTGAATTTCGCGATTGAATTAGCTATAGTCAACCAAGGAAGGGCAACTTGGGTAATGTAAATCAATTTTATTCTCGTAGTACTTCAAACAATTGGTACATATCTTCAGCTGTGATCCTTTCCATCCCTAAAGGTTCTTCTACAGTAGTCTGAATATGTGCATATGAATCTAGTTGTTAGTTTTACTATTTGATGTGCCTACAGCTTAAATTAAATTCTATTTATAGCTAATAAATGACTGCTCCTAAGCAATCTAAGAGGGTTATGGCTACTAACGATGCGTCATTTTTAGGAGGACGAGGAAGAGAATGTGGAAGCAGCTAGAAAACGAAACCAGAAGGTAACGATGGGGCAAGTTTCTTTTGCTTTTGTTGGTTTTGGATGAGCTACCAGTCATTCGATTAAAAAATTTAGCAGTTAATTGAGCGTGTTTTATCATGTTTTCGGCTATAGTCGAGAGAGGAAGAAACTACCATTGGTATTGCATTACACGTCTTATTTTGTTCTGTTTTTAATACAGGAGACTGATATATTGACGGACAATCTGGCGAAACACACTCTTAACGATGGCGAGGTGTTGTTTGAAACACGTGACCTACGAACACTGGCAAATCTTCAGGAGAGTATGGTAAGCGATGTGATAGTATTGAGAAAGGCCGAGTATTAGTGTTACTCACTTTGCGTGACACACACTGCCATCCTGACGTGACTCAATCTCTCGCCTTACCCGTATGTTTTTAAGCAACCAGAAAAATTTAGGAGGCAGCGTGACCGAGTGATTAGAGCGCCGGACTTGCATTCGGGAGGTCCCGAGTTCAAATCCCGCCCTGCTGGCCCGATTTGTTCGCGGTAGTCCTGAGCTGACATCCTCGATCATGCTTGTTAAATAAATAGCCAACTGGTTTACCTCCAGTTGATATTCGTAACCCCGTTATGTTTACTAAATTTTATTGTTTCAGTTGTTTTCTCGGCCCCACTAGCCTTTGCGCTATAAATACTGCCGAAGGTGAATAAAGGAATAACTGGTTTATTGGTTTATTGGTTTGTTTGCCATAAAATGTACAAAGCACAAAAATATATATTTAAGCTGTCATGGCGAGGAAGGCTAAGAGAAGCCACCGGGCTTATAAGGAATGGGCTCCCTCAGTTAAATAATTAGAACAAAATATTATCGTAATTACAAATCAATGGCAGAGCTACAGTAAATCTGATGATGATGATGATGATAATGTTTATGATTGTGATTATGATTATTATGATTTTATTATACTGATGATAATTATTACTTACGTTGCGGGATCAGTCTTTTGGGATACCTGTGTTTTGACAGGAAAACTGGAAGGTAAACGCATTTTTTACCTCGCGTAAATTGCCATTCGCACTGTGAGAGACTTACCTTAGGTCATTAGATCTCTCACTACGCTAGACTCGCCTTGCGTGAGCAGCCTCTTGTGACAACCAAGGGAAAAGGCTTTGATGTAAGTTGCACACTTTGTTGTTTTGACAGGAATGGCTGGCAGGTCATATTCGAGGTTTTACCACTAGCCTAACAGCACAGTCCACATCTATAAGCTTGGTATCGTCTGATAGCCAAGAAAGAATCAAAGCGGTGAGCTCTGTATCTGTGTTCAGGAGACGGTTTTTGGAGAATCGGGTGATTCGTAGTTGTAAGGGCTTCTACACGCGTTACTTAATGTTCTGCTTTGTGTCCCATGTATAGTTAATAGAGGTGAATTGGTTATGAAGCTCTTCAGACAGCTTTGTTATATGTTTTTGTGGACAACGGTGCACAACGTTCAATAGCATTCCTATCATTTTGATCTTACTGGCCAGTAAAAACGTCGCATTAATTTATTCCCTGTCAATTTGTGAACAAAAAAGAAGGATTGTGCACCGTCAGTGAGCTCCCAACGTACGTTGTAGCAGTCATGGTTGCCACAGGTCAGGAAATGTTCAGGGAAAAGAAATTTTTTCAAGGTCAAGGGAAAGTCAGGGAATTTCACTTCGAGTCAGGGATAATTTAAGTCTTTGAAAGAAGTCAGGGAAAAGTGAAATTTTAAAGGTACATTCAGTTGGTACATTTTTACGGACATGAATCATGTTGTATTGAACAACAAGCTGATGTTGTGTTTTCAAAAAATCTCTCCTGTTTGCACATTATATTAAGGAACTATCAATTCATGTACATTACATGTGACTTGCTAAAAGCTTAAATATATGGGTGGAGACGATGGCTGTAAGGGGTGCGTTGAGTCCATTAGCAGGACTAATTTGGTAAATTATTAATTCACTTGGTCAGGGAAATTTTACATTTGTCAGGAAAAAGCCAGGGAAAAGTCAGGGAATTTCAAAAACCTCTGGCTGCGGCAACCATGCCAGTGTTATTTTTATGTTTGATGTTCGTCGTGTTTCACAACCATTCTTCTCTATTGACTATGGTCTAAAATAGTGTGTGCTCACTCAACTAAAAAACTTGAAGCAACCGTTGTGGATGGGAAAGAGGGTATTTTCCCTGTACTTCAGGAAATCGGATTTTTCTTCCGGAGAAAACAGCTGAATAAAGACTCAACCGTTGTTTAAGCTGAAGTGTTTATTTGATGAATTAGTCTCTCTAAACATGAAAGATGCGTGTCCCATAGTATGCAGTCTATTCACTCTAAGCACCTCATATAAAACTGGCACAATTTTAAACCACCTCACTTATCTCAAATATTAATGCTAATATTGTTAATACTTTTTTGTTGAAGGAGATTGTCTAAGCGATCGTATTTTGATATTTTTAACCGAAAACTCGTTTAGCTACAAATAAATTGGTGCTTTTAACAAATGCAACCTAACTTATGAAGGTTTCACTCTATAATAATCTATTACCCTTTGCGCAGAGCGGTTTTCTCCTGTCCGTTGGTATACCAACACCAAAACAATTATCCTGCCCGGTTTCATTTACTCTAGTCACTCCAGTGAACCAATCATAGCTCGAGGAAAGTACTGTACACGTAACTCGTGCCAAGCGCGGGAATCCTTGTGCAATCGGTTTTGTTTTGGACCTGATTGGTGGAAAACGGGGTGGCGAGGTTGTTTTAGCCAATCAGAAAGCACAGTAGTGCAATATTAAAGCAGATGCTTTTGAAAACTGAACTGAGGACCGCTCTGCGAAGTAACTTACTTTCGTGTGTGAAAACGATATTATAATAAATGCTTTGAACTATATATAACGTATCTCAGCGAATGATAAAGCAATTTAACACTATAATTGTAAGATGATTAATTTAAACATTAAATAACACATTGTTAAACTTGAAACAGAGAGAGGTTAAAAGTGGCTTTGGAATTGCGTACGTTTATGGTAGAAACTGGGTAAGTTAAATAATCATAAAGTGTAACCTATGTACTTTTAAACAGGAACTAAGGAGAATAACTTCGCATTTGGCCTTGTTTTCTTGGTTTGGTCTGGTGCTAAATTTTATTTTCTCTAACAATAACCAATTGCAACTCGGAGATATCAGAGCAGAGTTAAATAAGTCTGATAAATTCGTCGCCAGCCACCGTAGAGAAACCAGAATGCTACCGTTTTCGGCCGGAAAGCTTATCTCTCTTACAAATGAGCATAATTTCGGGCTTTTTAAAAATTGACCAAGTTAAAGCGATGATACGAAGTGAACAAAGGCTTGTTCAGTCTGTTAGCAGACGTATCACACTCTGTTGTAATACGAAATGCGTTTAAAATCAGATTTGAGGCAAACAGTATATGTCATGATGCCAACACTTAATGCTCTAAGGCATTTGTAGAGCTGAAATAGCCTCTCTGACGTGCTTTTCCTCATCTTGCTTAAGTTTATGCGTACTGTAAAAACTTAGTAGAAAATTTTAATTTGAGTTTTCAGGTAATTCTCGTGCTTTGTGATAGAACTGAGAACACGAGTAGCAAAATACACAAATCGTATTAAGCTTTGATACATTCTAGTGGAGAGAAGATGTTGCTAAATGTTGCATGGAAGAACGCTCACAAACAATATTACATACCATGTGCCTGTCGTAAAATACATGACTGTTGGCGGCAAAATATGAAACTTAACGTGGATACTTATTACTAGTATTTTAAAAAACGTTTACAAGCAATTTTGGGTTTTAGCAGGGTTACATTTCAGTTCCATTTACAGCCGAGTTCTGATAAAGCCTTCCAGGTCAGGATAATACGAATTTTAATCCTAAACCGCCTTTGTGACAGGCGACAAAAGGGAGAAAGAATAAATCAAGTGCCTTTCCGCACAGGGCTTGCACGCGTTTCATATTTGCCTGAATCCATGTGCATCTATCTAGTCATAAATGTTAAATGTACATATTCATTGTCACTTTTGTTTGGCTGTTTACATTGCAGCAAGAGATTCCGCCAGTCTCTGAAGAAATCCTAAAGTGAGTATTTTCAAACGTTTATATAAGAGAACATTTATTATCAGACGCAAAAATATTTTTGATGACCGGTTGTCGTTTGCGGACTTTTTTTGGTTGTCCAGTAAGTTCGGCGTGTTCGGCGTTAGGTGCAAGTGCATTTTCCCGCCTTTTGTGCCCCTCCGGCGCTTGGCATGGGCTTAACATTTCCCGCGTTTTGTGCCACTGTTGCGCGGCCTGTTGCGCTTGGCATGGGCAACTCATTTTCCCGTCTTTTGTACCTATGTCGATTAATACGATATGTCACTTCTCAGTAATTCCCTAAGCAAAGGTTGCGTTTTAAGTTTGTGTCGAATTTTGTCTGGTTTTCTTTTACTCAATCAATATTTGTAGTTGCCGTATGTTTTAGCTTACAACGATGATTTATTTAAAAACATTTGAATGTGGAGAAATTTATATCCTCAAAGACCCCGGAAAGGCCTGTAATGAATATAAAATATCCATTCCCGGGCAAAACTATTGCAGACAAATTTGACAATATATATTCGCTGGGTCTTTTAGGATGAAAAACTTGCGGTGTGGGTAATGAGGTAGCCTGTTTTATCCGTCCGTGTATAAGTTTCGTACCATTTACAGTGTTTCTACTTTGTTCAATCCATCAGATCTCTGACGACGCTCGCCGAAGACTTTCAGAACATCTCTGAATCATGTTTGCTCGTGCTTCACCTGGAGATCCGATGCCACTGTTTTTACTACCTCATAAGGGCTGTAAAGGAAGTAAGCGACGTTTGCTTTACTCAGCATCAAACAATCCCATGAATGGAATCTCTTGAAAGATAAAACGAATCAGTAATGATCGCATTCCACGATTTATTCCGCTGATTCAAAAGCAAGAATAACCCTAATTAACCATAATAAGTAACACCATAGCACCATAGGAAAGTACTGCTCAGTAGCTTTCATTTGAATGGTCTTGCTCCAGGATTTTATATCCAGACTCAGAATTTAGCGCCACCTTAAATCAGTGTAGTGGTGCAGATAAGCACCACGAAGTAGGTTTTCTTTTCTTGTCGATCTTATTAACTGGGAAAATTCAGTTTATTCTGAAGTCTTTTGTGTTTCTGATTAGTTTGTGGTTTTCTTGTCATTGTTTTAACTCAATCTTTGTAAATTTTTAGTCTAACTACATGTGCAACTCTAATGCTATGGACCCAGATTCCAACGTCAACAATCTGAACAAAAGTTTGTCGGCCTTTGAGGAGATAGCCACCGCTTGTATGGGGCATTACAAATTCAGGTAAATTATCAAACAACGCCAGCGGTTGTGTTGAGCATGAAAAAGGGGTATAAAAAGGGGCGGAGCCTTCCTGTATAAAATTTGTTGAGTACTCCCCACCTGGGGAAAACACTGAACAGTCTCTTGCAACTTGTGTCGTAATCAATTTTGTTTGCTTTTATGATGTTTGAAAAATGGCCTATGTTATAGCATACTGAGAAGTAGAACTTGGCTGTATATTACGCAGCAAGTATTTGAAGAACTACAGAGTGTAACGTTCTTCCTGTAATTTTTGTATAAGTTGCAGGAAACAGGGCCTATTGCGGTTTTGTTGAGATGGGAGCTAACGATCCTAATGCCAGCTTATGCGGACTCTCCCATGATGTAAGACACCCAGCTGACGGTCAGCTGGCCAACACGCGAGCACCGGAGGATATAACTGTTGTATTTTTTGTTTTCAGATATTTGTTTGAAGGAGTTGGTTTCCTTGTTTCGTCGATTCTGGTTTCAAATATTTCGGAGATCAAAAGGATTAATCAAAATGGCATTAAGAAAATGTAAGGAGAGAAACCCCGTCGCACTTTTTCTTTTCTGTAAGTTATGTTTAAAGTCTAGACGTGAGGGCGCAGCGGTCAAGTAATGCTTATGGGTGAATGGACTTGATGCCTGTTGGTCTTTGTCATTGCACTCGACATTAGGAGAACGCAACACATAATCTTGAGAGTCCTGTGGTACTCAAGGGCGACCTTTTGTGGTACTCATTTCGTCATACGTCTGCATTTTCTGCGCCATATTGAATAATTTATCTCGTGGGCGCAAAAATGTTAATACAATTAATTTGACGTGCATTATTAATAATGGTTGCGTGGCACAATGGATAATGCGTTGCCCCTACATGTCGAACGTCTCGGGTGAGACTTTTTTCTTTTTTTCGTAGTAGTTTTGTTTTGTTTCTTTTTCAAAAAATACATATAGGAAGCGTTTTGCAGCATCAATTTATTAGGAATTATTATTCATTCAAAATATTTCCCCGATTCTGATTGGCTAAAAGCATACGTTTAATTCACCATAATCAGTTACTGATGACCAAATTTGGAGGAATTTTTTGTTTAGCGAGGAAATGACGCCTCGACGGATAACACCCTCCTCGATCTCCATAATTCTTCATAAGATACTCAGCCTCATTCATTAATTGTTAAGTAACGTCACATTTGACAGTAAACCTAAAAAAGCTCGAACGCCTTTCTAATCTGAGATTACTAGTTAATCTTCATGGAAGATTTTGAGGAGCGTGCGATAGCAAGTGCGATCTACAAACCTAAGATCTGGAAGCGATATGTAGATGACACTTTTACTATATTAGATCGAGACCAAGTTGACGGCTTTTTACAACATCTTAATAACCAACAGCCCACTATTCGTTTTACCATGGAAACCGAGAAAGATAACAGCATTCCCTTTCTCGATACGTCAGTTATAAGGGACTCAAACGGCCTTCTTACTACCAGTGTGTACAGAAAGCCCACACACACTGATCAATACTTAGCCTATGACTCACACCATCCTCAGTCAGTGAAGCGTGGTATTGTTAAGTGTCTATATGACCGAGCCAAACACCTCATAACAAAACCATCAGTTATCTCTGAAGAAAAGAAACATTTATCATCGGTACTTGTTTCCAACGGTTATCCTTCTTCGTTCATACGAAAACTTGCTAAAACCACAAGACCAACAGCCAACAACGAACCCACGCAGGAATTTAAATCTACTGCGGTTTTACCCTATATTAAAGGTGTATCAGAGGTTCTTCGCCGCTGCCTACAACAACAAGGCGTTCGCACCGTCTTTAAATCTGATACAACTCTTCGGTCTTACTTAGTACGACCGAAAGACGCCCTAGAACCAGGCAAACAAGAAGGTGTTGTATACAGAATTCCATGTGAATGCGGCAAAGTATATATAGGCGAAACAGGGAGAGCAATGCAAGACAGGATAAAAGAACATGACAGAGATATACGGCTTGCTCATACACAAACCTCCGCAGTTTCGGAGCACGCAAACGAAACGGGGCGTCTTCCTTTATGGAATCAAGTCAAGTTTATCGATCGTGACCCTCACCGATACACACGTAGGGTCAAAGAGGCTATCCAAATAAGACTTCATTCTAATAACATCAATAGAGACAACGGAATCGAAATTCCTGAAGCATGGATGCCTACGATCAGAAAGCATAAAGGCCGTTCAACTACAAAGCGGACCCGTGAGGGAACATCATCTGCTAATCGGAATAATAAGGATCGAAATACACCAATCACAGCGAACCAACGTGCATAAATAGCTACACGTAAACAATCGACCTCATCGCCTGATGAAGACTAGCAGTATTGCAGTCGAAACGTCGCGATCAATATCTCAAAGCAATTCTATCGTGAGACAAACGAATAAACGTTCATTCCTAGTTATATGTATTAGTTTTATTCACAAGAAACCTCGCTTCGCATTTTCTCTCTTGACCCAATAGACCATTTTACAGCTGTGGGCTTAGTATCCGAGCCTTTGAATGGACGTGAGGCTGAGGTAGACCTTGTTTTGATACAAACCTCGTTCCTTTTCTGATGGAAATTATGCTTAAAAAATACTAGTAAGCATAAGAAAGACATGATTTACATAACAAAGCAGGAAGGGCTGTATCAAAACAAGGTCAACTCCAGCCTCGTTTCACCTGTAAATGTAAAATGGGATATTGCTTAAATGGTTACCAGCGACATACTGTCAGAGGTAACAAAGCGATAAACTGTCTTGTCATTTGTACTGATATACAGCATTATTCTATTGCGCAGAACTCTTGTGACAGAGGTTTATCATCTCTAGTAGGCTTTTGGGGTGAAAAGGTGATGCGCTCCTTCCTCCCGCCCCGTCTTGTTACTTCGGATTCGCGACGCTCAGGAATGTATCAAAGTTACCATTTTTTGACAAGATTGGGCATGCAAAGTCTGTAGGTTTTCGGTTTTATTCGGCTGTTTGACGAAGTGAGAGCCGAATTAGTTCGAGATATCTCGAGATCACTTCGATTTCTTTGATTTATTCTTTAACTTTTTCGAGGAAGAAAGAATTATTATTTTGGCTTCCCAGGACTCACCTGTGTGACCCATCAGATCAGAGGAGACTCTAAGTTGAGGGATTGTTCGGCATATGAAAAATTGTTATGAAAATCATGGACTAGTTTCGGGACAAGATTGGGCGTGCAAGTTCGTGACTTTTCGACTTGTTTCGGCTATTTCACGAAATGAGACCGGACTACTTCGTGATATCTTGAGATCACGTCGAGTCTAGTCTTTCATTTACTCGAGGAATAAATAAAGCATATTACGTGGCCGCGCAGCGACACGAAATTGCTCTTCGAGTATTAAAAAAAAAATTTCACGAGTGAGCCCTCCTTTCGAACTGTTTTATGATGAATTGAAGTGACAAGATGCTGCACAAGACATTTTGTCTTTGTTGAGTGTTTATACGTAGTAAAATTGCTTTCATGCGTTGCGTGACTTTCTCGAACGTTCTCTACGTTTTTGGATTATTCATGAATAATTAATTAAGGCATGTTTACATTTCAGCATGAGTCAGCAGATTTGTATCAGTTACTGAAATCATAAAATATGTCGAAAAGCTACTACTATTTACCTGTTTAGTGTTTTCTAGAACCTCATATCAAACGGTATGCAAGTTCCAAGCGAGTTCTTTTGACGAACTAAGTTTTTTCCCTCGAGCTGGACTGCTGTGTTTAGTCAAGTGTGACGAAGGTCACTTTTCCATTTCTGTGTTTACAAGTTTGCGGGAGCCGTAAGATATCTGAAGTTCAAGTGAGAGTTTGTTATTATTGGCAGAGGCTGTTTAGTTTTACTTAAGCTCAAATTAAGCGGATGCTGTGTTGTAAAGCTCTGTAAAGGCTATGTTCCTCTGGTATTAACTTCCTTGTGTTAATCCGACATCCCTGCGGGCGGATAGTCAGTGAATAATTATCCTCAAAACATTCGAACTCGTAACATTGAGTTTTAGCTAATTCCATGCTCAACGTAATTGACTTACCCATGCCTTACATATCTTTAATCAGTACATGAGACTGCTATGCCGTTTTTGAAGCCTGATGTGACTAAGAAAAATAGAGAATTCTTTTTTCACTGTTTGTTTTGTTAGACTTGTTATTCACCATTTGACTTAGGTCTAAACGTTTAGACCCAAGTCAAATTTAGAAGGATTTGTATGGAGTCATCAGAGCATAACTGGGCTACTATGGCAAAGACAATTTGTCCCGAAATACTAGTTTTTGGCAAGTAGGCCTCTTGGATATGGCTCTTTTCAGAATATCCTGACAAATCCCATAATTTCACAAATTAACACTTCACTCTTACCATATTTCATTTCTTACTATTCCTCCGCATTTACACTTAATCAGTTCCACAACCACGACACCGAGGTGTACGCTCCGTAGCGTCTTGTTCAGATAGTTTTCATGCCGTTTCTGAGTACTGTTTGGATAAAGAATCCAACCAAAGAGGAGGGTGCTTTTGTTCGTACTAGAGCAAATCATTTTAAATGACGCAACAAATGACACATAATTCCTTTCTTCCGGGTATTTTACAGGTGCCGAAATATCTTTGCTATCCAACAGAACCTGACAAACATCACCATGTCCAGAGAGGCGGATCTTGACCGAGCCCGGCAGTACTACGAGTTGCTTTACTCAAATCCTGATGTAAGTACCAAATTTCTCTCAGTTTCTGCAAGTTCAGTCGTAATCACACATAAACCTAAAACGACTCGCAAATTTCTCTTTGCTAAACAGTCGATGTCATCGAAAGATGATGTTTAAATTGTTTTCGATCTGGTATAGACAAAAAAAGAGTTTTATGACCAAGAATCTAGCCCGGTTCTTCCGCCTTGTGTTTATGTCACTCATAACTGATAGGCCCTGGTCCTTTCTCAAACTTTTAAGGTGAATTCAACTTGAGTCTAAAGTTTGTTCTTTTTAACTTAATGCTATTTTTAATTTTAGTCTTTCCCTTATGGGGACATAAACAAAGGCATGTATTATATCCACCACGACTTCAGGATCGCTTACCAGTGATGGTATGCGACCAAGGGCACTTTTCATTCAACAAAAAATCTGGTTTGAAATTTGAGAAATTCAGCGTGCCCACTGGAATGGTACATTCTGGTTGCACAGACCCGACCCGGGCCACCGCACGTTTAGTCAGTATTCTTGTAGGCAGGATGCAAAAGAGGGGTGCTGGGGACAACAATTTTGTCAAATGAAAACTGGGACATTTCGGTCCAGAGCGGATCGGTCAAAGTGGACCACCTTCTAAGGTGGTAGCGAATATTCCGGTCGGACCGAACCGAAATGGTCCATTTGTTTGATTTCTAACCGAAATTGCCGGGATTTTGGGCTGAATGGAAAGCGCCCCTAGTTTATCATCTTTCCCGATCTATGGAGCCATCTTCCATCCTCTTCACCGAAATGAAGGTGCCTTTGAGGCCTCACCTAAACGTATCCGGATGCGTTTAGTAACGGAGATTTTTTTCTCCGTTTTCAAATAAGTGCGCATCCACACGTAATCACTTTCGCAAACCTTCGTTTTCGTCCGTTCACGCGAAGACGACAATCCGGCGTTTTCATCAAAATCTCCACTCAAGGGACCGTTTTCAGACACTTGCGTTTATTGTGCCTAAAAACACCGTTTACGTTAACCTCGTTTCCAGTTTTAACCCTGGGAACAAGGTTGGGTTTACATGTGCACGGAAGGCTTAAAAGGAGAAAAAAAAAATGTCCGTT
Organism: Porites divaricata; assembly: GCA_038088405.1. Lineage (NCBI taxonomy): Eukaryota > Metazoa > Cnidaria > Anthozoa > Scleractinia > Poritidae > Porites > Porites divaricata. The sequence continues at coordinate 42,936,577 of JBBMOI010000002.1, read as the reverse complement.
TTCAAAAATATCTAGATACGTGTGGAAGAGGCCTCCGTAACTCTGCGTTTGAAACAGGAATTTGTATGGAGTACTAAAGTTCTAATGAAATGTTTTATTACTATTAGTGATTGTAGAAATGTTTCCTCTTAAGCAAATTTTGTGTTATATTTCCCCAACAGGAAACACTGACGTCTATTGATGAGCAAGGTGCTAAGTTTACCCAGAAAGAGTACGCTGACCTTCTGTCATTGCAGGCACGCAGCCAGACCATTAGAGATCACAGTGCTTATGAGCACCGTATTAAAAGGCTTGATGAGATATTTAAAAGATAGTAACTTGGGTTGGTCATAAACTCTGCTATCAAGAGTCACTCAATCAAGGCAACCCTTAAAATGCGTGGCTGCTTGTCGTTGTGCTAAATCGCGCGAGGCAATGGTCGCGAATGATCAGTACCTTCCGATAACTTAGAAATTCTCTGTTGCATTTCAAGTTGTGATTTACGAGGGCATTCTTTCTAGAATTTATATTTTTATTACTGTATTTTATTTCTGCAAGTAAAAAACAAATCAGTAAACTAGAGACATATAATAATGGATCATATTACAGTACTCTTGAAAACAGCCAAGGGATGTCTTAATGGACGGAAGTTTAATCTCTAAGAAAATAACAGTTTATAAGCTTAATGTTTAAATACAGGTTGGAAACACTTGTCAGGTTGAAAAAATAAACTTTGGATTACTGTTATCTGTGTCATAAAGTCCCTGGATCTTTTGTGTTTGTTTCTTTCCCTTGCGCACAGTCATTAGGGAGCTAAAGTAACAACCACGATGACGGCAACGAGAACGGCAAAACAAACAGAAAAAAATGGATCAGCAAGACAAAACGTGGCACTTGATTGACGCTTTTTTTGGACTTTTCTTTGCCGTCTTTGCATGACTTCAACGTGAAACTGCCAACATTCACGTCCGTCAAAAAAAAGATGTTCTTATTCGCTGTCAGCCTTGGTATTCAACTCCAAAAAAATTCACCAACATATGTACTGTCACATAAAATTAAAGGACGTGAAATGACAGCCAATTTTTGCTGATCTGCCTACCCTTGGCTGATTTGCCTACCCTTGGTTGATTTGCCTGCTGTTGTTGATTTGTCTACTTTCGTTGATTTGCTTAATTTTGTTGATTTTCTAACTTTAACCAAAGAAGGCAAATAAAAACAAAGTAGGCAGCTCACCAAAAGTAGGCAAATCACCAAAAGTAGGCAGATCAATAAAAGTAGGCAGATAAAAAGAGTGAGCAAATCACCAAAAGCTATAGGCAGATCAACAAAAGTTGGCAAATCACTAAAAGTAGGCAGATCAACAAATGTAGGAAGATCACCAAAAGAAGGCTAGGGTTAGGGCTAGGGGTTAAGGTTAGGGTTAAGGGTTAGGGCTAAAGCTTAGGCCTTAGAGCTTAGAGTTAGGGTTAGGATTAGGGTTAGGGTTAGGGTAAGGGGTTAGGGTTACGGTTACGGCTAGGGTTAAGATTAGGGTTAGGGTTAGAGGAAGGGTTAGGGTTAGGGTTAGGGTTAGGGTTAGGGTAAGGGGTTAGGGTTACGGTTAGGGCTAGGGTTAAGATTAGGGTTAGGGTTAGGGTTAGGGTTTAGGGTTAGGGTTAGGGTTAGGGTAGGGTTAGGGTTAGGGTTAGGGTTAGGAGCTAGTGTTAAAGTTAGGGTTAGGGTTAGGCTTTGGGGTAGGGTTAGGGTTAGGGTTAGGTTAGGGTTAGGGTTAGGGTTAGGAGCTAGTGTTAAAGTTAGGGTTAGGGTTAGGCTTTGGGGTAGGGTTAGGGTTAGGGTTAGGGTTAGGGTTAGGGTTAGGGTTAGAATTAGGGTTAGGGTTAGGGTTAGGGTTAGGGTTAGGGTTAGGGTTAGGGTTAGGGTTAGGGTTAGGGTTAGGGTTAGGGTTAGGGTTAGGTTAGGGTTTAGGGTTTAGGGTTTAGGGTTAGGGTTAGGGTTAGGGTTAGGGTTAGGGTTAGGGTTAGGGTTAGGGTTAGGGTTAGGGTTTGGGGTAGGGTTAAGGGTTAGGGTTAGGGTTAGGGTTAGGGTTAGGGTTTGGGTTAGGGTTAGGGTTAGGGTTAGGGTTAGGGTTAGGGTTAGGGTTAGGGTTAGGGTTAGGGTTAGGGTTAGGGTTAGGTTTAGCGTTAGGGTTAGGGTTAGGGTTAGGGTTAGGGTTAGGGTTAGGGTTACGGTTAGGGTTAGGGCTAGGGTTAGTGTTAGGGTTAGGGTTAGGGTTAGGGGTTAGGGGTTAGGGTTAGCGTTAGGGTTAGGGTTAGGGTTAGGGTTAGGGTTAGGGTTAGGGTTAGGGTTAAGGTTAGGGTTAGGGTTAGGGTTAGGGTTAGGGTTAGGGTTAGGGTTAGGGTTAGGGTTAGGGTTAGGGTTAGGTTTAGCGTTAGGGTTAGGGTTAGGGTTAGGGTTAGGGTTAGGGTTACGGTTAGGGTTAGGGCTAGGGTTAGTGTTAGGGTTAGGGTTAGGGTTAGCGTTAGGGTTAGGGTTAGGGTTAGCGTTAGGGTTAGGGTTAGGGTTAGGATGAGGGTTAGGGTTAGGGCAAGGGCTAGGGTTAGAGTTAAGATTAGGGTTAGGGTTATCGTTAGGGGTTAGGGTTAGGGTTAGGGTTAGGGTTAAGGCTAGGGCTAGGGCTAGGGTTAGGGTTAGGGTTTGGGGTACGATTGGGGTTAGGGTTAGGGTAAGGGGTTAGGGTTACGGTTAGGGCTAGGGTTAAGATTAGGGTTAGGGTTAGGGTTGCGGTTAGGGTTAGAATTAGGGCTAGGGTTAGGGTTAGGGTTAGGTTTAAGGCTAGGGCTAGGACTAGGGTTAGGGTTAGGGTTAGGGTTTGGGGTAGGGTTAAGGGTTGGGGTAGGGTTAGGGTTAGGGTTACGGTAAGGGTTAGGGTTAGGGCTAAGGTTAGGGTTAGGGTTAGGGCTAGGGATAAGATTAGGCTTAGGCTTAGGGTTAGAGGAAGGGTTAGGGTAAGGATAAGGGTTAGGATTAGGGTTATCGTTAGGGGTTAGGGTTAGGGTTAGGGTTAGGGTTAGGGTAAGGGGTTAGGGTTAAGGTTAGTACTGGGGATAGCGTTAGGGTTAGGATTAGGGTTAGGGTTTAGGGTTAGGGTTAGGGTTAGGGTTAGGTTTAGCGTTAGGGTTAGGGTTAGGGTTAGGATGAGGGTTATCGTTCGGGGTTAGGGTTAGGGTTAGGGTTAGGGTAAGGGGTTAGGGTTAGGGTTAGGGCTAGGGTTTGGGGTAAGGTTAAAGTTAGGGTTAGGGTTAGAGTTATCGTTAGGGGTTAGGGTTAGGGTTAGGGTTAGGGTTAGGGTTGGGGTTAGGGTTAGGGTTAGGGTTAGGGTTAGGGTTAGGGTTAGGGTTAGGGTTAGGGTTAGGGCTAGGGTTAGTGTTAGGGTTAGCGTTAGGGGTTAGGGTTAGGGTTAGGGTTAGGGTTAAGGTTAGTGTTAGGGTTAGCGTTAGGGGTTAGGGTTAGGGTTACAGTAAGGGTTAGGGTTAGGGTTAGGGTTAGGGTTAGGTTTAGCGTTAGGGTTAGGGTTAGGGTTAGGGTTACGGTTAGGGTTAGGGTTAGGGCTAGGGTTAGGGTTAGCGTTAGGGTTAGGGTTAGGGTTAGGGGTAGCGTTAGGGTTAGGGTTAGGGTTAGGATTAGGGTTAGGGTTAGGGCAAGGGCTAGTGTTAGAGTTAAGATTAGGGTTAGGGTTATCGTTAGGGGTTAGGGTTAGTGTTAGGGTTAGGGTTAAGGCTAGGGTTAGGGCTAGGGTTAGGGTTAGGGTTTGGGGTACGATTAGGGTTAGGGTTAGGGTTAGGGTTAGGGTTAGGGTTAGGGTTAGGGTAAGGGGTTAGGGTTACGGTTAGGGCTAGGGTTAAGATTAGGGTTAGGGTTAGGGTTAGGGTTTAGGGTTATGGTTAGGGTTAGGGTTAGGGTAGGGTTAGGGTTAGGGTTAGGGTTAGGGTTAGGGTTAGGAGCTAGTGTTAAAGTTAGGGTTAGGGTTAGGGTTTGGGGTAGGGTTAAGGGTTAGGGTTAGGGTTAGGGTTACGGTAAGGGTTAGGGTTAGGGGTAGGGTTAGGGTTAGGGTTAGGGTTAGGGTGAGGGTTAGGGTTAGGGTTAGGGTTAGGGTTAGGGTTTGGGGTAGGGTTAAGGGTTAGGGTTAGGGTTAGGGTTACGGTTAGGGTTAGGGTAAGGGGTTAGGGTTACGGTTAGGGCTAGGGTTAAGATTAGGGTTAGGGTTAGGGTTAAAGGAAGGGTTAGGGTAAGGATAAGGGTTAGGGTTACGGTTAGGGTTAGAATTAGGGCTAGGGTTAGAGTTAGGGTTAAGGTTAGGGTTAGGGTTAGGGTTAGGGTTAAGGCTAGAGTTAGGGCTAGGGTTAGGGTTAGGGTTAGGGTTTGGGGTAGGGTTAAGGGTTAGGGTTAGGGGTTAGGGTTAGGGTTAGGGTTAGGATTAAGGTTAGGGTTAGGGTTAGGGTTAGGATTAGGGTTAGGGTTAGGGTTTGGGGTAGGGTTAAGGGTTAGGGTTACGATTAGGGTTAGAGTTAGGGCTAGGGTTAGGGTTAGGAGCTAGTGTTAAAGTTAGGGTTAGGGTTAGGCGTTGGGGTAGGGTTAAAGTTAGGGTTAGGGTTAGTGTTAAGGTTAGGGTTAGGGTTAGGGGTTAGGGTTAGGATTAGGGTTTAAGTTAGGGTTAGGGTTAGCGTTAGGGTTAGGGTTACGGCTAGGGTTAGGGTTAGGGTTAGGGTTTGGGGTAGGGTTAAAGTTAGGGTTAGGGTTAGGGTTAGAGTTAGGAATTAGGGTTAAAGTTAGGGTTAGGGTTAGGGTTAGGAGTTAGGGTTAAAGTTAGGGTTAAAGTTAGGGTTACGGTTAGGGTTAGAGTTAGGAATTAGGGTTAAAGTTGGGGTTAGGGTTAGGTGTTAGGGTTAAAGTTATTGTTAGGGTTAGGGTTAGGGCTTGGTCTGGGCTAGGGTTAGTGTTAGGGTTAGGGTAGGGTTAGGGCTAGGGTTAGGGTAAGGGTTAGGGTTAGTGCTAGGACTTGGGCTTGGGCTATGGCTAGGGTTTGGGTCAGGGTTAGGGTTTGGATTAGGGCTAGGGTTAGAGCTAGGGTTAAGGCTTGGGCTAGGGTTAGGGTCAGGGTTAGGTTTAAGGCTAGGGCTAGGGCTTGGGTTAGGGTTAGGGTTATGGTTAGGTTTAGGGCTAGGGCTTGGGGTGGGGCTAGGGCTAGGGTTAGGGTTAGGGCTAGGGCTAGGGGTAGGATTAGCGTTAAGGCTAGGGCTAGGGCTTGGGTTAGGGTTAGGGTTAAGGCTAGGGCTAGGGCTAGGGTTAGGGTTAGGGTTAGGGCAAATCACCAAAAGTAGGCAGATCACCAATAGTAGGGAGATCACCAAAAGTAGGCAGATCAACAAAAGTAGGCAAATCACCAAATGTTGGCAGATCACAAAAAGAAGGCTAATCAACCAAAGTTGGGAGAGCAACAAAAGGAGGCAGATCACCAAAAGAAGGCAAATCACCAAAAGTAGGCAGATCAACAAAAGTAGGCAATCACCAAAAGTAGGCAGATCACCAATTGTAGGGAGATCACCAAAAGTAGGCAGATCAACAAAAGTAGGCAAATCACCAAATGTTGGCAGATCACAAAAAGAAGGCTAATCAACCAAAGTAGGGAGAGCAACAAAAGGAAGCAGATCACCAAAAGAAGGCAAATCAACCAAAGTAGGCAGATCAACAGAAAGGAGGCTAATCAACTAAAGTAGGCAGATCAACAAAAGTAGGGAGATCACCAAAAGAAGGCAAATCAACCAAAGTAGGCAGATCACTAAAAGAAGGCTAATCAACCAAAGTAGGCAGATAACCAAAAGAAGGGAAATCAACCAAAGTAGGCAATTTGCCAGGAGCGTAACACTCCCGGGGGTACTATTGGGAATTCTCGGTTGGGGTGTGCCGTCCGGTTCTCAAAATCGGTTTTTATATAAACTCTTACGATCTCTCAACGGAAACGTCACTGAAAAACTGAATTCCCACCCTTTCAAACTTTTTTGCCATTATTCTAACTGGATCAGTCTCTTAAAAGTTGGCAAATTAATCTTTTTGTATTCGTGCAGTGACGACAAAAGCGTGAGTTGCAGTTTTGTAAAACAAACCTGACTGCGGCCATCCCGTATTTTTTCAAAGGGGTTAGCCCATGATTTAGGCAAAAATTTAGGTCAAAATTTTAAAGTTCTTTTAATATAAGTCGGTGTATAGTCACATTAGACCTGAAAATGACGTTTGGCTACGTTGTAGTGTTTCGAAGGTCATCTAATTTCAATTTTTTCAAGAGGTTAAAGTGGAACCTCGATATAACGAAGTCAGCTTGGTGTAACGAACGATTTTGTTTACCTCAGTCATAGTAAAATATATGAAAAAGAACTTCCATATAACGAAGCCTCGTTATAGCGAACCAATTTTGCCAGTCCCTTGGCCCTTCGTTATATCGAGGTTCAGTTCAGGTTCTTTTTCAAATTTATTTTACTGTTACTGGGGTAAAGAAAATCGTTCGTTATACCGATGACTTCGTTAAATAGAGGTTTCACTGTATTATGATTTGGGCTCACTTCGTTCCCCGGGGTCAATAGCCTCCGTGACAGTAGTCCAGTTGTGGTCCCTCCCTCTTTGTCACGTAACACTGGAGTTGCGTGACAGATGGACTTTCGAAAAAGTCCTTCGTTCTATCTTAAAACTCGTAAGGTCGATTTGTGGCAAGTCTACGTTTTAGTTACGTTTCGGGTGGAGAGATGCGACAACCGGAAATACGTCTATGTCCGCAGGCTTGAGAGAGAGGGGCGAGAACTGGACTAGCATGACAATTGTTCGAAAGAGAGGTGGGAAAGGAATTTGGGCGCGTGAGCGCGCAAGGGGGAAGGGAGGAGTCCCTTCCCTCCATCTAGCGCACCTGAATTCCTCTTCCCCTTTTCATTTGGAATGCCTGCCACGCAGGCTATGGGGTCAAGTACCGATCTAGCCACTACCCAGTGTTATTCTCGGTAGCCCCAAGTTATACTCGTCCCTCGTGCTTGTAAATAACCGATAGATTTACCCTGGAAAGTGGATATTCTCAATCTTAGCTTTGGTTTGCAAAATTAATTCCAGCAATTATTGTATTTTATTATTCAAATGCGCAAAGATATATTGGAAAAGAAAAGAAAACCAACTACAAATTTACAAACTTTACCAAACAAGTATCTGAACAATGGTTTTTACAAGGTAACACTGACCTAGTTTCTTAACCAGAACAATGGATATATTTTTTCTGACAGTCTCTCAAGGTAAGTTACAAAGGCTGGTAAAAAAAATTAAATTTCATTTGATCAACGAAAGGAGCCACAAGAAAAACCTTTCAAGGGCTTCATTAAACATTGAATTCTAAATCAATAGTAAGGAAGTTAATAACTTTCGTCGTCATCATCGTCAAAGTATCCAACTTTCTTTGGCGTGTATGCATCCTTGAACTGGTCGTTAAATAACTCCAAATCCCGCTGATCACGTAACACGCCCTGTAGAAAAAAACCAGCAAGCACTCGGTAAATGACTAACAATCACTTCTCGAAGTTTGTTCCTTGAACAGTGTAACCGTTGAATAAACGGAAGGGGTAAGGGGTAGGGGGCGGGACTCGCACGTCCGACTGAGCACAAAGAGACAACTAAAACAGAATAGGACACTTGCTTATTTGATTCAAGGACCATGCATCAACAATGAACCCACAGTCTGGGAGTGAGTAGTCAGGAATAAGACTGTTGCTGACAGTAACTGACGTTTTGATATCTCCTCGAAGATACTAGCATTTTATTGCTATCTTCAATTCCAGTATAAAATAAAGATTATTGATTTATTGATCAGAGTCAAAGTGAGTTGTGTGCGGTCAATTGACGGTGCTTAACCCTGGTTGTTGACCTAATTGGTGAGTTAACTCAGGATGTCATTAGTGGTTTGTTAGTTAAAATATTGGCTGTGAAGACTCTAAACATGAACGATGCTGTCCATCGTTGAGGTATAGAAGTATTTCTGAAGCATGCGGAAAAATACGAGAGAAGTGCAAGGAAGTAGTATTTCTCTTAAATTTACACAAATGTTGTTATAATGTGGGCAGCTCGCTACCCCGGACACACCCACCTTAGGTAAAAAGCCGAGTAGATTGGCAGCGTGTTCCTTAAGCAGTCTCTGTCTTTCTTGTTCAATAATCTGTCGCCTGTATTCCTCCATTCTTTCTTGTTCACGACGAGCCTCGAGTTCTGCTTCCTAAAAAGGTACGCAAAGAGAAAACGTCAAGGGGACAAAGTTACACGAAATATTGAAATATGATAACACGATTTTTTTTACATTTACTACAAAAACTCTTCATGGAGGAAGGAAATAGAATTTTCCTTCCGATATTATATTAATCTAAAAAGGAGTGATCGCGCCTACGAACAGTCCTTTTTTTCTTAGCTGGTCCTTTCTTACGTCTTCGGCCTAGAGGATAACACCCTCCTTAATCTGCATAATTCTTCATATCAAACTCAGCCTCATCCAATAACTGATTATTAAAAAGGTGTGATCGCGCCTACGAACAGCTCTTCTTTCTTCTTAGTTCGTCGAGTTTAAGTTTAAAAAAAGGGTCTACCAAAAAGATTTTCGTTACGCTAGAAGGCTGCACGTAGTCTAACGAGTTAAGGGATCCTTCCTTACCCTCTCTCTCTGGAACTGAATCCTTCTGTCTTCAATCAGTTTTTCCACGGCCCTCTTATGCTCTAGCTGTTTCATTCGCCTCTTCTGTGCGTTCATCTGTTCGATGCGGTCGTCTTCGGCAAACTTTTCAAGCATCTAAAAGAAGAAGCATCAATGGTTAAACTAAACCGCTTGAAACTGGATCCAGCGGCAGTGTCTTTAACCTTTGTAATCCCAAGAAAGACCAACATCAATTTTCTCCTAACAATAAAAATTACATGAACAAGAGAAAAAGTTATAAGAATTAATAGGCCATTTGCGAGTTTCCCCGGGCCTCTGTATCAAAACAAGGTTAGGTGCTCAGCCTTTGATGGAAATGATTTTTCATTCTCATGCAAATAAAACTCATTTTCACAAGAAAGGTTGTGCACTTGACCTCATCTTGAAAGTGAGGGGCTTTGGAACTCGGAAGTGGCCTATTAATTGACCACCAAGGGGAAAGTACTTTGATCTGTTAACAAATTCTATCAACTGATCCTTTAAATATAGTACGGAAGTCAGTCCGGAGTATTTTTATGTGAATATTGGGGCTTGAAGGGTTAAACAAGGATTACATGGCAGTAACCGCTCTTACTTTTCTTCTAAACTCCTCCTCTTCTTCTAGCTCTGCTTGCCGCTTCTGCTCCTTAAACTCGAGCTGCTGTCGGCGAGTTTCCTGTAAGTCCAACCGCTGACGAATCTTGTTCTCAATCGCCATCTAAAAAAATAAGGGCGAAGTAGGTAACAAGCAAGCTCCTGCTTATGCTGAAGAATTCTCAAGAGGATAGTCCAAGTAGTAATGAGTATCATATTTTTCCTTGTAACATTAAAGAGTTAATGAGAATAAACGACATCATCACAGACGATGCGGAAACTGTCTTGACGTTTTAGCGCCTTTTCTCTACAACTCAAGGAGTTAATGACACGGAAGATGGAGGAAGAATTTTCATTCTAATGCCGTAAGTAAAAAAGAGCTGATCGACTAGCCCCGCTTCCTTTGTACGCCGAGCGCCAAGATAAAACTGTCCCCTACAGAAAATTCTCCAAACTGAACGCATAAGCACAAAGTGAAAAAAATGAATAAACTGCATAAGCACTGGGAAGTATCGGAAGGAAATCGTGCCCTCGGGAACGTGTATTCGATTTGAACCATTTTCACCGCGGCAGGATTAGCTCAGTCTGTAGAGCGCTTGACTGCAGGGCGGAGTCGCGAGTTCGATTCCTGGGGCGGGAACAATACTCATAGTCCAAAAAATAACTGAGAAATGATGAAGGTACTCCCTTTGCACTGCAAACGGCTGAACCTTCGCGTGTCTGGAATGACCGCGGCGGTCCCGTCTCCAGTTGGAGACGTGAAAATACCGCTAAAATTCCGAAAATAAGCCCCTCCATGTATAAGCCCCCCAAACTCGTAACGCAAAAAAAAAAAAAAAACCATCCGTTAAATCGCCCCTCCAAATATAAGCCCCTCAAAAAGGGCCTTTGAAAAACAGAAGCCCCGGGGATTATTTTCGGAATTTTACGGTCCTCAAATATCAGTACTTTCGTGCTAAATACATTGACACTGAAATAAAGTGGATTTTATTTTATTTTATTTATTTATTTTACCTTTTCCTTTTGTCTTTCCAGTTCTTCTTGTTCTTCAAGATAAAGTTCAGTTCGTATTCTAAGAACAAAAAAAGAGACCAGTTTTAGAAACTATTCTGCGACCCAACGACGTGAAAATAACTGTTACCTTTATTCTCGTAACTGCTTGCAACAATAATGTCTCATATCAAAAACTTGCACATGTAATGGTGATCTGTGAACTGCACGATCATAACATTACCTTTCCATCTCCTCTCTCGCTTCAACCTCTTCTTGGATTTGTTTGGACAGCTAGAATCAAACACAGTGACTGATATGAAACATGGAATATTTCTTTTAAATGCCACGAATGTGCAGCAAAGGTAGCCTGAGATCATTGTAAGTAACTGCAAGGGGTGACAGGCCGCACAATCCTTACCGGCGTGATACCATATGTTAACCTTTTATAATTTAGCTCTAACGAGTAAATCTTTTAAGGATTTTCCTTTATAAGAAAATAAGTGGTTCTGTAAAAATTTGGCGAAGAAGTGGTCGATTTTGTATAAGGCGCCATATTTTTTTGAGTAAAGCTTCTTTTAAGTTTATCACTGATGGTTAACATTGTGTTACAAAAGGCAGTGCGGTGCCTGTCAAAAATCCACTTTCTTTTTCTCATATATGTACTATTCAGGGCAAGGGTTTCTTTTTGCCACAAAACTGTTCAATAACGTCTCCCCACTTTCTCAATTTTCCACTGCAAATGTTTGCTAAAGGATATACTTTTGAATCGCAACTTCCAAAAGCCGCACACATTTTGCGAGTTAGCAATTGTGAGTGTTAAATTTCCCTGTAACAGTGCATTACACGTAAAGGAGACAAAGAGGATTTTTACCTTGTGTTGCACGGCTGCCATGCCCTCTTCAAGTAATCTCTTCTTCTCCATTCTGTCCTCTTCCCGCTGTTGCTGAAGTTTTGCAAACTCCAGAATTCGTTCATTCTCTTCCTCCATCAGTTTACGTTCATGCTCTTTCCACTGAAATGTGAAATATAGACGACAACGGAATGAACCAATGAATACACGACTGTCATCACGGTGCTCTACCATACAGTACTACTTTCATCATATCATAAATATCATGATAATAAAATAAATTTTGCTGAACAATATTGTTAACAGTTCGCTTCCAAATGTTTTCTTCATGTCGTTATTGCTTTTTCACAATTCTAATCCCATTAAACACAAAATTCTGCTGAGACAACTAGAGTTGCAAGACACATTACATTCAGGTTTGCAAAATTACATCATTGAACAATAATTATTATTAATAATAAAACATTTGTCATTACAACAGCATTATTATTAAAAATTTTGGATGACCAGTTACATGTAAGTCTTAGAGCTATCAAGCAACGTGGTTTTAGTTAACAATAACTTTCTAGTAAATCTTTTGGTAATAAACTGTAGCATAACTAAAAATTGCTAGCTCCGATCTGATCTTCACTTTGTTGGGGAAAAATTTTTGCGTACAAGCTATAGAAAGTTTATTGAATTTCAGATGAGATATCTTTTAAAATTTTGTTTGCTCACAGAGGAGATAAGGGTTATAACTACAGTCTGCACAACATTGGATCCCTATTTTTCCGTGAGATCGTTTAGATATACCACTTCTTACCGTCACGACTATTGTACCGAGAAGGCGGGCGTCGGGGATTATAGCTCTTGGGGGCGAGAAAAATATTTTTATTTTTCTATTTTGCTCGCTACCTCCCAAACCGCCCCCCGCCCCCTAAGTAGTTTTGACACTCATGCAAGAGGGCATGTCGTAACGCAAAGCGCTCGATCTCGATGATCTTACGGAAAAATAAAGGACTGTGAACAGTCTAGCACAACATCATGTCTGGGAATATTGGTAATTCACATTTTGGCTGGACTGACCATACGACAATCACACTGATCCCTTACTTATTGCAGTCTGTGTAAATTTGGTTCATCACCAAGATATGCTAAACAACATACCGGTATACGACTGAAAAGCCTATTACACAATTAATAGTGCCAATAGTGACCAACTTCAATTTTCTCCTACCGATATCCATACATTGTGAAGAGATGAAGTTATGAGAATTAATAATACGATCACCAAAGAGAATATGCCATGATCTTTTATCAAATTCTCTCAACTAATTCTTAAAGGAAATGTATGGAGATCAGTTTAGAGAATTTGTATGTGGATGTTGGGGCTTAAATTAAACTGAGTACCCACCTCATCTCGCTTAGTCTTGAATTCCTCTATGTACCTCTGGGTAGCCTTTTGCTTCTCAAGTCTGTTTTCAAGCTCTCTGAGGAAAATAATTAGGCAGCAAATTTCTAAGCACAATTATCCATAAAACCAAGTCCTGTGAAGTAAAATTTAATGCTGATGGAAGGATGATCGAGAAAATAAAAAAAGCAATTATTGTTTTAACATGCAAGCAAAGACATTTTCATAGATTTTCTTAGCTGTCATCACACAACTAACCTTGTCAACTTTGATCAGAATGGCAATGGGATTATGGCCTTAATCTCTAATCTAATCATTTTTTTTTTTTTTGATAACAGTGATTGTTTCGACTTCAACTTTAATTGTCGGAAATACTCATAAAGAATCCCAAAAAGGACAAGGCACAAGCATGACTCTTAGGTCCCATGCGAAGTGGACTTTCTACCCATTCCCACGATACTAAACAGACAGGTGGGGTGGTCATTGCTGGAGATTGTTGTTGTGTCCATCCCTAGGGCTTCTTTTACACATCACATTTTGAGTCAGATCACAGAAGTCCTGTGAGATGAAGACTACAGTCTTTCATCCATGTGAAAGAAGACTAGAGTTTCTAACCATTTGCAGATGTGAAACATTAAACAGCACAGTTATTTCAAAACCCAAAGAGGTAGTGAACCCAGAGCCACCAAAGACTGGTGCTCAGCTCTGGATACCGGTAAGCTACATTATTCATGTAACCAGTCAGTAATTTATATGCACATGCATACCTTTGATCTTCTTCATATATCTTGCGAACAATTTCATCAATCATGAGCTTTTCCTTCAGGAACTCCTCGTAAGCCTGCTGTTTTCTGCGCTCCTTCTCTAACAGTTGATTTTCAAGCTGTTCCTGATATCTGACACTCTCTTCCCACCGTTTCACATCCTTCTCTCTCTCAACCTCAATTGCTCGCTTGTATTCCTCTTCCATTTTGGCATTAATCTGGTCATCTTTCCTCTACACCAAAAAGAAATGATATACCAGTATTTAGAGGTGGGGTGGTATTCTGCAAGAGTACATCATTGACCAATTCAAAAGCCAGGGCCAAATTACAACTCTTCTGACATTAAAGGGTCTTTCATTAGGGACAGGTGCCTTGAAAGATTGTTTTGAATGCAGATAGCTAATTTCAGTGCTTTGCGTGGGGTTGCACAAAGTAGTGTCTCTACGTGAACTGAGCTTCACTTTTAAGCTTGCCTGATTAGTAAAGTAATTTCTGACCTGTCTGTCTACTGCCATTGCCATCTTTTCTGCCAGTTGAGCTGCCCTTTCTTGATTCATGTAACCAGCTTTAAGTTTTGCCTCTAGCTCCCTCAATTCAACACTGTAAGGAAAAACAATTTATTGTAGAAACTTTAAAGACTGAGGTGACGACAGGTAGACAAAAAAATGCCCCAAAATATAAATAAAAAGGTTACATCATCAAAACAACATTTAACATGATGAAAGACCCATTCCAACATTCAACATGACATGAACTGTTTGGCACAAGTAGCAACGTTTGTTACTCAACCCATCATGAACCAGCATCATTAACTGGGCTGTCTCAAGGCATGCCCAAGTTCATGGGTAGTTTCCTCCATCAAAAAATCAACACTATCAGTTATTAACCCAGTAACCCAGACGGCATTGCGTGATCCATAAAGAATGTTTGTCCATCTTCGTAGAGTCTGTTTAAAGATATATTTCTTTCTGTTTAATGCAACATGTGCCTTTTTGGAGGTCTAAATTTCGGATTAGGATACAAAGAAGACTTGTCCAATGAAAACAGGAACTTTGAGAATTTTGCACACATTAGTTCATCTCATAGCTATATTGGTGAGAAGGTAAATAAGCAGCAAAGCTTCAAGAATGCAAAGCTTCACCAGAAGCTTCAAACACCAACTTGAGAGGAATAGAGTACTAAGGCAAGTTACTTACTGGTACAAGGTTTGGTGACTTACAATCCTATAAAGCTTACAGTTGTTCTCAATGTGGCCCCGAGTTTTTGCTTTTGTTTCTATCCGTATCTTTAAATTTGAGCGTGATTGAGGGTATACTTCTCCTGATTTCTGTGCCTCCGCCAATTCAACAAGCACGATTGACGTTAGCACTAATGAGTTTTGATAAAGTTTGAAGGTTCACAGTTCGCTTTACTGCGCTTTTCACAAACATGCGAACTTTAAAGTTCAAAAGCCACCTTCACAATTGTGTTTTTCGCTGCTATCAATTATAATTACAATCACAGGCAAGGAACCTTGAAACACAGAAACACACAAAACGGATCGAAATAGACCAATCACCAATCACAAACCATGACCTTTTGAACCCATTAAAGTAAAGTTCTGTTTCTTAAGAGGTCCGCTAAGATGATTGACGGCAGCAAAAAACGCAAACGTCAGTTGGCTTTTGAACTTCAGAATTCGCATGTTTTTGAAAAGCACAGCAACATGCATACAGTCCTTTAAAATAATTTACACAACCTGTATTTTACTGAAGGGTTCTGAATACATACACTGTCAATGTGAGGAAGTAAAGTATATGTAGGGTTTTTTTAAAACTATATAAAGGTCAATATTCATTGAGCTTCGAGACAAATTGCTTGAACAAAAAACAATTTGAGTTTGTGTCATCAGAACTTAATGACCCAGACTCAAATTATGGTAAAACAATCTGTTATCGAATGTTTGATCTATTTACATTTTTTGAAGTCAGTATGGATGGAAAAAACACCGGTGAGTAATTTTTAAACTTTTCAAGGTCACAAATTGCAAGAGAACTTATTCCTTTTTCATAAGTTGAAGAAAGATAACAAATAAAAAGGAAACAATCTTGAAACATACAAAAATTTTTATCTTGCGGCACAATGCATTTTCGTGTCGACCATAACTTATAGATTATCGTCTGATCATCTCTTTAGGGCTTCTGATAGGCCGCGAAAAAAGTCAAATTTCGCGGGATTTTAAGGGACAAATTCGCGGAAAAATCAGCCAATTTCGTGGGAATTTTGCAGAAATTTTTGGGGCAAACTTTGCTGAAAAGCAAACGGTAAAAAACAGTCGATTTTGTGGTTACTTTCAACAACAACAACAATACGCTCCAGAAATGAACCAAAGGCAAAGCCTTTAACATCATGGCTAGTGCCCAGTTTTTCGCAACATAATCTATACCTGGTTAGTTTTGGGACGTTGTTTGCACATTTGCGCAACGAAGTTTCAATTTGGTAAATTTGCAAGTTTACAGCAAGTAAATGGCCCCAATAGCTGAGATAGGTATCAAATATGTTGTACAGACATGTATTTGATAAGATCTCTACCAAATTTCGTGGTACTTTGGGTGTTTTTGTGAATTTCGCGGGTTTACCTAAATTTCGTGGCTCTGTGACCGTGTGAAATATCAGAAGCCCTGTCTCTTTCAGTCTCAGCTGAATATAGGCTGGTGTATCTTGATGGGTTTTATAGTAGGTTGTTTTCTCTTAAAAGCCGTTCGCTGTCTGTTCTGCAGGTTAACTTATCGTTTTCTTGCAGTACAATAATTCTGTAAAGTCTAGGTCGTTGTGAACAGGTTTCTGACAAATAATCTGGATCACTCTCTCAATATGGATGTCTACAGATTTGCTTTTATTAATAGATTTAGGTTCTTTTGCATCTTGATCTCTCACTCAACCTAATTAAGTGATAATATTACATAATTACCAAAGTCTTCCAAAAGGGTACAATGTTAAATGAGTTTATGTTTCACTCTCACAATTGAGATTCTTTTTCACGCAATTGTCAGTGACAAGTTTTCACGGTAGCCGGGGTACAGCTGCCCCCTCCCCTCAGAAAAAATCAACCCTTGAGCAGCCCAGTTAAAGTTGCCTTTCAGCAATTCTAGTTGCCTTGTGAAAAAAAGGCATAAATTGACCAAAAATTTTATCACTTTCCCGACCTGTTTTCTCTTATCTGCTGCTTGAGCTTTTCTTCCCTGCATCTTTCAAGTTTCATATATTCAAGTTCCTATTAAAATAAAGAATCAACAACAGGAAAAAAAGGTACTCAGAATCATGCTATAAACCTCCATTTGCATGTTGTGGTTCAAATCTTTTATCCTTAATTGGGTTCTAATGTTATTATTATTTTATTTATTTTTTATTTGGTTAAATCTATTATCATCTACTTGATACCTAATGACAAAGGAAAACATAAAGTGAAAGCTCTCATAAGCAGACAAGGACAAGGATGTGAAAAAGGAGTCCATAAATGGAGCTGGCTGCTTACGAGAATAGTTCTTGTGTGTTAAAGAGCTGCTTATGGGAGTAATAACCCAGTTACAATAATTTATTGTAAGCAACTTTTTGTTAGTGTTTGCAATTGGCTATGTACTGTTGTTCTGACGACAATTGTAATTTATAGTCACAAGCATAAAATTCAAGTGGTCATTTTTTAGCAGCTGTTACCAGGTGAGTATGTAAGTTGATTTATTGAAATTTAAGTTCCAGAGGAGATTTCAGGTATCTGCTTTATCAGAGCTTAAAAACGAACTCGTAACCCTGAGTGTCTGTGGCTGCTTATGGGCAATTAATGTCCACTTATGAGAATGTAAAAATACAGAGTTTGTACAGGAGTTGAAACAGGGTCTTATGAAGGCGATCGTAAGGAGAGCTGTCTGTTAAAAGAAGTTTCACTTTCATTTAAATTACAAGGATAAAATTGAACCACAACACACATGAATAAGACATGCACTTCCTCTTTCAAATAATATTTCTGCTTATTACTTAAATGATTATAATTATAGCAATAACATGCAAACCTTAACTAGCCAAAATGTGATTTTAGTTACTTTTAAGATTCTCTGTGAAAAGATAATTTGCTTTGAATAAAGGCCGACAAAAACTACAATTTGCCATTTTCACATAGCCCATAATGCACCTTGTTTACCACCAAAGTTTTGCATAACCATTGTCTTCGATTTCTCTCGGGACGACTGTAATACCCAGGAGAAACAGGAAATGATAGATGCAAAATTTTGTCAGGTAAACAATCAGCATTACGGTCTATGTGAAAATGGTGAATCATCTCAAAACATCAACTTCATATCAGGAAAAATTGAATCACAAGGTAAAATAAAACCTTAGCAAGTCTTTCTTCTTGTTCCTGTTGCCTCTGTTGGAGTTCTCTTTGTTCTTTTTGCTGTAAATTAAAAGTAGAAATATGTCATATTGTGTATACCTCTTTCACCCTCAACTTCGTTCCTTTTCCCTTAAACAAAAAAATGGTCACAACTTTGGTCTACAAATTTCCTAAGTGTTATGTCAGTTTAAGTGTAATGAGATGTGTATAGTGTATTTCACTTGGGTGTAAAAGGTTTTTGCCGAGCTCGGTGTTCGTAATACTACGCAAAATCCCATACCTTGTTTGTATAATACTGCAAAACAAACGTTGCCATGTTTAAACAGTTTTTATAATGTAAAGCTCAAGAGGTTAAGGTTATGTGAAACTGTGTCCTTTACAGGTTGCAGCCATACTGGTTTTCCACAAAGAAATACATGTTCAATGTATGTTTTAAAAAATAATGGTGTATTTAACAATTATTATTCCTCGAGCCTGAATGGGCTCTGAGTCAATAGCCCATGAGGGTTAGAGGAATAAAAGATCAAGACAAAACAACTTTAGCTTGTTAAAAAATCCTTTTTGCCGCCAACAAGTCAGTGCTTTTCACTACTAGTAGGCTATAACATATAGCCTAGTAGTAGCTCAACCAGTCAGAATGCAGCATTGATAATAGACCACTTAAGTTGGATTTTACTAATAAAAGATACAGCGACGCCAGGGCCATAGCTAGGATTTTTTGTAATGGAGGGGGGGGGGGTGCATTGTCGCGAGTGCCGAAGGCACGAGCCTTGTAGGGGGGTCTGGGGGGATCGGCTCCCAGAAATTTTTCAAATTTGGAGGCTACGAAACGCCATTTTCAGTACTTGTCATGAGATATGTCTCCGGAAAATCGACCTCGCATATGAAAATGGCAAACAATAATATTGCAAGTACGTATAATAAAAATAACTGTGCCTAAAGAAAACAACTCCATCCACAGACTTGTTGTGTCTGGCTCAACAGATCCAGGGGGACAGCTGCCCCCCATGCCCTCCCGCTAGCTATGGCTCTGGATGCACCCTTCCCAATTCCCAAGAGTAGACTTGTGCAGTACTCAAAATGAGGCAGGATAAATGCCTTGTTATATCCTCATAGTTTTAAATGGTATTATGTGACCTGATCTTCTCAGTGCCACTGTCATTCCATAAGCCTTCCCAATTGAAAAGAAACAAGTTCCTTGAAGACTAGTTTTTCATCCAGAGTTTAACTCCCAACATCTTCCGGTGTTCAGAAACAGGTATAGAAGTATCACTGATCAGGAAGGCGAAATCACATTTTGAAGGACTGATGACAAGAGGTTACGTCTTGTCTGGGTTTATTGCAAGATAGTTTAGATCGAACCAGTCCGATCAATGGCTTCAGTCATCAGTAGAGACAAATTCTTACAATGCCTTAAGCTGCTTAAGGAGCTTACGGTATCTTTATTTGTATTTATGTGTTTACATTGAATGGCGTTGATAACAAAACCTGGATTGGATTGGTGGGAATTTAAGGCAAATTGCCAGTCCAATCTGATCCACGTAATCCAACCAGGTTTTGTACACAACCCTTGATTGGAGTGGATTAACAGCACAGGAAGTGCATACCTGTATACTCATCAAAATGTCTGAGTACAAAACAAGCAGCATGTTCAAATGTCATTTTACTTATGATCATTCCCCTGTAAGCATTTGCCACTGCACTTAGCTTTTTATACTTTACCCTCAGTTAAGAAAATGGTCTATTATAGAAGTCATTAAACTTAAGTTTATATAGAAGTCTGTTGATGTAAGTTCAAGATGTACAGCATATACTTATATTGAACGTACATGCAGTACACACCAAATGGACCACATTATCACATTCCAGCTAATGCATTCACTTATAGAATTACATCATAAGAACCTCACTTTTCTAATTGCTTCATCCATTTCGCGTTCGGTTTCTTCCTGACGACGTCTTCTTAGAAATCTTTTATTCTCTATCCTTTCTTCACTGGCCATGTTAGCTTCCAATGTTCGTTCCTGGTTGATTCGCTTTATTTGATCCTCTCGGGCGATCTCTTTTCTCCTGTTCTCGGCGAGAAGTTTCTGCTGCTGGGCATGGCCAAGGTTCATTCGACGCACAGAAGCCTAAAAGTGCATTGCAAAATCATCAAGTTCACATGTATCGTGAAAGAAATAAGTGTTATCTGTACCGCCTTAACCTCCATGGTCGAAAAGAAGACAACTCGATACTGATAAATTTAATGGATACGTGACCTAACTCACCATAATTGAAAATTTCAAAAGCTATAATACACTAAACACCGTACAAATATTCCTACAAAGGTTTCTGCAACCACCGAAATCCACTTAAATACGGAAAATACAGACTTCGGCGAGATCGTTCGCTCCCAGACTTTGTTTGTTGCTGTAACAACCATTCAAGGGAGCCTCGCTTGCATGCTCAATACTTCGCACTCGACCCAGTTCCTAGGCAGTTTTCGGTTCTGAAGTGACTGGACACCCGTTTACCCTCACTTTTGCGCGAAAACAATAGTTTTTCCACTTAAATAAAATTGTTGTCATGACGATTAAAGCGTCTCAGTGGGATTCTTTTCACGTCGAACTTGCAATGGAATGTCACGCGGGAAAGAAAATTCTTACGTCATGCAGAGTTACCTGTTGGTTGCTTCATGCAGCTGCGGGAGAATAGCAGAGGCCATTTTAATATTGTAGAAGGTTGTAATGCTTTCCATGTTGTTACACTGCACGTTACAAGCACCTCTGCACCTAAAGCACTAACACTGTCACTCAACTGAGCGAAACTTGCGCACAGCACTAGTGAGGTGCAATGGACTCCAAATCGACTTCTGATGACGAGGTTTGGAACAGTTATGCCACGCGATTTGGAGCGTATAGAGGTAGTAGGTAGTATGTCCCCACACCCTAGCGACCGTAATATTGAAATTCTTTCCTTCCTAGGTTCGAACTCTGTTCGTTAGCGGATTGCCCATAGATGTAAAACCACGTGAAATCTACCTTCTTTTCCGCTGCTTCAAGGTACGATGCGCTTTCTTCGGTTCAACTGTTGTGCCGCTAATATTTTCAACATCGGTTATAGCACGGCTGAAAATGCCGAGAAAGAAAGCATTAAATTTGAATGGGATTCTACTGGTCCCTGTCTTAGTTTGATTTTCTTAAACAAATCAGCTTAGACGTAGGAACATTAAGTAAACTTATGTTACCGTTAAGTACAGTGTTTTCAATGCGTCAGTCAATGTTTTGAATTCGCCTTGTTCGAGGTCGCAGGGTTCAATCTACGACTAAAAGAAAGCCGAATGAATTTGCTTCGTTACCCTTCGAAAAGCATTTATCAGATAACAAGAGTACATTAGTTTTGTACTAGCCATTAAGCTTTGAAATTTCCTCATTAATGCCCTAAGAAGTAACTTTGACAAACTTCGTTTATTCGCGAAGTCAGTTACCTAGATTTGCCAAATATTTGCAAAGCGTCTCGAGCGGCCATTACAAAAACGAAGAGATTTACAGTGTTAACCCAACTCATCTTATATGCAAACACTAAAAACAAAGACGCGGCTTACGAGTTCTTCGTTAGCATTTACAGGAATGTACATGATCTGAAATTTCATGGCCGGTTGTGAAAAAGTAACGGAGACAGTTTAAATTCAAGAATTTACATTTAGTATAAAGAGAAAACTGTTCGGAATTCTACATAGTTTATTGAATCGAAGCGTAATTATCACTCTGCTAGCTTATGATTCCTAGAGCAATTAAAGACAAGGCAAGCTAATTAGGTGTCCAGAAAGAATAGGCTGAAACTTATCTAAACAGTGTGTGGCTGGAATATTTGCATCGGATATTCATGGCCAACTTGAGATACATCTGCTTCAAATTCGTCTTTTTTCGCATCTTAACTGACTTTATTACCATTTTAGCGAACAATATATTCATGCGTTTTAGTGCAAAATTTGTTTACACCTCACATAGCATCTGACATTGCTTTCAAGTCGTCAAATTTACTCTTAAACGTAAGACAATTCGTATATAAGCCATTGGAAATTACATATACTAGTATTTCTAAACATTTGAAAAGAATTAATTCGTTCTTCGAATGTTTTCAAAAATAACCTGCAGCAAATTCACCACACGCTGGAAAGCGCACAGTGTGCATGTCATAACTTATTTCAAGGAAAAAACACCATTTTGTATAACCTTATGCTTGAAATCGTCTTTAAAACTAAGCTGTTTTTGTTTGACGGTCGATCTTTATTTTTCAGCGATTGACGAGATATCAAAATAGGTCTGAGAGCCAAAAGATAATAATACAGTATTCCTTATGATTAGGGCGGACTTCCTGATTATCATAATTTGCTTCTTTTATAGCAATTTATTCTCCTCTTTTCAAACTCATATTTCACTTGTAGTCTTTTGACAAAAAACTGCATTCGTTATTAAGAGAGCAAAAATTAGTGTCTTAGCCGTGTATTCTGTCTTGTATTGCTGTCAAGTCTTGCAGTCAATTGATTCTTTTTCGATCCTGTCTTTTTTGCATAAGAATGGTGAAAAATTTGATACCAAAGCGGGCAATATATAGCTCTTTCAAGCTACGGTCTAATATAAAAACCACACACAACCCGCGAAACGATATCCGCGTTCGTAAATAAACTTCCCAGCATTTAAAGAGTGCTATAGAACAAGTATCTAAACTTTGACGTCTTTTCAACAGACACAATCTTGAGTATCGACATTCTTAACTTAAGTGATTCATCGACATCGCCAAAAACCAAACTGAAAGCTTTCAAGCGTCAATTATACTTTGTTTTAACACTTTTCATTAAGCTTGGAATAGTTTTATTTTTTAGTATGTGTGGTTAGAAAGGCTAACCTCGCTTGTTGTATCTGTGTCTCATCGTTTTAGGGTTACGAGGGATCTTTGTTGAAGCTCACGGATAAACAAGTAAGAAGAATACAATTACAGGGCATAAAAGTAGTTACTCAGTTGAGTTAGTATTCATCCGTCTGTATCGTGTTCAAGGTACATTTTGAACTGACATAAAACATCCAATGAAACCTGTGTTGCTATGGTATTATCTAAGACAACTAATCCATATCATTAGCACCATATCTTTGGATGCAAGTTTCAATGACTTATACCTTTACAAACAACAGACATAATTGCTCCCTGGATTTTTCTGTGCTGTTAAGTTGAAAATTAGTTTTCCTTATTTGCACCTTGTTCTCATAGAACAAATCATAGTTCAGTGGTTGGACGCATTATCTTTTTATATTCAAGCGTACGATAAATGAAACGGTTTTTACATACACCCCCATATCAGCCTGTCAGGCATGAACCACGGAATTATTGACATGACCAGCAGTTTTGCTGATGATATTTTCTCAAAAGTCGATGCTAATTGTCAGTAAGTTTCTTAGCGGGAAGTAATTAACTATATTAATCGACCCAGTGACTTCACACAGCATGATTTTGAGTGTTTTTCATGAGAATCTCTTAAGAGAAACGTTCTCACTAAGCCAGGATGAAAACACAATGCCGGAATAATTGTCCTTTAAAAAAATGGTAAATTATTCTCATGGTGAAGTTAGCTGAATCGATTTTATTCCGCAAAGCCTGCTAAGGTCATGGTGGAACTTATATTACCGCGCAAGTTGGCAGCTATTTATTACGAAAAATAACATTGTTAGGGATATTAAAAAGATTTTTACATAAAACTTTCAGAACTTTAATTTTTCTTTTTCGTGCTAAATTGATACAGATACTAACAGGAACACTGACTAGAAGATTTATAGACAAAGGTCATTTGTGTTTTTACTGCCATGCATGGAAAAAATTTTCTTTATAGCCATCTAAGTTACACAACAGAGCACAAAGGAAGCGAATTGTCCCGTACACAGCACGCACAGCACCTGTACTGAACTTGGCTACTAATGAAACTGTCCTTCCTTTTGCCTCTTTACCGCAGGGAAAAACGCAATCGGTGAGTATTACCTGCATTCTGAGGGCCCATTTATATGGAGAAAAGTTGCCCCGGGTAAAGGGTCACTTGCCCACCCGAGCCACCCTGGGCGAGTCAACTTTCCCACATTTCCTTACAAAACTTTGGAAACTGTTTACGTGAGAAACAACGGAAAATTTTGGCTCAACCAGAAGGATAACCCGCCAAGCCGAGTCACCCTTTTTCGATGACAGGGTCACCCTCCGAGCCGGACCAACGTTTCTCAATATAAACACTTCAACTTGGTCAAGACGAGACAATCGAGCATGCGCGAGTGTTGTTTTCAGGTCTTGGTTTATAAATTCATGGATACACATCAAACGGGTCAGCCTTTTTCTCATAGTATACACTCGTTAACGTTGACTCGGCTGGGAGGATGACCTCATTCCCTGTACAACTTTTTTCTCCATTTAAATGGGGCCTAAGTAATTCCTTAAAACTCAAAATATAGGATCTTATCAATCAATGTGAAAAAAACGACGTCGTTTAACATCGTAAGTTATTTTTTTCCTCGAATGCGACGGGAAAGTTCGAGATAGGACATTAGATTCACTTACACTCATGGTGAATTTTTACCTTTAAGGGTCATTGAGTCTTTGGGCAATTCGAGATTTGTATGAAATAAATTCAGATGAACATATCATCATCATCATTATCATTTTCGTTATCATGTCACATTACCTTTTCCTTTATCAGTTTAGAAGGAAATTACTCTAAGAATAAGATCATAATGAGCGCGTTCGCGGTTTAACTGCTGAATTTCAAATGAGCAGATAATTGACAGTTAAATCAACAATTCTATTTTCAGCCTGTAGCGTTTGTTACGTTTGAGAATAGAGAACAAGCTGAAGAGGCAAAAGCTTCATTGCAGGTAAAAAATTTGTATTAGGATTTCATTTACCTGCTATCAACTTAGTGCCAGGTAGTGGCTCTTCCTTATTCCTGCTCGTCAATGAGGACAGGGCATTGTTACATTTCCGCAAAGTAAGATCAACAGTATTATCAAAAATGACCGAGCGCGCATGAGAGTTGGTTCTCATACCCTCTTTGCAATAAAGTAATGATAACTATTTACAATGGCGGCCAATTATGAGCCAATTAGTTGAAATAGGGACTGCCAAGAAGCAAATTCAGCCAGCAGCGTTCAGTTCCGATACTACCGAACTAGGGTGGGGCTTAGCGCTAGCGGGGTCTGGCGCTGTAACTGCTTGGTTACGTTACCTAGTAATATTAGGGAGTTTTAGCAGCGACGACGGCGACGGCAACGAGAACGTCAAAAAAGCAATAGGTTTATTGAGCAAAAAAACTAGTTTGCACGTGCACCACGTTTTTTTGTACATCTCTTTGCTGTTACTGCAAGACTACGACGTCAAAATGCCTAGTTTCACGTTTTATTGAGGACGTAAACAAGCGACGACAAGCTTTTTTCTCTCTTTCCAAACTTGAGTGCGGTCCCAAAGAAATCAACTCCAGGGAAATTGGCCTACATTAACTATTTTCAGCGAATTGAAATAAACGCGACAAAAGTTGGAAAAGAAGCCAATTCATTTTAAAAGTGACGTTTTCGCTGCCGTCATCTTTGTCGATGCTAAAAGTCCCTATTATTTATAGCATAACGGTAAGCGCGAGAGAAGAGCCGACATTTCCCTACACCAACTGTGGTTTCCCCGCGAAATGGCGTCTGAGGAAAGAGCGCAGAAATACCATACTGATGATGCCTCACTACCCAGATGTGGGTATTGCTTCTGATTGGTTGAAGCAAAACTCCCTCACGACATAACCAATCAGTAGTACTACCCAGATCTGGGTAGTGACACGTCACCAGTGTGGAATTTCTGTAGTCGTCTCTCAGACGTCGCATGTTTCGCGGGTAAACCAGTGCAGTGCTGTGGTCGTGAAATGTCGGCTGTTTTCTCAGGCTAGCACAACAGTAATATTACTGTAGTTTTTGCTTTTACCTTATGACCCATGCATGCATTTTCCAGGGTGTACGATTCGATCCAGATGTCTCTCTTACATTGCGATTGGAGTTCGCTCGTTCGAATACCAAAGTATCCAAACCGGTGAACAAACAAGCCGTGTTGGCCCCACACTTCTTTCCCAGGGAGCCTCAGTTCAGTAAGTCCATAAATACTTTTATCCATTCATTATATTTCATTGAATGAAATAAAATTCGTTCATTCGCTCTTTCGTTCGTTCATTTATCAATACATTATTCCTGTGATATTTTCTTTCATATGTTTTAGTACCAGCAGATTTTGCAGCAGCTGGATTTTTTCCAACACCTCCAGAACCAAGCTTGGCGTACCCTGCGTAAGTGAAGCTAAAATAGTGAATAATTTATATAAACTCTACAACTGTAAAAATACTGTAATTACACATGTTATTTGAAACCTTATTTAGTATTCTAAGAGAGTCTCAATGGGGTTAACCGTCAGCCGTCAAAAGGCCAAAAAATTTAACCGTCGACCGTCAAACATGCAGAGTAATATCAACCGTCAAAACGTTTCAAGGTAGTTCAATTCTCACTATTTCAACTGATCTTCACGGACTTTTGGCTCCTGAAGAATCTCTGAACTGGAAAAACCGCGGGCCAAGTTCTCAAAAACACCCTCTCTGAACATTTAACGATACCTTACAACTTTATATATCTTAAAATATTGCGAAAATTTATATGTGAAAGGCCGAGGCAACCTCCAAAACGCAACAGTTAATGTTTCCTTTTTTTCTTGGACTAAATTTTTACCAATAAATAACCATCAACCGTCAAAATTGAAAAAAAAAATAACCGTTAACCCTTTGAGTCTAAGACTGATAAGCATCAAATTTCTCCTTGAAATATCAATGTTTTATAAAACAAAGTGGTCATGAGAATTGAGGACATGATCACAGAAGATAAATGTTACTGATACTTCAACAACTTCTCCCCAGTACTTTCATAGGAAACCTATAAGGGCAACAAATGAGAATCTGAATTTTGATATTAGGGTTTAAGGGGTTAACCGTCCAAGCTACCACCCCATTGAGACCCTCTTCTAAATACGTCTTCCGAAATCGGAACCGAAATTTGTGCAACCAACTTTGCTGAGAACATTATTCGCGCAACTAAAAGTCGACTCGCCTCGTCTCCATAAAATATATAGTAACACAAGCTACAACCAGTTGCAAAAATGTTGAGACACTCTCACGAAAACACAACCTTTCTTGCTTCAAATCACTGCAAGTCACAGGTCTGTGAGATAAAATACTGACCTCCCTCCTCCCTCCCATTCAAAGTTGTTCCTCCAAGTTTTGAGCATAATCTTGCATTGCTAGCAACTTTGATAAGGGGTGGAGGGGGGTCACAAGTACAAGATCATGGACAGGCCATTTAAGCCAAAATACGGTACAGTGTCTCAAGTACTTCTACAACTGGTTGTAGCAGTGGAGTAATACAGTTAAAGTTTAATAAGTTGAGAATATCAATAACTGCTGTTAACCATTGCGAATAATGTTCCTTTAGTCGGTGACACAGGGGAGCTCGAAAAAAAAAAATTCCAAGTTTTCAGTTCCCACACGGGGTCGGGCCTGTGACCCTCTGCTTACTTGTCCAGATGCCGCTCTACCACTGAGTTGCAGGAGCCAGTTGCATAAATCTTAACTTGAGACGTGACTGAAACAGACGACAGACGTCAGACGTTAGCATTTGGAAGACCTTTAGATAACAACGAGCTCAACCAGGTCGCTGCGTCCAGCGGTTATAGTCAAAACAAGAGTTGGGGTGGGGTGCTCAGTCTCGCGGGCTCATAAAACCTTCAACAAGGTCGATACCAAATAGATCATTTGCCAAGAGAACATAGATTATGTCCCTTATGTAACTCAAATCAGGTAGAAGATGAGATTGGTTTCTTCTTTCAAAGTAATAAATACTCAGTACAGAGACAGGCATTCATTAATCAAATCAATCGAATAATTCCTGACTTTGACAAGAAATCATCTCCAGAAAGCATAAAACTGATAATGAATTCAAAGGAACATCAGGTAAATAAGTTAGTTATGAAGTTTGTTTCGTCCTGTATGAAAATACCTGATTCATTATTAGTAATTTAGTTCATTATAAGTGTTGTTTGTTTTATTTTGATTGTAATAGGCAAGCTTCTGCAATACTGTACAATGATGCGGTAATGCAAATAAAGCAATTTATTACTATTACTATATATTGAAGGATTTTCTTAGCATTTACGCCCCATGAGTTTTTGGGTGACGAACAAAAACAAACCCCACAGGACGTCTGCGGGGAGGCTACCCCATGAGGGGATTGATGTAACTGATCCCAGGAGACTCGCTGGAGCCAAAGCATACTTTTATATCGAGCTATGCGTCTTTCATTCTAACTGATTCTCTTTGTCTTCTGATTAATAGCCCAATATTCAATGACATCATGGTAGCAGCAGCGACAGCGCATAATCCTTTTAATCACCATCCGACCATCATTCAACAGCTGCAGGTAAGTTACCAACATCACATAGGCAGACCTTCCAACTCTCACGGTTTGGGAAATAGCACTAACCCTAGGTGCATTATGATAGGGAAAACTAAGTCTGCGAGCAAGATCTCGCGGCCATCTCTGTGTGAGTTTAACTTAGGGACGACGGCTTGTAACATTGCGGCCCGATATGAGTCTTCTTTTTATTTCAATTTGTTCTTTCTTAAATTTTTCATAGGGTTTTCCTCAGCATCATCCTATAATTCCACTACCATCCCCAACAGCCCCTCTTGGAGATATGACAGGAAATCTACCATGTACCACCCTCTTCGTAGCCAACTTAGAAAAAGGATGCACTGAACAACAACTCAGAGAAATATTTGCAAGGTAAATCACAAGGAAAAGATTATATGACGTTTACCATGACTGTGAAGTTTAGGGAAGAGACATGCTCATTATTTGATTTTTTGACATGCATTGTGTATTGGTCATTTTCAGAATGGCCCACCGCAAGCTTGCGAAATTTTGTAAGCATTTCAATACGGCCAAATGCCCGGCACTGCAGGTCAAAATGTTCAAAACCACGAGCCGCAGTCGAGTGGTTTTACTGAAAAGTTTGGAACATTTTGACGTCCGTTCTATGGTCGATAAGAGTACAGACCATGGAAATCAATTCATCAATTTTTTACAATATCATTGAGAGTTTTTGAACTTCAATAATTAACAATTAGTCGCCAATATTCACGTCGCCTGAGGCGAATAATTGTTTTAGTATAATATACATTGATGATTATTCGAGAAAATAAAATTATTGATCAATTTCCGACCCCGAAACATCAAAAAATCTGGCTGCCATTTTGAAAACTGCTAGCCTTCAATGCTATAATCACCGCGCGGTGATTATAGCGGGATAGTGCGAAGCTCCTAGCTAATCACAGCACTCTATTTTCGATAGTCATCGAGGTAATTATACTAACATTGAATATTCTTGGAAAATCGCACGCGCGAGAAAACTTGAGAAAACACGGCAACATCAGTTCATTTCCATTTTCTGTTCTCCACCAATCAGCGTGCCAGAATCATTCATCAGTTACGGTTACCGCAAAAAATTCTTCAGAGCCATCTTGGTTTATACTAAGTTTTTTTTTTACAGAGAAGGCAGAGTACACAGTATGTTCATGAACTCCATTGAGCCGTTTGAAATTTGTTGCTACGATTTTTGTCGAATGGCACTTATTTATTTTTTTTTACGAACTTTTCAGAACACATGGATTTCGACGCCTAAAAATTCACGATAAAGGATCTGGAAGCCCTGTCTGTTTTGTGGAATATCAGGTACATTCTTTACTTGCTGTCTTCGTACTGCACCGGTATCTCAACCTAACTAAACACTTCTTGACATATTCGTGTGTGCATTGTACAGTGTAGCGGCTATTTGAAATTCATAGAGATCCTCAGATGCTCAGGCTCACACAAACAACCCGAAATCTTTTGAATTTGTGGTCGTGGCAATCAATAATCAACAGGGACACCCAACGGGAAATTTTAAGAAAATTGACCTAAAAACAACAACAAAGCATGAGTAAGGCTTCCTAAAGCCATTTTAAGCATTTTGGGAGATTGCCGAGAAACATTCATCTGTTTCTCACTCCCTGTAAGACTGATGGAAGATTTCCCAGCCAGCAAGGTGCACCTTCAACCTGCAACCAGACTTACTGGGAAGTTTTCCAGCAGAAGAATGTCTAGACATTACTGGCCAGTTTGGGTGTGGTCATAGGGCAAAATTAAGTCCTTCGATAGAGGAGGGGGGGGGGGGGGGGAGAGGTTTTTGACAAATAGCACATACTACCTATTCTAGACACCAAATGCCTTCAGACACCCTGAATTGCCTATTTCCAAGTAAAAAGTTCCTTCCAAGGGCATATTCATTTTCCCATATCTCCCAGCCAGCAAAAATTTGCCTGAGGAAGAGATATTTTGGGCAACAGATCCATTGGGTGCCCGTGAATCAAGGGAGTTTTGTTCATATCGGTTTTTCGCACAGTCTTGCTACTGTTAGGACTCTTTTGTCTTTTCACAGTTATAAAACGCCGGAGTTCTGTTGCTCATAAAAGTATAAAGTGCCTTTACCTTTTTGTGTTTTTTGACAAAATACTAAGGGAAACAATGTCTCTGTTGTAGGATATTCAAACGGCAGTCTTCGCGAAACATATTCTTACTGGGTAAGTGCCTCCGATGTGCTTTTTACATGTATAATGTTTTTCTTTTTTCTACAGAAGGTAAGCCCTTTTTTGTGAGCACCATGTTCAACCATTGTGTTTCAGTTAGCCAACAAAAACAGCCGACATTTCATGTCGCTACCAGTGGTTACCTCGTGAAATAACGTCTGAGAAAGGAGCTCAGAATTTCCATACTGATGACGCTTCCCTCCGCCAAGTACTGGGTAGTCAGTTTTGATCGGCTGAAGCAAATTTTTAACCAATCAGAAGCACTACCCAGATCTGGGTAGTGACGCGTCATCAGCGTGGAATTTCTGCGCTCGTTTCTCAGACGTCATTTCGCGGGGAAACCAGTGGTAACGTCGAGAAATGTCGCCGAAATCACGCCGTAGTGCTTGATGAGATCTTGCCATTTAGACATCTCTCTTGAAATAGCCTTATTGCTATTTTACACTTTGTCAAATAAGATTTTACATAAGGCCTCTCTTGGGTTTCACTTTGGTATGTAACTTTAAAATAAAGAGTTTGTTTTCGAGCAACGCTGGTCAGTGCATTATATTGCCGTAGAGATACCGAGAAAAGTCAAACTCTAAGGCTATGCTCACACTATACCAAATAGCTTTTGTTGCCTGCATACGGCAGGGCCGTAGCTAGCATGAGGCAAGACGAGGCAGTTATTTTGGCCTTTTTTTTCCTTTTTGTTTTGAAGAAACGTTTAATTGAGAAAATAGTTCCTAGAAAAAATTGGATTTAGTTAAGATAAAACCAGCTAATATAAGGTGATTGAGTTAAGGGGAAAGCATTTTAATGAGGTTAATTCGTTTCATGTGAACTGTGAGAAGCGGTTTTTCAAATGCTTTAAAATGCAGATGGTCATTTACTTGGCACCAGTATCGCTAAGCAATAAAAAAGTGAACTTCAACACTTGCCCAAGATTGACTTTTCTGAAGAAAAATGCCATAAAAAGTGCTTACATAAGCATATCTGAGCCCCTAGCGGCTCGTGCCTTCGGCGCTCGAAACTTGCCTCGTCTTGTACCGAAGTCTGGCTACGGCCCTGTACGGGATAGGGCTTGTGTTCACACATAAAAACGGTGATTTCGGCGCGATTTCTGTAACGAGGCGAAACTGCGCCGCGCCGATCTCTACAGTGGAGTGTGACAATCGGATAGGTGTTCATACTATACCAGATAGATTTTCTTATAGGCAAGCTAGACAAGCTATCCGGTAGAGTGTAAACAGAGCCCAAGTATTTAATAAATTCTAATGACTTCCCTATCTATTTCCTTTTTCTTAGAACAATTATGCCACCAGGAGAGAAGGCCGGTGGAATAAGAATCGAGTTTGCCAAATCTAAAATGGGTGAATCGTGAATGCTCAGTCACGGACATGCCATATTTTATTGAGGTATAGTATTCACCAATATATTTGAATCTTCTGAAAATAATATCTTGTTTCTATGTAGTATGATCCCCCTAGCTACTTTTAAGGTTTCTGCAAGGCAGCCGTTGTAACGTCAGTAGCCGGGAACCATTAATTTCCATACTACGTCTCAGCAAGACGCTATCTTTTCGTTTTCGTTTTTTGTTTTTGTTTGTTTGTTTTTTTACTTGTTCAAAAACCAAATAGATAGGTCAACCGTCCAAACAAAGGGACTCTTCGAGTAATATCTGCTTTATTTTTCATCTAGTTTGCCAAGAAAAACTTGGTAAAGTAAATTACTAACTAGAAGGTGAAATCAGACTTATCAGTTGAATTCATATATTTTTATTTTTTATATTGTAGGGGTGGGTTTCGGCAAGAATGTAATGATGAAACAGTGAAAAGCTGAGAAGTAATATATTTTCCAGTCACAAGCTGTTCAAAATTCAGAAGCTTTCAAGAACTCTGGCTTTAAAAAAAATATTTTGTACGAATGAAAAAAAGTCCAGTTGTCTTGCGTAAAGTGGACTAGAATTTTGGCCTTTTAAAAGTATAACTTTGAAAAGCGAAACTCGATCTTTTTACTTCGAAAAGCCATAGGATAAAAATGGTTTTTATAAAAATTAAAAATTCCAAAAATTGAAAATTTGATACAAGAAGCTAGTCTTTCTTCTTCTTCTCCCGTCCTCTCAAAATGTTCTTATATGTTTTTCTTTTATTTTTCTTGAGCGGCTATTTTCTTACCGTGGTTAAGAAATATCTGAAAAAAAAATCGATCTCGGAAGGTACAGTTTTTAAATTATTTGAAGGTGTGAGATTTTTTTCATCTATTTACAGGTTTCTGCGTAAGTTGTAAATATTGTTATTAATATTTTACATTAAAGTATTCAACTTCCCATTCTTTTGTCATTGTTTATTTGTTCGCCCACGATCTTCACTGCATGGCCAAATTAACCCCGCCTTACAAGCCCGCGTTGCTACACTTTTACCTCTTAAATATACGACCAGTTGTTTATGGAGCTCGATTATGCCGATGAGATTGGTTGGTAACTTGGAAAAGCAATCATCCTGTGACAAACAAAAACGATTTGTTGAAAGCCGTGAAAAAACGGCATAATTTTGGTCATGATGGCATCAGCGCACGTCAGTACCTCTCCCCTTTTCCAGACTATATAACAAGAAAGCAAAAATATATGCATAAACTTTATTGCACCTGCCATATTATTTCTGCCTTCAAAGAAAAATAAAATTTGATTTTTACAAAAGACAATTTATTTCGTTTTTTTTATTTAAAAAACCTTTGCCCTGTCAAAGCATTCTGTCTAGTGGATGCTAATATTTGTAAGTCTTGCAAGGTCCAGAATCACGCAATCAAAAAGGTTGCGCGCCGGCGCTACTTATACATCTCCTTGGGTCATTCAGAGAATATTAGACATATTATCATGCCATTCCGCAAGTCCACAAATTCATTCTGCCTTCTACCCTGACCGGGAAATTGTCCTACTCCACATTTTCTTCCCCAGTTGCTTGTCGAACGCCATCTCGTCTCAGTCGCAAACTGACGCAACAACTAAACCAATCTGGATCAAAAACCTTTATTTAAGAATTATTATTAAAATTTCCAGGGACATAATCCAATTTACAGGTTATATCTTAAACTAAGACTAAATCGGCTCAAGGGTGAAAATTGTGGGAGCTAAATGAATTATAAGAATGTACATCTAAATTCAATCTCGTCTTGGCAACACAAAAGCTGATCAAAAGTGATGCATGTCAACTTAAATGGGCGCTTGTAACCGATACAAATACCCCTGTTACGGTCGCTAAATCTGTTAAAAAGATGTTCGTGAAAAGCTTTGCCTTTACTGACAGCATCTACGCATAAATATTTCACGCCCTTCTTTTTCTTCTTTTCTTTCTTTTATCTTCATGTTATCGATGAAGTGTCAAGAACACAGGTGAAGATCAAAGGTAATGAACATTAAAATTGTCACCCCTTGAAGGATATTCATCAGAGACATCTTCCGCGCTGCTTAAATCCGAGCCGCGCTTTTGAGACATTGCGTCCGTTTCAAACACAAGGCTTGGAGACCTTTTTCTTCAGTTGGTCAATCGATCGATGACTTGAGGTTTTTGTAGACACAAGCCAGCAAACCCGGTGACCCTTGTCAGGATTTTTATATTCCCTGCAAATTTATTCTGATTTGAAAAACTGTTAGAAAGGCTCTGACCGTAAAGGTGGATTTCCACTGTCATGTAAATTTTATGTGCGGACGCTTGTAAATTTTACGCGCGTAAATAAAATAAAGGCAAATTGTATGGAAGGTTACGCGTATACCTAAAAGTTGAACCTCGCACAACTTTTGCGTTTACGCGTAGCCTTTCATACATTTCCTCTTCTTTCATCTACGCACGTAAACACGGAAATATTACGCGACAGTGGAAGTCAACGCTAACAAATCATTTATAAACTCGGGCGTCAGGGTTATGAAGGAAAGTTAAACACTCGTCAACGGTTTCCAGACGGTACGAAACAGCTGGGCGGCCATACCCAACGTACTTTCTTTCCGTTTACATACAATACCCTATCAGTGTTCCTTTATTAGTGCTGGCGAATTTCAGCGTTGCTTTGACTGTTTTGAGTGGTTTCTCTCTCGAACTCTCTATTATTTTCTAGTTTCGAAAGAGGAAAATTGTAGGTTTCCGTGTGGTATGTGATATTAATAAAAGGTGATGGTGTGAAAATTTTCAAAATTTAGCTCGATCTAGTCTCAGCCTGCGGTTTATTTGAAATTCTCGTTGTTAATTTTACTATAGAATATCGAAAAATATTTTGGAATGTTCGTAACTGACCAATCAAATTTTAACACTGTCTCGACACTGTGTTGATGCTCCCGGACATGAGTTTGGTTTTACTTCGTTTGGATTTCATCAGTTTGCTACATACCGATCAATCGCCCTGGAAATTTAACCGACAAGCTCAAAACATTCCTATACCGAATAGGTTTTCTTGCCGACACGAAAAGGCTATTCGGTATAGTATGAAATCCTATCCGATACATGACTTTCCGGCGTGGCTTCGCTCCGTTACAGAAATGTCTTCG
Organism: Porites divaricata; assembly: GCA_038088405.1. Taxonomy (NCBI): domain Eukaryota; kingdom Metazoa; phylum Cnidaria; class Anthozoa; order Scleractinia; family Poritidae; genus Porites; species Porites divaricata. Next base: position 42,901,670 of record JBBMOI010000002.1, on the reverse strand, counting down.
AATACCATTATGAACAAAAGCCCTTTCTGGAACGGTCTTCGTGACGGCGCAAAATCTGTCCGATAGTGCGAACATGACCCAAACCTATATCAAACTGAAAAAGCTAAGCTTTTATGCTCCATCTCGAGCTGTCAACTGAGTATCTGACCTTGGGAAGAAGACAGTTAGAAACATTGAATAAAAAGATGTGTATTAAAGGACGTATAAGGAAATAGTTTCAGATTAATCACTAGACAAATCATTGAAGTTGATTAGGTTTCGTAGTTGAGATCGATTTGTGAAAATTGTTGCGATTTCCTTAATAAAAATATTGGAGTTATAGCTCTACTTAGATTTTAAGGTGGACAAATGCGCTAATTATTTCGACAATTTCATTTTGAAGTTACAGGTGAAAATCTTTATGAAGTCAAGATGTTCTAGTTTACGTGCCATAAATAAAACATCGGTGAAATTCTGTGAAATAAGAGTTAACATCATTACACCAGTGACTCAAGCTTATAAACATTCTAGTGTTAATAGTGACCTCAATATTGTGAATTTGAGTGAATCCTTTTAAAAATTAACGATGTTAAATCAATTGTCTGCAAAGAGCTTCAAAGCAGAATTCCAAGTAATATTTTTTTATTAACATAAACATAATTAGGAAAAAATAGGTTTCAATTGCTTCTTTTGGTACTATACATCGTAATAAAATTTACCACGGTTGAGAATCCGGCCTGGAATAAGTGCACAATTTTACAAAAGGAAAAACAACAGGAAGCCAATCTGTTTACCGAACAGAATTACAATTCCACAGATTGTTTTCGTTACAAAGAAACTTTTTCCGTATTGTAAGAGTCCTTATTATTTTTCCTTTTTTATTTATGTTCCAGTATTACAAAGTCGCAATGTTATTGCCGACGTTGTAACCGCACAATGGGTTATAATAAAATCACAAATCAGCCAGCGTGCTTCTGCAAATTATCATTTTATTTTTCATGCTAAAGCATTTGCTAGATATGACGCATGATCTTCGCTTTGACGCGGCTAAGATCAAGAACTAATGCTGCTTGGGCGACCAATGCTTTATAAGGCAAAATTGGATTAACTTTAAGATACGTTTATGTTGCAATTGCATAATTGTAAATCAAAGTAAATTACAGTAATCTTCACTTTTTTATGATTTTATCTTTGAAATAAGTTAAAATTTTGTGCTTTTTAAAGATACCTTTAATTCAAAAACGTTTATCTAGATATATCAAGCTGTAGAAACTATTATGCTATGTACTGAATCCAGCAAAAAAGTGTACCGTGGGTGGATTAGAATTACTGAGATGACGGTAGCGGGTCAATAAACTGGCAGTTGTGCCCAAATCTCAAAACCTCTGTCCAACTGAAAAAATAATCTAAGCAATGCATATGTTAGATTTAGAGTAAAAACAAACTCAGCATTGTGTTATTTGCTACATGGTTTTTGATACCTCATAGTTGCCTAGCTACGGTATTCATTTACACCGACAGGGGACATGAAGTTTTGAGGTAAATCGCAATTTTATTTTTTAATTTGAGTGGAAAGGAAATTTGCAACTTAAAGAGTACTGAGTGGAATTTTCAAAGGGAAGACTTCTTTAAATATTAAAACATAGGCGCGGTCGGTGTTAAGAATTTAAATTTTCTTTTTTCCAGCTGCCAAAACAACAACATGGGGTTATCTTTTTAAGTTTGTAAATCATACAGGCTGGATTTGAATGCGCAAGTTTGTTATGTTTCGTTTTCCTCTATCGTGATGGGAAAAACTAAGAAAGGTTCGAAAAAAATATATTATCAGTTATTTTCCCATGACTTGCTATAACAACCCCCAAATTATGAACCAAAATAAACTAACGTTATGCAATAACAGGGACAAATCAAATATTTGCGATAAAAAGTTACATTTGCATAATAAATGACCATTTTTTGCTTTGCTTTTTCTATTCTGCCTCGGTGAGGCAATCGAGAAAAAGGATTATTCAATTTTGATTTTCCATACACCTCAAGCCAGAAGAGAGTGAAACAATTGAAAGTGTTTATTTATAGAAAAGAAAAATTTTTGATTCAATACATTTGGAAACGTGTTTTACCGTGAAAAGCGATGCCAATGGAAACCGCAAAAAATTCTTAAGCGATTATTTGATCAGGCTTTTAAGGACACCACGACTGTCACTCACCTAAATTGACATCGTACGCGGCTTTGTCTTCGGGATGGCCATGCATATATAAACGTCAATCGAATTTCGCAGCTAATAAGCAGTCAGTGTGAGATGTTGACATTGCAACCAAGGTGGTTTAAAGTGCTTCAGATTATATTAGCTAGGTCTAGGTGTCGTGTCATTGCTTCAATCCATGGAAATAATTTTGGGCTTTAGGCGCGTTGTGAAGTCGAAAACTGAGATTGACTAACAGCAAAAGCGCCTGAAAGGGTGCGACAGAAAAGTTTCGAGAAATTCTCGAAACATGGAACCAATTTTCAGAAAGCTCTGGATCAAGTTGACCGTCGGCCGGTTAGGCAGATTATAGTATATTTTTAAACTGTTGATTGGGAAGGTACGCGAGAAATGGAAAAGGCATCACTGACACCAAAGGACGACAACCCTTCGACACAGTGCCAGAAATTCGAGACCGAATCAACCAGGATGACAAAAAGGATCTTAAGGTCGGTGGATAAAGATTTGGTCGTGCCGAAAATGTCCTTCTTTTTCTTTTTTATGGCGACCGGCGCTTATCTTCCATATCTTGGTGTGTTTTACAAGCAACTCTGGCTCTCTGCTCGTCAGTCTGGCATCCTGCTCGGTGTTCGTCCGTTTGTTAAGATGCTGTGTTCTCCTCTTTGGGGTATGGTTACCGACATATGCAACAGACCAAAGCTGATTCTTCTAATCTCTATTGTAGGAACTGCTGTGGCCCATTTCTCCCAGAGTATCGTGTCACCATTCAATCTTCCATGCTACCCCGAGACGAACAACGGTACGAACTTCAGCTTCAATGGCCATAATTTCCCACTAGGATATGCGGCGACCGATCGCTCCTCTCGTGGAAGTGGTTTTCCGGAAGCTGAAAGTGGTTCTCGAGATGGACAAGCTGTTTTCACGAGTGAGAGAAAAATAAATATTTTACAAAGTTGGTCTAATGAGACCACAGCGTCCCAACTCTCAAGTGATGTGGAAAATTTGGTGGATTCTGTTCATTATGACAAGGAAAGTAGATTTCAAAAGAAATCAGATGAAGTTTACCACACACACAGTTCTCGAACAGTTCGCGAAGTCGAAATAATCGAGAAAATCGAGCCCAAACATGAAGATAAGCCGCGGCAGTTGTCTGGTGAAAAGCAATCGAAAATATTAACAAAAAACAAAAAGCGCAAAAAGCCAAACATGAAAGATGACTTTCGCGTGAAAGATAACCAAACAATATTTATCACACTACTTGTGATCGTCTTTCTTGGCGAATTCATCGCTGCACCGGCTCCCATGTTAACGGACAGTGGAACGCTCAGCATTCTGAACGGACGAGAACACGAGTATGGGCGACAGCGACTTTTTGGTTCCATTGGATGGGGAATAGGGTCTCTCCTGTCCGGTGCGGTCGTCACCGCTTTCAACTCATGTCCATTCGAAGACAGCATCAACTATGTGTCATGCTTCTATGTCTTTGCTGGGTCGATGATTCTAAATTTCTTCGTGGGACTTTTCTTCAGATTTCCATCTGCACCACCAAAACACGAGACAACCACTGAGAGTGAATTCTGGAGAGGAGTGAAGATCTTCTGTAACCTGAAAAACGGTGCATTTATTCTTACGCTGCTTTTCCTTGGCTTCTCCCACAGCCTCCAGTTATCGTTTCTGTTTTGGTTCCTTCAAGACATCGGTGGTACACCAATCCTCTTCACCCTAATCGTGGCCGTTAACTGCTTATCCGAGGTGGTCATGTTTTTCATGGCAACATACTTTGTGCAGAGGATTGGTCACGATGCTGTACTTTATACAGGCTTGATTTGTTATGGGCTGAGATTTCTGCTATACTCGTATCTGAAAGAGCCCTGGTGGGTTTTACCTTTAGAGACTCTGCAAGGATTTACATACGGAGGCGTTTGGACAGCGAGTGTGGCATACGTCGGACCACAACCAGGTAAGGCGTGGTTGGCTCTCCTATCAGATTTGAGGCTCTCTATGGGTATTTCTGATGAAAGTCTCGAAGATCGCTATTGATGAAACGATCTTAGAGATAACAGTGGCGATCACATTGCCATTCCAGTCAGGTTTAAGAACGTTAATGGGGCAATTACGGCAAAGAAATCTGTCAAAAAAAGTGCTGCGAGTTCAGAAATTTTAGTTTTGCCTATTCAACTTTCAGCCCTTTTTTTTTCTTGTTTCCGTCGTCGCTGTCGTGGTTGAACTTGCTCGCTAGTAGCTTTGCTACGCAAATCGATTCTTGCCTTTGCAACGGTTTCGTTGAAAACCGACGATTTGATGGAAAACGCGCGACGAAAACGACCACTGCAGGTATCCGTAGAGAGACTCACAATTGTAAAAAGTAAAGGTGAGCTGGACGGGGTTTATCCGATAATTGAGAACTGGCCAAAATTTCATTTACCCGAGCTCAGAAATGACGCCTTTTTTCTGATAGCTGCTGATCGAGATCTGCGATCTAAAACAATCAGATATCTGACAGCTATCCGTTATCTGATAGTTGAGTCGTCACGAAAATTTGCACTGACAACTTTTGATTCCAGTACCACCATACAGACCCAATTTGCCATCTTTGTGTCTATAGAAATTCAACTTAAATTTAAGAGATGGAAAAGTAAATTTCTTTTCTTTTCTTTTCTTCTTCTTCTTCTTCTTTTTTTTTTTTCATTCATAAAACGTTAATTTTCGAAAGCTATTTCGTCCGAATAACATCAAAACCAAGCTGAATCCAAATCCACTTTGGTTAAAAATGAGATTATATTCCAGTTAATCCAGAATCAAAGCCAGCCACTCAGCTGAGGCTTTCAAATGAAAATACACTTATTAAAGCATTAGCGTTCACATACATTTCTAAAAAATAAATGTTTGTTTATAAAGGCCTTTTTCTAAGGTGAGGATCTGAACAAATAAACTCAAGCAGCTGGATAAGTTTTAATAACTAAATTGTTCTCTTTGGCCTGGTTTTAACGTGCCCTTAAAACTGGAATGCTTTGAGAATATGACGAAAAACAGGTAGACGGTTGTATTTTATCAGGAATACAATTGCAATCATTAAAATGCTCATGTCGCCATTTTTAGCTCGCGAATCATGATGATAATTCGACTTCTTTTTACACCATTTTTTAGTTATATATTCATTTTTATGCAATCAAAAACTTACAAGCATACAAGTTTAATGCAGTACAAGCAGTCGGTTTCATTTTCTTTTTTTTTCATTTTTCGAAAACTGATGTTCTTACCGACAGCTTTGTATAGTGCTTCACTTTATTATTCATTCAAAATATTTCGCCGTCTCTGATTGGTTCCAATCCCCCGGCTAAGCAGTTCATAATAACCGACTGGCGCTTACCATATTTGGAAGGTGCGATCAATATACGATTGATTCGATGGTATATTTGCTGGGAAACGAGGCTGATCGATGGTATATTTGCCTGAAAATGAGGCTGCTCGGGAAACAGTGAACTTTTAAAGAATGGCATTCACGACTATCCGAAGACGTAATAGCTGAATTTCTGACAAAAAACTTCGAGAAAATGAATAAAAGTTATCTACTTTTTGAGGAGTATCTGAAAGAAAAAACGTCTGTTTATCTCCTGAAACCTTGCCAAGAAATAGGCCAAAGTTTTCGAAGAAATTTTGCGAATAGGTCAGCTTGTCAAGAACTTTGAGATGTTTTGAATGAATGAACAATTATTATTATTCATTCAAAATATTTCCGCGATTCTGATTGGCTAAAGGCACACGTTTAATTCACCATAACCAGTTACTGATGACCAAATTTGGAAGAATTTTGACTTTAACGAGGAAATGACGTCAAAAATGCAGCGTTTTCGCAGGTTAAGGCACCGTTAACCGAGAAGACCTGGGGACGAGATTGAGTTGTTTTGATTGTGAACTTGAAAAATGGCGGACATTTAACTCGTTTCAAGAGTAAGAACTAGGCGGAAAAGTAGATTAAAACATGGCAAGAACAGCAAGAAGACAACTCGAAGGGCGACATCTGCTATTTGAAGAATATTTGCGGGGCTGGACAAACCTAAACGTACACTATCGAAGATGAACTGAACATCGATGGATCGATGGAGGTAAGCATGTTTTAGCTTCGTTTTCAAACTAGGAATTATTTTGAATGAATAATAAAACAGTTATTGAATTCGGCTTTCGTATCTTATGAAGAATTATGGAGATCTCGGAGGGTGTTATCCGCCTCGGCCTACGGCCTCGACGGATAACACCCTCCTCGATCTCCATAATTCTTCACATCACGGCTCAGCCTCATTAAATAATTGCAAAATAACTGGAATGAAAAATATATATGAACGTACCGACGCGCCTCTATGACTGGTTCCGTCGTATCCTGGCCATTTTTATAATAAGGATGCATTATCCGCCTGGACGAACTTGGGCAAACATAGTAGTTGGTCTGGTTATGCGTCTCAAGTATAAAGACAGGTACAAGACACATTATGCGTCTGGATGAACTTTCCTTCGAAATACGTCTTGAACGACGCACTACGAAAGGTAGTTCGTCTGGAAGCATAATGCGTCTTGTGCCCGTCTTTATACCAGTGACGCATAACCAGACGAACTACAAAATGTTTGCCCAAGTTCTTTCAGATGGATAATGCGTCCTTAGTATAAAAACGGTCAGTGTGTAAACGTAATAACAGCAAACCGTGCTTGTTTCTAGGTTCCGGTGCGACAATCCAAGGCATAATTCACGGAGTGTACTGGGGCCTAGGGATGGCAGTAGGAGGAGTACTGGGAGGAACAATGGTTCATGTAATGGGTGCACGAATGACGTTTCGTCTGGAGTCGGTTTTATCATTTGTAATCCTTGTTCTGTTTTTCGCCGTCAACAACTTTTACGAGAAAAGCAATCGCTATTCGCAGATTCCATCTGAGCCTCAAGATCAGGAGACTGGGGGCGAGGAGAAGGATGAAGGGGCCGGGGATCATGAGAAATAATTATTGAACGAAAAAAGAAGTAATATTAATTTAGATTTTAAAATCAATCCGATCATGAACAACACGCTATTGCGTTGAGAGAAAATTATTTTTATTCAATTTTTTGGTGTAATGTAAGTGTACGCACTTGCAAGTAAATTATATTTGTTGTGGATTGCAGGAGCCTTGCTCAAGGGATAGTTGATATTTATGGGTATGAACTGATTAGTTTTTTTCGGCACGAAGTAACAAATTATTTTTGGCGAAATTAATTTATTTTCACCTCAGTCTTGGTTGTAGAATTGTGAACGCGAGAAATTGATACAAAAAAAAGTATTTGCGGGTCGAGGGCATAAGAAAACCATTTACAATTCGCGTGCTATATCTCAAGATATCTCAACTGGCAGAGTGGCAGAGTGAGATCTGGGTACGAGATTATCAATTGTCTGCGCGTCGTTTGCAGGAGTGTTTCACAGTCTTGACAATTGTTTCCCAAGGACTGGGATGCTCGTCGTCTCACTCTGGTGTGTAAATTGTTAGATTTTTTTTGTAAGTTTTTGGTTCTGGAATCCGGAATAAGGCTCAAGAGATCCGGAATCCCAATAACGATTGGAATCCAGAATCTAAGTACCACTGGCAAAGACTAGAATCCAGTACCTGGAATCTGGAATCCAAGAATGACTTACCTAGGGCGAAGGAATATAAATGTCTGTAACTTGCAATGCTTTTAGTCATTTAAGGCATGAGATTACACCTTCATTTATGAAAATATGTTGAGCTATAACAACACTTCTTCATGCCCATTTGTGTCATTTGTGAACAATAAAAAATGGTAACGGGGCTGAGTAATCAAGTATGTATAAATAAAACGAGTGATTTTACAAAATCGAACCACTTTCGCGTAGAGGAGAGTCTGACTTGTTTTTAAAATCACGAGTACGACTACAGACCGAATTGAACGACACAAGTTCTGTTACCAATTAATCATAAATTATTAAATATTAGAAAATTTTACCCTTTTTTGAAAATTTAGAACACAACATCTTTTGAGCGTTTTTTGCTGGACGCGAAAAAAGAAAAGAGAGAAAAACTAAAAAAAGAGCGCTTGCACTTTAATTACCTAGATCTAGTTAGGCATGACGCGTACTGTACTATTAGACCTTTGGCTTATTAATGCTGCGTGAAATCAGGGCTGCTTATAGCCAATCAGTTTAAAGAATTTCAGTATATTTATAATTTATTACTCAGTAAGGAGTTTTAGAGAGACGAAAGGCTTAACTCACATATGGTGATGACTCAACTATTAAAATTCCTTGTTCTCATATTCCATTTGACATTTTTTTTTAGTCAACTTCAGGTGCTCACATGGCGCCCCGGGCATCGACTATCAGACACCGCTATTTATCTACGGTCTTTCATATCCAAGACCCTTTATTTGATATTTATGTAAAGGGAAGCTGCGCAAAGTGGGGTGTATGAGCGAAACAGCACTGAGATTTGACTGTATACCTTATTGAAGACCCCTATCCACCGCCCCCATTTCTCTCTCGCGCGCTCCACCCACTTCGCCTAGCTCCTAGAGAATCGCGCCGGTTTGCAGCGAACGGCAAACGTAAATTAGTTCCACGTGACCATGTTTTCCCTCTGCTCGAGACAAAAATAAGCAGTTTCATCTCAGGTTGATCCATAAAAAATTATCTTAAGCTTGTTTTCTACTTTTGGAAATTTTCAACCGGAATCTTACGTTTGCTGTAAACACTCCGAGTCATAAGGGTGGTTTTCTGCCGTCACGTAATTTTTACATGCGTACGCAATCCTCCCTTAAGGTCCCTATTATCAACCTCGTCTCCAGGGAGGACGAGGTCGCCCTATTATTTGATGCAAATCTTGGTCCAAAATCCTAGTTGAATTGCTTTTTTAAGGTGAACATTTATTGCAGGCCTTGTAGGGATAGTATATTTTGCAGGGAGAGATGAACTGATCACCGCACCGAAGAGCGAAGTAAATTGTTACTGAGCTAGTAGACATATAATTCTGCAAGCAGAATACTGCAATGCTGATCGTACTACGTGAAAATTAACTCTGTAAGACATCAACAAGACACCGAAAGAACTCATTGCTCGTCAAAAAGGGCGAAACAGCTGTCTATGGCTACAAACCCGCTATGTTTTGAGTTCTTTCGGTGTCTTGTTGATGTCTTGCAGAGTTAATTTTCACGTAGTACGATCAGCATTGCAGTATTCTGCTTGCAGAATTATATGTCTACATTTTTATTTTTGCTGATCAGGTCTTTACAGATCCTACGTTCTCGGCATATTCGTTTGCAGTCCATTGCAGTCCCTTGTGGTTTATGTTTGTACTTACTGAGCTAGATTTTACGACGTTCTTGTTTTTCTTTGAAATTTTACGCTTGAGGGGCACAAACTTTCTCTTTAACAAACCACCGCTGTCCTTTTTGCTTCCTTTTTATCGTGATACTACTTTTGTTCATCGTCTCTGGCTTAACTGCCTAACAATGACCAGTTTTTTTTTCTCCCAAGCTTCTTACTTTCTACTTATTCTACGTATTAATTTATTGGTCTTTGTGCCAAGCGCCTCCCATGAAGTGAGGATCCCACTTTGTGGCTTCGCTCTTTTGCAGTTCATGACATGCCGTACATACTTTTAATACGAGGATATCCAAAGCGATTCGCTGAAAAAGAACGAAAAGCTCTCGCATAATAAACTGTAAACCATATGGACACGTGTATACATTTATCGGCTCATTTTTAATCAAGAAGCAGAACATTCTCGATAATCTACTGCTTTAAGGCAATCTATTTATTTGCGTTTGCTGTTTGTCAGCTTATATATTATAAAAAAATACCCCAAGGTGCTTTACACCTGATTCCACTCCAATGGATCTGGGAGATTCTAAGTATAAAAGCCGTTACTGAAATTTTGTGATTGTTCTATCATATAAGATTATTTTCTTCTTGAACAGATGCAATGGCGTTCAGAACAGTGTTACATTGATTGTGACTGAAACAAATAGACGGGCGAAGCATTATTAGAAAACAGATTTTGGCGCATACTTTGCTAAATCAACAACCAATAATAAAATAAACTATGCCCACTATTTTAAAACACAAAGCAAAATTCTATTTCGTGGTTATCTTTAGCATTGATTTATGTGTACCAGCCTGCTGCCTGAGTGCAATAACCTGTCATATAAAAATAGAATTAAAAAAACGTTGTCATGAATGCCGAAGGGCCGTTCTTCACGATATCACAGTTTTAAAGCAAACAGGGTTTATTTCACAGCTTCGATCCTCACAGTACAATGGCTCGCTCACACACTACTCAAAATCGTGACTTTGTTGAATCTATAAGCTTTAGTTTTTAATCCTATCTGTCATCAAGTTCTCTGTCGCTCTGACAGACGAGTGAAACTATTAATAACAAAATCTAAAAGAAATAAAATCACGCCATCTCACAATCACGCTACACTCTTGCTTCATAAAAACGTTAATTAAAAAATAATTAACTTGATTAACCAAGCTCACCACTTTTCTTAAATCCGACCTCATTTGTGTAGGGTGACCTATGGAGAGGAGGGTTCATGCCCCACCTAAGCAAGTTACCTCAACAACCTGGGGTCCCCCACCTCCATGTAACTAAGCCCTTAGTGATACTAGATTGATAAATACTCTTCTAACCAAGGTGATCTGTGACGTCATTGCAGGGGCCTGGGGAAAGAAATTTTAATGCCGTATCCCATAAGCCAACGCGCGCACCAATTCAATTCAATTCAATCTGTTCCCGTCAGCTTTGGTTTATGGGATACGGCATTAAAATTTCTTTCCCCAGGCCCCCGCAGTGACGTCACAGATCACCTGGAATGAGACGATGAAAATTCTCGCTCCTTTCTTCTTTTGATTCTCTCCAGTACTCAGCAGATGTGTCACGTGCGCAGTTCAAAGATTTTCGGCACAAGCTAAAATCTCCCAGACACTAAAACGAAAAGAAAAGTCTTAGATATCCTATTATTAAAAACTGCTAAAACGCGCGCATGAAAGATCAGATTTAAAGTCGAGACTTGTTTAAAATGCATGCGTTTTATCTGTTTATATAATTACATTATCAAGACACTGGAAGTATTTATATTTTGGATATAAATAAAATATTTTAATTTCTCAGAAAATGGAGCTTATCCCGAGGGTCTTGAAAATGAGATAAAATATGAGTAAGATTTCAAGTCTCTGTGTTAACAAAGAACACAAATTTATATTGTGATAAAAAATACGTGACCAAAGTAGAGCATATGTCCATTCGAGACCATATATTACTTGTCAAGATAGAGACATGATTTATGCACAATCTATACAAAGCGCATTATCTTTGCGGTTGACTGCCCTCTGAATGCTATTACCATATTATGTTACGATGGGCGATGAATTACAACTTTATTCACGCATATAAATGATATTAGAGCCTATGTGGAGAGATTATTTGTATCCAGTTTACTGATATGACTTACGGGTTTCCAAATATTATCGGCTAAAATTGGCTATGGCTTGTGGAGACAATGATTCCTAGTTCGTACGAACCGATAGGATCAGACTCTCCCATCGAAAACGGCGCAAATGTAGACGGTGAAGGAAACGATGCTTCACAACAATCGAAATGGCGGAAAGCCTTTCAGAAGCTTCGCCAAGTAGACAAGAGTTTCTTCGTGTCAAAGGCTTTCTATTTCTTCTTCTACACAGCCTTGGGGTCGCTGTTTCCATTCTTTAGCCTGTTCTACAAGCAGTTATGGCTAACTCCCGGACAAATTGGCCTTTTGCTTGCTTTGAGACCAGCAGTAAAGCTCGTTTGCCTTCCTTTGTGGAAAATGGTAACAGACAGGTTTAGCAGACCGAAAGTGGTGTATTTTATTTCGATTCTTGGCTGGACTATTGGTTATTTCGGACAGTCATTAGTTTATCCAACAAATTTGCCATGTTATGGGTATAACTCGCTCCACTCCACGACTTTAAGTCCAAATATCTCAATTTCAAATTTAAGGCTGTTCAACTCAAGCGTCGTATCCGTAAACAACATCACGACAAGGTCACTTCTTCAAGACTCGCACTCTTCGGAATCTTTGCAAAAATGGGACCCTAGAAATTATCGTCCCTTAACTCGGAAAGAGAGAGACCAGGGATATCTCTTAGACAATGCTCAATCAACAAATTTAATAAATAATTTTGCAGGGGCGCCAACTTTACAGTTGAATGAGCCCACAAAGGACAAAGGAATAAATAATGAGCCAAGTGAAACCGATTCTCGCTCTTTTGGAGTAGGGGAAAGCAAAGAGGGAGTCACAGACGCCGATTCGCAGAAAAGTGACCACAAAGTCAAACGAGAAGTTACGGCAGATACCCAGACAAGTGGAATAATAGAGAGAAAGAAAGATGATTTCATAAAGGTGTATGAAAAAGTGGGCTCATTGATCCCAAGCCCTAAGGAATATGATGACTTCCGAATAAAGTTTAACGCTTGGATTTTTCGGTGTCTGATCTTAATTGTGATTTTGACGGAAATAATTACAACGCCAACTCCCATGCTAGCGGACATTGCTATTGTTCAATCTCTGGTTGAAACTGAAAGCGAATATGGAAAGCAACGATTGTTTGGTTCACTTGGTCTGAGTCTCGCCGCCATTCTTGTTGCCGTATGGGTGTCTTTAAACACGGACTGTCTCTTCACAGACACAATTGACTATACACCGTGTTTCTATTTGTTCGAGATCGCCATTGGCGCTACGGTTCTGGTGTCTCTTTTCGTAAAGTTTGACCGACCTGATAGCGAGGAGAATAATGGCTACGAATTCCTGGACGCGATGAAGTTGTTCAAGAACTTCAAAAACGGCGTGTTCCTGGTCACGTTATTTGCGTTCGGCTTCTTCCACAGTCTCCACTATGCATTCCTGTTTTGGTATCTCCAGGATCTCGGAGGAACCCCGGTCCTATTCAGTATCATTTTGTTGATCTATTGCCTGGCTGAAGTGGTGGTGTATTTTGTGTCTGGGTACGTGGTGGAATCCATTGGTCAACAGGGAATGATCTGCTTAGCCTTCGCCTGTTACACCGCTAGATACCTCATGTATTCTTACCTGAAGGATCCTTGGCTAGTGATACCAATGGAAATGGTTCAAGGCATCACATACGGAGGGGTGTGGTCGATCGCTGCTGTTTATGTTAGTGCACCTCCAGGTCAGTGATCAAGATCTGAATTCTCTATATTATATCACTACTTTAATCAAACCTGAAGATGACAAGAAAAAGGACAATGATCAACAATGCAAAATGTCTTGATATCAGTTGAACAAATTCTCCGCACCCAGATTACAAGGAAGTTCGCTATACCTTCTCCACTTGACCAAGTTTGTGATATCGTTCTACTTTATCTTTTCAAAATTTTTGACAACTTTGATGTGTTTCCTTCAGTTAAGAAACAATCAGAATTCAAAGTAGTATTATTCTACCAGTGAAAATAAGCAATTTTATCTTTCAATAATTGTATAATTTCCACAACGATACCTGCTGTCTTGTTCGATTTGAGTTAATTTTCTTTTTAGGAGAATTGAGCCTTGGTTTTTTCAACTTAAAGACACGCCAATGAGTTTATTCTCTTTCTGGTCCCCAAAAAGTGACGAAATTGATAGCTTGAAATTATAAATAAAGAGAATTACGCTTTTGTAATACCCAGTCGTGATTCAAGTAAAGAGTAATCTGTATTTGCGTTTCGCCTATACTGGCGAACCTCAGTTCAGTATAACATCAAACCTGTCAACGTTTTTTTTAAAAAAATTCTGAAAGATACAGTCCAGCCTCCACTAACGACCACCTCTCTACAACAGCCATTTTTTTGGGCGGACAGTCCATACATTCCCTCCCAGGTGATCTGTGACGTCATTGCGGGGGCCTGGGGAAAGAAATTTTAATGCCGTATCCCATAAACCAACGTGCGCACCAATTCAATTCAATTCAATCTGTTCCCGTCACCTTTGGTTTACGGGATACGGCATTAAAATTTCTTTCCCCAGGCCCCCGCAATGACGTCACAGATCACCTGGTCATGTTTCAACCTCTTTACAACGACCATGTCTCTACGATGACCATTTTCTTCTGTCCCCAAGGTGGCCTTTGTAAAGAGGCTCAACTGTATCACAAACTTGAAACTGCTTGAGAAAGGTTTGTAAAACAGAGCAGTAAAAAGGGATAGAAAACATAAATGTGAAGTGACTTTGGGTTTATCCACACGATGCTATGGAAAGAAGCTTCAACAAATCAACAATTCTGGTTTGTCTTCCTTCCATTCCCATCTGCCAGATAGTTAGGTTGCCAGTTCGCCACGACCGCTGAATAAAAACTTTGAAGAAGCTTGTTTACGATTGTTAGCCTGCTTCTGAAGTGAATATATTCACAGATTCCAGTGAGACGAACAACTGTTTAGGACTTTGCTCATTCAGTTTGAATTTTAAATGCGAAAAGGAATATTGACCGAAAAGTATTTCTATCTTATTTTTCCTAACGTTTGTTGTTTTGTCTTAACCCTACAGAGGCCTCACATATGGTTCAAAGTATTTTGCACGGTAGCTACTGGGGGCTTGGAATGGCACTGGGCGCAGGAATCAGCGGCGTTATAATCGGCGTTGTGGGGGCTCCAACTCTTTTTCTTATAGCCGCAGGAATCTGTTTCTTGCTTTGCATGTTTCACTTAGGAATTGATATCAACAACAAAATGAAATTTTTAGAAGAAGAACAAGAGCATAGACTTGCGGTTCAACGCGGAGAGACGATCATAAAACAGCCCAAGAAGAAAGAGACGGAAAAAGATTTCATCGGAGCAGCAGCAGCTCCTCTAGTGCCATGCCTTCTCTACGCAAGATAAACTTTGCTATATAACCAATCAGTAGCATACTACTATGATCTACAACATCAAACAAAATGTGTCAAAGTTTATTCATTTGTTTAGTTGAGTTAGTTTCAGTTAGAAAAAGAGATTCTAGAAGACATGTCGTTCTAATGGCCCAGTATCACACTTCCAACTTGAAGGCTGGAGATCTTATAGCTTTTAGTTTCATTCGTAGTGTAGCCAATTGGCACTTTGCTGCAATTTGCCTCTCACCATTTAGAGTGAACAATTTCACATGCAAAAAAGGGTGAACAAACAAATTGGACTTCTGTTGTTTCGTTGTTAACAATAATATTGAAATTCATTTTCCGTATAAAAGGGTGGGAAGTCTGTGTAAGTCATATTAAATAATTTTTATTTTTATATTTCTGAAGTCTGTAGTGGCCAGGGCCCCGGTTGTTTAAAAGTTGGATAGCGCTATCCACCGGATAAATCGCTATCCAACGGATAAGTATTACGAAAACCAATTGTGTTATCCACTGGATGGTGATTTATCCGGTGGATAGCGCTATTCACCTTTTGACCAACTGAAGCCAGAACGTGATTATAAAAGTACTGAAGTCTACACGATGGTGAATATCCATCACGTCTTGCAAATTACAATTACCGCACCGCTATATTGGACCTCAGTACTAGATAAAAAGCGCGGAATATACAAGTATTTATTTTGAGGTTCCCACCAGGGAACATGGACAACATAAAGTAAAATAGCTTTTTCCATAAAATAAAAATGACCTTTAAAGTTGTACAGATAGCACAAAAAGAGAGAGTCAGTTAACAAAAAATAAAAATTCCTTTCACATTTGCAATTACTAGCTTCTTCTGTTCTGTCTTTTTTTTTTGTTACCACACATCGATATACTAAAAATCGGAGTTATTCCAGATTCCTTTGTGTAAAATTTTTCTGGCTTCAAAATACATGATTTATGCTGTCAGTAGTATGTGCAATCAAGTGATGACGATTTCACGTGACCTTTGTCAAAACTCTATACGACAAAACGACAAGTGAGAATCACCATTTTATTACTTATTATTAAATATCATGGGTGACTTAATTTCGCTCCCAATCGTGAGTTTTGATTTGTTTATCATGCATATTGAGAACTCCACAAGGTTAAACTACATTTTCTAAAAAAATTCACAATTTTCTGAATTTTTCGACAAGAATACTCGTGAGAATCTTTCTTGCTTTTAACAAATTCTCCTTTTTCGTATGCTAACGTTGTCTACAACGTCGTTTAATGCCCTGACATTTTCATTCGCAAGGTAACCTTGAGACCATAATGCCAATGAAATGATACCTTGAACGTTGCCGTGGAAATTTTCTAATTTCATATCTATGTGTAAAATTATGCATCGTGAACTCTTGTCAAAATCAACGATTAATTTATCACCCCTAATATTAAAAGCATATTAACTTCCGATTTTAGTGGCGCATATTTTACAGGCGTTAGTTTGATAAACCCTAAGAATACAGCGATGCGGTATTCCTTCCAACTCCCACGTGTTATGATCCGGTACATGACTCATTCTTTCATGAAAGAGAAACTAACAATTAGAGGTATTAAGAGCGGTGCAACTGCCAGTGTCTGTAGTTTGCTTCCAGTCCCCTTAGGTGAAGCAAGGGTCCACTCAAATGTGTGCGCTTCGTTGATGCTCAATGAGAGGTCTGTAATTTTCAAAACCTGTCGATGAGGGAGAACTAAATGAAACCACTTTACTCGTTGATCTAATAGAGCGATTTTCGTATGACCTTGAAAAAAGGTTTCGGTAAGCGTTCGTTATTTGTTTCATCAGCCAATGGATGAAAAGATCAAAACATATCCTCTTCGTTTTCCCGCCAAAGAAACCCTAATATGGAGAAGGCATTGTTCGATTGGCCAATCGTGTTGTAGTATGACGTCAAAGCGAAGTATCGGTTGATTTCTAGAAAGTTCTCGGGATGAAGTTTTTTCAGCTAAGCGTTCGCTTAACCAACCAAAAGCCACGCGCGTTTGTATCCGTTCGATAAACCAATCAAATCGCTCTATTTCAGTCCGTTTGTCGTTTCTGTTTTGTTCGCGCGCTTTCATTTCAAGGTCATACGAAAATCGCTCTACCTACTCTATTCAAGCATTGCACGTCCAAGGCCGTGGCGCATCCAGGAAGAGGGACGGCCACGACCCCTGTAATATAACCGTTAGAGAATTTAAACCGGAGAATCTTTTTAGCTCTTAACTAACAGCCATGCAACTGAACCCCCAAAAAGTCGCAAACTACTTTACGTAGCTTTTAAAATAAAACTTGCGTTGTCCCTGGACGTTGCCTTGCAACCAAGCGACTTTATCAATTTGATGAAATCTGGACAAAGTTACTGCACTAAACACAAGAGAAGGCAATCTCAAAGATGGGTCCTTCCTGAGTAGAATATCACTGATGTGCAGCGCGTATCAATACAGCGTGGGTCTTAACATGGGTTTAATTTATGAAAGGATGGAAAGTAATGGTTTTACCAGTGTGCCCCTCTCCCCACCCCCTTAAGAAAAATTACTGAATCAGCCCCTGTAAAAAAACACCAAGATTTAAAAAGTTCATCAATCGCTGCTAACGACAGCAATGGAATATTTAAAAATGGTTTGTTCATGTAAAATTAGTTTGCAGCACATTTCGGCACTTCTTCGACAGATCTCTGGTTTGCAAAGCATTCTGGACATGGTTAAACGTGTTCCAAGAAATGCCTTTTGACCAAGTTCACACCCAGTTAACCTTTTTATACCCAATATCCATATAGGGACCAGGCTGCAAATTCCCCAGAGAAGATCTTTATACATCACCTTGAGGAATAAGTTGTGAAGAGAATAAATTGGATAAAAGATCAAAGCATTTTTCCTCCTGTGATAATTTTAATAATTCTCATAACCTTTCCTCTTGATGATGTATTGAAATCTTCAAGAGAAACTTAATGTTGGTCACTCTTGCCCGGGACTAAAAGGTTTAAAAAAAGTGACAAATATTACTTGCCTTGTTGTCTTTGTCGAAGCTTGATTTTGTTTTCATATCTTTTCCATCGATATTAAGTGACTCGATACCTTCCGTGTCAAGTCCATACACTGATACAAAGCCAAAGTTGGGAAGACTTGAGTCTGTGTATCCCGTCTTTACAACAGAGAACTTTAGTCCAGACTAAACTCAAAACAGTTGAACTAAGTAAGTAAAATACAACTGGTTCTGAAACCTTCAAAAGCTGAAATATTTTGCTTTATCAAGAGATATTGATTAATGGAAGAGAGAGGGAAACGCCCAGTCTAGCCCTGGGGAAATGTGAATTTCACCAAATTTGTGTCTAGAAAAATTAAACTTTGAATTAATCGAAGCTGGTTTTGACCGCAAACTTTTATTTAGTGTCCTCAACAGAGAATTCAACAGTCGCTATTACAATTTTCTGCGTTGTTTGCTTTCAGGCAGTCCCGCGTGGACTTGATGACATTTCAAAGTATCGATTAACTCTGCGAACGTCCTAGGAATTAGACTTCCATTTAATTACAGCTTTAAAAATAACTTTAGTGAAATTCACATTTTTCGGCCAATGCCCTAAGATTCCCTCTTTGACTCAGTTTTCTCTCTTAGCTATATTTTATCGTGAATCACAGGAAAAAGGAATCATTTTCAGCGCAATAGTAAACAACAGAAATGAGACGTGGAATAAATCATAACATACGTTTGGAAATAAATTGTCAACAGAAGACAGTAACTAAATCCGTCCTCACCTCATCACTGGAAAACTGGACTAGCAGATATTTCTCATTTTCCACGGTGTCTAAGGAAAGGAAAAATATTTTTAAAAGATGGCTAAATGTAGCGCACCTTTGTCTGACTTTAGCAGGGGGACCGAATACCCTGAACATTAGATCACGGGTCGATATGAGAAAAAAAAACGCTTGACTTCTCTTGGTATAATCCCACATACACACATCCTGTTTGGTTACCGAACAGGGCGGGATCAAGCGATCGCGAGCGACACGGAACAATGATGGGAAAACGGTACATTCCCATCTAAGGACAGCTATTCAATTTAGAACAACATGATGCTCTTCACCAATAACCAATTGCTAATAGCTTGTTATACCCCCGTATTAACATATAGAGATCTAATTGAAAAAAAGGGTATTGCCTCACCAATGGACTCTCCATCGTCCCAGAAGAGTTCTCCCTCAGCTTTTGTATTGTCTCCAAAAGCAACAATCAGACCCATCGGTTTTTTACGGCTGCAACAAGAAAGAAAGTCAGTTATTTTTTTACTTCGAGACTACCTCTTTACAGCTACAGCTGGCACTCACAACAGTTAAGTTCTCACCTGAAACTTTTTTGGGTAGTAAGTGCATTCATACCAAAAATAGTTAACAAAAACTGACTTTTGGTTAATCGAAGCAAAACTACAGGATTGTACAGGAAAACAGGAAAATCTTGTTATGGTCTCAGAGGACAGATTAGTCTAACAATTTCAGTTTATTGAAGGGTTGACAAAACAGTTGATCTTCAATAAAAAGTTGAAGGACTTTGTTAATAAAAAAGCTTCTCAAATATTAGGTCTGCAGAACGCTTATCTCACCTCAGTTTATTTAAGTCAAGTGTTACTTATGTCGCTTCAACTCTTTCATGAGTTCGTTTCAATGCTCATGGTTCAAAACTTTACCTGAATACAGTGTTATTAGCAGGTTCCTGAATGGGAAGAATGTAGCCACCGCGTACATAAAGAGGTATATGATCAAGAGGAGCGTCCACTGACACGTATTCTTTACGGCTGCTCATCTCTTTACCCTGTGGAAATACTGCCGTTAGGAGTGTTGAGGACTTTCGTGGGAAATGGATTCTAGTTTATTGGATAAGCCGACGCAGTCATTCCCCCCACCAACCCCACTCCCTGCAGTCATAAGTCGTCAAACAGTACAACTATGAGCTTGGTACCCTAGCCTTTGAGTGAAAGTGAGGCTGAGGTTGACCTTGTTTTGATAGAGACCTCCTTCATTTTCTTATGAAAACTATGCTAAAAATACTAGTTAGCATAAGAACAACATGATTTACATGATAACGCTAGAAACTGGTCAGCGCTCGGTTTAATCTCCTCAGTTTGGTCTTATCGTTGTAAAAAGGGAGTGTTTCAGTTTCTACACAAAACCACAACATCACTCCAGCGACCAGTATTTCAGTATAACTTAACAGAGATAATTAAGAAAAAAGAGGAATACTGCATCAGGCTGCGTTAAGTGTCTAATATTTGTACTTTCAGTTTCGGCTTTTCTGCAAGTACTTACTGTGTAATAATCGTACCAACGAGCTTCTGGAAAATACACCTCCACACTTGTTTTACCCTGCAACAAAAAGAGGGCAGCAAATTGTCACCTACATTTGAATAAAAAAGAGAAACTCGGATGCAAGTAACGTAGCCATAAGAGAGGGTACCCAATAGGTTTTTCGGGATCTGGGATTTTCCTTATTTGAAGCTCTGAGTTCGGGATTTTAAAGCAAAATCGGGCGACATTCGCGATTGAAAGTGTGCGCGCGAGTTAGAATGCCCAAAATGACCCTCGGGATTACGGGATTGCACGAAATTTTGGGTAGGGATTACGGGATTGAAAAACCCTATTGGGGACCCTCATAAGATAGAGACCATTAGATTCGAGGACGAGATTTAACAGTTTTATCGCGCATCTAAAAAAATATACACCGTTTGAAAGCTCCATTGTGCTTTTTTTCCCAGAAAAAAATAGCAAGGTTGTTTTTAATGACATGTTTTAAAAGCCTTCTCCCAATCGCAGAAGGGTAAAACCTCTAACATTCGATAACTTGTTTGCGCCACTGCCACATTCTCTCATAGTTAGTAGAGGGACTTTCGCTGTTCCGAAGTAGAATGATGATCGCAGATTTCCCGTCAAAATGACGGCTGGTTCACGCGCTTATACTACTTCGTATTCAGAAAATCTCGTTCTCAGAAACCTAGCCTCTCCGTCTTTTAAATAAAATTTCCAGAGATTACTATTAACTCGAGCTGAATTAAAACTATAAACTATACCTCATCCAAAACGGGTGAAATAAGCAAAATTGATCCCCAGAGGAACTGTCGGTCGATGTCCCACGTGGTTTTATCATCTGGGAATCTGACGAACGACATACGTGTTTCATTAAATTATAAAACTCTCGGTCCTCTTCTAACGGTCACCTTTATAAGTCGGGCACCTCCTTACAACGGACGCTTAGGATTGGTTTCTGCGGCCTATGCCGTCATTTGTGAACAAAACAAAAATCGTGGTGACCATTCAAATGAAACATCTTTGCAGGTATATCTTTCACATAGTAATGTGTTTTTTAGTATTTTACAAAATGAAATCTTTTTTGGCTACTTAGGGGAAATATTATAACGACTGTAAGACCCGCACTTACTCATGCATCAGAGATCGGACTACTGTGGATCCATACACCTTTGCTTCGTAGAACAGCGTGTACAGAAAAGGTATTAGCCAATAGCGTGTATGCAGCACCGTGCGGGCCTTGCTTACAAAGTCATCCCCAAATGCCGTTGGATCTTGTGCCTAGAAAGGATTATTTCCGCGTCTTTAGTTGTTAGATAAGGTAAGTGATCAAAAGCAGTAAATTATATAACAAATGACAAGGAGTTAATCTAGTCTGAGAAAACAGCAAACATTTCGCGTCGCTACCACTGGTTTCCCCGCGAAAAATACGCAGAAATTCTATACAGCTGATGACGTATACCATTACCCAGATCTGGGTTGTGCTTCTGACTGGTTGAAAATTTGTTTCATCCGATTAACAGCACTACCCCGATCTGGGTGGTGACGAGTTTCGAGGGTCAAAACTCAGACGAGAGGGTCGGATCGTTTCTCAGAAGTCATTTCGCATGGAAACCAGTGTTAGCCTGGTGAAATGTTGGCGGTTTTCTCGGGCTAAGAGTAAATCTCGCCTTACCTTAAATCCAAATCCATTATGGTTTCTGAAGAAAGGGTAAAATGCACCAAGCTGAGTCCACCGAAGGCACATTTCACTGGTAGGATGGTTAAAGTATCCACAGACATCTGCTCCAACCTATTAAGGAAGAGAATACCTTATTTACTCGAATAAGCGTGACGGCAGTTTTAGTAATTATTGACGCAAATGTGGAGCTTATTTGAGGGCGGGTTTTATTTGAAAGTTGGACGTGACAAAGAATTGTTTTTCACCGATATGATCATTTTTAGTAAAAACATCAAAGAATGGTTAGGACACAGCTATCATGGATGTGTAAGAAGATCGGAAGATCGGAACAGCTAGAGATCCATGATGGCCGACCTACTACTAGTAGATGGCACTTTCATTTTCAGTAAGTAACAGAAACATCTTTTGATTTTGATTGCATCGTGGCCGCGCCGCTTGTTAGCTTTTTTTGTCCCAAATGCGACGCTTTTTAGGGGGCGGTGTTTGTTCGAGTAAATACGCTATATGAAGTGAGGGTGTGCACCAATCCGCGGGCGCGATGACAAGGATTTCGGTAATACCGAAGGGAATTATTTTTTCAGTTACAATATAATCACTTGAGGTGTAAGTCGCCACTTTTCGAGTGGTTACTGTTAGTCTTCTTTAGGCTATGTCTGATTTCCCCGAAAATCGAAGGTCTGCCTGAGATTTAACATGAAAGGATAGCATAGTTGTAACTCAGAAAAAGGGAAGAGAAATTAAACATCGGAGCTGTGTATAAAGACTTTGCTTAAAATGATTAAAAAGAATTCCACATGAAAGAAACCTCAATGCAGTCTCACAAAGGAAGTTCTGAGTCTTGTTAGGCCTCTCGTTCGCCTTACAAATAACGAAACACAAAGCGCACGATCCAATGTTTCCTTTCAACATGCAATCATAGGTTCAGATAACGCCAGCAGGTTCTCTTGTGCTCGCGGCTATTATCGATAAAACCAGGCACAGAAAAGGTATTTCAAGTGTCTTACTTACGTAGGGAATTCCAAAGAGATTGAATTCAAGCATTCCTACAAAATGGAAAAAATGGTTGAATTAGAACCAGAGGCAAGAGACAGGTAAGTATAGAAAGTACAACTTTGCAGCGTTACATACATGTTGCTATGTTACTTACCGATGATTGACGCATATAGCTGATCCCATGAGGCATTATTATCTCCCAGCCAGTGCCCTGTATATTTTCCACTGCTTGGAAACGTTGACCTTGAAATCACAAGACTGCGTTTTCCTGTGCTTTTTCTGGCCGCTCTAAAACAACAATGCCGGTACTCAATTAGTTATCCGAAAATTGGATGGTAAAAAAAAATCCTTCACCGTCTTGTCGCTTCCTAACCCCAACGGGGTCCTAACAAGAACGGAATTTTGTCACTTATTTAAGGCCTGGTTACTAGGTTTGCTTAAAAAGGGCGATACTCGACTATATTCTCCGCTATATAAGTGTACATTCTAAACTAAACGTGCATCGAAACACATTTAATTGAGGAAATAATTCAGATACTGAGGGTTCAGCCCTTAAATGGTCAATATGGTCCAATATACTAAAACAAAGTAAAAGACTATTTGTTCAACTTGTAACATGAAAGATAAATCCTAGTACAATCTGTAGTAGGTCTGCTTATCACCGACAGCGAACCTGGCCTAACAATACATCGACTCATAGAACAAATTACACTTAAAATAAAATCGACCACAGAACATCAAGCTACACTAGAAACTTACTCAAGCGTAACTCGTGACTGACTCCAGCCATACAGGCTGTGCACATTATAATGTAATTTATCTGTCTGCCTCGCGTTCATACAAACAGTCTTATCCGCCATGATGTTTCCAATGATTCCTGAATAGATGCAAAGAATAAAGATGTGTTACCCATCTGAGTAAAACGTGGGCAAACATTTACCTTTACTGTCTAACATGAACAAGGACACATGATGTATGATGTTAATATTTGCACGCTCTGTTATGGTACCATTTACCCCCTGCAAAAGAATCTCCCGGCCCTTTTGACCGACAAAATTCTTCTCGTGTTCGTCTTTATGTTACCAGAGGTTTATCTCGCGTGTGGCGCGAATTTTCGATGTTGACCGAAAGGCTTTATGCTGGACGGGCATCGAGGCTGACAACTAAATGATGAATGAAGGTTTCTCAGAAGATTAAAAAACTTATCCAACACAAACACGCCCATGCATTTAGCGAATTTACATCGGTAAAATAAGGGTAGGTGGGTGTGTGGGTAAGTAGGTGAGGTAGGTAGATACAGGTAGTTAGACAAGTAGGGGCACACTGAAGTAAGATAAGGGTCAAACGGCCAAGATCTCATTACGGTTTCTGTAACCGAATTTTTCAGGTGTATTACTAGCCTCGTATAATCAAAATAGTACTAGGTTATTTCATCGCGGGGTATCCTTAGGCTTTCACTACTGTATCGACGGTAGCCATTTATGTACAACTTGGGTCTCGAATCAAGAAGTGAGTTAATCACTGCCTACAATGCTAAGGATACGTATCTTAGGGCCCAGGAGCTGTTCGTCAATATGATCTCTGGGTGGAAAGCAACAGCGTCAGGCAAAGGTTCTCCAATTCTTCGCAAGAAAAGACGGGAAGGCTCAAACACCACCTTCAGAAGCTGAAGCTTGATGCGTTGAGCCTAATACCGCCTAGACTCCACCGCTTGATAAGAGCGGCAACCCCTTGTAGAGCTTATAGTGTTACTTTAAAAAGCTTTCTAAGTTTTAGCTCTAGTTGTTGATTTTTCCTAAGTGTTCGATTACACGCGTGAAAGCATCAATACTCACTTGGTTTATACGGAGGATAGTCCCACTTGTTTTTACTACAACCGTTTACTCTTCCCTTCACAAAGTTGGCCGGCTCGTTCATATCCTTCGAAAAAGTAGCTTAGTTTAGTGTTTTAGGGCAACTAATCTAAGGCGATTTAGCAATAAATAAAATTGCCATGATTCTAAACGCCAATAGCAGCACTAGGTGACAGGGCTCAGTTGTTGGAAGGCTGATTAGCGCTAACCCGGTGTTAAAAATGAATTTAAATCCCGATTTCTTTTTTCTTTATTCAAAAGCATTTTCTCGGTTACTTTTCGCTCTCTAATTTCTCTAGAGTATCCTCTTGTAGTGGAACTTTCTTCTTAAGCTCTCACATCTGAATTCAAATTTCGCAGTAACCCTGGGTTATCTTTCCCCAGCTTTTTGAACAACTCGGTCCAGGTTTCGTAAGATCGACTAGGAGACCAAAAAACAATAAATGTTGCACTTACAATCCACAGGCCATCAAACTCGATTGTTTTATAAAAGTCTTGAATAAGATCACCCCAATAAGTGCTGATGTTTGGGTGGAAAAAGTCTAGAAATGTAGCATACTGACGATATAGCTATAGAAAAAGAAATAACAAAATTAAAAGGAAATGGGTGAAATATGTTACTTTATCGAATTACTCCACCTCACACGACAAAAACTAACCATGTCAAAAAGAAGGCAGACAATTCACATATTATACGGATGTCAAAGGAACTTATGATAGCTGGGGCCGGAAAGCTCTTTCAAGTAATTATTACACTGATATGACTATACACTTAATAACAATTTTTTCACGGGCTTTGGGTTCATCCTGAGCGGATTTTCTTGACTAATGCTACATAATGTGTTCAAACATTTTGAACTTTACAGTTACCATCCAAGCCGAGGGTCCCCAATAAGGTCCTTCAATCCCGTAATCCCGACCCAAAATATCGTACAATCCCGTAATCTCGAGGGTTGTTTTTGGTATCCCACCTCCCGCACAAACTTCCCCGATCCCGAATCTCGGCCCGATTTTGCTTTAGAATCCCGAGCCCGAAATGTGGGAAATCTCGGATCCCAAAAAAAAAGCGGTGCTTTTATATTTCCGTAGTGAAAACTGCCTCAAGACTAAACGCCTAAAATAAAAAGAGGCGAGAAATAAATTAAGAGTATTTCATAAGAACATTAACTTTAACGTATTCCCTTTAACTTGATGAATTCAAGTGATCTCGTAACCTTAAGATAATTTCATGCTTGTTCATTTTCCAATGGTTTGTTAAAAAAGTCATTCTGAACTAATTCTTAGTCAGGTTTGTCAGCAACAACCCATCATGAGAGAAGGGAGTGCAGAAGAAAATCTATGCACCTACAACTTAGGAGTAAGTGTGGCCTCCCACAGGGGGTGGAAATGTGGCCCAGGTTCTCGCGGCGCTGACGCAATACGTGCGTTGAGTTTGTTGCTCGTTTTCTCCTTTGCTCCAAGAGGTTTTTTCTCTGGGTTCTCCGATTTTCCCCTCTCCTCAAAAACCAGCATTTCGTTCTAATTCGACCAGGAATCAGGAAGAAGAAGAACCATTAAGTTTATGTGTTACCTTTAAATACTTATTAGCTCATTTAATTCTAATAATCACTAACCCTTGTTTTTTCGTCCCATGACAAACTTTCGTTGATTTTAACATTTTGATATGTTGGCCACACCTAAAACAGATCACAATACTGAAATCACCTTATAAACGATTTTAATAAAACCTAACTCAATACATGCGTAAGTTACGTGTAATTGAAACGGATGATTTATTTAATTTTTGTAATAGTACGAGAGGAAAATGATTATCGAGCTCGTTTGGATTCTTCTCAGAACTACACGTACTGTGAGCGCACATGAATAATGGATAGCTTTCTAACTATAAGTGAAATCAAATCCAGGAAGAAGATGATTATTTTGGAACGGACATCAGACGTAACCCCACATGTATATAGCCGATTTTTTAAAAACCAAATTAACGAGATTTGTCCTCAATTGAGTGAAAAGGCGTGAAAACGCAGGCAGGCCGATAAGCTCCAAAATCACAGTAACGAAGGAAAAAGAAACGAGAAAAACAAAGAGTGAGGATGAAGAAAGGGGGAGTCGTGAAAAAAGCAACGGTTGCACTTTTAGTATTTATAATGGCTACTTTGGAGATACACTGATAAAGGGTCCATTTTGCGTTAACGTTCTCAAAAATTCGGCTAGATAATTATTTATATATAATAACGCTATTTCTGCTCCCTTATGCAATTCGTACCCAGAGAAATTTCAAGATAACCGGCGTGATATTACCTTTCCAAAAAGGTTCTCTCCCGTGTCGCCATCCTTAATAAACACATTTAGCTCATTTCCCCAGTCATAAGGGCGATAGCCAGTATCATTTGCTCCAATAGCGGGATCCTTGGTGAAACAAAAGACAATGGTAACCAGGTGATCTGTGACGTCATTGCGGGGGCCTGGGGAAAGAAATTTTAATGCCGTATCCCATAAACCAACGCGCGCACCAATTCAATTCAATTCAATCTGTTCCCTTCAGCTTTGGTTTATGGGATACGGCATTAAAATTTCTTTCCCCAGGCCCCCGCAGTGACGTCACAGATCACCTGGAAATGCATGGCAGTAGATATCTATGTTGGCAATAGATAGCTATGTTGGTCTTTCCAATCTACTAAACAGAGAGAGTTCTTTTTTACCTGGCTAAAACGCTTATTGCATTACACTTCCATACATTTTAGGTCATATCCCAGTACCACAGTCGACAGATACGACTCTAGCCTACCCACGCCAGTTAAAACAGAAGATTTTAGAATATTTAAAAAACAACAACAACAACACTGCGCTGCTTTGTTTAAGCTGTTAAGTCGTCAATTCGAAACTTTTACCCAGAACCCTCAGGTTGATGGCTAGCGGTTTCAGGCGAAATCAAGCGTGGTAGGTACCTGAAGTTCATGTATTTAAACTCCTTGAAACCTTAACTTTTCCTTTGTTTTCTTCTGTTCCTTTTTATGCTGTGCTCAGTAAAACAGCTTGCTTTTAATCATTATTTCTCCTTTATCCCAAACTTTTTATGATAGCTACCCCGTGAATACAAAAAGACACACATATAACGTTATTGCACACAAGGGATGTCCGTTTGCTTATCATGAAACAGTTTGATGACGTTGCGAAACTTTTGTGTTTGCTTCGTTCTGGGCTTCGGAAAACAAAGGATAAAGTAATTTTCTTGTACACTGCCGGCTCTTAACGGAAAGGCAAAATATTATACTAACCAGTATTATTATGTAACGTAAGCCATCTTTCCTTATTGAGCGAACAAAGTCAGGTAATCCTTTGAAGTTAACAGGATCATAAGTGAAGTCTTTCATTCTAATCATATAGTCAATGTCACCAAACTGCACATCCTGAAAATGGCAGAACAAAAAATAATCATATTGAGAGAATCACCAGAAATATATATTTAGGTGTTAGTAAGAGCATTTGGTTTTTAACATCCCAAAATCAAAACCAAAGGTAATCACTCTGGCAACCTTGCAGGGGTGTTTTAATTACCGTATAAACAAATCACTAAACCGAAAGTTTTCCTATCTTTTCACGGGTATTAGACACGTCTTTGTCTACCGTGAAATTCCGAAAATAAGCCCCTCCATGTATAAGCCCCTCCAAATATAAGCCCCCCAAACCGGTAACGCAAAAAACCCTCCGTTAAGTAGCCCCTCCAAATATAAGCCCCCCCGGGGGCTTGTACTTGGAAATTGTCCTCAAATACAAAGTAAAACAAAGCAAGAACGGTAAATTTACTTCCAACTATAAGGCCAGCCCAATCGATTTTGAAACGCAAACTTCCCTCCGTAGATAAGCTCCTCCGAATATAAGCCCCTCAAAAAGGGCCTTTGGAAAATATGAGCCCCGGGTCTTAATTTCGGAATTTTACCGTATTTTAGGTCCTTTTACAGACCGAATTGATAGATTTCCCTACCTTTTCATATACTTCAACTAGTAACGTCCCGATCATTCCATAAACCTGAAGCCTGAAATAGATACCCTTTCATTTCAGGCGGAGCTTCCCCGCATAGGCCATGATAGAGAGTACCCTTTCGGGAGGGCACATTCGCAGGAAGAGCTACAATCGCCGACAAAATTAGTTGAGACACTTCCAAAAAAGAGACATCTCATGAGAATGGTTTTATTTGTTCTTATGAAAACGTGTGCAAAAAACCTTTCGATGGTACCCCTACCTCCTTCCCCATATTGAAAGTTGTACCGCTGGCCATAAGGTTTGTGGGCACCGGAAAACGACCCAACAATGTTAGGGCAGCCTTTATAGGGATACTTCAAAACACCTCTTTTTATGAGAGCAGTCTCAACAATTTTTTCGGCGACTTTAGAATGGTACAAGGTGCAATTGACAGAAACTCTGCGGTGGAAAGGATAAGAAAACGTTAGCTTCATACCTGTGGTAAGTTGTGTTTGCTCATATTTGCTACCAGCCCCTTCACAGTCTCGATCTTGTTATAGCCCCAACGGGACAACTGGAATCCGAGAGACCAATATGGTGGCAAAAACGTACGACCTATAGCCTGAAAAAAATGTGGAGTGAAAGTAACATGTATTAGATTTTTCGCGGTTTGAAACTATCTTCAGTTGACTCATGCAACCACGATTATACAAATACAGTAGAACTACTAGGAGTGTGGAACATTGTTATTGCATTCCATCAGAGCATCAAAACTCCAAGCAGAAACTAATCTCATGTACAGTGATGTGGTGTTGTGTCCGGAAAAAGGCTATAAGGTTATAAGGTGATAAGGTTAGACGCCAGAAACCTTCAAATGATCGGTATAAGAGAAAAAGGAAAAAGGAGAAACCGTCTAGGAGAAACTAGGCAGTGACAGACCGAATTCCATACTTAATAAAATTGGCGAATTACATCGCTGATTTTCAGCGAAATGATCTTTTTAAGGTTTGGTTTTACTTAGCAGAATGTTCGCAGACATCGGTTAAGTGTCACGGATTCAACGCCAATAAGTAACAAAGAACTGAAGCAATTAACTGTTTTTTGACTATCCAAACGCTGTCGATCGAAAAGTTACTGAAATATTCTTATACCTCTGTATACTGTTTCACGACATCTTCAGGGTTAGGTCCAAGGAAAACGTAAAAATCAAGAATACCGCCAATTGTACGGTATGTTATGGCTGGCTTAGGTTGCAAAGCAACATCTAGAAGGAGTAAAACAAGACAGTCAACTTGTTTACCATGGTGACTACAGTCAATACTTCTTGTTATATAGCTGGACTTATATTTTCCCAAACAGCGCGCTCTTATAGGTTTCTTTGTTAGCCTGTATACACAAACTTTGTTTTATTTTTCTTTCGTTCTTTTCGAAAACATCGGTTTTTTCTCCACCCCTACCCCCTTGTGCTCTTGTGCTGGCGGTCAATAAATCCCCCGGTTTTTATTCTTATTTGACGGACTTTGAAGAGAACATAGAGGGCCTGTGAACAGGCTTTTTCGTTGTAGTCATATGGCATACAATGTGTAAAACTGTTTTCCGCCACTGAAAAGTCGCCTAGCGAATCTGAGCGGGTAACAATGCAAAATCTATTTCGTCAGAGCCAAGGTAACAGTGCACTGTTACTGGCTGACATTTTTCGTTATTCGAAATCATATCATTAACATAACGAACATCACAATTGTCGTGGGGCCTTCATTTTTCTTTACTGGGGAAGCTTTGTTTTTGTACTTACCCATAGCGTTACTGTTCATAAGTAGAACTCCGTGCGCTTTTCCGTCATTCTCCATACAAATATAAAAAGGATGATGTCCGTACAAGTTCCCTCCAGCCTGTAGAGGTAATTTAACCTTATATAGTGATCGAAAAATAGCTAGAAAGGAACACCTAAAATGTATATTTAATTGATAGATGGAGCATTTGGTTGTTTATCACTCTTGCAGCCTCAAGAGAGACGGACCTGTGGCCGGCACCGAGTTGCAAAAAGAGAGAGAGATAGAATGAAAATTATGTTGTTTCAACACATTTTCTCGATGAAACAGTGACACTGGTGAAGACAGATTGCAAGATGGAGAAATAGAGACACAAACTTAAACTGAAGAATAGATTAATACACTGAAACCTGCATGAAGGGGTAGCCAACGGCGGACCATTGGTGGTGCCTTCTTGTGCCCGCTTAATACAGGTTCGTAGTAAATGAATATAGGGAAAAAGGTTTTGGCTTGCTCTGGTTGGTGTCTAACTAATAAAGGGTGTTTGCTTTAATATGGGATCCGCTAACAGAGTTTTCATTGAAATTAACAAATTAATTCAAGTAATGTAAGGAAGAAATATCGAGCGAACCTCTTGACGAGAAGTTGCTTTTAGTTACAAGTAATTTTACTGCACTTACAAATGGAAACTGGTCTCTGGTGAAAATAGGAAGTACTTCCCAAGCTGAGAGGTTGCGCTTAAATGACTTATGCTCCTGTTCACCAAATCCGTACACATATGATGAGGGAGGCTGGGTCGAGATTTGGATGAACTGATCTTCGAATATGAACACGCCAGCAGAGGAGTCCCATCTGTAGATATAGTAATATAATTAAAAGGAGTTTTGGTTTATGGTTGGCTGGACTGTCTCGCGCCACTTTCTCACCTATGCAGTCACGAGAAGAACCAACTGAAGATGACTCCGGCACAGACTCGTACCCAGTCGCTACTTGTTTATTCTCGCAAAGGAATATGGAAGAGCAATTTGTCGCGTGCAAAGGCGCTTGGGAAGAAGGGAGGAAAAGTTCCCTTGATGCACCGCGAACTCACTACATCCTTCCCATAAATCACAGCGCATACAGAGAAGCGACTGGGTACGAGTCTGACTCCGGCACATTTCCCGCGCGATTAACGTCTTGATTTAAGATCTGATTGGTTACTGAATTATCTGCGCCTTCTGCCTTAGAATAAGGCCATTTTCCCGAGAAAAAACAAAAAACGCAGTGCGTCATGAAAAGAATGGAAACAGCGCCTTCTTCGTAGCCTGCATAACAGGCGCTTTATGAGCCAAGCGAGGCGAACGCGGCATTTCGCGCGAAATGCCACGTTCGCCTCGCTAGGCTCATAAAGTGTCTGTTATGCAGGCTACCTCCTTCCTTGCCTAGTCCCTGTACGGCGTCTTACCAGACCTTCTCGCTCAATGCATTTCGGTGACGTAGCCTAGACGAAAGGACAAGAGGAAAAAAACTCACACAGACCAAGCGACCCGAAACCGCCATATAGGCCGCGCGGAATAATGAGGCCTAGGGACTAGCCAACATCCTTTCCAAGACACTCTGCGCCCTGGCGAGCAAAGGAGCAAGGAGGACGACGGCAAGGAACGAAACAATTTGCCAGAAAACTTGCTTCAGGATAGCATTTTGGTTACACAACAGGCGAATGAAATCCCTCACTTCATCTTATTATCCAGGGAAAAGTGATTGCTCTAGAAACGAAATGAAAGCGACAAAATTTCTTGCTTTTTAATGGATATCATCGATCAAAGAAAGTACTGATTCTATCTGAAATACATGTAAAAGCTAGCAGACAGACAATGTTTAAAACACATAGGGGGTTGGTGGAGGGGAGGTCGGTCGGATAGAAACTGAGGACGTTGTACGCAATGCCAGCAATTAAAATAATAAAACTGAGAAAAAGAGCTGATCAGGCTAATGGGAAGCGGTTGCAGAGTTG
Source organism: Porites divaricata (assembly GCA_038088405.1). Lineage (NCBI taxonomy): Eukaryota > Metazoa > Cnidaria > Anthozoa > Scleractinia > Poritidae > Porites > Porites divaricata. The sequence goes on along the minus strand of JBBMOI010000002.1, from coordinate 42,869,043 downwards.
ATAAAATTTTTCATTCATGGACAAACGTAGCCTACTTACAATATGGCACCGTTTTCTTTCCGCACTATTTTCATGGAGAAGGGATCAACCGTGAACTCAACTTTGTACTTTGGGTCCAAAGCTTTCGATGTGGCAGGCGGCATCGGAACTGGTACTTCATACCTCTTGTTTTTTGAGTCATAAAGCTAAAACAAAACATTTCATATAACTTTATCTTTTCACTGGAGCTTGTTACTTGCAAGGGTTTCTAAATACAGGGTTTCATTAAAAGGAAAACCTTTAAATGTGTTCAATTAACAGATGTGTCCACTTCTTTAAGATAGAATTTGCTAGAAGTTTAAACTGAGTCTATAAGTTAACTATGAAGAGTTTGAGCTAAGAAATATGAAGGTAGTTACATTGATAGGGTATGTCAGAGGACGTTATACGCGAAGTAAATAAAGATGTAGGCTAGGTAATAAATTCGCCAGGAAACGATAAAGTAGATATATAAAACTCAATGACATGATTACTGTGGTTGACGGGAATGCCATGTATGTGACAGGGAACAGTAAGATGTGCAAAGTAGCGAAGGCCGTGCCTAGTCTTCCCTCCGCTTGAAGGATAATAACATCATCAACATTAAAAGCAATGGATTTTAAGAAAGTTCTACGGCTACCTTAAATCTCACTCGATCGTTTGTTTGAAACTCAACGTCAAGATTGACGTTATCGATGTCCTGCCCATATATGGTTGTAACAGCCGAGCGGCGTTTGAGGGTAGCTTGGTAACCTAGGTTTGTGTCTCTCACTTGTCCTTCAATTTTGTAGCCACCACTGTACGATTCAGGAAAGAAGCATGAAGGAACGACCTGCAGATAGAGTCATCACAAAATTCATTATCCCACTTCGTTGGAAAATGGGGGAAGGAAGGGATCAGGTATCGGACTTTGTCGCTGTTAATAAACTCGCATTTTTAATCCGACATTATCCGAGAGGAGGATAAGGGATGATATCTGCACCCAACCTGCTTATTCAAGTAACTTGCGTACCGTGAGGTCACACCCTTCTCTATCAACCATCCATTTCTATAAAATATTATCCTCTCGAGCTATACAAGACCGCATTTTTTTTTCGAGTTAAAACCCTCTCGAATGCATGACAATAAAAACAGGTTGCAAACACCCGCTAATCTTGTAGGCAGAGAACAAATAAGCTACCCTCTGTGAAGAACCAGCCCTGTAACTAAGAAACTTATTCGGTTATTAACGCTGTGTGGAGGGACAACACAAGCCTTTTGATGTTCTTACTTGTCACCAGTGGATTTTTCATCAGTTTGAGTGGCTCAACCTTGTAGCATGCCTGTAAGCCGCACAGCATATGTTTCTTTGTTTTCGTGTGACTAACCCTTAGCAGGTGCTTTGCTCAAGAAGGATTCGTTTTCCTATTCGGAATTACAGTCAAGTCTCCAGTAAGCGACCACCCAAAGGCCAAAAGCTGATGTTGGCAAACCAGAGATGGACCACATATACCGGTCTACCGCAAACAGGACCAACAGTTACAAACTTTAATATTCTAAGAAATTCAGTACGCACCATTTTTTAATCATAACACGAGACATGTCGATAAAAAAATTCCCCTCCTTAGACAAATCAGGTGTTGTAATAAAAGATCAAGACTCGTCCGTCGTTATTTATCAGCGCTTGCGTGACTTCGCTTTATCCATTTTGCACCAAAAGGAGATAAGGAGTTATTCTATTTGTCAAGTAGTTGCTTACGGACGCTTATAAAAAACAATATTGGATTTTTTCCCTCTAAAAGAGTGATCGCGGTAGCCTACGAGAGGTTAAAAATATAGTGCTTTGATTAGGGAAATGAACTTTGGTATTTTGGAAAGGTACGATAGGGGATTACACTGTATCAAATTTTGTGTAAATATGTCCTACTATCTAAACAGTAAAATGTCCTCCAACAAAAATCATTTACATTGACTTGTCATGAGTAAAATCCAGAAGCTGTCTTTTAGGGTGGGCTTCTGTAGTTTGTTTGTTTTAGTCTTAACGAGTTTTCATCACAGTAGAAGCAAGCAATACGAACTTTTAAAGAAAGAATCTCTACTAAGCTGGGTATCAGCCCGGAGGGGGGGGAAGGGTACTTCCTATGATGGCCTAAGCAGGGAGGCTCCGCTCGAAAGGGGTATCTTTTTCATGGGCTTCAGGTGTATGATCGATGAAAGGGTAGGGACTTCACTAGTTGAAGTATATAAAAGGGTTGAGAAATCGGTCCTTTGGGTCTGTGAAAGGGCACAAAATGGCTAACAGATGAATTTTATGGCTTTATAAAGTCGAGAAAAAGTCTATTTTTGTAATTTATTCCTATTTAAAGGACAGTGCATTTACAGCAGTTAAAAGGGATGCAAAGTTCTAAACAAGGTATACTGATGAAAAGGGTACCATTAGTCAATAGAAGGTGTACGAAAGGGGTACCTTTTTCGTGAAAGGGTAAGGGGTTAGACCTCGGAGCGGAGCCTCCCAGTATAAACATTTGTAAAGTACCCCCCTGGGGTTTCAGGGGTAATTTCTTGCGTGCTGTGATTGAGTTCGGAGGAGATGCTTCGGGGTCGGACCGAAACACGACTAATCATTATTATTATTAATTGACTCACTAAATTACGAACCAAATCAACGTTTTGCTGGATGAAAGAAAAAATAGTAATTTTCTCGAGTAAATGACTTGTCGGGATGGGAAAAATTAACAATTCATTCGTGATTCATCACCTCAGCGCCTGACTTTTCCCACGTGCATCCGCGAGACTCGCAAAGAGTCTGGTTTCCTTTCTCAGGGTAGCAGTCTATCTTGTCTTTATCAGCAACATGCTTACTGATGGTAAGGCACATCAGATACAGCACAACAAAGATAAAGAATACTCGCTTGATAAAGGACGCCATGACGGCACTTGAAAGCGGGCACGATCGATTTGTAGACATGCAAATGATTGGATGACCCCATGCATGTGACCCACCAATTGCCGAGGGACAAGCGATCCTCGAACGTAGACAGTATTTCCTAGGAGACGCACGGGCGCATGTTAAAAAAATATCAAGAAAAAACAGAAAGGGCGCTTTTAATTAATCGAGGCCTAGATAGGGTAGCGAAACTTGTTTTGGCAAGCATATAATGCAACTGCAAAAAAATTTCTAGCTCATAAAGTTCATCGGGCCACTGCCTTAGTGGGGAAGAAACTGTTTAATTTCCTTTATTTATTCCCGTGACAAAATATTACACAAGTGAGAAGTATATACAAGATGGAAACAAACACAGTCTCTCAACATCATTTTACGTCTATTCATACACTAAGTATTTCTCAGTATAAAATGTCTAATCTTTAGTCGGAGAGGTGCGAAGAGAAGCGGAAAAGGCGAAAGAAGAAAGTAAGTGGTACGCTTGACGCGACTTCTGGTTTACAGTGAACACTCCGTTTGATTCACATTCTACATTCTTACGTATGATCTTTCTTTCACCCTGCTGGAGTCTGTTTGTGTGTATTGGACAACCCTCACTCTGCGAGCCGCGGAGCCTCCTTTTCTCCAGTAAACCAAAACGGAGCAAGAGAAAGAAAGACTGCAGCCAGGGTGGATGTGTTTACTCCAGATTCATAGATTTGCAACCAGCTCGACTTCACTCTCTACAAGTTTGCCTGCTAGCAGCTACGTGGTCATTAATTAAGGAAGAACTGAATTGTAACGCAGGCTACTTGCAGTGACCGCACTTTTTTGTCGGGATTCTCAAAATGCATGCATTTTACTGTACGGCCTATGGCTGACCAGTATCCTTTCCAAAATGACCAGAGGCTTTAAGCCATAGTATTCAGTCCCGTATTTTCTGTTTTTAGTACATTGGAGGTGGGTTCGTAGGTTCCACGAATTAGAGGGTGTTTACATGAAACTGGGGCGACTTTCGCGCCGGAGTGAGTTCACTCCGGTTCCCTCTCATGGCTCTATGTATACATTTGTTTACATGATACCACCACAAAATGTCACGCCGGCGTGAGTTCACCCCAGTTGTTGTACTGGGGCAAGAATTTCACTCCGGTACGAAATCTCGCAACGGTATCGTGTAAACGCGAAACGACCACACGTTTCGGTGTGAAATCGGTCTGCCGGTAGACTGGAATGGGTAACGCATGCGTAATGTTTGCGATTTTGAATCTTCCGTGTATTTTATCAACATGAAGTGTACCTTGAAATAGCGAGATATGAAATGACCCAGTCATAATGTAAACGCGATACGAAATAAAAAAGTCGTCCCGGCATGAAACTCACGCCGGTGCGAGTTTTCTCATGTAAACACCCCCGTTACGCCGTCGAACAAGATATTGAATCTGAACTTTCAATGGCTTCCGAATCAGACTTATTCCTCGTTAAACTAGGTTGTCACTACTGCAAAAAAAGTTTCGTTAAAGGCCATGCTGCACATATGTTCCAAACAAAATTGCACTGGAGCTAGAGCTACACAGCAGCAAACAAACGGCGAGGGCCCCCAAAATGTTTATTCAAAGAAATGACATCGTAAAAAGACAACTACATCAACGTTTGCAAAATAATTTGTTTTTGTTTTATTTTGTAATTTTACAATGTTTCAGTCGAGATAGATATACCTTTCCCGATTTGATTTCCCCTTTCATGCGAACGTATTTATCAAAAAATATAACCTTTACACTTCAAGCTACTTCACTAGCATCAAAATTAAATATATTTTTGTTCACTGCACTGCGTCATACAAATTGTAGTCTAGATCTAGAAAGAAAGATGAATAGCATTCTACCCAGCCTTGCGCGTGTTTTTCCTTTTTACAAATAAAATCCCATTTATTTATACCAAACCTGGTATAACGACGACGATATATTTCGTCTGAATTAATGTAAATAGAGACCTTTAGATTTGACCTTTAAATTTTTTTTTTTCGCGTATAAACAGAAAATGGACACCATGGAAAACGTCATTTTGCCCTAACAAGGCAAATTAACACGGTTATATTTATTGAAGGACGTTAATCCCTTTCTCGATCGCAAAATGACAAAACTTCTAATATTTGATGTTCCGCCACTACGGCGTTTTAGGTAAAACCCCTAGTGGAATGACCACAGCTTTTCCCGCCAAAATGACGCTACTTCACGCGCGCGTACTACTTAGTCTTGTGAAACTATCTTCGTCGAGCTAATCTCGTACCCAGATCTCTTGTCGAGTCTTTCTCGTCTCAGAATCCGAAAGGTCTCTAATGTATTGGACAGGGCCCCAATATATCGTACCCACGCTATAACTAACACTGACATTCTCCCTATTAGCTTCGCACTTTCTTAATTTGGGCTTCTACTGTAGAATTGTATAAACCATTTAAATTAAATAGAAATTCTCTGCTTTTGTTTTACATTTCTAATGATTAAATGAGTAATTTTTCATTCAAGGAAAAAAATATATCAAAAATATTGCACCTATTCATAATTTTGTACAACTCTAACATAAACTGTTCAACGGCCTTTTTTTTGCCCTTCAGTCACTATATACAAAGACTGGTGAACTGAACGAGTCAATGTTCTTAAATAACATCATTAACGTCTTGCATTAATTCTCCGAATATTTACAGTTACTCAACAAAAGAATTAAGAAACCAAGTCTTAAAAGTGAAACAATACAACTATCAGGCGATAAATGTTTAGCGTTAGGAAGTTAAGGCACCACGACGGCGTGGTAAAATGATTGTTCCAACTTGCTTAGTTTGACAGAGGTGGGCGAGTTCTCTTCGTTTTGGATGCTTAGAAAGAGAAAAAAAGACTTGAAGTCGTGTGTTTAGGTGCTGTATAAAACATCACATCTTGACGCTTTACGTCGTAGTCGTGTAACGAAGGCAAAGAAATGTATACAACAAAGTATGATACACGTGCAGAGATTTTGCTTTGGTTATTAATACAATTGCTCTTTTGACGTTCCCGTTGACGTCGCCGCCGTGACATCTTCCATCAGAAGCTTACAACGCTTTCTTAGTCTCTCTATTAAACTTGACAACATCAAGCGAAACACACTTGCTGTGGTTGCCTGGTTGTATCAAAAGCCATTAGCAAAGGATGGATTACGCCAGTATAATCTCCTACGAAGATAACTGGGTATCTATGAGAAAACGATAACTCATATGCCAGCTTTCACCACAGACTAAGAAGGAGTTAATTTGAGGGTCATTATGAATCACGACTACTCCCTTTCCTACCCCCTTCAATTGTACTTCAAACTAAATGAAAAAACTTCACTTTTAGGTTCACATAACGTAGATTGAAGATGTTTACCTTATATGGCCCTTTGACTAACAGCCACTCTTGTTTAAACCTCTCTACAAGGGCAGTTGTGGGGAGGTTTAACTGTATTAACAAGACCTAAAGTACAAACATTCGTTGTCATTCAATTATACCCTCTGATCACGGAGGTTTTGGTGGAGCGGGTTTTCTCCTTGGTGATCCATATCCTTTCTTCTTCTTGTTGAACCCAATCGGTACTTCCCACACTTTCCTTGGTATGTGTGTATAGTATGTGAATACGAACGCTCGAGTAATACCTTGTCCACAGCGCGTATGCTTCAAGTTTTGCATCCTTTCTACATTTTCCTCTCTTCGTTTCAATAACAATGCCTTCCTACGCGCGGCCGCTTGAACAGAGCGCATGCGCGCCAACGCCTCCAATCTGCGCGCCATCTCAATTCTTTTTTGTTCCTCTTGGATTCGCCTCTGCTCCGCTTCCTCCCATTTACGCCGTTCTTCTTCCATCCGTTGACGTTCCTCTTCCTCTCTCCTTCTCCTCTCTTCCTCTTCCTGTCGTAGTTTTGCTTCCTGCATCTCCGCAATTCTCCTCATCTGTTCACGATACTCTCGTTCCTCCTGTATTCTCCGTAACTCTTCTTCAGCCTCGCGGATCTTTTCTTCCTCCAGTCGTCGCTCTTCCTCCTCCTCTTGCAGCGCTCGGATTCGTTCTTCTTCACGCCGCTGATCTTCCTCCAAACGTTCCAGCTCTTCTTTCCTTCGCCTAGCCTCTTCAATTTCCGCCTTTCTCTTCTCGCGATCCATTCGTTGCTGCTCAAGTTCTTTCTCGCGCTCTTTCAGCTCTTCCTCTCGTTTCTTTTTCTCCCCGCGTTTCTTTTGTACCTCCAGTCTTCTTCTTTCGGCTTCAGCAGCTCTCCTGACCTCTCTTTCTTCACGTGCCTTTTTCTTGGCTTCTTTCAGCTTCTCCAAAGCTTCTTCTTCCTGTTTTTTGGCTTCCTCTTCGTCTGCCAACCTTTTCAACTTTTCTTCTTCAATATTCTTTTGCTTCTCTTCCGCTTCTGCCTTAGCTCTCGCCGCCTCTTCTTCTCGCTCCTTCATCAGTCTCATCTCTTCTTCTTTTAACCTTTTTTCTTCTTCCCTTCTCTTTCGCTCCCCTTTACGCTGTTCCGCTCGCATCTTAGCCAGCTCTTTCTTGGATAATTTCTTTGGTTTAGAAGGTGCATGAGCATCTCTGTTTTCCGCAGGAACGTCCTGTGCCACTTGCGGAATTTCTAACGTTTGCACTGACTCTTGTCTTTTGACGTCTTTACTAACAACGGCAGTGTCACTGGGTTTAGCGGTAGCAGCAGAAGTGACGTCACCTTTGCCCTGCTCCTCAACAAATTGACGCAGCTCGTCGTCCATTCCTTCTAACATTTCCGGAGTGTTGAAAGCGTCAAAGTCAATGTTCTCTGGGTCTATGGTGACCTCGCTTTTGTTTTTCGCAGATTTCGACGACTTTCCAGATTTTTTCTTGGATTCGGGTTTCTGAAATCATTAAAAAAAACAAGCAGGCATCTTTGAAATTCCTTTCTTTCTTGGGGCTCGCTATAGTTGATTTTACTGACGCTGTTTTTATATCCTGCAAAATTGATCTGTCTTATTGGTACAACATATCTGCTAATCTCATCAATTCCAGGTGATCTGTGACGTCATTACGGGGGCCTGGGGAAAGAAATTTTAATGCGTATCCCATAAACCAACGCGCGCACCAATTCAATTCAATTCAATCTGTTCCCGTCAACTTTGGTTTATGGGATACGGCATTAAAATTTCTTTCCCCAGGCCCCCGCAGTGACGTCACAGATCACCTGGAAAACAGCGGGCGTGTGAGTGCCATCCGGGCCGAGTTGTTCAAAGCCGGGTTAAGATAACCCAGGGTTAGTGCATCCAGATTTCAAAGCTTAAAAAGAATTTCAGTTTTAATTCTTTTTGTCTACAAGTTGATGATTGAAAGCTCTAAATATAACAGAGAAAATTATCCGAGAAAATGCTTTTGAACACAAGAAAGAGAAGCCCGAGTTAAATTTAACCCCGGGTTAAGCTCTAATCGGCCTTCGAACAACTGGGCCCCGGACAATAAACCTTTACCTTCCTGAAGAATCTACAACCCTGAAGAATCTACAACCCCTAAAGAATTCATGAAATGACAGTTTCTAATGAAAAAGACGTTTTTTAAATTTAAAAAAGCCTATGGGAAACGGTAATTGAGCATTCGGCAAAATATATGTGGTGTACTTTAAGAATCACGAGAGGTGAAGGGCCCTCTTCTAGAGGCGTACCCGTATAAGGGATCGATCAAAAAATGACTGAAGAGAGGAAGATTTGTGATCGCAGGGGCCCAAAACCCGGGGCGAATTTTACAAAAATTTTATAAGCGTAGCTATTGTTTTCCAAATCTAAAGTATTGGCTATATTTGTAAATTAGACGTAAAATTTTTAGTAAACTGACCTCTGGAGCGAGTAACTAACTCCCTTGAGCTCACGCAACGGAGTTTTTATTTTTATATCGTTTTTTTCCGCGAATTGTGAGTGTGAAATAAGACTTAAAACTCAGTCAGCGATAAATCAAAAAGTAGTATCTCTTATGATTTGAAGACACTTGCTTATTAATATTTTTTGTCATATATCATACTACCGATGCGCACAAAAACGAAGTGTTGTTTCCGTTTTCTAGGGAAAATTTCAGTTCAAATGATGCAAAAAATAAACTGATCTATGAAAACACCGCTCTATAAGCAAAGAATGAGAGTTGCACACTCCGCCAAGAGCTCCTGATTTTCTTTAAGAGAGAATAACTTGTACATTCAACTCACTATAAGACCGACCTTTTCTTTGGGTTTATTAGCAGTTTTCTTCTTAGCCACAAGTGCCGCAAGATCCGACAAATCATTCTTCTTGCTCTTATCAGCATTCGTTGGACTAGTTCTAGTCACCAGTCCTTCTGAAAGAGACTCTCCCTCGTCACCTTCTTTACCAATCCCTTCCAACTCCAGCTTTCCCTGAGTGGGCGCATCCCGTTTTAGGAACAGACTGCTGACCATCTGACGACGGGCCTCTCTTTCAGCATTCGTTGGTTCTTTGACTTCTCTAAGCTTGCCGTCTCTATTCACCAAGTTCAACCCAGTATAATCTTGCTTTTCTTCAACTTTCTTCTTGTTTGAAGACAAATCTTTAGATTTTTCGTTTAAGCTTGACGCCACAGGCTTAGACTGTTTGTCTATTGTTGTTTTAGAAACTTCTGTTTTAGACTGGATTACTGGCTCTTCAGCCTCCATCTTTGGTGCCACTGTCTTATCTGTTTTTACTGCATTTTCCTTTTCCTCGGTTCCAGATTCGGAACCACGCCTACTCCGCCCAGACCTTTCACGAATCTGAGGCTCTTTTCCAGACTCCAGGTAATTTCGCACGGCCTGTCCGATACTCACTGGAACGTTTCTCTCTTCTTCCGTCACAGGTGACGAAGGACGTGACTTTTCGATGTCAATGGTTTCTTTATAAGGCGAAGGGGGTCGACGATTGTCCACCTAAGGCATAATTGAGACAAAAATCTATTAGAATGAGCCACGCAGATAGCTAGAGGATGAACCTTTTACACGGAATCTAAAAACAATATTTTGATGAAATAATGCATAAGAACTAAGGCGTCCTTTTTTCAGATCCATACCCAAAGAAATGCAAGGATCACGAGTAAATACAGTAGCATACAAATGTTCTGGTGATGGGGTATAACGTGAATGTTTGAACCATAAAATCTCTTCCAAAGATTCCAAGAGCGCACCCTACCAGCACAGCCCTTTCTTTCACTAGCCCATTTTGACGTAGTAGAGAATAACGCTACATGAATCAAGTAAGATCTTTGTTGAGCGTGTGCTTCATGTTGCTAGGAAACAGTTTCGAACCCACGCCTAATAGCCGTGCGCTTGACCGGGGGTATACTCCTGGGAATTCTTGGTGAGGGTGTGCTGCCTGGTTCTCCAGATCCCGACCCTATTTCGGACAAAAAAATTAATTTTCCATACCCGTTTTCAGACCTGGCCTTTAGGCAGAAATTATGTCATAATTACTTAGATTAGAGCGCAAACAGAAAAATTTATTCAAATGCATTTAGAATTCGCACATTTCTATTTCTTACTTATTCATCTGGAATTGAAACGATGAATACGTTCATACGCTCCCGTAGTTCCCTCGAAAACCATACCCGATTCCAAACCAACATGGGCAAAGTCTATACCCGTTTTCAGACCAAAACGGCGCAAAAACCCTACCTGATGGGGCGGCACACACCTATATGGCTTATATAAGAGAGTACTCTCCGGGGCGCTTACTAAGGCGGGCTCAGTTATCACGGATAATCGCACTCGAAAAACCAGTTTGAGGGAAGAAAACAAGATTGACTTGTCCAGGAAATCGGGCTGCAGCGTCTTAAAGAGGGTTGATGCGATTCACACAGAGCCTCCTTTCTTCTAGTCTGCTACACGGCCGCTTTTAGTGTCGTCACGCAACGTTCTTCCCCAAAAACGAAAGGAGCGTTGCGTGACGACACTAAAAATGGATGTGTAGCAGACTACCTTTTTTCCTTCTCACTCAAGAAGACAAACGGAGACTCCACTCACATGGTGCCAAGAGCGATCCTCTTATTAAGTTATTTTCGAAGATAAAATCACAGCTTCGTGTCAAAAGAATTATATCAAACGTTGCAGATAACAAAAGTGAACCTTGAAAACCTGTTAGACTAACAAGTTCTCAAAAACCACCAGTATTCTTCAAGTTCGTCCATCCATACCTTCCTTCTTTTGTATCTGCTGTGTTATATATACGTTCTTTTATGTTGTTGAGCGGTTATTTTCTTGTTTCAGTCAATTTGGTGGCAGTTCCCATTGCTTGAATTTTGATACTTTATATTTTTTCGATTTTGATCTCTTATAACCCAGTAGCACGAGCAGAAATTATATCAAAAGGCACAAATCTTACCTGTCCCTCGATCGGCAGGCCAGTTTCTGCTAGAAGTTCCTTGTGAAGTATTTGGTCAACTTTTATTGGCGTGGGAGAACTGGCGCGAGGGATCTCCGCTGGTTTCTTTCTGAGGTCTCCTGGCGGACTCAAGGCAGCGATCTCTGATTCTGAAGAAAAAGACAGACACAGATGATATAGCGAAAAAAAGTGATCTGTTACAGCTAATCCATGAAAGATGGAATGACTCACTGACAAATGAACTCAAGGAATTCATCAAGGTAGGTTATACCAAGGCATATTGTTTACAATTATTCACCAAAGTAAACTTAGCGTAAGGTGATCGGTTTTAGTTATTTACTACATACAGTATCTTCCCTCTTCCCCAACAATAGGATGAATAATTGCTCCAGTGTATGCTACACGAGTGAATCGCCAGCGGTCTAAATATTGAATTAGTTTTGTGACAACAAAAATCTCGAACGAAACGATCCGATTCGTACGTAAATGTAACAGCATTCACTGCCAAGCTAGCCAATCAGCGGAAGCATCAAGCTCTATCATTTCACTGGTGTGGTGGATATTAATTTATTCTAAGTAATTATGCTTCATATCCTGGGGAACGAGGAGCAAAGGAGATAACGTGTTTATTTCTGTCGATTATATCGTTTTGTTCTGTGGCCTTGATTACCATGTTTTGAAGAAAATGCATCGCCCCAAGCCCACAACTTAATGTTATGCAAATAAGTTTGCATAATTTTAACGCTAAATATGAATGCTATGGAATAGGAACATTAATGTGATGCATATTCGTATGACAGGCAGTAATGACCGTGATAAAAAAAAGAAAAAGAGATAAGACATTTTAAAATGTTTATGCACGGGCAGTTACAAACGTCACCATTTGCGTTTCAAACGAATAAGATCGAAAAACACAGGCACTTCAGTTATAAAAACGAAAAATTATGACACCTGAGATAAGCAGTTAAGAAACGAAAAAAACTATTAGCAAAATGGAATAAAAATAAAGGATCTTTATATGTATACAGCTGAATGCAAGAAGGTTATCACAAAATGATGAATGACAAAATATCAAACAAAATATTCCGAATGTAAAATTTCTCAGTACATTTTTTATTACTTTTTGGCACACGAGTTTAATTCTCTATATAATTTTGTTACATGGTGTTCAAAATTGACATTTTGAACAACTTGGAATACCAGAATTTTGATTACTGTACAAAGATAATTAATTCCAAATTGGAATTTTGCTATTTCTAACTTGCGATGAACAGGGTGTAAAGACTATTTACACAGAAAAATCTTTTTTTCATTTGATGCATTTTTTTGCATGTAAAGGCGCAATGGCAATAGTTAAGTTTACGACTATAATTTAAATTTATTTATTTCGTTGAAATCATTATAACAATTTTTTTGTATCATCTGAGTGAAGAGACTGAGGAGTTTAGGTGATCAGGAGCTAAATCAAATTAACGAAGGATAGGGAAGTGCCCTTGCTTCAAGTTATCGATACCTTAAAGTAATTGGGGTTCGAATTTTCAGTATTCCTAAAGGTTAATGTTTGTAAGTCTTGCCATTCTACCAGTCAAACCAGGAGCCGTCGATTTTCTGAACCTCAAGCGACACTACATCTATTCCTCTTCATGTGTCACCCTTTAATTCTCCATTCCTTGGCGTTTTCGTTCTTTATATTAGAATAATTTTTTCCGATGTTTGGAATAAACCCGGAAAATTTACCTGAAGAAAAATCAGTCAAAGCCAGTGCTTCCGTTGGCATGGACCCCTGGACAACATCATCAGTTTCACCACTTACTGCTGTTCCGGCCGTAACTAGTTCAACATCCGGCGAAGGCGCGTTAGTCTTTGTCCTCACAGACTGAACTCTTTCTTCCAAATCTAAATTTAAGGTTACTGGAGGTAAAGCCTCGTTTTCATGTAGCTCTGGAGAAGGACTAAGCGTCAAAGACTCGTCTTCGTGCGCATTTATAACAGGTGTTCCTGTTGATACTTCCTCGTCTTTTGCCGCGGTTGGAATAATCTCTGCAAGGAATTTAATTCAGTTACTTACTTGCAGCTCTGCTTTGTTACTTACTTGTAGCGTTGCGTTAAACTACTTTTTAGGAAAAGTAATCAAAGTTCAAAATTTAAAGTCGCGTGATTTTCGAAATCTAAACAAAGGGGGTGTTTACATGACACCGGGGCGACTTTCGCGCCGCGACGAGTTCACTCCGATTCCCTCTCATGGCTCTACATTTGTTTACATGATACCACCACAAAAAGTCATGCCGGCGCGAGTCGCCCCGGCGTGAGTTCACTCCGGTTGTCGCACCGGGGCGAGAATTTCACTCCAGTACGAAATCTCGCAACGGTATCATGTAAACACGAAACGACCACCCGTTTCGGTGTGAAATCGGTCTAATGTTTGCGATTTTGAATCATACGTGCATTTTATCAAAATGAAGTGTACCTTCAAATAACGAGATCATATGTGAAATAACCCAGTCATCATGTAAACGCGATACGAAATCAAAAAGTCATGTCGGTATGAAACTCGCGCCGGTGCGAGTTTTCTCATGTAAACACCCCCAAAGAAACAAGGAAAACGACGGGAATATAAGAATATGAATACCGGCAACTGAAAGCTGTCTTACCTTGCTGTATATTAGCAACGGGGTCTAAGATTTCTTCTTCACTGAGAGAATGTGCAGGGTGAAATGTATTCTCAGGTGACGCTTCCGTTAGATCATCAACGGACGAAATCGCCAGGTCTAAAAGGATAAAACAGTGAATCAAAGTCAATAACCCACTGGGAAGTGTTAAGTGCTTGCAGTCCCTGTTGCTAACGCCTTCCAGTTACCTTGCATAATACTATCACTCTCGTCACTTTCATGTCCTTCATCTGCCACAAAGTCTTCTGAACGCTCAGACATACCAGGCCATTCCTGGTCAGCAGTTTCCTCTTCAACAAGCAGGTCTTCATATAAACCATCCACCACTGACTGGGATCTAACCTGTGTCTCAGACACTTGAGCCAGATCAGCTTCACTCCCAAGAGTCGCCTTTGTTACCGCGTCTCCATTGGCCGACTTTCCACTTGACGTCCTTGTGTCGCTTTCAACTCGGCTCCTCTCCTGTTTAAGATCGCTCTGGCGGCTTAAAACACCATGCTCACGCAAAGAGGATGAGGGGGACTTTCCTTGGCCCATATTATCAACTGATCTCAGTGCTTCTTCCCATTGTTCAATTGCTTCAGAAGACGCGGCTGACGATCCACGTGATCTTTCTTTAGTGCCTCGAAGAGACTGCACCGAAGGTGAGCGAGTTGATCGTGAACCCATCCGGGAGGTTGCCGAGGAACTATGGCGAGGAGGCAAGGGACTTTTGTTAACAACATCCTCTGCAGGTGAGAAAACACTATCACGTGATGGAGATACAACAGAATCACGTGAAGGTGACATAAGATCACGTGACCTCGACACTAAACTAACACGCGAAGGGGAGATAACTCTTGAATGATCCATGTCCCCAGAAAATTGCTCCAATGAATTTCGGCCACCTTCAACAACTTCTGCCGAATCATCTTCAATGCTCGAATATCTCTCCTGCATTCCCAGCCATGTTGGTGTGTCTTCATCACGCTCTAGGTCTTCGAATGTCACCGGATGAGGCACATTCTCTTGATCATGTGACAGTGCGGACAGCGTTCTGTCGTAACGATGAGATACACTGGAAGGGCTCGCACTGCGGCTAGAGTGGGCACTGGAACGAGACTTTTTGCTAGCTGTACCTGAAAAGAGAAAGCACACCACGTTAGAAAACGAACACGGTTGTTCTACTGAAATAAAAGTAATAAAAAGTGGCTATCCTAACAAGAAAAATTTATATTCTTGTTTTCACCAAGAGAATCTAAATCGATTAAAAAAACGAAAAGTCCAAGAGACCATATACATTTACTGGCCTGTTCCAGGCTCCAAGAGAACGTGAAAACTGATGCGAAAACAGTGCGGGGGCTGGGCCTCTTTCCCAGATCACGCGCGTCTTATTTTCGCTTGACCTTGTTTTCGCGCCTTCCCTCTACCTGAAAGCCTGGTACAGGTTACCATATACGAGGATATTACTGCAGGCATAGCATTAAAACTTGAAAAAGTTGGCCCAAATTTTCAAGTTTTAATCCATGTCCATTATTGCCATCCGTTACAACAGACAACAGGAAACAGTTTCAAAGTCTAAATATTGTCTTAAATAACAAAACTGGACCATAATTTTTGGAATTCAGTCGCTGCAAAGAAACGTTTTAGCTTTATAAAAAGATAGCAAATAGCGTGGCGAAGCCCTTTTAAAGGCTGCTTTGTGTTCTGTGCTGCTTTGCAAATGACCACTCTTACCAGCGCTCAAAGCTCTCTGTTGCACACTAACTTTCTCTTCACCACGACGTTGTAAGGAACCCGCGCTTGATGGGCGGCGAGATCCGCTACCAGACTCTCCTTGGTCTGCTGGAAATGAGGCTTCATCCTCTTCCTCGATAACATGGGATGTTCGATTCCAGTCTTCACTCTAATTCACACAAAAAATGACGGTCAGCAGGGTTTTCGACAATTTTCTACGGTAGCGGACATATTTCTGAAAGCAGCGAACGCGAAGTTTTTTTGGCGCCGCATGGCACCTTGTGAGCGCCGAAGGCGCAAGCTACCTAGGGGGGTAAAAATACTCAGAAACGCTGTTTCCAACATTGTTGTGGGTCTTTCCTTAAACGTGTGAAGCGGGTTAAGCCAAGAAATCTGGCCACTTCAAGTTCTACTGATGGCGGTTCTGCACCTGATAAATACTCCTCTTTCTTGGGTGTCAAGAACGTCAGATGTGTAAAAGGGAATTTGGGGTCAAAATAATGGAAGTTAAGGTCGCGGAAATCTACGCAACACTTAATCAACGGCGCGGTAATTTACGTTTACAGAAATTAACGCGACTAAATTTAATCCGTTAATTTTATGAAGCGTTCATTTCCTCTAATAAGGTATCCTATGAATGGAGATCTTGCTCGCGGGCCAAGTCTCCGACGATGGGCGTTTGTGAACTGGTTTAAAACAAGGTCAGAGAGAACTACCTTGCCGTCTGGACTGGCCAAACGTTGAACTTTGTTGAAGTCAGGAGTAGCGCCTCTGGAAGAACCCAAATGGAATGATGGAGAAGGACTGCGACTGAGTCTTCGTCGGGGAACTGGAGCCTGGCGCTGATAACGGCCAAAACCTACATCTGCATTAATTATCTCGTGTAAATGGCTTGGCGTAGTTCCAAGAGCTGCAAAGAAATTAATCTACTCAAAAAGCTGTTTTGTACTCGAATGAGCTATTGGCCGTCGTAAAATCAAAAAGCAAACTAAATAATTTGAACCAGTAAAAACGCAGCGTTTTTTGGGGAGTCGTATTTCCTCCGTCCCCACAAACGCCTGTGTGGGAGGCTTGTTGAAACACAACGTAAATGTATGATGTTGGTTAACTAGTCTTAATACTACAGAAGATACTCGCATTAGCGCCCAAAATGTCACTGTTATCGTTCTGTTAGCACAAAGAGCCAGTAATAATCCTCTTAGCCTGTGTACAGCTTGGCTACGAACGCAGAGGTATTTCTGGTCGTCGCTTCTCTGCACTCCTCTTAAACAATCCTGCTTTTGTTTGAGGGAAGGGAGGGAGGGAGGGAGCGGCTGTACACAAGCTATCATGCACTTCAATATCTGTACCTCAGTCGTTAAGCGCCGTTGTCAGGGACTGCGTAACGTATTCCGTATAGCAGTATTAGTATCATGCATATATCCCATCATTCTTTGTTGGGAAAGCCAAGAGGAAGAGTTTTCAATAAATGGCCGCTATAATACCTTTCTCCTAATAAAGGGATCTTGCTGGTAATAGGAAAGAGGTAACCGTCCTGGGTGTGCTTTGTTTTCGCATCTCCACAGGGTGTGCTAACTCGAAGGCGCGCTTATTTAAAGCTGCGCATTTAAATACAAACCTCGTGGGGGTGGTGGTGGTTTTGCACTTGTAATTCTAGGATTAGCCCTTGGTGACTCAAGGGTGGGTGGGATTGGTGCAGTTTTGGGTCTTGGTGTTAAATCTTCAGTTTCCTGGAAGGTTGTAGACGACATACTCGGCATGGATGGCGAAAAGGTACTAAAGTTAAAATTTATTCTGGGTGATTTAGGAAACGAAAAGACAGACGTGTCATCTGGAGCCTCGCGTCTGTGAATTTAAAAGAAAACCATGAAAAGGCTTAGTATTAAAGGCTTCGTCACATACTGAACCTTTTCAGCCTTTTAGCCTAAATTTGCGTGCAACAGCGTTGCAACAAAATTTGGAAAAAAAGTTTTAAATAAATTGACCAATTTCCCTTTAACAGTTTTGACATGTGAAGAAACTTAAAGACATAAGGTTTCATGAACATTTTCTATCTGCTTTTACAGAGATTAATTATTATTATTATCAAATAAATTTTTTGATTTAATTTGACAGTAACTTTCACCACTGTTTGAAAGGAGCAAGGAGTCAAGGAGAAAATCAGCCTGCGCCGAGCAAGAACTAAAGCTGAGGTACTAGTAAGTCCAGCAATAAATAAAAGATGAAAGTAATCTGAAACTCTTGACTAAACTGCGAGCAGCCTCTCTCTATCTCTTTTTCTTCAGATGCAGATGCTCACGTGAGTGTCAAACACTGAAACAGATTATCTGAGTCAGCATTTGAAGTTCTTGTCAACTCTTGACTAAACTGCAATCAGTCTCTCTGTATTTTTTCTTCAGATTTTGACGCTCACAAAAAAAGGGCACCTCTCCATCTCGCACCTTTAGTCTCAAGCATTTTTCTTGACAGACTAATAAAAGAGACTGCTCATAGTCTAACTGATGACTTAAGCAGCTGCATTCCACTACTATTTGCGTTCTGTGGGGGTGGGGGGGCGGGGGTGGGCAAATTTTAGAAATTACAATAATTTAGTAAGAGACTTGACTTCATGTACCAACTTAAAATAACCACAAAATATCCCTCAAAATTATTAAAACTACTACTCCTTACAAAATTTAATGTAACGTTTACTTACCCTTCAGTGTCAATATTTGGCATGTGATCTGATGAAACCACTCCATGTTCTAAGTGTTCCTTATTGTGGCCATGCCCAATTGATCTGCCATACTTCATGTAGTCTTGGATGATACCAGTAATCTCCTCATCATCTTCCAGGAAATGAGAATAAGTGTTACCAGAGTAAGACGTTCTGGTTGAAAATGGAGTGTGTGACCTCAATCTCCCTGGGGAGTTATGACCACTGAAAATAAAATAAACATTCGGGTGCATTCGGGTGTTAGGACAATAACTAAATGAGCAGTACCCCCTGGTGGTTAACTCTAGCTGTACATTTTATTGGGGGGATGGGGTGGTGCTGCTGGATTTTAAAATATGAAACCGTTTGAGTTCAGCTATATTCTGATAAACCCAAGGGTTGTTGGAAAACAGCAAAAAGTGAATTCTGAATGATGAATTAATGTCACATTCTCCTGTCTGCCCATGAGACAAGAGGAGAATGTGACATCAGATCAAGAAATATATTAATTATGTCTGCATTTGCAGGCGTATAGTGCCTTTACAGAAAACCTCTATAACATGGACACTTGGTTTTGTTCCCATGGTGTCTCTAATAAAGAGGTTTCAGTGTACACATTAAATAAATTTGTGCAATAGAATGGAAAGAGATAGGAAGACAGCACAACCTTGGGTGACAAGCATAACAATATTATTTTATGCTTGACAAAAATTGCTGCCAAACTTCAAGCTCCTTTAAACAGACCCTTTTGTAAAAGACTATAACACAGTTATGTTAAGTGAAGATTGTGATAAAATCTGCAAGTACCCAGTGTTGTCACATTTTTCACACACAAACATAGGTTTTGCCAGCCTCCCATCTTTCTTCCCTCCTGTTGCTTAAGTTCACTACCTTTACATAAATTTACAGACCTGGTTTTTTTAAGTTCTTCAAGGTAGTAATCTGGGTCAGCTCCAGGCTGAACATTCTTGTCTGCTGTCAGGTTTTCTGAGTCAAGGTAGTGAAGAAATTTTAAAAACAGTGTTTTATCTCTTTTCTGCAAATTCTCTTTTAGTGATGTTTCCTTTGGACTGTCCAGGATACTACCCTCCCAAGCCTCTTCATCCTAAATTCAAGAAAAGGGTAAAGTCCAAAATAAATAAAAATATGTTTTGAAAATAATGATGTTAAAGAGGAGATTACACTGTGTGCCTCAGGAAGTTACTTTAACTTCAAAAGGAACAAAGAAAGGAAACAGATCGTTTAAAATAACAGCTGCGGAGAAAAAGTGTCTAAGATAAAGTGCTAGTTGTTTGATTAAAGCAAAGATGATGAAAACCCGGGGGGGGGGGGGGGGGGGGGACTCCCATATGAAACAGATGGGGATGCTCGTCGTCTCGCTTAGGGGTGTAAATTTTGGATTTTGGTCTCGCTTAGGGTGTTCCGGGCAAAGCGCCAATATTTTACGCCGCCAAGGTCTCGTTTAGGGTTCCACGAAGAAACACAGAATTACGCGAAGAGAAACTGAAGTCAAATTTTAACTTGTTTTGTTTACCGTATTACCTCTGTGATTATAAATATCATTAAAACTCATTGCATGTCGTATTTATGTGTTTTTAAGTGGTCTCTTTTAGGGGTCAAAATTTGCTTAAGCCACGCCCAGATGGTCTCCTTTAGGGGTTAAATTCAAAATTTCTGACGAGCATCCCCGTCTGTTTCATATGGGAGTCCCCCCCCCCCCCCCCCCGGGGATAAAAATCAACGAGTATGTTCCAATAACTTCAACTGATACCTATCTCACTCTAACATTTGCCAGAACAAAGAGCAAAACAAAACAAACACACAAACAAAAACAGATCAGTAATTAACAAATCGTCAAAATGACAGATAGTTTCATGATATACAGTTACTGTAGTTAGTTGATGGTTAGTTTCAGTCAAGATTTTTGAAAGCTCACCTCCTTTCCAAACTCAAGCACCGAGTGGGTCAAATTTCCCAAAGTTCTTAGTTTTAGCCCTGCTTCATACACACTCTCCTTTTTAAGGTGGCTGTCAACATTACCATGGCAATGAAGATCATCACTTGGGGTAAAAAGGAGAATAGCGCCCTTGCGAGTGACAAATGTCTTTGGGAGGGAGAGTTGTCCATCATCCAAAACAAAACTGCCAGTTGACTTTATAGCAGACTTGTGACGAGGTGATGTATGATTTAGTAATTGAGGAAAGAGAGGCTCTATAGGGGACTGGAAAACAAGAATGAAATACAATAAATACATATATAACTCTGAAAATTAATTAATATTCTGAAAAGCCCCTTTTAAGGGAGAATTAATAAAAATTGTATTGAATTATGTATTGTAACTGGTGTACTAAAATTCATTAATTATTGATTGCAGATAAAAGCCAATATTAATGATGACCATTTGGCCCGGGGGGGGGAGGGTACTGCCATATATGGGCTATATAGGTATGTACTGCTGTGAAGGGTATGGTTTTTGAGCAGTTTATTCTGGGATAGGGTATATAAATCAGACAGTTTAGGTCTAGAATAGGGTATCATTTTCCAGGAAACTGATCAATTGGTTGAAGATTTTATTCTAGACTAGGAAAACCGGGAATTGCCACTCAAAAATATGGAAAAATCAAATCGGTTTTGTTTTGGCCAGACTGTGTTTGTGACCTCAGTAGTTTCTGGAAAACAGCTACTCTGGAATAGGGGGGATTTTGGGAGTTTAGTCTAGTATATGGTAGCAAAATTCACTTGAACGAGTAGAGGCTGAGGGTTCCAGGGTCCCAGTAGCACATCTCCACCCAAAAATTCCTAAAGTACCCCCCCCCCCCCCCCACCCCGGGCCATTTGGATCAGGCAGATAAATCTTACTAATGAAACACTAGATAAAACACCACCAGGTTTTCATCTGACTAGCCTGCGTGCAGACGAAATTAAACTCTGGTTAACTCCGTCTGCGAAACAATGCCGAAATCGTTGTTCTGGACTTCCAGCTGTGTACCCAGATTTGAGTACACGCCATGATTGGCCAGTTAAAAAAGGCCTTTGTAATGTTTGTCGTGATCGCCAACCAGATTGAAGGGAAATTCGAAACGCACTTCCGGTAATTTGTTGAGTCCGTTGGGGGTCCAGAACAAGGATCTCTGCACTGGTTCGCAGACGGCACTAATCAGAGTTTAGTTATCGTCTACACGCAGGCTATCATCTGACATGAAACATGTTTTTCATCTGAGATCAAACACTTACATAATTAAATGAGATGTTTTGTTGATTAACACAACCTCATGGAAACAATGCAATACCAGAGAAAACATGTCATAATTTCTTATTGTTTCATTGAGAAGACATCAAAAACTTGGACGCGTAGTATGTGCTTTATCACCAGTTCCAAACATCTTGAAACAGATGAAAGCACCCAGCCATAATGATGTACTCGCCCTCCTATTTATTATGACATATAATTACATAAAACACTGCAAAATCATATGAATGCCATGCTTGTAAAATATAAAATTTGGTAACTTGATCACAATGATCAACATTACTGGAAAGTCATAACTTTGAAAACGAATTTACTGGTGCATGAAGGTACGGTAATGGTCAATTAATAATAATAATAATAATAATAATAATAACTTTATTAATCTCCTCAAAAAGCTTTTCAGCTTAATTTACAATGTCAAATATCGAAGACTTAGTTTTCCAAAAATACTCTTAAAAAATGCTGTTTTATTTTTACTTTAAATACATCTAACTTAGTAATAGACTCAAACGCGTCTGGGAGACTATTCCACAGCTTTTGGCCTCTAACAGAGTGGTATATGTAGGCGGTCCCTATTCCTAGTGTTGCAGTTGTGCACTTTCGATCTGGTTTTACATTGTAAATAACTTCTGACAAAGATATGGAGGTGCAATTGGTTGATGCAGTTTTGTTTCTTTTAGCGGCTAAATTAATGTTAAACAAGATGACACTCAGCTTGATCGCTCTGACATTTCATTGTGAAATTACCTATGTTTGCACACTGGAGTCTCTTTTTGGTCCTTTTTGGATAATTGTTCAAATATGGTGCTCCGGCCGTTTATATTCTGCTTTTATATTACTCTTGTCAACTTACTTATTATTATTTTCACCTTTTTTATGTTTTGCAACACAATTATGAGAAGCAATGTTTTAGTATACGGACCTAACCTTCTTTTAAAGTCCGAATTTTCCGTTCTTTCGTTCTGTTTGGAGATAAGGACTTATGTAATATATTACGAACACTGTCAATTATAAGCCAGACGGTTTTTGAAAATTATTACTTCCACTAGCACCGTCTCAAATTTCTCAGTCCTCTACAATATTTTGGTCGAATAATTCAGAGCACCAAAATCTGCAAAATCGCAACTCGAAAAGATGCGCCAAAAGGTTATTCAAAGATCAGGCTTTAGCCGGTTTGTATGAAACGAGCCCGACCAGGTTTGAAAAGCTCTAAGCGTCTTACATTGATAAACAAAACTTAAAAGGTGTTGAATTCACCCGCATCTGAAGTCAAAAGTCTGACATTATCAATTTTTCCAGAATTTCACTACCCCTGTCCTTGATCGAAGTATGTAATTCTACGCTAAGCAAAACCAGAAGAGTTTCACCGTGCATGCAGATTTCGGCATAGATTAGAACTTAGATTGAATGCTCACTTCAAAACAGAAAGAAGAAACCCGAAAGGAAAAGAGCAGTTTTTGTCTTACCGTTTGATCCAAGCCATCTTCAAAATCAAGACCACCATCCCAGCCAGCTTTTCCGCGGGCCAGCGGCGAAAACATCTACTTAAATGACCATTAAAAAGTAGCATAAATGTTCTTGGCATTCTCTCTAGAACGCAACATCACGCCATCTTTGCTTCTTGCTAAATCACGTTCACACAACAAGACCTCGGTCGCCATGCCAATATGCTAATTTAAATAATGGCCGGTTAATAAGTTAATCTCCTGTGAAATACTGTAAGTGTTAGACGTACGAAAGGTTGCATCAGCTGCTTGAACGGTCACGAAAGCCTTACTGTTAAATGAACAGATAGTGGCTTTTGAATAAACATTTGTTCTTTTCACAAAAACTTTGCGAGCTACAAGCTTAAATTTAAGAATGGGTCCATTAGTATAAGCTTTTCGGTTTGTCTATACACTTCCGACATTGTTTTCAGACAGTGCCATATGTACCAAAAGGGTCTTGTTTCTAAAATGCTCAGCTACTTGGCCGGTTAGATTTCTGAAATTTCTCTTCAATTTCTCTGACCAGCAACACTCAGTGAATATAAAAATTGGATTCATCAGTCATTCATCAGTCACTTGTTTTTTGCTGAGCCAGTGTCGCTATGGAAAACTTTCACTTACATCTACGAACAACACACAAAACAAGTCGCAAGTCATGATAATGGTAATCCGGGGAAATCCTAGAAAATCTGAGGGTGTGTGCCCGCTAATATTACAGCCGGCTCGAAAGAAAACTCCATGGATAAACTTCTAAACTACTAAACCCCTCCCATTGCACTAATATTAGGGAGCTTAAGCAACAGCGTTTTTGAGCGACGGACGTCAACCGGAAATGGACGTTTTGCATCATTGGGCGGAGGTTTGGTTGAAACTCTCAGGTAAATCGTCCTTATAAGAGAAAAGAAACTTATCAATACAAATTTCCTAGCGTCAAGGCATATAGTAAGGGAGAAGACCTCACTTCCGGTTGACGTGCGTCGCTCAAAAACGTCTTTGCTTAAGCTCTCTATTATCTTAGCAAAGACACTTGAAATTGATACAGGTTCGATTTCGCTGCCGAAATTTCAGTTATCGTTACTTGATGTCAAACAATCAGTGAAAAATCGAATGCTGAAACAGGGTGTCGCATGTTGCCCTTCCTCGCAACACTTGGCTTACCGTCAATGACCGACTATAGCGCCTGGGCTTTTTTACTTTTTTGAAGACCTCTGAATCTAGAGAGCTAGGGACCCTTATTTCCGTAAATACACATTAACTGAGTAAACTAAAACGTACCTGTAAGAAGAAACACTAATCTGTATGTATTTACTTTCAAAGTCCTGTCTCCTCTAACCATCCAAGTCCTATTGTTTTATGTTTATTGTTTATCGTCATTTTTTTGCCATACACACAAAATAGAAAAATTAAGAAAAAAAAGATAAGGCAAGGAAGCCCAAGAAAGCCAATAAGGCTTATGAATAGAACCACCTTTTAAGATTATAATAATAATTAATCTAGAATTGAAAACGATAAATACATTCGCACATGTACGCTCCCGTAGTTTCCTCGAAAACCATACCCGATTCCAAATCAAAATAGGCAAAGTGTTTTCAGACCACCAAAACGGCCCATATACCCTTCCCTTTAGGGCGGCAAATACGTATATGGCTTATATAAGAGAGTACCCCCCGGGTCCTGACCCCTTTCATAGTTGTTAGAGACCGAGACCATGTCTAAAATGGGTGAAGAAGATAGCGTTTTTGTTAGGCTCTTGATTCAAGGAACCTCCACCAAGAATTTCTATTTTATACCCAGTCCGCGTTTTATACCTAGTCCGTGTTTTATACCCAGTCCGTATTTTCCAGTCCGCGTTTTATACCTAGTCCGTATTTTATACCCAGTCCGCAGTCCGTAGTCCGCAGTCCGCAGTCTACGTTTTATACTGACCGGTTTTCAATGCGAATGGGTTCAGCTTGAGTTTTAACTGGTTTCACGTTACCTTGACTCTCTGTAAGCCGGACACCTCGCTAAGACGAACAGTCCCGAAAGTGTCCGTCTTAGAGAGAGATGACTGATATTAAGTTAGAATGAAGAAAGGCGCTATTTCGAATATTAAAGGACCGCTTAAAAGGATCGGGAGAGTGCGAATTCGAGTATTTAGGTAATTAACCGCTCTTCCTAGCAATTGAATAATCTTTAAGATTAAACCTAAACTGTGCTGACGAAACTAATCTTCTTTCACTCACCGACTAAAACAAAACAAAAAACTGTGAGATTAAAGTAAAGTTTGAATATCTGGAAAAATGTCTGCCTCATGCCCAGACGTCTCTCTCACGATGAAAAGGAAGGCGGGAAGGAGACAACGGGAAGCCCCTGAGGGGGTGGCTGGAAAAATGTAGTAACCGGTATTCCACAGAAACAAATGTCGCATCCATCATTTGTCTGTCACTTTTGCGCAGCTTCAGTTTCATTCAGTACTGACCATGACCAAAAATGGGGGATTTGTAACTGCCATTTTAATATTAAAATATCCAGGCTGGGGGCAAGGAGTCCATCATGATAGCTGGGGGTGATAATAAGAAACGGCTACACGGTAACGCCAAAAATTAAACTGACATAAGAATGCGCTCATATATATACGAAATACAATAGCTTTAACAGCCCCGATACGCCAACAACCCCTATCTTTCCTTACACAAACTGGAACCGGCCAATCATCGAAACGAGCGGCAAGCCCCAAACTTAGAAGACTGAAAGAAGGTGAACGATACTTATAGCAACTCTACCCGCACTTCGCATTGACCTTAACGTATAAACGCTCCATTTTACCGCATTCATTGGACAAACAGACAGAAAAAATATCTGAAGGCCTGTGAACAGTTTGAAACTTCCACAACAGCTAGCTATTAACAGCCTGATTATTGAGTAGTAGAGAGTAGTAGCCTGAGCAGCTGGCGGGATCGTTATGCACGG
Organism: Porites divaricata; assembly: GCA_038088405.1. Classification (NCBI taxonomy): domain Eukaryota; kingdom Metazoa; phylum Cnidaria; class Anthozoa; order Scleractinia; family Poritidae; genus Porites; species Porites divaricata. The sequence continues at coordinate 42,842,979 of JBBMOI010000002.1, read as the reverse complement.
GGTATTTTCTTGGTAGCCTGTTCCAGGCTCTTAGATGCATGATGGGAAGATCGCACGCGAAAGTGAAAGGTGCGCGAAAGGAGGAGCGGGGCCGGGCGGGAAAAGGGAAAATTAAAAGAAAAGGAACCCTTCCTCTCCCCAGTTTCTCTCTTTTTTTCATATTCGTGCTTTCTCAATTCAGCGGACCCGACTACACCGGAGCCTAGAACAAGCTATTTTCTTGGTGGCACAGCCACCACGCCAAGCGAGCGACGAAACCGCGAGGACTTCAATTTTACTTGCTCCAATCTTAGCTCCACCGCCACAAAAAACTACAACACTCGCCCGCTAATCTCGCCAGTTACGTAGGCTGATTGAATCACTGACGTCTGTCTCAAGTCTGTCTCGAGTCTAATCCAAGGATCGACAAGGTGTTCTATTGTTTTCCTAAGAGATTTATTAAGTCTTATTAAGTTATTTAATACTTTAGGTTAGCCTCTCTATGTAATTGTTGTGTACTTCCTTTGTTTTATATTAGTTTAAATTCTATTTACTGTATAGTAGTGTTTTCACTGTTATTTAGTCCACCTATACATAAATCTTGTTTTGTAATTTGTCTTCAGCTCCCCCCGCCTCGATCAGTTTAGAAGCTATCTGCGGGTGGGAAAGTAATGTAATTAGTTATTTTTCAAATTTTAATAAAATTGTTGTTGTTGTTGTTGATTTAGTTGCGTGAATTTTGGCAACAGTACAATCGATTCATGAACGAATAGCAATTTTTTATCAGCATTTTTGCTAAACTTCTTTAATTGAATGGTGCAACATAACAAATTTCACTGACACGACTTCATTTTAGTTTATTGAATACACTTTTACATGTAAACCTATAATACAAGCATTTATCATTTTCGACTATCATATATACACACACAATAATCACCCAAGTACAGAAAACTAGATTATTAGTTTACTGTGTAAGCAGCAACATAACAATTTATTTTTGGCCCCTTGCAATAGAATAATAATTTGCAGTATCGATTAAAAAGGGCGTAGATAAATACATCACTTTTTTCTTAAATACATTCTATTACAACAAAGATATACATTCATGGCGGTAAAGACTACAAAACAGCAAACTTTTCTGATAATTCAACAATTTAGCACCGTAATGAAAAAGTATATTATTTTTTAAACCACATATATAGAATCAACTCTGGAATAAATTACCGTTTTCAAATTTCTATAGATTTTTATCAATTTCCAACAAACCAGGCCTCGTTAAAAAATTTCCTTAAAGAACTAAAAGAATCACAAATGTTTTACATGAAAGGCTGTTTTATAGCCCGACTGAATTACGGATGAACATATTCAACATGTTCAAAGTCGTTCCTAAAAACATACGGGAATATTTTAACAGAATGTTTTCATATCGAATAAAAGTTAGCCACAGTTCCCTGACCCTGGGGGTCCCTGTACTAAAGAACAGAGAGTGCTGGGCATCATGGGAGGGATGTATCATTCCCAGAAGACACCGTGCTAGAACAAGGAAGCTTGCTTGGGACGAGCCAGCATACATTGAAAGTGTTGATCCTCTTTTGGTCCGTAACCGGCGACAAGACAGTGTAAGTCCACCTGTCTCTAAAACTTATCAGATTTTACGGGCATATTCTACCTTACTTGTGGTCCGGCCACAAGGTAGAATATTGCGCGCCATAGTTTTTCGTGCACCCCTAAAGATTGTTGGGAGCAATACTGTGGAAGTACAGAAGCTAGTTTTATTTTTTACCGAAACTTCTCTAAATAAAAGTCATCTTGTATTTACCAGTTTGATTTCAACTTTGCGAGCAGATTTCAATCTTGATCTACTAGTGGGTCAGCTGACCTAAAACCGTAGCCGGTCCTCAAATGTTGCCGCTTCGAGTTGGAGGACGTGTTGAAACATGTAATAACATCGAGTGACCGTTGCGTTGAGTGTCTAGATTAAGCAATATCCCGTCTCTTGAGCTAGCAAGTTCAGAACTATATCTGCAGGAGGTACTACAGCATCAAAAGAAGAATTAATTCTAAGCCTAAGGTAACCAACATATGCAACAATAGGGAGTATCTACAAGTTACGTCAGGGAACGACTTCAATATACCATCAAATTGGTTTAAACAATAATTAAGATAAACCAAGTTGGAATTGTCTGCAGACAGCAGATCAGTGTTCGATACGCTGGCCGGACTAGCGCTAACAACAGAGTTTGGAAGTACTAACTCTGCGCTCCTTGCTAACCCTTGGATCTTGCCTCTGACTCAAGTAAGCACGTTGAAATGGCGGTCACGTCTGCAGTAGGGGACGCTAAAAAATGTCCTTCGATATATATTGTGCTAAATACATTTACACTCTAATAAATAAAGTCGGGTTTAAAATGGGAAAGCCTGAAGAAAACCTTACTTTCACCTAGACATGAAAAATGTCAAGAATTTTTTAACTCCTCTAAAATATCTTCATAAAATGGTGTAAATACTGCAATATTGTGACCGACTACACGCGCAAATCGGCCGGTAATTTCTGATAGTTCAGAGTTGACACAAGCTAGTCCCTGAGGAATGGTAGGTGAAGTGGATCTTCTATCTTGAGATGGTGAATAACGCGCAGCATCTCTTCTTTGATGGAGTAGACTCTTAATTCGGGTTAACATGAAGTCATACACCCGGCTGCCTACAAGGCGGAAAGAGAAATTCGCTTTAAATTTCATGAGGTAGAACTTATTTTACAGTTAGGAGAAAAAAACTTAAACCAAGCAAGTCATTAATCTCATACCCATATGAAATACAGTGGAAGCTCTCGTAAGGGGACACCCGCTTCGGGGCGAGAAAAAGGAGACCGTAACTTCGAGTAACTGTAGCTGGCCGCTCACAAGAATGGTTCTCGTATGCTGACACTAAAGGGATACGGGTTAAATGGCCGCCAACGGGAGCTTGCCCAGCTACAGCTCTGCTGGGAATGCAAAAAAAAAAACTGTTTGTAAAGTGTTAAGCTATACTATTGTTCTGATGGCGTTGCAATTTAGGCACAAGCATAAAATTCAAGTGGTGTTTGGAGGTGTAACCGGAAGTGTCTGTGAAAAAAAAGAAGAAAAAATAAACAGACACTGAGACTGATATAAATTCAGCCATTGCGACAAAGAGCGAAATAAAAAAAATAAAAATACAAAATTCAGAGGCCAATGACATTTCATCACTTCGCTTACGAGGAGCTTAAAAACAAAGCAAACACCTAACTCGTAAACCCTGAAGGCCAAATATTGAAACGTAGTGTTTAACAAAACCGCATTCTAAGTCATTTTCAATCTGCCCAACGATTTTATCTAAACATCATTTATTGTGAACAGTTTTATGAAAGCATGTAGAAAAGACTAGAAAAGCATTTATCTTCTTAAAACAACCCACCTAAGAAGAGATCTGGAGGTTCGCGGCTTAAGTTGGACTTCGTTTAAATATTTGGCCCTTAAAGTGTCCGCGGCCGCCTACGGGAATTGTCCGCTTGGGAATGTAAAAATACAGCGTTTTAACAGTGAAGCTCTGGTAAGCCGACACCCTCGAGACGAGACCTCTAACTCTGAAGAAGTGAAAGGATGATTATCAAATGCCCACTATCAGTTACTACTCACTTATTAAGTTAAATACAGTGTTATCTGGGAATGTTATTTCTTCAGTTTGTCCTTTCAGCATGTCTTTTTGTTGAGATGTGAGTTTGTTTAAACCTCTGTCATCTAGAAACTTTTCAGTTTCTCGTACAATCTGTTCATACAGTCCAAGAAGAGCGGATGGGAAGTCCCTAAAAGAAAAGAAATATAGTATGCTGAAATATTTTCTACGCAACATTTTAGTTATCGTAAATAAATAATCACTGTTATTATTCATACAAAACATTTCGCCGTTTCTGATTGGCTCCAATCCCCTGGCTAATTCTTTTTAGTAAAATCCAACTAGTGGTCTATTGTCAATGCTGCAGTCTGATTGGTTGAGCTACTACTAGGCTATATGTTATATCGAAAAGCGCCGGCTTTGAAAACCAAAACAATGGCGTCTGAATCGCGTTTAACTAGCTAAAGTTGTTTTGTCTCGATATTTTTTACCAACTAGTTGGATTTTACTAAAACAATTATTCCTCTCGCCCTCATGGCCTCTGACTCAATAGCCCATTCGGCCTTCGGCCTCATGGGCTATTGACTCAGAGTACATTCGGGCTCGAGGAATAATTGTTAAATAACCAACTGGTTCTTACCATATTTGGAAGATGCGAGCAATATACCATCGATTCGATGATGATATATTTGATTGGAAACGAGGCTGCTAAGGCAATAGACCATCGCCAAGCCGCCAAGCTGTTTATTCACGTGTGAACTAAGACAATTGGCGTTCACGGGAATCCGAAGACGAAATACCTGAATTTCTAACTAAATCTGAACGGAAGAAATACAAGAATACATTAAACATATCGCTCGAAGGATGTTATCTATTTTTGAGGAGTATCTACGAGGAAGAACATTTGTTTATATCCTGAAACTGTTCCAAGAAATAGGCTAAAGGTTTGAAGAAAGTCGACGAAGAGGTACTTAGAAACATTTTGACTGAATAATAAAACCTCGGCTTTCCTATGATGTGAAAAACTATGCAGATCTCGGAAGATGTTGTCCACCTCGGCCTTCAGCCTCGGTGGATAACATTCTCCTCGATCGACATAATTCTTTACATCCTACTTAGCCTCATTCAATAATTGCTAAGTATGATCGCTAAGTATAGCTGTCATAGCAAAGCGCGGGAAAACGCCTGTGAGCAGGTCACGTGATTTTGGTGTTACTCCTGATTTGATGAGAAAGAGGCACGAGATTTTTCTGCCAAACACATCGTTGAACAGTACAATCATCGGAAAATTAGTTCAATTTTTGACATGGACTAGCTAACGAAAATCCTTGGAGAAGTAACCTGCGATTAGGCGTTCTTTATTCCGGGAGAGAAAAAGTCGGCGATAGCAACTTAGGCCCGTTTCAAACGTCGTGCTACTGCCGTGTCGAAATCAATTGATCGAATTAAATTCGACTTTAGCACGGCACTACCACGACGTTTGAAACAAAGTCGTGCTACTGCAGTGTAGCACGGCAAGCCTTGCCGGGCTACACGGCAGTAGCTCGACTTGGTTTCAAACGTCGTGCTGTCGCCGTGCCGAACTCAATTCATAAATTACAAATGCATTAGAATACATTTAAAAGTTTGCTGAGCCGTCTCTTTATTGTTGTGTTTTGTTTTCGGCAACAGCCGTTCCATTCGACTGAATTAAATTCGACCCCTGAAACCAAGTCGTGCTAGTGTCGTGCTGCAGTCGAGCTACAGTCGAGCCAGCTTAGCACGGCAGCAGCACGACGTTTGAAACAGGCCTTACTAGAAGCCACGAAGCTGGGTGATCTTGACCCAGCTTTGAACAACCCGGCCCTGCATTTGGGACGCACAAACACTTATAAATGAGGTCTGTTATCCCGGGGGGGGGGGGGGGGAACTCCTAGAACCTTTTTGGTGGGAGTGTGCCGCCCGGTTCTTCAAATCCTGACCCTATTTCAGACCGAAAAATGTGATTTTCCACGCCCGTTTTCACACCTAAATACTAAAATCAGTTTTCCAACAAAGCATGGTCTCTAAGGAATCGTTTCTTCATTATCTAATCATTTAGCCTCCCCGCAGACGTCCTGTGGGGTTTGTTCGTCACGCATTCACTTCTCCCCCTGAGTTTATAATTCATATTTTTTTCAGAACAGCCGTTTTACGGAAAGTATTCAACATTAGATTCTCATAAAAACACTGTAATTTCTCATGTGGTTGCCTAATTGTCAAGATGGCTTCCAAAACAGCGACAAGGTCTATTGAACAAAGGATGGGCGCATGGGGGTATTCTGGTCAAATGAACTCAAGGCATGTTCTGACTCACCCCTCAGATACACCGTCCAGGAGAATATGAAGCACTTTCTTAAGACTGGTGAGATAAGCTGCATCTGAAGCTAGCTGTTGACCAACAGTGTTCAGTGTTACGAGTACAACTGAGGCAATTAGAGTGGTGCGGCGGATACTCCATCTCATCTCAGCCAATCGAAACTCGTCCATAATCAAAGTCTACAAACAAGAGAGGCGTAGATACTAATAAACAATAATTTGCAATTTCATCAAATGCATTGATACGGTTGACTGGGACCCTCTCCCCCTCGTGAAAGGCACAATAAATTCTGTGTCCTTTCTGTGTGCCCCCTGTATATACAGTGTATCTTCTCAGAGCTTCTCATATGAAATAATGTTACATTCTTAACTTTATAGTCAGATTATTGTCGTTATTATTATTTATTTATTTATTTTCTTTGACATATTTATGTTTTTCCTAGTATAGTGAACAATTTTTTTAGGAGTATTTTATTTTAATAAAAGGCATTATAAAGCACAAGGCAGGATTCTGACAGGTTAAATTGTGAATAAAAAAAGGAATGTGATATGTCCCATTGGCTCTGACATTTTGTGTGTTATCCCATCTCCACAGAAATTCAGAGGAATAGTGGATTGTGTGTGTTATACATTGTAATTTGCTCCCCGTCACTTCCAGAATTAGATGCCATAACAACTAGAATTTTTAGGCCGCAGTTGCTTAGAAGCCATGATGGCTCGCTCCAGGAAACCACTGGAAAAATTAGCCTGGGACCAGGCACCGTAGTGGGGAAAAAAGACAAAAAACAGGGTGAAACAGCTAAAATCGGCAAGCTAAACAAGCTTGCTTCTCTCACTGATTTTTTCCCCCTTGCTTAGTTTTTTTTGGCCTTTTTATCCCAGTGTGGAGCCTGGTTCCAGGCAATAAAAAAAACCTATCAGACTGAAATGACATTAGCATGAATGTACGTAACCACAAACATCCTCCCATTTTTTTTGGTATAGTAGTATAGAGACAGTTTTAGCCCAGTGATGCTCAGTGTTTATAAATACCATTATACCTCAGGGTAAGGCCAGCCTGGTTCACCAAAGATAATCCCTAAATATCCATGAACTAAAACATCTGATAAACTAGTGTCTTGTAGCTTCCTCTGAAAGTCTGTACTGTCTACTCCCTCTGCTGAGTTTTGTTCCGCAGTCCTGGGACTTGTCCCTGTTGCCACCTCTGCTCCTCTTTTTAGCCACACCTTAGTTGACATAAGACCAGCTGAAAAGTAAAAAAAACCGACTTAATTTTGTGTACTTGTAAGAAAAATAACCTAATCATGTACTAATGCCTGAGCCCAAAGAATAATAAAATAATGTCAATAATTAGGCTGCATTCATTCTGTATCCTACAGGGGGGGGGGGGGGGCAGAGGATTTTAGGGGGGGTTCTCAAATTTTTAGAGCAAAAAAAGGGGGGATATGAAAATTGTTTAAATATCTCCTGGGGGGATGCTCATTTTTTGTAAGATTCTGTCTAGTTTTTGTAAAAGTTTTAAAAAGTGAAAAAAGAAATGATAAGCAAGGATTGTAAGCAACAAGGGTACCTCTATTATTCTGAGAGACTATAGTACCTATTTTGAAGTTTTTCAAGCAGTGTGTCTGGCCTGTAGATGTAATGTTTCGATACAGTATAGAAAGTAAAACATCTAAAGTGGAAACATTTGACGTCACTAAAATTCAAACTAAAAAACTATCCATCCAGCAGCTGAAAACTAATTGTCAAACAAATTTTCGCTTCAAAAGGGTTCTTGTTTTGTGATAAAGTACGCTTGAATTTCTAAGCTTTTGCGTGATGCGGCATCTACATGATGGCCAAGAGAGCTAGCTGTCATGCAGGTTAAAAAAATGACTTATTTCAGGAAATTTTGCCATCTAAACAGTTCATGTACTGGAAAAAGTATTATTTTAATGTTTATGAGTTTCTCGAAGAATAAATTCACGCTTTTGTAGCAAAACTCGGTAACAGATGTTTCTGTTGGTTTCCGTCCGCCATGTTGGAGCTCATCCAGGTGAGCACCAGCATGGCGTCTCCATACAAATCTCTATAAATTTGGGTAAAACATTTCTTCGGATATCTCGTATACGAAATATTCCTCTGACTGGAATCTTGGCGAGGGTCTTTCCCTATGTATCTCCTTTCATTTTCCAGCTATTGGATAGTTTTGATTTTTATTTTCATCTATTTTGAATGGCGTGACCGTGCTGAAAACCAGCAATGAATTTTCTGTACCAGTTTGAAAGGGGTCTACATGCACCCAGTGCACCCCCTGCTATATCTGCCACTTGTCAAGACAACAAATAATTAGGCCATTAAGGTTAAAAAAGAAAAAGATATGACCATAAAATGTAGAACATTGTCATTTTCACTCATCTTTGTCATTATCCTCAACACTGTCAATCTCATCAGTCACCAACATCATTGTCAATATCATCAGCAGCAGCAGCCTTGTCACCAGCAACATTGTTATACTCATCATTGTCATCCTCATCATTATTGTCATCATCATTATTGTCATCATCATCCTCCAGTGCACATGTCGCACTTGAGAGGAATGATGCTGAACGGCTGGAAAATGAGGGTGAAGAGGATGGCAACAGTGGAGATGAATCCGTGGATGAGTGTGATAGTGAGAGTGATGATGATGATGAGGTTGTTGCTTTTGTCGACGAGAGTGACAGTGAAACGGAGGTTCCTGTCAATACTCCTGGTAGTACTTGTACATGAGCTGGCAGGCTATCTATACCTAATTCGCGCTACTTAGACTGGCTGGCATAGGTATGACATAAACAATCAAAGCTCTCTCGATGTTCTTATTAAACATGTCTCTTGAAATTTCAAACATATATAGTGTACTATTATACAGATATTTATTTTGATATTTCTTGTGAGGGAGGAGGGGCGGGTATTCATTTTTCGGCTGATTGCTTGGGGGGGATTATGAAAATTTGTATGGACCTTGGGGGGGATATAAAAAAACGAGCCACTGAAAAAAAAATTCTCTGCCCCCCCCTGTAGCATACATAATGAATGCAGCCTTAGCAATTATTGAATGAGGCTGAGAAGGATGTGAAGAATTAAGCAGATCTAGGTGAATGATAATGATAATCCACCAAGGCTGAAAGTCAAGGTGAATAACATTCTCCGAGTTCTGCACATATATCTTCACATCGTACGAAAGCCAAATTCAAAGCTGTTTAAATTATTCATTAAAAATGTTTCCAAGTATCTCCTCGTCGACTTTCTTCAAACCTTTAGTCTATTTCTCAACACTGTTTCAGGATATAAACGTATGTTTTTCCTTGTAGATACTCCTCAAAAAGTAAATAAAATCCATCAAGCGATATGTTTAGCTATAGCGTATTCTTGTAACTATTTCTTCCATTCAGATTTAGTCTGAAGTTCAGCTATTTTGTCTTCAGATTCCCGTGAACGTCATTTTTTTTTGGCTTGAGGATAGTCTATTTCCCTATGGCAAGCTGCTAAGCCTCACTTTAAATCAAATATACCACCAAACAACCTCATTTCCAAACAAAATTAACGTAATATTGAATCAATGGCATATTGCTCACATATTCCAAATATGGTAAGCGCCTGAGTTGGTAATGAAGAATTAGCTGGGGATTGGAGCCAATCAGAAATGGCAAAACATGCTGGCTTGATTTAAGTCACTTTTCACAGGTTCTGATATCCTACCCAAGGCATGTAAATTGAATAATTTAATGCTGCACAGCAACTGATAAGACAATGAGATTGTTTTTTCTTTACAAATATTATTGCCAATGCTTGCCATATACATGCATAACTTAAAAAAATATGCACAGTACTGACAAAACACTTATATTTATTATTTCATCCCATAAATTGTGTGCCCTTTATTCAAATACACATTAGAAACTTTTGGCATTTTGATGGGAGTTTTTACTGTACGGTACTTACCGGTATTATTAGATCTTGAATTCACAAATTAAATACAAATTCTTTGTTGTTAATTTACTTATTTACCTGGATTAGATTGAAGATAATCTTTAAACTTGTTTCTCTCATAATCAATAGACTGTTGCACTAGATGAGGCTTAATAGATTGAAGCTGAAAATTTGCCATGTCTACCTTCATTGCATCCATCAAACTAAACACTTCCCTAAAAAAAACATAATGACAAACAGCAAAGGAAAGATACTGTTTCACGTAATTTTCATCATTTCCAAGTGACAATAACTTGCAAGTCCAAAACCAAGGTTACACTGGAGAATCTCAAAAATGAACACTACCATTTAAGAAAAACTATCATTTCCTAACTTTATTAGAAGTCATGCAAACCCATGGGCCAATTTAATAATAATAATAACATTGCTTTGAACAATTGTTTGATGCAGTCACTTTAGGTTTCGGTCATCTGCTGTTTTCTATTTTAACAGTTCACTTTTGAACAGTTGTATAAGCTGCTGAGTGTCAAAATAAGCAGCCCCTATGTATTTAGTCTCAAATGATAAAGGACATTAAATCAATTCAAATCTCTACCTGATTTGGCATGTTCCAAATGTGTATAGTTACACATCTTGCAATGGAATAATTTTTTTAAACAGAATTGTTTCTTTTTATCGAAAAAATGTTTACCACTGAGAACAAGATCAACTGCATATTCTGGAAGATTATATCTGAAAAAAGAGATAAATACTTTGACAAGAAAAAATTGCTTTGTTTAGCACAAACAACTAAAATTTGTCATCTATACTCTATTATGCACTTCAAATTTTCTCTTACTTGAAAAGATCAACAAGATCCTCATTTTGAAGAATTTTCTTGGCTTGTTCATCCCTAGCAGGGGCACAAAGCTTGCTAAGTATACCAACTACAAACTGTGCTAGCCTTGAAATATCCAGAATACCATGACTAGCCTGCTGTTTTATTAGATCCAGGTCAAGAACCTCATTTATCTGTGCTCTTAGTGAATTGTGATGAGGAAGAAGCAGTGACAGCATACTCTGCAATAACAAGGGAAAGAAGAAACTTCAATAAGTGCATTATTTTCAACTTTACTATGACTTTTAGCATCGACATTTGATACGCTCATCATTTCCTGATAAGGTAAACAGAAACTGTGATCAATACTGAAAGTTAATAAAGTTCTATCAGTTATCTCTGGAAATTTTGGTCCCCACATGTACCAGATAATGGCTCAGTCAATTTCATGTCTGCTCATCCCTCTTGGGCATTTGTCCACAGTGGGGTGGGGCTGGGCAGTTCATACTAAAACCCCATGGTGGGGCTTTAAAAAATGTGTAAATGCCCCCACCCTGGGAAAACACAAAAATTGTTTTTCCTGTAAATATGAGCTGCAAATGCTATATTTAACAGGGCAATGTATAACTTAACGATAAATATATTATTTTCCGATATTTATCTAACAATAACAGTTCTTTCAAGACTATTTACTGTACAACTACACATTCATACCGCCTTTGGAAACTCTTGACAAAGATTGAGCTAGCTATGTGCTGTTTTTGGAGGACAACCTCTTTGTTACTTAGTCAGTTGAATCGATTGTGAGAGCAGGGTATACTTTATTCTCTGCTAATTTTAACATAACTGTTGTAGTCTGCCTTAAATAATAACAGATGACTCAGTTTGGCTTTCCTACAAAACTATATAAATCCTTAATTATGCATCTTTATATGTTTTGGATGTGCATCACGTCCTCTTCTCCTGTTTTCATGTACGACTTTGAGTAGGTGATGTAGCCAGAGTTAAACATTGAGCAAGAGACATCTTTTGACAATGATTAAATTAGTGAAATATTGAAAATAGAATGATCTTGACTGCTTCTAGAAGAATTGACATTATACACCCCCCCCCCCCCCCCCCCGGAAGTGGTTTTCTGACAATTCCCCACCACCAGGACTGACAAGATGATCGACAAATGCCCAACCATTACCCGAGGGACGACTAAACCATAAACTGTTGGAGACATTCTGTTTTAAAGACACTGCCAAAAAGAGCACCTTAACATAATTAAACTTGGCAAGTTTGAAAGTAATATATCTAAAGCAAGCAAAGTTATAGCTCTACAAAATCGCAAAATTTTACAGAGGTCTCCGTGGTGAGGGGCAGGCTGGTAACCCTCACAATATAAACATCTAAAAAAATTTTAAGACTTTACCAAGCTATGATATCTTCAATCTTTTGCAACAAATCATTCTCAAACTTGGCCAGGCTCTCTCTTCAGCAGTGCCAATGGATTTTCACTACCTGGTCCATATTGTAACTTGAAAAAAACCATCGAAGGGTCTATTTCCAGAAAATTTAAAGTTAATTTGTAAAGAAACAGTAACATTATTTGAATATTTATTGACACCCTTGCAAATGACATTCAGTTTTGATACAACAGGATCAGCTGTAATTACCTCTTTAACTTCCTCAATTAAAGCCATTGCCTGGCTAAAGACTGGTGGCTCCTGTTTAAGCTCTTCACGAAGCTTATCCCAAAATGCCTTATGAACAACATCCCTGACTTGCTTTTCGAGCCTGCAATGATTGACATGAAGTGATCACAAACACAGAGCAGTATCTGCATATAAATACGTATAAGCTGCTAAATACATTTTAGGGCAGATCCTTAGAAAATTAATGTAGAAGTGTTAAAAACTACTCTAACTGCTTAAAAGTTAAAATGAATTCACAGACTTTGGTTTAGAGCGATTTTCGTATGACCTTGAAAAAAGATTTCGGTAAGTGTTCGTTCTTTGTTTCATCAGCCAATGGATGAAAAGATCAAAACATGGCCTCTTTGTTTTCCCGCCAAAGAAACCCTAATATGGAGAAGGCATTGTTCGATTGGCCAATCGTGTTGCAGTATGACGTCAAAGAAATTTCTAGAAAGTTCTTCGGGCATGAAGTTTGTTTACCCGCGCGTTCGCTTAGCCAACCAAAACCCCGGTGCGTTTGTATCCGTTTCATACACCAATCAAATCGCTCTATTTCCGTTTGTTTGTTGTTTCTGTTTTGTTCGCGCGTTTTCATTTCAAGGTCATACGAAAATCACTCTATAAGGCAGGTTGGCCAAGGCCACAATAATTAATAATATTATTGACCTGCATTGGCAGTGCTTAATTAAGATAAACCTGGAGCACCAGCTGTAAATTTGTTTCTGCTTTGTTTTGGGCTTTAACAAAAATAAATAACTTGGGATGAAATGGGAGGCTCAGTTTTGACAATATTATAGGTGGGCCTGCTAAATTTATATAAAATTTTAGTTCTCGAAGGAGGAGGCAATAAAAGAGGTGAGGTTGATAGAGCTTTTTCTGCACACAGGTTGTGTAGGTTAAATCCAATCTCAGGTCAACCAGAATTCACCTTAGTTTGACTCAGAACTCTTGTTACATTTGGGTGTCTCACATCTCTTCTATTATGAAACATCTGCAATGCACGTTATGGTTTTTGTCTGTAACAGGATTCCTTTGTTTGTAATCTATTTATTATTGCCTGGAGTCTCAAAGACACAGTGGCATAGCCCCATAGTAATTTAAGGGACTACCCCCCTCCCTCTTGGGAAATAGCTACAACAAAATTTTGACATGGCGCTTGATCAATGACGCGACAATTATATTAGGGATTTCGAAATTTACATTGCACACTACAAGTGAAATAATTTTAGAGGGGATTACCCTGTTACATTATTTTATAGACCATTCCCAAAGCAAGGTGTGGGTAAACAAAATTCAGTGAACTTATCTGTATGAAATCCTCCATCCAAGGCTTGGTTTTGTACATTTCATTGTATATTATATGTAGCATTTATTATTTTTTTATTTCAGTTAATTTATGTTTTTTGTTTGTTTCACATTCATTAGCATATATTTTACCAAACCCCAAAACAACAGGGTCAATCCATTTGGGTGATCCAGATCAGGATCAAAGATCCAAGATCACTCGGATCATAGGAAATCAGAGGAACGAAGAATCCACCCTGGGAAAGAATTCAGTAGTTCCTTTAATGTACCATGAACCGAGTGACCTTGGATCACCAATCCTGATCTGGATCATCGCCAGGGAATGTACCCTGAAAATATAAAAAATTAACTGCAACATGTAATATTGAAATGGAATGAGTGTGCTATTTGAATGTCCAAACAAATAGTTTAAAGCTAGTAATAACCTGCTATGATGTTGCTTGGTTATAACATACAATAGAAAAATAAATAAAAATGGAAATGGCATTTTTTAATAATTATATAAGCTTAATTAGCCACATGTGTCAAAAGTGAAATGTGTTCAGAATGACGTTCAGAATAACTAATAACCTTTCTTTAATAATTGTCTTTACAAAAAGAAACTATAAAGAAATGGAAACTCTTTAGTGAATTGTCTCAAATGGAAGAAACTGTTATGAGCTTGTGTGGATATTATCTGTTTTCTTTAATAGCGAGTGCCTTTTATAGTTTGTAACGCAACTAAACCTCTCATCTGGTCTGACATGTCAGTGTTATTCATATACATGAAAATATATTCGGTCACTCGCACAAAAGGCAAGACACACAAAGAAGGCTCAAAGAGAAATTCATACAAAAAAATTTAAGAGCACTGTTTGTTACGAAAAGAGAGTAAAACGTAAATAGAAGTCTTACGAGTTTTCTGGAAGATCCGATTGAAGTTTGAACGAGTCGTCCATCAAAATTTCGTGAGCGAGAGCCATGTTTGTAATAATGTCCGCGGTGTTTCGTGGCGTAGTTTGCGTATTTTCGGGGTTATCTCCCTTATTTTGTGGCCCATTCATACTTAAAAGAACCAAGCTCCGACCTTTATATAGAAAAAAATACCGAACGGGTAGAATCTTTTCACAGCAGAATAAAATATTTCTGATAATTTACAGAATCACAGCAGAATCACAATAAACAAAGATCCTGAGCATGCGCGGGAAACCGCTGCCACAACCAGATTTACAACCATTCTCGTCCGTGGTAACCACTGGTCACTTGGTAACTACTGGTCGGTTACAAATTAAGCCGAGTGGCTCTGGGGACGAGAATGATTTACAGATAGCAATCTCGACCCAGAGCTCTTCTGCGCATGTAGAGGAGAGGGATCCAAACCCGTAAGCACTGGGGTCGAGAATGAACCAGATAGCAACCAGATTAAACAACCAGACTCCTCTCGCTTGATACCACAGGTAACCCAAGCTCCAACGACAGTCTCCACGGAGAGATAGTCTTTTTTTGCATTAGTTGATCATCACGTAGACTGCGAGTAGTCCCCCATTTTTCCTCAGGGATTATAGAGCGAGCGAAACGCGAGCAGCGCGCGTGAAAATCACCCCACGCGAGAAAAGGCGACACGCGGCGGGGAAAGGGACTGCTCGTAGTTTAATCATCACGCAATCAACTATCGGTAAACTCGAAAAAATTTCTCTTTTGAAAATTTTGTTAGTACGAGCTGAAAGAGCATACTAAAATTAGGTAACCTGTAAATTTTCAGCTATATGTCTCAAAAGTAGCCCTTGCAACGGCCGCCGGAAATTAGAAGGATTTGTATGAGAAAAATAGCTTTTACCACCCAGTCACGCTTGAATAATTTTCCATACAAATCCTTGCAAATTCTGAAATTTTTAAACTGTCGTTAAATCTTTCCCTTACTCATCTAAGGGCTCAAAGTGCCTTTTTAAGGAACTATTTCACGACAGTTTGAAAATTTCGAAATTTACAAGGATTTGTATGGAAAACCATTCAAACGTGACTGGTTGGCAAAATCAGTTTTTCTCATAGAAATCCTTTCAATTCTAAGCGGTTGCTGCAATCCCTACTTTTGAGATATACGGCTGAAAATTTATAGGTTACCTAATTTTCATCATATGCTCTTTCAGCTCGTGCTAACAAAATTTTCAAAAGCGAACTGTTTTCGTGTTTACCGAAAATTGATCGCGTGATCAACTAATCAAAAGGCCTATTCCAGTCTTTCCAGAGAATTAAACTTTTTAAATAATTCTATTTACTCTTAACTAACGTTATTATCTTTTAGGAATAAATAATGCTGGTTTGACATCCATGTGACAGTCCCATGTAGTCTGAACAGAAGATCCAGGCTTTATGGAGAGATCAGAATAAAGATTGTATTTTCACATGAAATCTTCCGTTGAAAAAAAGTTAGTTTTGACATGATTACTATTCTCAGCCTCGTTTTTTTATATACTTTACTGGAGTTCAAGCAAGGTGACTGAAAGACCACGTCGTCGAGAGGAGTGGGCGGGGAAGGGGGCTTGGCCATGGCATGATGTCACGTGCCTCGTGAGCTGCTGTTGATTGGTTCTAGCTCTGTCGCATGTCTCGTGATTATCACATTGCTCTAAGCAGTACAAATTTGCATATTTTCTTCGCGGTTTGCTCCTCGTAAAAAGATCTACAGCAGTACGGACAACTTGAAAATGGCCCCTACATTGGCGGTTTTTGTACTTCTTGTAGCTTCGGGTAAGTCTTTGTAACGCCTCGAAACGCTTTTGTACAACACTCTTTCGCCTAGAAAGTGAAATTTTCCGCAGCGTGATTTCGCTTCCTTGTGCGTGCAGCTTTGTGGCAATAGCTTTGACATATAAAGCTTGTGGTAGGTTTTAGGGCATGCTTCCAACTAAAGAACAATTTTTTTTACTTTCCATAAGATTTGCAGACATACGTTTTGTAAATAGTCCTCTCCCATTTAATAGTTCTCTACTTTTTTTAAAACTGCAAAGATTCTCGTATTACCTCTGAAGATTGGCTAAAATTGCATTCAGCTTATATAGCACCTTTCAGTTTCCACACCAAACCAGTTGCCAAACTCAAGAAATAGTTGGGAATCGCTATATGTTTGAGCGATCTGGTTAAGCTTATATCGATGAAAATGTTTTTCCCCTTCCTCTTTTTTAGAAAAAGAAAAGTGTAGCTGCCCCTTTTGTTTTTGTTTTTTTTTTCAGTCCGCTATAACTTTCTCTTTTTTTTTTTTTAAGCTAGTAGTTTCATGCTTGGAAGGAACCATAAGCGGAAGAACGTTGATTCTCAATTTTTTTTTAATATTAAGTTACCCAAAAATTACAGGGTTTTTCTGTAGTCATATGTTAGTTCTTATTGTCGGGGTTTGACATTGATGCAGGGTGCTCCAAAACAGGGTTTTCACTTAGAGAAGAAGATTGTGAAAGAGGCTCCATGTCTGAATAGAAAGTAGTCATTGGCTATTGCACGTTAGCTGTAGAATTCTGTGTAGTAAAAAGAGAAATCTCCAATCTCCGATGCTCAATGAACACCCTGCAAAACTTAGCTCAGACATGTAAACCTTTGACATGACCTGTCTGTGGAACAAGCACATTTTTAATTGGAAAAAATATACGGAAATAGTTGAAAATTGAATGCAAATTACCGTAGAATAATTTTACTTCTGTTAAGATGTAACTCATTCCCAGACTCCAAATTCACTTTGATAATGGCATAATCACAAAAAGTCCAAAAACAATGGTCCTGTTGATATGTCTTTTCTTGTGTGGTTTTGATTTTAAAATCTTTTGACATTTTGTAATTTCCTGGAATATATAAAACTCCCAACATAAAGGATAAGAAAGTAATCCCTCAAAAAGCAGATTCTAGAGTGCATGAGAAGGCAAATTGTTCAAAATGGCAAGTTGATTGGCCTTAATTGGAAGATAGTGTTTTTTCCTTTAATAATATATTTAATTTAGTTTACCTTGGGTTGGTTGGAGGTATTTGGCGGGTAACAAGAAGTCTGGGGAAATACAACCTTAACATTACTGGCCCAGCTGGTGGAGAGCTTCCAATGCTGCTTATCCACTTTAAAATCATGCTCATTACATAGACTTTGCCCCTCTTCATAATAATGACCTTATGTCAACAGCTGGTACTCAAGTTATTAAGTTAGTGGTACAGTTTTTGTGGGGGCAATTGTCATTTGAAGGTTAAATTGTGAACATGCAGCGCCAAAGTCTACCTCAAAGATTGAGAAACAGTAACTGTTATTATTAGCAGATAATAGTCACAGGACTTACTCTATCATTGACCCCTCACATGGTGGACCCCTCTGATATGAACACTTCTTTCCCTTGACTTCCTTTTTCAGAATTATGAGTGGTTCCACTTTATCTTGCAATCTAACCCTGCATTGAAATTGCCCTTGGTTGCTGGGTTGTCCAGAAAATTTAACCCTTTAGCCCTAAGAGTGATGAGCATGAAATGTTTCCTTATAATATCAATGCTTTAGAAAACATACATGTAGTGGTCATGGGAATTGAGCACACGATCAGTGAAGATGAGTCTAATTGATATTTCAACAAATTCTCCCCACTACTTCTATTGATAGGGTATAGGGACAGTAAATGAGAATGTCAGTTTTAATATTAGAGTTTAAAGGGTTTTAAAGTAGAAGGAGAAAAAAAATTTTTTTTCAATTATTGAAGTGAGAGGCCATCTACTGGAAAGAACAGCACAGGGCAATGATGGAACGCCTTTCATGCAGTACAGCCATGTTTTACATGAAGGGCCAGGCTCTTCTATGACAACTAGATGAAGATTTCTGCCAGATCATTGATGTTCAGGATATCCCTTCTTGGTAGTCGCAGGGCTTAAACACAATCTGGAGTTCTGTCTCTTTTTTTTCAATCCCTGCGGACCAGTGCTGACTACCGGTATATCCTAAATCACTGTGTGCCTAAACTGTGTAGTAACGTTCCTGTTCTATGCTTTGTAAAACCATCTTGTGAGATGCTACACTTGCAACTGCTACAGGGCCATAACATTAGTTTTTAAATTACTGTTCTTTATATGCATAAATTTTGGGCTGCCTGGGCACTCTTGGAACAGCTAACATGATTTGGTGAGAAAACAAGAAAAACAACAACAGAGTAATAAAATTTTAGGTTTTGAAGAGTTCCATGACAGTTGTAAATTTTGCATTTGATGTCCTTTTTTCAGTTGCTGCAACCCCCTTGGGACAAAGCAAGTGCTCCTGGGGTCCATCTTATTGGTGCCAGAGCTACAAACAAGCTGTTGAGTGTAAAGCATTGGAGCATTGCCGCAGTAAAGTGTGGGCTGTGAAAGATGATGTAATTATTTTGCTAATAGCTATATAGATAATATTATAGCTAAATTAAGCATCTTGGCTGAATGCTCCACAAAGAGCAATGAGTAGAAAGTGAGTTTGATCCAAAGGTTTTAAAAAAGAACACTTATTTTGTTGTATGCCATGTTTAACTGGGCTGGTAGGAGGAAGTGTCATCTCAGGACAATGAAGAAAATTGTATTTCTGTTTTGAATTTAAGAGTTACTGTAATTACTGGTATATTACTTTACTGTGAGGAGCGAGCCAAGATGGTGTGTGCTATCTAAACTGCAATTAGCAGTGTATGTATCGTTTATTTAGTGGTTTTGTGCTTAGCTCTGCTTGTCTTATTATAAAATGGTCATAAAACACACTTTTCAAAGACTGGCAATTAAATAACTAGTGCATTTGACTTTTGATTAACCGATTAACAAGCTGTAAAGAAACCTGATTTTAACTCAAGGTGGGCTTTGGTCAATTTTTGCCTTGTTAATATAGTTGCAGTATATGTCATTAACCTTGATGATACTTACGACATTTTCATTTCATTTAAAATTTGGCAGTGCTAGTAGGCCTTGCTAGACTTATTTAATCACAGGTTCATCACAATTTTGTAAGAATGCTGAGCCTTTCTATCTTCTTTCATTTTAGACTGCATGTGAGATTTGTGAACTGGTCATACCTCAAATCAAAGAATTCTTATCACAAAATGCTACCCAGGTAACTGTTTCAGTCTATTTACTTTCCCTTTTCATATTTAGCTAGAGTGTAATTGTAAATATAACTTAATGGGATTTTCATTTCCTGCAGTACAAAGAATATACAATTTATGCTTATTCAACAGTTTATTTTGTATCCAATTGCAGGAAGAGGTTATAACTGTGTTGGAGAAAACCTGTGATGATCTTGGACCTGAACTTTCAGGAATGGTAACTGAATATCTTACCATGTTTAACTAATCTTTAACCCTTTATCACAATTTAAGATCACATTATGGTGGTAGTAGAAAACAAAAAAACAATTCAATAATTGAAAATAGCACAAAATTCTGCACATTAGTTATGCTAAAATAAATTAAACAAATTGTATATGAGCAAAAATGTGACATAAATGCATTACTCACAAAAACAACTTTGGCGTGTTCTTCTTACCTTGCCTTGTGAAAAATACATCAGTAAAGACTTCTAAATTAAAATTCGCAAAATAGATTTATCATAAGAGACAGCCATCTTCGCCTACCAAGAAGTTTCTCAGATTTCGCCAGCAAAACATGAAGATAATAATTTATTATAAACGTAGCACTACTGTTAAAACTTTGTACTTTTACTTTTAAAATAGATGTTCTCAACATGCACAGTAAGCTGTACTCCAAACATTTTCAGCTGTGCACCTCAAATTTTGACAGTGTGCCTAAAAATTTATATCTGGTAGCACAAGTGCTCCCAAACTCAAATTTAAACTTTGAGCCCTGACATCGTCATATAAAAAGCTGGTCTTGCGAGGTCTTTGTACTTGCTATTATCTATTCAGTTATACCCATTTGTAAATGAGACCTGCAACTTGTTAGATTCATAACACTGACAATATATGTACATGCACTTTGATACATGCAGTGTGGAACAATTAAGGGTGTATTAGTGGCAAGAGCACTCAGCAATTTGACCTGCTTTTAATTTCCTGTTGCAACCCCACGTGTGCTTTTAGTTTGTTTGTTCTCTCGCTTGTGTTGAAAGGTTTCTTTCTCATGGTAATCCAGATTTTTCAAAACATCTCATTTTTGCAATTTTGAATACGTAAATAAACACATAGAGCAGGTTGATTATAGTTGTACGTAACTGATTATTTTTGTTGTTGTTTATTTTTTTTTTAGTGCAAATCTCTGGTAGATCAATATGAGCCTGTGATAATGAAAAATCTTCTTGCCCTGATAGTGAGTATTATCACTGAGAATAGTTAAAAGTTTCAGGGGATAAGTACTTGCAGGTACATGCTATGACTCAATCTAGATTCGATTATGATTGTGAACAAAAACCCACAATAACTTAATGAAGGGCCAGGTGCACAGAAAGGGTGTAAGTGATTCTAATCCACAAAGCATTTTGGGAAGACATGTTCAATCTAATGTTGCTGTGAGTCTGGAAACAGGGCTCAAATGTCAAATTGTGATTATCATCAGCACTCAACAAATGTGACCTTTTACAGGAAAACGTGCACTGTCGCTTTTCCGTTAAACGGCCAAAAACTAACATCTGATGAACAGCTTGTTAATGGCTCTTTAAAGCATTTTAACAGTTTGATTAATGCTTTTAATGAGTGAGCGAAAATTTCCAATGGCTTTGGAAAGTGTTTGAACAGATTGATTTTCCTAACTGTTTGCTTAACGTGTTGACTAAATGACATGTTCTTTGTGATTTTAAGTAATCTCTCTGTCTGTTTGTCTCAAATCAATGCATTGTCAGGCTTGAACCCTAAGAATTAGGTGAAATGACAAACAAAACTTACCGTGGCTCATTCCTCAAACTTCCAAACAGCGAACAAAGTTCTAACGACTTCCCTTAACACTTCGAATGTTTTCGGTGCAAAATTTGAATGACTTTTTCTAACGCCTTGAATGGTTTTCCTAATGCTTTTAACGGCAGGTTAAAAAATTGTAACGGTTTTTCAAACCCCTTTAATGATTTCCAAAGCCATTTTAATGCTAATCTAACGGGTTATAAATGCTTTTAGCTGTTAAACGGAAAATCTTTAGTGTACGTTTTCCTGGAGAAGGTCACAAATATGTCAGAAGCCATCTTGGAGACCTTGGTTCTCAGGATAGTGGTGAGAAAACTTGCTTTCCATTGACGTGGCAAGGGTTTGGATCCTGGGGGTAACACCCTTCATGGGCTGACTTTGCCATTGGTTGTTGCCCTTTCTCCAAGAGGTTTTTATCCGGGCTCTCCATTTTTCCCATCTCCTGGAAACCAACATTTCTAAATTTCAGTTTGATTCAGAATATTACAAAAATTAATATAGAGCCACTTTATGGATGCGCTACCAATGATATAAATTTTTTATTTTCTGTATAATTTTATTGAATTTTTATGGTATTATATTTTTTCTCCTTTATTTTTAGTCGGATCCCCAGCAAGCCTGCTCAGCTTTGGGGCTTTGCCAATCCAAGCAGAAGAAGATCATTGCTGCAAAACTTATCATGAGCACTTTACCGCTGGCAAAAAACTTCCTCCCTTTAAAACCTAAAAAAGCCATCCTCAAGTCAAAGCCTTACAAGGCTTCTCCTCAGTGTGTACTCTGCGAGTTTGTGATGACTGAACTCAAGACCTTGCTTAGCGAAAATGCAACACAAGTAATTATATATTTTGTTTTGAATAAAAACAAAATATTGATAGGTTATTTTTGATTATTTTTAATGAGGCATTTTCTGTTGTTCCCATCTGTGCAAATTTCTTCATAGGTGTCATAAAATAGGATGCAAACTTGCCAACCCAGTTTTAGATGTTAAAGGCCAAAAATGCTGACTTCAGGTTGAAATTTTTAACCTAGGTTGATTCTTGATTCTCAATTTCCTCTGTGTCCTATAGCTAGGAGACAAAGGAAATTGAGAATCAACCTACAATAAGTCAAAATTAACCTGTAACAAATACAACTTCTGTGGTCAATGATGTCATGACCATTACCCCAGGGGGTTCATTAAGGGCCGGGCACCGGGCAAATTGACCAGCTTTGAACACGACTTTGCCCGGCTGTTTTACATCTCAAAGAACTTCTTTTTACTACAAGGAGCGATCAAAAACAGTTTAAGTTACAATCGTGCCCTTTTCTTGATGAGTCTCGAGTGTAAAACATACTTTGCCGTGCAATTTCCACTGTATTACACGCGGCATGAAATCCCCTTGTTCGTTATGTGTTAAAAACAAGAATCGCCCCATAACCCATTGCGAAAAGAACTGTGCTTCATAAAGGACCACCTGAAATGTATCAGTGTTGCGAGCACCTGAGCATGGCCGCCCAGAAAAGAACGCGTTCAATAGCGGATTATTTTTCGGCTTCTACCAATGGGCCTCCAGTAGAGAAAAGGCTAAGAGATGAGTAGATTTCTTTGTGATTTAACCTTTTGCTTGCCTGTATATAGTGAATGGCTTAATCATCATGTTCAACGAAGCGAAGCGTGATTTTTATTCGTCTTATGGTTTACACCAATAAATTAATTTTCAGTGCATTCACGTTAAAACGGTGCTCCTCCCGTCTGGTCGTTGAGATTCACCTTCTTCGTCTCTCCAAATGTTTGTCTGCCGCACTTCATCTATTTTATAGAATAGACCAGACGGTTTCCGACGTCACTGACGGTGATTGTATGGGAATCTGATTTCAAATAATTTTCGTACAACTTCACTATTGAAGAAGTTATGAATTGAAAAATTAAGGCGGTAGGCAAAGGATTTTACAAACAAAACTTGAGGGATGTAGCTGTGCTAAGAAGCGTCCAGTCGTGTTTTGAATTTTCATACATTTCTTGTCATTTAAACCTTAGCGTGAGAACAACTTACAGACAAATGCATTTTTTAAATGTAATTTTCTTTCTATCGCAGCTTCATTTCTTTTTTTATTATTATTGTAAAATCCTTTGCCTAGAGCCTAAAGTTTCCAATTCATGAAGTTCTCCAGAGCGACGTTACACGAAAACTATTTGATATCGGATTCCAACACAAGCTTAGTTTTTTTGGTGACAATTATTTTTTAAGGATGGCGAAAAAAACACAAAAACAGCAAAAGTTAGAACCCGCAAGTAGACTCTGACCCTGACTCTGATTACGGCTCAGATGCCGACAGTGACTTTGAGTAAAGATTATTATGAGCAGAGCTATGAAAAGAGAACCAAAAAGTCCAATTTGCGTGGTGGGTATTGGTATCAAATCATGTTTAGAAAAGTTATCTTTTTTTGGTTGTTGAAAGTCATTGTCTGCAGCTTCAAAATGCAGGAAAACATATCCCTGCGACTATCGAATTTCAAAATTTTCCGGGGGAGCATGCCCCCGGACCCCCCTAGGAGGCAAGGCCCAGAGGGCCTTGCCAATTCTCTGCCCAGGTGTCAAACTCAGTTGCCCTCCTGTGCAAAACCTTAATGAACCCCCTGTTACCCCCCTGAGATTGGCAACAAATTAAAACTACCTGTACACAGCATTAATTGTACATAAAAAGGGTAACTTTGTGCTTGCTGATAATTTTGCAAAAATGGAACATGTGTTGTAGTCCACCTTTTTCACCAGTTATTTTCTTTTAACTAGTACGTATTTTTTTAATTTTTTTTAAATTGTGATGTCCACTAAACAATGCAAGATGAGTTGGAAATGTCCTTATTTTGCTTTAATTAAATTTTATTGTTTCTTGAATAAGCAGCATTTGAATATATTTATATAGATATTTGCGCCTTATAAGTTTTGAAATTATTATTATTATTATTATCGCATGTTTTTGTTCCACACTCACCTTCACCCATTCCCTAACACCTGGTTAAACCTTTTGCCCAGTTTAATGATTTAGTAGTTATATATAATATTGAAGACTCTGCTCGCAGGGTATGAAATTAATTGCTACACAAAAAAACTTCATTACCTAATGGGGATAAACAGGTCTTCTTAAAATTAGTCTGGTGCAGTACAGACTGTTTCTGCAGGCGTTAAATTTCAGAGATTTTAAACATGAGTAATAATGAGATGTTTAGTTGCTCTTAGGAGCGACAGATTTGTCACTCATAAGACTGGCACGCATTTACTTTCTTGTTCAATTTGCAAAGTCAATAATGTGTTTTATTTTATTTATTTTGCAGCAAGAAATAAAGGAGGCCTTGGAAGAGGTTTGCAGTTTGCTTCCTTCCACTGTAGAAAGTGAGGTAAATGTATGAAAGAGTTATTTTTGTTTGTATGCTTTCGTTTTCCATGGTTTTCTTCTGCACCATCTGACAAACTAAGTTAATCACATTTTTGGTCAATAAGTTGTAGATTTTAGTTCATGTAGTTACTAGTTGATATGTTTCGCAAATATAAGTACAGTTCAGTTTTTGTGCATGAATTGAATTTTTTGTGCCGCATAAGGGTAATTCAGCTTTGGGGCTGACACGCTGATTCCAGTGAATTTCTTTTTCTATCTACCATTTGCTATTAGTGAATTTACGTAACGGGATGAGAGAGGAAAGAAGACGGCAAACCTTGTGTGACAACCATGACAATAATTTGTTGAAAGAAAAAAACTTCACCTTCCTTTTAACTGATCATTCTGTAAAAGACCAGAAAATATTAATGTGAAGTGAAGATTTCGAAAAACACAAAATTTATAGCCTTATCACATTCCTCACACACAAGGGTTTTGCCATCCTCTTCTTCCTGCTGTCTTGTTGCATAAACTCACTATTGTATAATGAGGCCCTCTTGGGGATGTAATTATGTCCCTATAGTCTGAATTTTAAGTACAGCCATTACACATTATTGAGGGGAAGGCCATATCGATATATCCCTGTCAGTATTTAATGCATCTGTATGTCGTTTATCGCCTAACAGGGCCTCTATAATTTAATGTAGTGGCAGACCTCAGGAGACAGATAACAACACTTGGCGAAAAAAGGGGGTGAAAATTAGTGGATAGTCGGTAAACTCAATGGAGGGGAAGGTGATTACAAGTCAACAATGCTGTCACTTCTTGAAAATGCCAATCAGATAAAAAAGATGTCTTATAGGAAGGGTTTCCTTGATAACTGTGCCATAATGCTGTGTTATTTTTCTCCACAGTGCAAACAATTTGTGGAGCAGTACGAACAAGCCATTATTGACATCCTGGTTCAAGAACTTGATCCATCCATGGTTTGTACAGCTCTTGGCCTTTGTGCATCAAAGAAACATCAGAAAGGTAAAGGATGGCAATGTTCTGTCATTAAAATGATGAGCTACTTGAGGCTGCATTTAAGCTTTGGTGATATGATGATCTTAACACTTTGTGCTCTGTTTTAAATCCGAAGGGTCCCAGGTTGAGGCCTTGTCCTTGGAGTTTTTTAAAAATATTTTTATGTCTGTTATCTGTAGAAATACGGAAGACTTTAGAAAGATTTTGTTTAGATTTTCCATTGTATGGAATTGTTTTTATTATCAAACAACCTATACTGGACTATGTAACCAAACATAGCTAAGACAGAGACTATCCAACACAGTAAAGACGGTAATGACATTGACATGAAGGCTATAGTGGTGTTACGCTTAATCAAATTCTTGATTATGACCTTTCGGTTCAATTCATGATTCTTTGCTTCCACATTTCGATTTTGGTTCCATTCTTGCAGACCTTTTCCAGGGTGCCCTCAGTGAGTTATTACATTGTAAAATCAGAATCAAGACTTCTTTAAAATGTGCCTTTTTGATTGATGAGCAAAGACAATTGCAGTTCATCCACCATTTTGTGTTGCGTGGTTATAATGTTGTCCTTGAACAACCCCTTGAGAATTTCAAAATAAAGCAAACCATGCGCAACACGCTCTTTGTCAGGTTCTCAAACACGGTGACGAACGACAAAGCGACTGTGAATCCTCCTGTCCCTGTTACTATTCTCAAATTGAAGGTTTTGGGTTGGATGTTGTTTACATTACGCATTATGCATGTTATAAGAATTAAGAAACAATAATTTACATAATCAAATTAAAAGAATCGGAATCAAATTGAATTGCAAGGAATATGTGTCGTTACACCCCTAGAAGGTTATGCATTTGTTTGCTTCTACACAGAGATGCTTAGCTTCATTACATGTTGTCCTTGACTTCCCTCTTCCCTGGCATGTGTGGGATCATCACGCCTGTTGATAACAGTCCCAGCTGTGTTGAAACTGCATATGTTCTTGGGTTACAGAACTTTCTAATTGCTTCAGGCTATGGAACATGGCTGAATATTGGAGATAAGAGGCAATAGTTGTGTTAAAGAACTGGGGTCTTATTTTGATCTTTCAGCAATGGAGAAGCCTGTGGCTCTTGCTGTTGGAAGTAATGAGACTTGTGAAATCTGTGAAACTGTCATGACATATGTGAAGAATGCACTTGCTGACAATGCCACCAAGGTAACTTGTAAAGCTTAGCTTTCCTTAATATTTTTTTCAATTCTACCATTCATTAAAGATTGTAAAACAAGAAGCCCCTTACAGTGGCATTCAATCTCGCTTGCTTGAAGATAAGATCTAGAAATAAGGACGCAATTAATTCTACACAAAACAAAACAGATTTATGCGCTAAATGTTTTTTTACTTCCTATGTTATTGACATCGATAATTTTTACTTGTTTCTGAATTGATTTAGTATGCATGTTAGCAACGACCGAAAATATGTCTGCGGTCGCAGGCTGTATACATGTATAAATACACAAAAATTCAAGGGGCTCGATTCCAGAGGAATTGCATCATTGCCAGATATTGAAAAAGTGATTTACATAGCACGTCTTTTCAATCATTGCCAAAAATAAATTGCATGCTTATCCTTAGACTCATTTTCATACAGTAAAAGGTTACAACACCAGACCATCACAATTTTACCAATTCAGATTCTCATTTTTTCCGACCACTCAGTAGTGTTCACTTGCTCCAAAGTAATCAACGCTTCCAAGCAATAGAATTCGTGGACCAACATTTCTGAAAAGCTCTAAATTTAATCTTTCCTAAGCTTTCTTTGCAAAACATGCATGGCTTCCATCGTGCAACGATTCTTAGTCACAGTTTCCACGGTGTCTGCTAGGAATGCCTGGCACAATGACCCCCCATTTCTGACCCAAAAACAAAAGTGCCCCAGGGGGTACTTCCAGAAAAATTGCGTGGGGGTGTGCTGCACCCTTCCTGAAACCTTTCCCCTATTTCAGACCAAACTCTATGATTTTTCCTACCCTATTTCAGACCTGATCAAAAATTTGATACCCTATTTCAGACCTGAAGCCCTGAGCCCGCTGTGTGACCGGAGCGCGTGACAAGCTGTTACGGCACACACATGGTAGTTGATGTAAACATTATAAGGGAAATGGTCTTATCGCCAAATGATGAAGAAGTAGCTAATTCTTCTAATAAACATACCCAATTCAAGACTAGAGTGCACAAACCATACCCTATATCAGACCAAAATGGTCGAAATTGATACCCTATTTCAGACCAAAACGGCTAAAAAGCCATACCCTTTAGTGCAGCACATACCCATATAGCCTATAAAAGGAACTACCCCCGGGGCGAAAAACACGTTGCAGATTATGAGTCTTGCTGCCTACGCAGCGAGACTAATAACTGGTATATATGTTTTGCCAAGTTTATTTTTTGATTGTTTGTTGTTGTTGTTGTTTTCTCATGTTTTCTACGTTAAGCTAGGGTGTAGGTAGTATAGTACCCTGCAAGCAGAGGTTTTCCCTTGCATGGTGTTTATTGTTTACAAAGTCGTTTGCATCGCTGCTCAGTCGCATTGAAATAACTAAAATAAATAAATAATGATTTGAAGGTAGCACATCCACATAGTGGTTCTTCGTTTACCTGATTCCTGTTCGAATTTGAATTTGGAAATGTTGGTTTTTGAGGAGAGGGGAAAACCGGAGAACCCGGAGAAAAACCTCTTGGAGCAAAGGAGAGAACCAACAACAAACTCAACCCACATATGGCGTCGATGCCGGGATTTGAACCTGGGCCACATTGGTGGGAGGTGAGTGCTCTCACCACTGCGCCAGCCTTGCTCCCCTTGCATTGTGCTGATAAGCAACGTTAATGACTTTGTAAACGCTAAACGCCATGCAAGAGAGAAACCTCTGCTCCCAGGGTAGTAGTATAGGCACCATTGAACTATCAAAATATTATTGGATTCACTTGTTTGTTCTCCTTTGTTTTTTATTAGGAAGAGATCCTTAGTCTTATGAAAATGGTTTGCAACTACTTGCCATCCCAGATTGCTTCAGAGGTAATTTTGATTTGATATCATCTACACTAACTTGTGAACTGATTAAAATGAAGTATAATGATTTGATTAATTTGATTATGAAAACTATTTATTTGTCATTTTATTAGTGCAATGCTATTGTCTCAGAGTATGGCGAAGCCATTCTGGATCTGATTGCTGACTCTGATCCTCACGTTTTGTGCCAGGTATCAGTATTGTTTTCTTTATCTGCACCACAGTAGAATAGTCTTTACAGCGATGGATCCAGCAGGAGGTCCAGATGTCCTTAACCCTGTCATAGCCAAAAGTGATTAAAGTCAAACTGCAATAGAACTTCCAAATTTCGTTATGTAAAAACGCTGACAAATAACACCTTGTGAGAGAATTGGCAAAGAGGCTTTGTTCGTATGGTCACACCACAGGGTTTCATCCAGACTCAAAAATTAGAACCACCTGACAAGATTCAGTCTTTCAATCTCAGCTAGCGTGAAAGGTTAATTTTGAAGTTGTACCTATCAGACCTGTTTCAGGGTATGTTTTGGAAATTGACCAAAGGTAGATTATGTTTTAATGAGTACATGAAACAGAAAGAAAGTGCAAAAAAATTCCTTCATAACACAGAAAATTCACGCTTAATCTTATGCTGCATTATGCATCTGGGCCATGGGCATTTTTGCATAGATCATGGTATGCTTCAGAGTGAAACGTTTCTGCAATCAACCTGGTTGATTACAAGAATTTTTTTCCACACAATCGATGATAACTTGACCAAAACAAAGAGTGCAAAAAAAGATACCTAGGAACATAAAAACGGTTGTAGAAAATTTCCACTTAATCTCAAGTGGCTTTAATAGTGTAACCACACCCAATGCATGATTCATGAAGCCATCCTAAATTATGGTAATCTTAAGTAAGTCTCACAACAATGGACAATTTGTCCAACGTATGGTACAGGACATGGGAGTTGCAGCATTTCACCTGTGTTTCATGCGTGTAAATCTGCCATATTGCACGCAAATTACATGAGAAATACACGAAACACGCGTGTAAACAAAGAAACGCATGAACATTCGAGAAAATATTTGCTTGTAAAATTTTACCTTCGCATGTTATGGCTAAGTTAAAGAGGTCCTTTTAATTATTTCAAATCAGACAATAGTATGACAGCGTAACATTGTGAACTGTAATACACAATGTGTGAGAAAAATTGAAATTAGTAGAACGCTAGCAATGTCAGGTTGTTTTAAGGGAAAAGGCTGTTACAGTTGAAGGTGGAATGCCAAGCGAGTACTTGAAAATTTCCTTAACATCCGTTTGGCCCATTGTAAAAAAACACAGTTAAGAGGTGTCATTTCATATTTACTTTTCAGGAAATCGGTCTGTGTGATTCAGCTGTTGTAAAGAAGAAGGGCAGTGACTTCTGTTTCCTTGGTGCATCATTCTGGTGTGCTAGTGAGCAGAATGCTATCAACTGCAATGTAAGTTAATCGTATACTAAATGCATGACAAATGCAGTTAATAGAGTTTTGGTTTAGAAGGGTGGCGAGGGGAAGGAACAATGGAACCTTTTTTCAACTGATTAATTAGTGACTTCAAGTGGCCGAGCTTAGGAGACTCCTCTTAGTAGGTCTTTTGTTTTGCAATCCCCCCCCCCCCCCCTCCCAGCTTCGCTGTTACTGAGGTGGTACTTCCTTATTATACACACCATCAAGGTATGTGCAGTGCGGTACGGTTTTTAACCCCTTTTGATCTGAAATTGGGTATAGATTCTAACCTTTTGGGTCTGAAAAGGGTTTCTTTTTTTGTCATTCACTTCTTGAGTAGAGTGGTTCGGGTGTGAAATATGTTAGGAAAAAAAAACATTTTGTGGTCTGAAATAGGGAGATGCTCAGGCGCAGATCCAGGGGAGGTGAAATGGGTGAATTTTCACCCCCCTTTTTGTGAGCCCCCTTCTTTTTTTTTTTTGTCTTATCCCTCAAATATTGAAATAATATTTGATTTCTCTGGTTTCTCTGATTGAGGTGGAGAATGTGCATAAGCGATGACCGGTTCTACTAACCAATTTATTCATTTTGAGCCCACAAACACCTCAACCAGGCTTTGGTTCTATTACATTATAACAAAAATTCACCCCCCATTTCAAAATCCTGGATCCGCGCCTGATGTTTTATTATGTCACGCACTTCCGCATGAAGTGGCTGCCAAACCTAAACAACAATAATATTATATTCTTATATTTGCGCTTTGGACATACACTTGAGCAGAGAGCCACGTCACTAAAGTGAATTCAGTGGGGGCCTTGTTTCAGAGGGTCACACTAGTACACATACTTAATTCATGACTTAATTTGGTGTGTTCTTTATCTCCGTAGGCCTTGAAACACTGCACCGAACACGTGTGGAATTAGACCAAGCCTTTTGCTTTCTTTTTTTCTACTGCCCATTGATAAACTCAAAACTGTTATGCCAATAACGGAGAGGACTTTTGAAGCTCTAAGAGAATCTTTTGTATTAAGTTTAACTTAGTTATATTTTTACTTTTCTTCGTCTTTTTTGTAGCCTATTTTCCTTTTGATAAGCATTTTTTTGGTCAGTACAGTGGAAGCTCGAAAAGGTCAAAAGGACTGGCAAAATGTGTTCACTATAGCGAGGTTTCCTTATATCTAGGTTCTTTTACAACACTGCGGCGAAAAACAACAACGGTTGTACAACGGTTAAACGCGGATTACTAAAGCATTTTTTTTTTGTTTTATACATTTTGCTCTAAACCCGGTGAGTCTTCTATAAACAGCTAGTGTATGTAAACGAACTAACTAGTTTGTTTGTTACTTTTTTAACCTTTCGTAAAATAAAAAGAAGTGATTTTTTTTAGCGCTAACATTTGTTTGGAGTGAATTTATTTCCTTGATGGGTGAAAGTAGACAAACTGGCTGTCTGTCAACTAACTTTTCTTGTCGACATTTTTTACTGGCTTTTTCTCATTGTAGGGAAGTCGAGTGCGGAGTATGTACTTTTTTTACATTCAGTCAATCGATCTATTTAACAAATAGATTCCATGTTGCCGTGCGTCAGTTCAGTAATAGATCACAAATGAATTCAAAATGCAGTAAGAACAAAAAGTGGCTCAAAAGCCGCAGGCGAGTGTGTCGCTGATGTTCCCACCACATTTTGGCGTCTTCTGTGATCTATTGGAGAGATTAAGCATGGCGTTTACGACAAACGTGAATTTGTACCGCGTGACCAAGTTTACCATTCACTTGTCATTACTGTTCATTACAATTACACGAAAATCGGTAAATACACTTCAATTCTATCCATAAGAATTGTTTTTAAGCTGTTTTTATCTGTTCATTTCTCATTTTGAAAATTTATCAACTTCAATCTCACGTTACCCGTTTGCCGTAAACGTACGGCTACGTGGAATGTATTTCTTTTATGGCGATCGACTGAGACTCCTGGTGTTCGGTTTCTTTTTGCGAACTTTTTTTTTGCTTTTTTCCTTCTTCTTGCTTTTCGTATTTATCTACAGCCTCGTTAAGACCTCGTTCTATATTGTCATTCACCCAGTCGGTTAAAATAACTTCTAAATAAAAAAACGAAGAAAAAAAGTTGCCGATGATGACGTCATCTGTGCATCTAAACCCATTTGTTCAAAAGGCGCTATCCACTGGTTACCAACTGTAACGCCTGGACTATCCATGGTCTTCCACTATTGGCAGCCAGCCCCTAGATTAAAATAATAACCTATGACTGGCACAACAGGAAAGGAACGGGCACCCGTCACACTGGGAAACATTGGTGGAGAAAGAACCTCATGAGGTGAAAAAACCCAACATGAAGGAAAACTGGACGCGCCAATGAATCACATGATCAATGTAGCGAGCTACTGGGCATACGCATGCCAAAAGACCGCTGACCTCAGGCACTTGAGGCGCTCTTAGTTGTTAACTCCTCATTGCATTTCAATGCATTTCACAACTGCATCGCTAAAATGGAGGTTGGGTGTCTGGAGTATTCAGGGGCTTTCACTTTTGGCAGCCAGCCCCTAGCTTGAAATAATGCCCCCATGACTGGCACAACAGCGCAACCTAGCCATGAGTCCCCACACTAAGCCGAAGAGACCTCTGAGCCATGGCGCTAAGGCTCGGAGAATGGGCTCGTGGCTGGGAAACGCCCGCGGCCCCTAACGGCCAAACCCAAGGCACCTGAACGTATGTGCATGCTACCATCCGTGATAAGGTACCTGTTACTGAAACAGCCTCCCAGGCCAGGGATTCCTGCCCCCTGTAACTGGACGAGGGAAGACAGACGAGAACGAGTTAAAACTCGACCATGGGTGTTAATGAAGAGGGCCCTGGAAGATGTAAATATGCTAAGATAGCCGAAATTGGACAGAAAGGGGCCTGACCACGCCCCAGGTATATGACACATCCCTGGCGAAACGGATCGGTTTTAGAACTTCTGATGTAAACGCGAAGGCAGGAAGGATCAACCTCAGCATCTACTTGTAAGTCCTGAACGGTTACAGTAGATGGATGGGTCAAAGGTGGAGTTGACCGTAAACTCCCCAGCCCTTAGGAATCCAAAGAAACCTACGCAACAGGCACTCCACAGCAAGAAGTGCTCGGAGTTGTGTGTATATAAGGAATGCTGGATAATACACATGAGGTCGGCTGTCACTGGCTGGCGTTGTAGGAGAGTTGAGCCTCGATGGCGCTTAAAGCCCCGTAGAAGACGCCGAAGTTGGAGGCAGTTCGCCAAGAGATCAGAGAAACCCTGATCGATGTGCAAGGACCGTATCGCCGAGAGATAGACCTTTATTGAGGGGAGATGCTAACGATCCGCAAGGTGGGAACAAAAACGCAGCAAGGTCTGTTCATTAGTGGGCAGTAAAGAACTATTTGAACTGACATGGCCATCTAAAGTACAGAAATACATGAACTGACGCTGCGCTGAACAATACACCCGTCGGGTTGAGGGAGCCACACCACTTGTGAGATAAAATTGGCACTTTTGGTCTAAATTACAGGCAGCAGGGCCAAGACCAAAGGAGGTACTGGCGTTGCTGTGGGCAGCGCATAAGGAGCGAGCTAATGGAACTAGCTGAAATTCAAAACGAGAAATGGCGTCAGCTATGGCATTTGATTTTCCGACAGCTTGACGAGCAGTAAACACAAAGGAATGCCGGGCCGCCAACAGGGAGAGGTGACGAAGCAGCACCATCATGTTCATGTACCGGACCGCAACACCTCGACCACTGCAGTGTTGTCAGAACAGAATTCCATCCGCTTTGCAGACCACTGATGAACCCAAAGGGACGCCACCAAAACAATCGGAAAAGATCTTTGTAGGCAATGGA
This sequence comes from Porites divaricata, assembly GCA_038088405.1. Lineage (NCBI taxonomy): Eukaryota > Metazoa > Cnidaria > Anthozoa > Scleractinia > Poritidae > Porites > Porites divaricata. Next base: position 42,808,651 of record JBBMOI010000002.1, on the reverse strand, counting down.
TAAGGGCATCTGGAGCCCAGCGAGGGGACCACGGAAAACTGTACCCGTTCCATGACTGGAAGAATTCGAGCCACCACGACAAATCCAAATGAAATTCTCTATTAAGCCTTATAGGATGGTCCTCTCTGCGAAAAGTTGATGGCAGATTGATCATATGTCAGACGAAGGTATGGCGACCAGAAGGGACGACTTTGAATCCGTTTTGAAGATTGCTAATTAAAAACTCCAACTCCTTCCGTGTGCAACGGCGTTTTTGTGACCAGGAGACCAGTAGTGTGTGGATACGATCAAATTTTTTCTTGCGCGGGAGGCGTGCCTACAATAGGAGGGAGTCGAGGAGAGTGGAGGGGCCCTCCAACTTGTCAGGCTGAAGGGAAATCCCCCAATTCCCGAATTGCTGAATACAAGTATCTAGGTTACGTTGGCACGTCTGAGAATTAGGAAGACCCAGGGTGTGGAAATTGTCGAAATAATGAAGGGGAAAGCTCACATCATACTTTTTTCGAGGACCCACTCCGCCAGGTCCGCAACGGAAGAAAAAATATAAGGCCCTGAACGTAAACCAAAAGACAAGGCCATGTCCACAAAGTAATTTCCTTGCCACTGCATGCCAAGAAGATCACGATCATCAGGGTGTACAGAAATAATGCGATAGGCACTTTCCACATCAAACTTAGTACGTTAAGTACCCCGGCCGAGTGACATGATCCCGTCAATAATGTCATCCACTTTCATATATTCCGTGAAAGGGTCTTTTTTTAATGCCGTCATTCACGCTGTCACCATCAGGAGTAGAAAGATCCCGAATCATGCGCCATTTGCGTGGCTTGTGTTTTGGAGGGATGACTCCAAAACGGCTGGTGTGAAGGTTAGGTAACGGGAGGGGAAGAGAAGGAGCCAGCAACGCGACCCTTAGCTAACTCAGTGTGAAGGTTGTCGTCAATGACCGAGGGCTGAAGACTAGCAGAGAGCATATTTTGTGTGGCCGACTTTAAGAAGACCGAAGCAGGGTTGAAACCAAAACGAAACACATTCTGAAGACCATCCAAGACATAGGTTACAAAAGGTTGATCTGGTTGTGTGAACACTTCCTGGCGTAATTTTTCCACTCTTATAGGAGAAACTTTGTGGGGAGGAAGTAGCCGCTGATTTGATGATAGAGCCAACGCAGATGAGCAGGAATCATTGAAAGAATTACACGAAATTCGGGGCAGTCCAATCTTCTGCTGGGAATCAACACCAGTTAACGCAACCGTGGAATAAGAAACAGTCAAACAACCACTAATGCTATTTACGCAAGGGGGGCTGCAACCTGCAAGGCAACCTTGTTGTTAACGCAGACGGCGTTTTCCCCCGGACGGAGTGAGGAACCCCTTGTAGGCTCGCAAGGGGCAGTTGGTAAGTGGATTTTGACCATCCCATCGTTCGCAGAGATGACGATACTGACATTGACCCAGAGACAACATTCCAGTATCGACAATACTGAATGGGGTCGAAGGAATACTTAAGCGGGACGTTCGACGAAGCTGAGCATGATGGGGCAGAGAAGTCGAGCGAGGGATTGACCAGTAACGGTCCCGGACGCACGAGTGTGAAAGTTGTATAAATCCAGGTTCATCTTAGACCAATCGGCTATTAGAGAGGCTGAAGCATCCTTCCTGAATGTCGTGTCAAAAATCAACCAAGCTGGTCCAAGAAACTGACAAGGCGTGTAGAGGATCAGTAACTTATACTGAGTAGTATCCTGCCAGCAAGAAGGGCAAGTATTGCATGCAGAAGATCCACTGGTAAATGATAAAGGCCTGAGTCCTTGTGAGACTGTAGGTGATCTCTACCACCCTTTTCTTCGCAGGGGCAACAAGTGTATATAGTTTACAATCCAAATAGGTAAGAGGCTCGGCCTCTTGGGCGCGTATGTTCTCCGCCAGGAGATCCGCAAGCTCGGCGAAGGCGCCAGTAGTTATTTTGGCTACCAGTTTCCCCAGGATTGGCAAGTAACCGGGGCCAACTACAAACACTTTCCCGACCGAAGGCTCCAAGGTCGGGATGCTGGTCGACGGTACCAAGGACGAATCGAACAAGGATGGTGCCCGCGAAGCCGGGGCGAGCGGCTGAGAAGCACTAGGGACCAAGGGAATACCAACAGACGAATATTAAGTGGAAAGAAACGACGGTACAGTCATGCTACCTGCAAAAGAAGACGAGCGAAAACCAGGCGAGGTCGATGTATAATTTGACGGCACATTTATCGCGGAAGAAGCCGCGCCGGAGTTGCCAGACGTAGTGCTGGAGGAATTTGTCGCTCCGTTCTCCCGAAAAGCCGCCAACATCTGAGGAGCGACTGCTGAAAGGCTTGGGAAACGGCCTGTAACAGAGTCTCCGCTGAGATGGCGACTGAAGAGGGTTAAAGTTTATTAACGCTTAGCTCAGTTGGGAGAGCACCAGTCTACAGAGCCGGAGGTCGTGGATTCAAACCCCGGTCGGACCAGAAACAAGGGTCTTTAAAAAACTGGTGAGATCATGTTGGCTGTGATTTGAGTTCTTGCCTTAGTTAAGATGATCGCGTCATTGGGCAGTGACGTTAAGCCTTTGGACTTGTTTCCTTCATTCTTCTTTCATTGGTCAAAATCGAAGGGGACGTAAAAGAACCCACAATACCGTTCAAAAAGTGTAGGGGAAGTTTCCCCTGTGGTGTGGTCTACCTTTCGCGCATCATGCATCATTTATATCATGGGCTGTGGGTGGGTAACAGTAAGCTCATAAATGGACTGATAGCGGCTGCCACTGGAGCCCTTGAATGCTGACGTCCGAGCTTACTGTAGCCTGCGAAGCGCAGACGTATTTCCGGTCGTCACTTCTCTCCCTCGAGGGAGAGAATTGACGACCAGAAATACGTCTGCGCTTCGCAGGCTAAGCTTACTGTTAACATGTGAATATGTAAATAGGGCGCGTCTTGTTGTCCTCTAATCCACGATATTACATTACATTAACAAATTTTAGCCACCTCCATGTCTAGGGTGAGCAAAATACTCTACAATCTACCTTTTGACTTAATTCGTGCAAGGCCCACAAAAACTAAGTAAAGCCCTCAAATAAATCAGCCCTTTGCCCCATATTACCAGTCTTGCAGCGTATTCAGTTCGGTTTTAAGTAAAGCCCCCCACCCCCTCTCCCACAGGGCTTCCCAAGGTAATACATACATACTTTATTGTTACCTCCCCAAAGGGGCTTTTAAGGAACAATGATTATAAAAACCGAGGCAATATAGATCTTCAAGTCCCGTGAACCAGAGAATATTAAAACGTACTGGAATCAGATCTAGAAATACTTGCCGTGTATTCTATGCTATAAAGACAAATTCGCGGGATAAAATGTGACTCTGGTCTGAACTTAAAAAATGGAAGAATTAAAAAAATATATGTATTTTTGAATTCAGGATATCACACAACTTTAGAGAGATCATTCAGTCGGTACTTTGGTGCAGTATCCCACTCAGGAGTTGCTCGTACCAGACATCACGTGACTGTAACGCGTGGAAAGTTTTATATCATATGATCGACCATGATCATCACCAATTCCAACCCGTACCAACTCTGCTGCATCAGCTCTAGATTTAGTCTGCAGCGCAGGCCCGCTCGGATTACGATGTGGTTGAGTCAAAGAAGGAAGGTTATTTTTAGGGGGAACAGTACAGTGCTGCCCGGTGCCCCCAAATTCCCTGAGCTCCCGAACTACAGGCTATCAAGATCTAGAGACTTCTCTCTTACATACTCACGAATACCTTGATAAAAATGCTATTCAAATAGTATATAGGTAGGGACATAAGAATAATTCATGATGGGAAACAGATGAATGGTTCCCAGGTGAAACTGAAATCACGATGTTTCGTTCTTCAGTCAAGTGCACCCTGGACGCGCAGAGGAAATAACCGTTTAAAAATTGCTTCTCGATGTAGGAAACACCCTTTTTGCTTATGGTTTTGCAAAAGGTTAACTAGAAGCAGTTGTAATTTTTAAACAAACTTTTATGAAACTCTCTCCATGTTTCAAATTTCCTTCTGTTTCAACTACTGAGAACTTCAGGCGCGAAAAGTCACGAAGTCACGAAATTCGCCAATTCCTTGTACCTAGATAGAGACAATACTCGCACCCCCCTCTAGTGCCTTATAACGAATTGCTTGAACAGTTGTGAGAAAACCATTACTGATCGTGAAAAATTAGGAAGAAATCTTCAATATAAATTCGTATAAACCATTTTTGTTTCTCAAAATATTCTACTTCAATTCAGTTAGGTGCATTCTGACTCTTAGAGGAAGATTCTAAATAATAGTTCGTAAGGAATTTCAAAATTTTGATGAAACATTGAAGATTGCAAGTAACCTCTTACTACCTGTGAGCTCAGCGCTTTAGTGAGCTGGATCTCGTGTTTGAAGTAAAAGTTCAGGCTCGAGGTGATGAATGCGATCGTGTTATACTGTTTGAAATGGGGGAATTTCCTCGCTTATGGAACCGTTTCTTGTGGTAACGTTATTACCAGCGTACAAAGGGAATAATTCTGTTGGCTGTGCTGCTTATTTTGGAATCGAAAACATTGTTATACCTGGCGTAGAACGGCTTTTAGACCAAGAAGCGGGAAGGAGAGCGGTTGTGGCGCATTCAATAATTTTTCTGGCTTTTACTGTGGAAGTTTGAGTAAATTGTCAAGGAACAAGTCAATTTGTTTGTGTACGGACATCCCTTTGTGTGTTTTTGCGACCAGCCGTATGCGGCGATTCACCTTTCATGCAGTTTTGCTTTTATTTATGATGGACTGAGGTAATCGATTCATTGACAATGGCCGTGGTCCAGTGGTCGCGTAAATTCTGGCGAAAACTTTGAGGAATTTGGCTAAGAACGATTTTTAAATCTTATTGAATTTGAATTGCCTTTACTCTGGAGCTAGTATTGGATAATTTTTTGCGCGAGAAGTTTAGAAAAGCAGAGATTTGTTGGCCTGTTTTGGATCCGTTGTATGGATCGGCGAGATTCCGTGATTGGTTCACTGGAGTAAGAGTCGAAATTTAAAACTCCCTCCTTTTTACTGGCATACAACTTTGTGCTTCATTACAAGGGGTGATTGAACCAGGAACACCATGTTTCAACCTTCGCATTTTCAAAAAATGGCCCAACATTTGGGTGTAGACTCTCTAACCTACGAGAAAGAGTACAATGCATTCATGACAAAGTTGAAGAACTTCCACGAGTCCAAAGGGTGAGCTAAGTGAATTTTTGGAGGTTTCTTGCCACGGATATTTTGTGTGTTATTTCCGCAATACTTGAAGATAATTTTATCCTATACTTTGTCGCTTAGGACGCCGTTTAGACGTTTGCCGTGGTTAGGAGGGCAATATTTGGACTTGTATCTTCTGTACCGTAAAGTTACATTGGCCGGTGGTTGGGTGAAGGTAGGTGGCTAGATTCCCGCGTTTTGTTCAAATTTTATAATGGTCCTCGTCGATTCTTTCATCTTACGAACCACTGAGTTGTGACTTGAACGGTATCTGTCCATATCCTAGGTCACGGAAGGAAAAACTTGGCGAGACATCGCCGAAGTTTTTAATTTACCGCCGACCTGTACAAATGCTGCTTTCGCTTTACGGCAACATTATTCTCGGTAAGTGAAACACAAGCCTTCCATTCACGTCCAAAGTTGTGTACATTTAGGACTCTAACCTTTCAATTAACTGACGTTTGAAGAACATTTAAGCGATACGTTACGCCTGTACCTCAATGGTGCATTTTGGCTGACAAAAGTCACATTCCCTCGAGCACGGATCTCTGTAACGATTCTTGTATAGTCACGTTACAACGAGTGTAAGATCATACACATGGAAAAGTTCCGTTAGCCACATAAAATCTGTTATTTGCCTTGACATTTTCTCCATCGTAATGCAAGGTGCATTTCATTTGTTTGCCAGCACTGGAATTTTTGAACGGTCTGTGAAAGTCTGGGAAACAAAGTTAGGTCTTCATGCCTAGGGATGCCTTGATAATAACTGTTTCTTTTAGCAATGTATTTCCCTAAAATTCTCGTAAGCTTAATCTTTTACATAATTTTATGATTGATTTGTTTTCACGGGGATATTTCCGGTATTCTTGACTCTAGCAATGATATTCCTTCAAAATAATATGTATCCTTGTTGAAAGATATCGGATAAAGAAAGAAAACACCACTGACAATGGACTACTATTTCTTTGTGTGTGACTATGTGCATTGTTATCGAATTTTTTTTATCGAGCTGAAAACTTCACGACTTCTTGTCGTTCGTGGTTTTAGCTTTACCCTAAAAAAGAAATAATTCCTTTGAGCAATGCAGGAAGTAAGCCTTGAAATGGTTTTATAGCATTAAATCTCATTATGCAAATGAAAACGTGCTACATAAAACAATATATTATTATTGTCCATTAGTTTGGCCCAAGTCGAACATCGAGGCTTTCGTACGTTTGTACGAAACACATACGAAGTGAAGGTTTTTGAGAGAACTATCCAGAGATTAAGTAAGATAACTTTTACACAAGCACATTTTTTTAGCCTCTTATTTTAGTAGATACAATAAGCTTGGCACAACTCATTCAAGAATTTTGATAGAGAAAGAGGAGATTTCTGTTGCCAAGTAAAGGGAAATACCCAGTTTAAAAGCTTACACGATTTTTGAACGTTCTTATTCCAAAAACTTCTTCACTTGCACATTTCTATTGAGAAAATAGAAGGAAAAACTACAGTGATTAAGAAATGCATCTCAGTTTTAATAATTGTTACTAATTCTAAAAATCAATGTTTACATTTGATGTCATACCCCTGGTTGCTGGTAAAATTAAAGCTTGTGTTGTCATATCAGTGAAAAAGTTCTTGAACTTCTATATATACAAGTTGTAATTTCTTTTATATTTCTGCATATTAATTTGTTTCATTTCATCCATTAAAAAAAATGTGGTAACAAAAGAAGTTCTTGAGACAGAGCAGACAGAACAGTGTTTCAAAGCTGCTTATTTTCTTCTTGAATGATTATTAAATGGCAACAAAATTATTCTTGCATGTTCAAGGAAAAAAAATTCAGGGTAAAGTCTACAACAGGTGCAATGAATGGCAAATAGTGACTAATGGTTTATTAAGTAGCCAGATGACTATTGTTAAATGATAAGCCTGGGTATTTCAGAGTATGTGGTATTTGGTCAGTTTAATTCTAGTGAGTAGAAAAAGAGCATTTTACTTGTGTTTTTTTGTCAGTACTAAATGGAGTAGGGGTGTGGTAGGGGCATTTTTGCTGTTTTTTAATTATAGTTTACTGGAAAATGAAAAACCATTCTGTGAATTGTAACTCGAGTGCTCTCTGTGAAATGATAAATGCTTAGATCTCTGATTGTTAATTGTGAATACACTGATATTGAAGAAAATAAATCGGGCCTCTGTAGCTTGATTTAACTCATTGTAGCTTTTTGTTTGGTAGGTAGCTTATAGTGGGCAAGCCATACAACTCAAAATTTGAGTTGAGCTAAACTAGTTCTACCACCACTGAAGTGAAGTGCTCAAAGCACTTTAGAAATTGTTACTGTAACTATTTGTTTGACGTTTGTTTTCTGAGAATCAAGTGTCATGATTTGGGAAATATAAAATATTTTTGCATTTCATGAGTCAGACTGTCGTGTGTTTTGCAAAGCTTCAAGACATCGTAGAGACCATAAGAAAGTAATGAAAGTTGCTGGTCTTGTCATGATGGGTTTTGAGCTCTTGAAAACCTCCCACTCCCTTTCCCCCTCCAATAATACAGAGCTGGAGTGAGTGATCTTATATACCTTATTTTCACTTTATTTTGCGAGTATTAAATTTTGTGATTTGTCCCGAATTGTGAAACTCGCGAAATTGAAAACTCTCGAAATTAAGTGAGAATAAGATATATGCAGGGCTTCTGATATTTCGCACGGTCGTGGTGAAATTCAGGTTTTTCCGCGAAATTCCCTAAAAAAAACGCGAAATACCGCAAAATCCGCCAGAAATCTTTCCAAATACATGTTGGCAAAACATATTTCATACTTATCTTGGCTATTAGACCTGTTTTATTCACCCCAAACATCCAAATTTATCTTGATACTTTTAGGAGTGTAACGATACATCGAAATATCGATGTATCGCGATAGCGAGTGTCCCGATAGCGACGCATCGATTGCAAATCCAACTATCGATAACAATTGCGATAGTTTCGACAACTATCGATAGTTTCGATAGTTTTTGAATAAATCAAAATAGTCCACTGTAGCTTTCTTCTTTAACAGAGAAACACGTCAGAATCTATGTTCGCTGCTTGTTTGCGCTGTCACAACAAAAGGAGCACGAAATATATAAACTTTAAACTTCTCCGCCATGTTTGTTTTGAAGAAAACAAGATGCTGTACCCCCTCTAGGATAATTGACTGCTTAAATGACGTCATTCTCCTATTTCCTAAAGGGGGTACAGAGCAATGATTGTTGCTGTTCAACAAAGATGGCGGATAAGAGCCAACCGGAGTGTTTTGAAATCGTTTCTAACAGAAAAAAATTCTGACCAGTACTATCGCAATAGTATCGCAATAGTATCCCTACTATCGCAATACTATCACAATAGTGTTTCAACTATCGCAATACTATTGCAATAGTCAAAATGACCTCAATAGTCACCTCTAGATACTTTGTCACTGCAAAGAGTAAACAACGTTCCAAAACTACCAGGCGTTTTTAGATAAACGTTGTGAAAAACTGGGCACTAACCATAATCTCAATAGCTTTAGCATTCGCTCATTTTTCGAGCGAACTGTTGTTTAAAAAAGCAAATTATTATCGCTGTTTAAAAAACGTTAAACAACACTGGTCATATTGACATGAAAATTGAGTCGATTTTAGCGAAATTTCCCCCCCCCTCCCCCAAAAAATCCAGCGTCGGCTGTTTTTTACTGATTGTTTCTTGGCAAAGTTACCCCCCGAAATTTCCTGTGAAATCAGCTGATTTTTCTAAGAATTTGCCCCTGAAAATCCTTCGAAATCTGAATTTTTTCCGTTGAAATCCCACAAAATCGGCTGATTTTTCTGCGAATTTTGACTTTTTTCCCGCGAAATCGGCCGATTTTTCGACGAATTTGCCCCTGAAAATCCCACGAAATTTTGATTTTTTTTCCGCAAAATATCAGAAGCCCTGTGTATGTGAAATACTAAAAGTACAGTAGAACCCTGGTAAGTCAAACTCTGAAAAGAAACGAAAAACTGTTTGAGGTAGTGGGGAATTTGAGTTATTGGGGTAAATTTCAATGAAATTTTGATCAAGGGAAAGGAAATTTAGTTAAAGTTAGCGGGGAATTTGAGGTTCTTTTGTAGTTAGGTTTTATCATATACCAGACAAATCCCAATTAGGTATGTTACTTTTTTGCAAGTGAAGAGAAAACTGATAGAAAAGGAAGGAGCATATCATTTGGTAAATCTGCTTTCATTTCATTCTTTCAGTTACTTGGAAAGCTTCGAGAGAATCAACTTCTTTGGAGAAGATGCAGAAGATGTTCTTTCTGCTGGAAGACCCCACACTCCAATTGGAGGGGGCTCATTTTCAACTCATATGCCCACGGTGGCAGCTGCAGGTACCCCACTAATATACTAAATTGCATTCCAGTATTCATTTGTAGCTGGGTAAGCTCCCATAAGAGGCCTTCAAACCCTGTCACCTCTAGTGGCTGCATGCAAGACCTGTTCTCGTAAGCGGCCAGCACCAGTCACAGTCACTTTTTTTGCATCCTGAGGGTGTCCACTTACGAGTACTTCCACTGTGTTCTTTTATATAAGGCCTTGTGAGTAACGTGGCTTTACCGATAAGAGTGTTACGTTATGGGATATTTAAATATTGTTTTATTAATTTCATTGATGGGTATACCTTTTCTCACTTTTTTTCCAGACTATGTTTCCGTCATTTCTACAAGTAAAGGTATTGTTTCCAAGTGCTTGTTTTGCATTGCCATGTGTGACTGGTTGAAGATGTTTTGATACAGAAGCCCATTACTTGATCAAAGTTTCTTTTAATGTACCATTAATGGAATTTCCATTGCAGATCCATCAAGGAACTTTGATAAACTTGTTCTCTCTCTTCAATGTGGCATGCCTAATGAAGTGGATTTTGCTATTAACATTTGTATGCTGCTGTCAAATGTTAGCAACTCAGTTTTTAACCTGAGCAAGGTATGATAAGAATTAATTTACCTCCTCTTGAAACCCTCCTGTGAATCAATAGTTAATCAGGAAAGGACCTACAAAAACCTAAAATTATGTGCAGGCACATAAAACTTCTCAGAGAATGAGTGAGAAACAGTGTGCCACTCAGACCTGAAACTTGGATATGTTGTATATGTTACAGGTTTGAAATTTGATTTCTACTTAAAACATTTTAACCTAAGTTGATTATCAATTTCCTTTGTCTTCTAGGGCTAGGAGACACTGGAAATTGAGAATCAACCTAGATTAAATCAAAATTAACCTGAAATCAAATTTGAACAGTCTGTAACATGTATTTATGAGTCTTCTGTAACATTTCATTTTCTTGTCCTCTTTTGTTGAGCAGTTTCAAATATATTTTTTAATTGCATGACAGTAAAAATGCTCTACAGCTAGCATAGAACACAATTTTATCACCAAAAGACTATACTTAGTTTTCATTTTCTGATGCTAGAACTTTTCATTATGTGACTTGATTTATTTCATTTAGGCTCCAGCTGTAATAGATACATTGTTGGCACACACTGGGATATTTTCAGAAGGTATGTAGAAGTTCATGCAAAAAGAAACGGGAGAAGTAGTTTAACTAGAAATTAGGGGTGTAATGATTCATATTCCTTGGGATTCGATTTGATTTTGATTATTGCCTTTTGATTTCGATTATTTTGATTCGATTATATAAATTTTTCTTACTTCTTATAACATAACGCGTAATGTCAGTTGACATGCAACCCTAAACCCTCAATTTGAGAATAGTAACAGGGACAGGAGGATTTACAGTTGCTTAGTTCGTCACCATGTTTGAGAACCTGACAGGCAACACAAAATGGCGAACGAACTGCTATCGTCTTTGCTTGTCAATCAAAAATGCACATTTTAAAGAGTTCTGGATTTTGATTTTACAGTATAACACCGAGGGCACCCTGGAAAAGGTGTGCAAATCGAGGATTTGATTAATTGTTTCACCACTACTAGAAATTTATTCTCGTTGTTAGAAAAGTCTAGCAAAGACACAATATCTGAAAAGAAACAATTGTTTCAAAACTTCCAGAGGATTATAGCTTGCTATCCTGACTCCACTGAGAACAAAATTAATAATCCAGCCTGTCTTTATTTTCACCCTTCAAGGTTGCAGTAGTTTAGCATTTTAGGAAAAGTGTATTTCCTTGCTGCTTTCCAAGCTTTTGTTTAGCTATTTATTTTCACTGACAGCTTGAAAGAAATTGTGTTAATATTACTTTAGATTCCCATGGATTAAAAGGATTGTATGAAGATTGGTACTTAAAGCAGCATATGGAGAGAGATTTTGTAAAGGTAATGTATGAAGTGAAGGTTTCCAGCTCTATACTGAACAAAAATGATTATCATGCAGCATTGAATGTTATTTCCTTGTTAAACCTAGTTGGGTAATATGGACTGAAAACTTGTTTTCCACAGTTTTGGAAAGATAACTCAAAAGTTGAAGGAGTTCAGGAGATCTTCTGCAGCAAAAATGGTTTGTACAAGTTTTAATTCCTATTTAGATTAGTTGTATTAGATTCTTTGACATAACGGGTAGAGTTATGGTATGATTTTTAGGCTTCCCTTTGCCTCTCCCACCACATTCTGCTTCCCCAAATAAATTACACTGTATAATTGTTCTGATCTTAATCACTTCTATGGCTGAAAAAAGCTAGCTTTTTCCAGGCATTTGGATAGTGCAGTGTGGCGCAAAGTAAGAGAACAGGAAAAAATGATATTCTACATTAACTGTGTTGTATATTTTGAATCGCTTCATCACACTTTCGAGATGAACTAATGTGTAATCTTATTGCTATCGCATCACAATTTCCAATCAAGGTAATAAACCTCTGAGTGCTGACAAGAGCTGTCAAAATAGACCAATAATAGGGTATACTAGAATCTGGTATACGAGAATGAGCTTTTGCTAAAAAGTACTACAGGCATTCTCTTGCTCTAACCTCCTGCCCCACGCCGTCACCTTTTTTTTCTGCTCACATCTCTTTGCGCCATCCCCATGATCTGAATGCCTGGAACAGGCTAGAAAACAAGCCTTCTGGAGATACATTGGATATTTGATGGTCCTACTGTTTTTCACACTCAGCTTTGTATTTTTTTTATGTTTTGTAACATTATTGGGTTTTCTTTGATGTGTGAAATCTAGCTTACAATATTGCTATTTCAAGCACAAGTTTTTACACATCTAAGTTCAAATTTTGATGATGGTTCTCGGCAGATGAGGGACCAAATGCTACTGATGTAGAGACACTTTTCCATCCTGTAAGAAGAAAAGTTGGAGCAAAAGATGTTGAGTGTCAGAGGATTTCCCAGGTTATTATTCAAAACAATTTAGAATTTTAAATGTGAGTTCAGCCCTTGGTTTGAATTGTCCTGAATGAACCAGACGCTTGAATTTTTCCAGTATGTCCTTGTTATTTGGCGAGTGATCTTGAATTTTATTGCACTTTTGTTCCCATTTTTTTACCATCTTAAAAATAATACTGTCAAAATTGGGCTCCCTTTTTTCTCCAAAATTAAGTATGCAGAAAAACTAGCAAGAATAAGGTTCTGTTCAGCAGTTTTCAGTCTGATTTTCATATTAAAACAGAATAATATTATTCGCCAATGTGGGCTGCATCTTAATATTTCTCATTTCTCCACTCTAGCCCATCTGTTTCATTTCATGTGATAGGTGTAAACAGTGGAGATAGAAAAATAGTGGTGTTATTTTGAGTGCTGGACATATTATGATAACACTCCTCTCTGCACCATTACACTGTCTTTGTCAGTTGTTTTACAGTTAGGGCCAGTTCAATCGTCAATCTTTTCATGCACCGAACTTGATACCTATTTTGGACGACCCAAATGATGTGAGTTTGACGGTTGATTTAGATGTTGAACTTAATTAGTTGGACTCAATTCATTTTTACGATTTTCAATGTTCTGAAATGCTTGCAAGTGAAAATAAATTTTAGTTTTATGTATTAGGTTCGGCACATGAGAAGTTTGACATTTGGAACAAAGTTGCTCCACAGTCAAAATTCCCATTTGGGCCACTTGATCTTAATTCATGGGTCGACCCAAATTAGATATGTTGAACTTAGTTGATTCAACCGTCGATCTTTTCAGGTCCAGTACATGAAAAGATTGACATTTGAACTAAGCCTTATTGTAAGTAAGCAATGGTTTAAGGCCTTGTCATCAATTTTTCCACTTCCTTTGTAGGTTGGAATGATCCTCTATAACTTCTCATTTGATGACACAAATGCTAATGTCCTTGCAAGTCATCCTTTGTGTTTGAGGTCAGGTTGTTGTGATAAAATTGTTACTTTTTGAATAATTTGGGATATGGAAGATAAACCCTCTTTTTATTAGAACTCTCAAAGCATGTTTTGCTTGCTGTTCACACTTAGTCATACGTCTCTCATCATTTCCAGATAGACAGCTTGCTTGCGAAAATATTGACTGAAAATATTGTTACAATGTTATGGATTTCATTTTGAAATTATAAGATCTTTTGGTTGTTAAAAGTGCCAAGGTATTCTTAAAATTGACAACTTTCTTCTAATCTACCTATTCACATGACCATCAGCAAGGATCCTCAGCCCATTTGCCTTAAAAAGAAACATAAGATTGACAGTGCAAATTTCCTGTTAGTCCAATCTCTTTGTTTGGGAGAGTTTTGTTGTACCCTAGAAAACTTTGCCAAAGTGGTATTTCTAGCATGGGAAACGAAAGAAACGGCTATAGAATTCCTTCTGAAGAAAGGAAAGAATCACAGAAAATTCACATTTCATTGTAAGCAGCTTTATGCAAACTGGCCCAGGTGCTGGGGTTGTTGCCTGCAGATCTTTGTCTTGTTGTAGCCTATACTAATGGGATATCATATTTTCAAGAAGTTCAAATCTTTTCATTTTTTGATCTTTTGAATACGTGGATAATTGTCAGCATGGTGCTTTAGGTAGATAATCAGTAATGAGGGGTTCACTCCCTATGGTTGTCTTGTGGAAAGTATAGAGTGACTTTTTGTTGCCTTTTTGCAGATTTCTTATACGGTGTATCTGTAGTAAACATGGATTTCTTCAAAGAATGGCCTGGGAGACTCTGTCAAACTTGGCAGAAAAGGTAAATCTTCAAGATTAACATTCTGTTTTTTTTTTTTTGAAAGGATAGTTAACAATAATAATATTCTTTGAAATAGAGGTGAATAGTGGCTGAATATTTACTGAGCGGCAAAGCGGCAAAGGTAAATATTCCTAAAGCCACTATTCACCAAGTAGTATTTACACACAAAGTGATCTCAACAAAATCAGAGAGGAAACCATTAAAAAGCACGATTTGATTAAAAGATCAAATCACACAAAAGTTTAAAAATAGATCTTTGTAGAATTTTCAAGCATGGCAATTAACAAGTTTATCACTTGGCAAACAATAGCATAATGGCTTAATTGGAGCCATTAAAAGTTTGAATTGTTTCCTTACGTGAGAAGAAAAGAAGAGCTTTGTTGTTTTCTGTTGACTTGCCAAGTTTATAGCCAAAAAGGTTTGTTGTGTCATTCTTCACATGCAGTGCTGACAAAAATGGTGGCTCAGTTCCTCAAGGCAAGGCGTAATCTTTATGTAGCATTCTTTCTCCTGTTTACTTGAAATGTAGAATTTCTGGAAACATTTGCTTTCAAATTTGTTTGTCATAAATATACTTCAATTCTTGGCCAAATTTTTTTTGTTAGGAAATTCTGAGTTCACGAAATGGCCTCTTCTATGCAGATTTAACTGGAGTTGTAAACAATCCATCCACCACAAAACTCAGCTACAAAAATCGAAAAATGCCATTTTGAATCCTTTGAAGTCTTTTCTTGCCTAAAAAAAGGTCAACCCTAGGATTTTGTCAACTTTTAAAAGATGGTTCTCTAAAAAAATTGAAAAAATCCCGAACTCACACATTATCCACTTGTTAGGAGATGAATATTGTTGAATAGTCCGAGATAGCGAACCAATCAGATTGCTTAAATCACCAAGATCACTGAGTGTATTTACTAAAGTTGTTTATGCATGATCTTCTTTTCATACAAACAGATGTTATTGGAGCCCATAGAATCATCCAATACCCAGGTGTTCTTTCAGATGCTTCATTTCTTTTTGGATCACAAAGATCGATACCATGTCACAAATGGTAAGTTTTTTCACAAAAGAGTATATTAATTATTTCTTAACTGGATTCCAAGTTGTTCATGTAAAATGTGCCCCCTTCCTGTTATTTAATCATTCACTGAGTGACTAAAGAAAATTGGCTTTGCTCTTCAATGAAACAGTCAACATGCTTTTTGATAAAGATAGCAATGATTATTATCTTATTGCACTATTTGATTATGATAATAATGATGGCAGCATGACAATAAAAAAATATGGTCTGGTTGCATATTAATTTCAATGCTCAAATCTACAGGTAAACCATAATATCTACTGGGAGAGAGATTATGCAGACTGAACACAATTTTGTATACATGTGTATGTCAGTTAATTGCATGTGCATGGCAGTGACCTACTCAAAAGCCTAAACAACATTTGTCACTGCACACACTTTACCCAGGGATCCATTTTCATTTTTTCTCATAGTCGCCAGCCAGGCAAGTAAGCCTAATGGCATGCTTGACCGGTTACAATTTGGGTTGCCCGGAAAAAAGTGCAGAATAAAATTATATGAAAGAATGGTGAAAAAATTGTATGTGCAACTTGAGCATTTCTGATAAGCACTTTATGTCCATTTTCATTCCTCATAAAGGGTTTTAACTAAACTGTTAAGCACAACAGGGCTACAGGTCTAGGCTAAACAGGGTTTATTTAAGTTTTAGAAGTAGCCAAGGCCGGTCAGTTTGTCATGAAGGCATGATGGTTCACTTATATTTTCCCCCGTATAACAGGGCTCGATGTTGCAACCTGTGGGGTCGCCAATGCGACTAGATTTTATTCACTGGCGACTAACTTTTCACTCCTGGTCGCCAGGCTGGCCCCAAGATTTTTTGATTTAGTTTTAAAATTTCTTATTGAATTCATTACTCTGATACTTTTGTGTTCGTGTATGAAGCCGATGAAATCGTGTTCGTTCGATTTTGGCTACTTTATTTACTTGCTAGCAAACACAAAGTGAAATCTGCATGCACGAGTCAGAATAGTAAACTTTTTTAATGCAAATTTCTGTTGACATTTGAGCCCATCGCGACAAAGCGTTGCGTGACCACCCAAATGAGAGCTTTGCTGATAAATTGTTATAATTAATTGTATATATTGACTTCTAGTAAAGTACCGTTGAGGTCACGCTGTTTGTCGAACAGACTTCTCACCAAATCAACTTTTCCCCGAAAATATTGACTATCTGTTTCTTCTTTGTGGAGGAGACTTTCGATCACGCGCTAGGCAACGAACTAGATCATGTTTCACCAATGTTCATTCCCGAACATCAATGCAAATATGGGACGCAAAACAAATGTTTGCAGATTTTGTTCTTTAATAGCCTAAATAAGTCTTTTTGTAATTCCAAAAATTTGTTTAACTGCAAGTGTACATTGTATTTCATTTCCTGAAGCTTGAATAACTCTTTGAGGGAATTTACGCTTCACTATTTACAGCCGCCCACGGGTAAGCAATGTTAATCAATGTGAACGGACAACGGGCGAGAAAGAAGCCTTAAAATATCAGTAAGAAGTTCTTGCAAAATAATTTTTCTAAAGCGACTGTGTTACAGACCCACAAAAAGACGGTCTCTCCTTCAACAGAGTATTTCAGGCAGAGGATCTACGGATTGACCATCGCTAACGGATACGACTATAAACGTTCTAACGGGTCAAGATCAGACTGATCAGATGCTAACGAATTGACTAACGCCTCTAACGGATCAGCTAACGATCTAACAGATACGGATGAGTTGCTAACGAATTTTCATTGATCTGTCTAACGGATGACTAACGGACAGCTAACGGTCTAACCGTTCAACGGAATATCGTTAGTGTACATTTTCCCAAAGAAGGTCACAAATACTGACTATTGACGTTTAAATATCAACAGAATGTACAGAATTTAAAAACGTCTGTACAACAAATCTATCGAGTTTTATCACAACCTGATAAAAGTCCACAGTTTTTGATATTTAAAATTCTCACGGCATGATATGTGAAAGGGAAATTCAGTATTTCACACGCACCGAAAAAGCGACGCATCATTGACACATACCCGACATGTATTAAAAGTTATAAAATTTTCTCCAAAAGTATTCTTCAGTGGTCGTTAATGAAAAAATAAATTAGCTTTTTCCACACAAACACGTTTGTATTATGGATATCAAACTTTCCGTAGCCATTCCACTGTTCCGCTGCGTAAAATTAAAGTAGTCAAGCGCGGGTCTTTAAATAACTTGATATATGATAGCATTACAAGCGAAATAAGCGGGAATTTTGCCTTGTGTTCGCGCCGCCTTCCTCCTTGTATCAGTGTTCAGACCTTTAGTGTATTATATTCTATTTTTTCTTGAAGATAATTTTTGGCGACTAGAATACTTGTCCTGGCGACCAAAAATGAAAACTTGGAGGCCAGGTGGCCCCAAGATTTTTTTCTGAAAGTCGAGCCCTGTATAAGGCAGCAGCCCCTGCATCACTTTTTTTTCTGTCAAAGGCAAAATGTCACTTCTTGATCATGAATAAGTATAACGCACCGGCTTCTGCTTCACCTTTTTTTCCACTGAAGACGATGAAATGCCTTCTCAAAAACACCACTTCTTGATGAGTGCTGTCACATTTTCTATGGATGGCCTCTGAATGCAGTACTTCCCAAAAATCTGAGCCCCCCGATTGTTTTGTAGAAAACACTGCACCATCAAGGATGGCACCCAAACTTACGATTTCATTGCAGACCAAAGCTGCTTGTTATTCTCCATTATTATAAAAGTTTTATGTGGATTGGAGAAGTAATCAAGAATGCAGGGAAAATGTATAAAATCATATAAGAATTTTTGAAAAGATTTTGTGTTTGAGCAAAACCTCACTCGTCTGAAGGGGGACTTTTGAAGTTATCTTAATCGTCCGTACAAGATTGTAGCTGTTTGGGACGACCAGATGAGTGGGAATATGGATCTCTGTTTTACCTTTCACAAAAGTAACAGCTGTTAATGGTGTAAAACAACAAATCTGAATCTGAATCTAAATCTCATTGCTGTTGCTAGCCATGGATGTCTTGGGCAAGTTGTGCACCCTTGAGGGAAATGATGAAGTCATAGAAGGTGGCCTTGAACCTGAAGCATATCAGTCCCTCGTCAAAGTTCTTATTGTCAGTGATGTTCAGGTAATGTATGAAACAGTGTTTAACAAAACGGTGTCCTAAGCCACTTTTTGTTTGTTCTTGAAGGTATCAAGAAGTCCAGTTCAGTCCTGGCTAGAAAGCCATTAACCTACTTAGAAAACACCACTTGTGATGAACAAAATGGGAGGCCACTTATTTTCTTACTTTAAAGGAGCTGTGTCACGAAATTCAGCCAAATTAGGAAACTACAAAATGCCCGTTAAATTAAGAGAAACATAAAAATAACCGCTTAAAACTTTAAGGGAAGGTTAAAATAACATAACAAAAACAACAGATGCCACGGATGGGCAAAATTGAAGAAGATTGAAACGGATTAAAATTAGGGTTTTTGAAAACTGTTCAGCGTAACAGTTTTTCAAAGTTGATCCCTGCTGCTTGCAACTTCAAAAATAATGCTCAGGAGACATATTTGTTTGTCTTGGAACTCTTATTTTGTCATTTACATGTAATTTCTTTGCTTTCTGTAAGTTCCATATCGATTGAGGGTGAGTAATTGGCAAAATTAAACAAAATGAACTGGACTGCCGTGACACAGCTCCTTTAATCTAGAACTGTTTTGAAAAATACCAATCTGTTTTGTTCAACGTCCAGTTTGGTTAACTTTCAAAATACAGTTGACTCTGTCTAATTGGACCTATTGAGGTGGGAAGTGAGGGTTTGTTTTGAAGAGAGTCAAAGAAAATAGGACTACAAAAAGATGGACTGGAAAAATTAAGTTTGTTTTATAAGCTAACAGAAGAAGGTGTTGCTTGCTTCCGTAATTTTTTGTATTCCACATAGAAGTATCTGGAAGTTTATTTATTTATTTATTTGTTTGTTGTTTTAGTTATTAAGAGTTACTGGTTCATTTGTAGAAATTCTTCTTTGCTACAGCACCTGAATTGCATTAAACAACAGCTGTGTAAATTTGCACAGCAGAAATTATTCTTGAAATTCCATGTCTGTTTCAGTTGGTGTTATCTTCTCTGGAATCATTGTACAATCTCTCGGGAGTTGGCCAGGTGACCTCAGATCACATTGCCGAGGTTCATCACAGTATAGGTAGGTGAAAGGATTGATGCATTTCTATGTTCACTGCAGATAAACTGTTTTAATCCTTGGTTGCTTTTCCCCTTTAGTATTATCCTTATATTACTATGGGCTCTTCTTGTACAGTGTATGTACACATCAATGTTGTCTTCTTTCTCCAGTTCCAGTTATGTTAAGGACTCTATAGCATTGGTTTCTGGGAAAGCTTTGTCCATTGGATAAAAATACAATATTGTGTTTTTTTGTTCTTGTTCAACTTATGCTTATCTGCTAAGTAGTGATTTATCCAGTGGATAGCATTGTCACCCTCTGCACAACTCAGGTGTCGGTCAAGATAATTCTGATTGAATACCTTTAGAGCCTTTTAACTTCAAACAATGTTCATCTTCATCATCATCATCATAGTTGTCATCATCATCAACATCGTCGCCATCATCATCTATATAATAGTCTTACTGATCATTATCATCATCATTTTTCTTTTGCTTTGTTTTAATGATTGTTAACAAAGGGCTTTTTACTGTGTGCAGATGTTTTGGTGTGTTTAGTGACCATGGATGCAGAATCCTTTGGTGCAGAAGCCTTATCAGAGGTGCAAATCTTGGAAAAAAGAGTGCCTGCTGCTGTGCAACCAGCCATTCAAGCTGCCGTGCCATCCCCAGCAACACCCAAACCACAGTCATCTCCAGTGCCAGGTTTTTCCTTTAATTTTTCTTTAGTATTGCTGTACTTTAAAAGTTATATCCAGGCTAGAAATAACAAAAGGTTAATGATTATAGGAGGTATGGATAAAATGAGGAGGATAGGTTTGGTTGGGAGGTTTGAAAGAGACAAAAAATTATCGATATACAGTGTAAACCGTCGGCCCCAATGCCAAAGCTCACTGATGATCAATTGCCTTTTTTATACATGTGTGAATAAATTATCCTTTTTAGAGAAACTCCATGTGATTTAAACTTTGCCTAGCATAACACACATTTCGTACATTCCGATAATTTTTGCTGGAAGTCCACAAAATGTGAAAATGCCCCAGGTGTGGCAGCCCATGCATTCCAGTTTTTGACCAACGATTATGATTGGGAGCTTCAGTTAGTTGCCACCCAAAGCTGTGAGCATTAGAAACATAAATTATGTAATCTGAACAGTTGGTGAAGGGCATTTTATTAAAGAGATGTTCAATATTGCATTACAAACCAGAATTTCCAAACCAGATGATTCACTGGTTGGATGATCTTATTTTTGAATACGTCTTAATTCAGAGTATTTTTTTGTTGTTGCGTAGTTGTTCCACAGCAACCTAAGGAGCCAGTTGTTCAGCACCAAGCACCACCGTCTAGCCCTTCGCCTGGTCCAATACGCAGCCCATCACCCAGCCCGGTGCCAATCAAAACAACTGGAACTGAGATAGAACCAGAGACTTTCACATATAACTGGTGAGTCTAAATGTCTGAACACAAGATGCACTGTGTGACAGAGTATGTGTCCCTGCGGTTCCTGCATGTGCATTTAGGACATAATACCTTCCCTTCTGCTTTTACTTGTTAGACAGTATTCTTAGTTCTGGTAACTTTTTATTTTTTAACAATTCCATTACCGTATTACAGGTTACAAGGAACTTATGAGCCTTGTCCTGGTAGTTCTGTGTCCCGCATTGACATCTATGCTGACTACCTATCATCTTGTAGCAAGTTGGCCAGAATAGGAATTCTAAATGCAACAGCATTTAATAGAATTATCAAGTAAGCATAATCTTCTGTGACTTAAGATAGTGATAATAACCCTATTCACATTTTGGTCACCAGAAGAGTTTAGGTGAGTTTGCCCCTTAGTGGTAATTAGAGATTGACAAAGCCTTTCTTACCACCCAGGTAAAATATCTATTATTGACCTCTTTCTAAAGAAAGGGTGCTTTATTATATGGAAGATTGGGATTGAAATAAAAGCTTTTTACAAGGGTTTGAATGGAAAACCAGTGATCCATGTCTGGGTAGCAAGAGTGGTAGCCTGTTTACAGCTGCCCTCTCCAAGAGTGATTCTTCTTATACAAATCCTCTTAATTTTTAGTGGCCAAAGCAGTCACTTCTTTTGAGATGTAAGCCTGAGCATTTTGTACTTAAGCTATTTTTTCAAAAAGAATCATTTTTGTGTTATGTCGTTAAATGTAGTTTAGGCAGTTATTTTCGAACCAATGCTGGTCAGCAGTTTTCCGTACTATGCTAAGGGGCAGCATGCTGGCCTCTAGCAGGGGAACCTAGCGACTTGTATACACAGGTGTGCTGTATTTTTCCCAACCCTCCCTCTTTATTTCAGGGCAAGGTAAGTATTGGTCAGTAAGTATTCCACTAAACAGTTCAGTGTGACAGTGCCTAGTGCGTGCCACTCATGAGGTTGCCATGGATACCTTCTTTGTCATGCTTGAGCATTGCCTTGCTCCACCAACCTTGTGGGCATCAGTGCCCAAGCTCATCTATTGGTGATGAGTTTGATAGAGAAAAATGATGTGAGAAAGTTGATCATGTGACCAGCTGTTGCAAACGACCTACTGAATATAATGAAGGTCTACTGATAACAAGTGACAGTAGCAGTGACACAAAAACAATCAATGATACCTCTATGCGGGTGCTACGTAGATAAAGTTACCCTGGATACAATAAGTCTTCTTACTCATCAGGGGTGAGAAGCATAAATATGCTGAAGTGCTGGTCTTTCATGGCACTTTGCAGCTCACTTTTACAGCTTTGCCGCTTAATTCCATCACCCCCAAAGAGAAAAAAACCTAGGCATGAATGGTAAGATACAGTTGGCTTTGGGTGAAGAACTCAGTTTTCCTTTTGAAATTGCAGATTGGCTTTCCCTGATGGCCAACTTCGAAGAGTGCAGTCTGGGGATAATGCGCAATATGTTCTAGCTGGGATAAGAAGAAGAGCTAACCCTCTCCCAGTTGAAACCCGTACTGACTCACCAGTTTCAGCTAGACAACCTAGTGCTGCAAGTCCCCATTCAGCAGGACACAGAGTATCCCCAGGCCAGCAAAGTATCTCTAGAACCCCTACCCTACCAGTTCAGAGTCAATTAAAGCCTGTATGGAATCCTCGGCAGCAAAATGCAGTTGCTGCACAGCCAACACCTGTGCAGTCTATGGCAAGACCATTTGAGCAGCGACCTTCACAGTTTCCAGGAGGAAGTCAGCAGCAGCAGCAGCAGCAGCAACAACCTGGAATGGTTCGAGTGCCTGGAAGACCAAGCTTTTCCAACCAAGGAAATATGCCAACAACTCCTAATCAGGTATTTTTTTAACCCTATAACTCTTAAGTCCCAAGCAGGGGCTTACTTACCTGCATGCCAGTTTGGAACCCACGTGTGTGCCAAAAAATATTTTGAAGATGAATAAAGGTTTTCCAAATTTTTCAGTGAAGTTTGGCTTTTCATAGTGTTTTAGGGAATTTTTATCTACAATAATATATATCATCGCGTTAATTTCTTTTCGTTTTTTTAATGCATTTATCCTTTTGTTTGATCTATTGATGTTGGTTTGCTTTTTTCACTGATCAGGGTATTAGACAGTATCCAGTGGCAACTATCCAGCAACAAGTGCCCCAAACAACTACTGATTGTAGGCAGATGATGGCAGGGCAGATGCAGAGGACCATTGCTCCAACAGACAATGAGCAACCTCTTGAAAGAATCACAGCCATGCGTAGAGCAAGTGTGGAGGGGGTGAATTCACTGCCAGGCCAGAGTACAAAATCTATCCAATATCAGAGTCAAGGGCAGGCAGTGCAAAGAAATTCCTTACCTTCGCCAAGTCCAGGTCCACTCAGAGAGGAAAAACAACAAACCACTTATCCTGTTCAGGGAATTCAGCCACAGACTGTGCCAATATTGCCAGGTCAAAGGATGGCAGTGCCTGGTGCACAATTGATGGCAAAGCCTCCTCAGGGTGCAACTGCTGATATGACTGGAAATGGCCGTCCCCCACAGAGCCCTATGTCTAGGTCTCCACTTGTACCTCCTAGGCCTATACAACCCTCTACCGCTCAACCAGCTCAGACAACACCTCCAACGAGTTCAGTGCGAAGGCTGTCTTTAGCTGCAGAACCACTAGCAGGTTACCAGCAGTCACCACCTCCCTATCCTCAGCAGCATAACATAAGACCTGCTCCACCCGCGTACAACAGCCGACCTACATACTACGGGAACTATCCACCTCTAGCCCCAAAGCCTGCCCCAGAAATGACAGTGCAGTTTTCACAGCAGTACCAAGCTAGAAAACAAATTCCTTCCAATACTGTTTCTACTGGAAGACAGGCCAGGCCAGTTCCTAGCTCTCCACTCCAGCAGTCCGATTCTGGGAGGCAGAACATCCAGCCACAAGTACCACCCCTCAACATAACCCGGTCTCCACTTGTCCCTCCCAGCTTGGCAAGTGGGCAGCCATTTTCTCGTTCTCAGCAGGATGTACATGGAGGGTTGACTCAGACTGCAGTTGGGCAGGATAGTAGACGATCAACCAGGTTAAAGTTCTTTTTTGTTTGTGTGAACTCTTTGTTGTTGCAAGAGAGAATAATGGAAGAGAGAAATGCTTGGGGATATGTGAATTTGACCAAAGTTATTTTTAGACCAATTTAATGCTTGAATTAATCAAAAGTTGGTTTTCGAAGAGTCAGCAAACTTTTATTTAGTGTTGTTGAGAGAGAATTCAACCCTTGCCATTACAATTTTCTGCATTGTTTGCTTTGTGGCGCTTGCAGGTAAACTTGATGACGTTTCAAACAATCGATTAAACTATGCAGACGTCTGTGGAATCAAATTACAACCTCTAAAAATAACTTATGTGAAAATCACATAACCAGGCCAACACCTTACGATCCCCTCTCTGTCCAATTATTTTCTCTCAGTTGTTTTCATGTGTTTCCATTCTTTTTCATTCTGTCCACCTTCAAAGTAGTTATTTGTATGATCAAGAAACCCCGCTGTTCCCCAATAGCTAGGCTTGTTGCTACCTTGGTAAGCTTGTTCCATGTTAACCCCAAAAGTTCAACTTAAAATATAATCCCGATTTCTCAAACCCTCCTGAGCTTGATTACCGATTAAACTGCTAAACCCTCAGCTAATTACGGTACCAATGATTCGAAGCAAACCTAATTCCCTTCGCCAGTCACACACTAATTTTACTCCAAGGTTTTCAAACCTCCTGATATTTTAAACCAATTTTGTTTTCCTAAGGGGTTGGAATAATCGGGATTCCAGCGTGGTGTTTTCGTTTTACCTTGGCTGTTTGTTTACTTTAGTAGTCTCAACTTAAAGTTTTCTTGAATAACACTACTTCCCATTCTCCCTCTCAGTAGTCGCTGCTTCTTTGTCACGATGTAACAGATTTTTTGTTTTGTTATAGGAGACCAGAAGGTGTCGTTCTCATAGCACAGGAAGAACGAGCTGCTGACGTTGTTTCCTCAGGGCTCTTAGATGGTGTGGAGGAGCAGCAAATTGTAGTGGTGGAAAATAAAAATCGAACAGAAATCGGTGTGAAAGTTGAAGGACCAAACCACTCAGTATACTCTGAGAATGCACGGGTAACTCATGGTTTCCCAACAAATCAATTTGACATTACACAAAATAGTCGTGGCGAGGTATTTGCATCAAATGCGGGTAATCCACAAAAGCCACAGGGGAATCACCCCTCTAGCAATGGCAGTTTGAAAAGAGACTTGAATGCACACATGATGCATGATACGGTCGAGGAAAATCTCAATGGGCGAAGAGACAATAGCATCGGCGGCGATTGCGGTCCTGTAAAGAGACCTAGGCTCGAGAAGAGAATGTCATCGCTAGAAAATGAACTGGACAACTCGACATCTGTGCCTTCTAGGACTGGCAGTCCAACGCATCTTGTCAATGGTGACATCAAGGGAGATCCAAGAAATAAGCTCATGGATAAACTCTTGGACAGAGATCTTCGGTTGCCCCTGAATGGGGTTTGCGGTATTGATACTTCTGACTTGGACCTGCTGGCTTCTGATGGAGAGAGACTCAGCGGCAGCAAGGCTTCTTCGCCAGATTTGTTCGGAAGTGAAACAAACTCGGATTTTGGGAAATATCTGGAGGAAAGTGATACTGACACAGGGCTGTTTAGTGATGTCCTACAAGGAGATCTTAGAATTGATCCAATGGAAAATGGAACTGAAGGGACTCACCCAGTACAATCGTCAAAGATGCCTACTTTTACTGAGGCACCTTTTCACGACAGTGGTAATGTGCCAAATGTAAAAGGAGCTCCTTTGGTCTTTACAGAACAGCAAGGGAAAATTCCAATTCCTCCCTCAGTTAGCTCAAATACACAAAGACTTCACGAAGGAGCTGTCAGTGTTGCTATCAGTAGAAATCCATCTGCCGTAAATCCAACTTGGAATGCTACAAACACTGTTTCTCAAACGTCAAAACTGGGTTATGTTAATCAACGACTTGCTCTTGATGTTCAGCAGAGATTGCCTGGTTACTCACAACAGGGTATCACGCCGCAACATGTAGGTATTAGGCCGCATTTGGATAATAACAGCAGCATAGACTCTCAAGGAACAACAGTCACAAGTCAAAAGCGTGTTTTTCAACATCAGAATATTCAGTCTAACCCGCAGCGAGTGAGAACTGCTCAGGAACCCCCAGCTGTAATGAATCGATCTGGTGTGCTTCAACATGCATTGCCTGGGTCACACGGTCCCAGTACCATTAACAGTATAGCTCCTGGGATTCAAGGATCAGGCGTGCAGCAGCCGTTGTCAGTACAACCTCCTTTTCAAGGAACGCCCTCGATTCAAACGTCTTTACCAAGAGTGAATGCTGATTCCAGCGGAGGAATTCAGTCATTTGCTTGGGGACAGACTGGAGTTCAACAACAGCAAGGTTTAGTGGAAAGAAATCAGCAACGGTTTGGGCAGGTTGTTTTTCAGCAGAATGCAGTTGCTGGAGCACAAGTACCTTCTGGACCTCCAAACGTTGCGCTACCTTCGGGGTGGCAGCCTCAGCTACAACACCAGCAAAAAACTGTGAGTGTTTATCCAGACATAAGGACTCAAATTAGTGCCACTCCAGCTGCAGGCATGATTGACACTACCTCTGCATCTCAGAGTAGACAGCAGCCTTCACAATATCAGCAGACTGTGCAGCCTGGGGTACAAAACCCAGTAGCGGCGGCGTCCAATCCAGTCATAGCTGGCTCACAGGAATTTCCTTCCACTCCACCTGCAAAGGGACACCTGTCAGACTCTGTTGTACCTCCAATCATGTCGTTTAAACCATACAGATGTCGGTGGGCTACTTGCTTCAGGTAATGTGTTTATAGAGACTAAACTGACTAGATCATCTAGTAAGTGCCTTCCTAAATTGAACGCATGATTTATGATTAAAATCAAATTATTGTCTACTGGAATGTCTTGTTGGTATTGTCCATGCTAAAAATTATATAGGGAATGGGTACAGGCTTTTAGGATCGTTTGGGCGGACAAACGTTACTTATGATTGGTTAATGGTGGCCTTGAATACCATCGACCAATCATGGCATCGCTTGTCAACCCAAACGATCCCAGAAATCACCCAAAGCTTGTTCCCATTCTCCCTGAGGATTCTGAAGAAAGTTAATTTAAAATAAGTGGATTTGCGTTTCTGTTTTTCAAGTTACTTTTTATAGATCTGTTTGCACTTTCCACCAAATACATGCATTTTGCCTTAGAACTTTTTCTTCGGATATGACTATTACACGAGTACACTTTAAGTAATAAAATATCCAGTTTATTGCATGGTAACCTTGAGTTATTTTTCTCCTTGACCAGCTCGTTTGATACAAATAAAGATCTGTTCTCGCACGTGGTAAAAGAACACGTTCCTCGAGACAGCTTGGTTTTGTCGTGTATGTGGGAAGGATGTCCGCCTGTTCGCCGCTCACGTTCCTCCCTGCTCTTTCATTTGCAGGTTAGCAAGTCCAATATTGATCATACGTGCGTTATATACCAATTAAGGTGGCTGAACACAGTTTTGCGGGCGGTCAGCGGTAACTCGCGTGACCGCGCGTGTTTTAAATTAGACAAACAAACATGGCGGCGCAAAAAGCAAAGGTACACAGAAGACAATTTCTCAAAATCTACTCATTAAAATTTTGTGATATTTGGCAGAATTTTTACTTTTATTGTAGTTTAAATAATGAGAACTTTAAAATGGAAGTTGAACAGACGATTTTTGTGACACATTTAATAATTACAGGACAATTATACTAATGATTATCTAAAAACCCGTCTGTTAAAATTTGGTCAAATAAGTTTCAAATGGTTATGATTAATCATAGTAAGGTGTGTGCAAGTTTATAGGAAAATCTAATGAGCGAATTTTATGTAAACTGGACAAAAGTGGAATTTTAGGGTTGTATTCAATCGTTCATGTTGCCATGGAAACTACAAAATCGTCAAATTTTATCCATCAACCAAAAACGTCCCTCAGTATATTATTCACTTGCCAAGTTTCAGCTCGTGAGCTGCAACCTTTCTCTTGCCATGATTTGGCAAAACGACATATACTCAGAAACTGCCAAAACTGTGTTCAGCCACCTTATGTAGTAAAAGATGAGGAGTCGTTCTCATACGGTAAACTGGACCACTTAACAGTTTGGCGGACTATCCAGCGATTTGTCTTTTACAAACACTAGCAATAGCTTTTCAGCGCGTTAAGATATTAGCGTTTGCGTTTGTTATTCAAGAGGAAAAAATGATTCTACATTATCATTCCATTGCTCCTGTTGATGATGAAGATATCACAAGGGGTGAAAAATGCAGCGACTTGATTTCTTGCAGTGCTGTAACGTTTTTGGCCCCGTTATGTAGTCACCTCCAGGTTGTGTGGCGTGTAGAGTTCTAGGCAAATAAATATTTTTGAAGTATAATTAACAATTATTCCTCGAGTCCGAATGGGCTCTGAGTTAATAGCCCATGAGGCCTTTGGCCTCATGGGCTATTGACTCAGAGGCCATGAGGGCGAGAGGAATAATTGTTTTAGTAAAATCCAACTAGTTGATCAAAAATATCGAGAATAAAAAAACTTTAGCTAGTTAAAGCTAGACTTTAATCCTTTTTTGCCGCCAAAAAGCCCGCGCTTTTCGCACTAGTGGGCTATAACATATATCCTAGTAGTAACTCAACCAATCAGAACGCAGCATTGATAATAGACCACTAGTTGGATTTTACTAATAAGTCATATTTTATTCTAGCAAAAGCACAGTGAGCCATCACCAGTTCCCAGTACTCTACCGCCACAGGCAGCTCCAGTTCAGCAGCAACCTCCCCCGGTCCAGTCTCCTCCTCAGCCCCAAGCTCCGCCTCCAAATCAGAAAACGACCTTTGTACCAGCCTATCACTTTCTAGCTCGGATGCTTCAATCATTTCAGGTAAAAGCAGTATAACGAACTTCAGTTTTTTTTTAGCACAAAAAGCAGTCATTGAGGCCCCATGTAACACGAACTAGGCTTGAGTCGTGTTCGTTGCTCACTTCCTGTCCATTGTCATTTTTACACACCCGTTTTGGCATTTAGTGGCAAACCTAAATTTTGCAGGTGTTGCGAAAACTATCGTTTGTTAAGTGTCGTTTTGTGAGCTATTTTTTCCGGTTGACATGACAACATTTGGCGATAGCAGGTGCTCCAAAACCAAGGCAGCAGTTTGCCTGTAATTCGTAATGTCTTATCATACTTGTTTACATTATTAGGGCGAGGAAGAGACACCACTGACTAAGACAGTAAGACTAACTGCAGCGCTTGTCCTTAGAAACGTCGCCCAATACTCTGCTTTGGCGAGAAGGTACGTTTGTTTTCAGCAAGGTTTTAGCCAGAAGGTTTTCCACCAGCCGTCCTATGGACGCCTATTTTTGGAAGAAATTCAAGGAAAATTCACTTAATCGCTTACAATTTTATGGGAAAACATGCCTTCTGGACGGCCAGTTTACTGCAATGTCTTTCCAAAAGCCTGGCTCTCAGTATTTAGTGTCCCCTTACCTACCCAATCTATATAATACTAGGGTCAACAGACCCACTTGCTACCATGACAACTTAAGTAATGATCCGGGTAAGATGGATAGCAATTTCTTTTGTTATGCGGCAACGGTGCTTTCCTCACATAGGAATGTTCTCATTTTTACACAGAGAATGCATAAACCTACATGAAGGCCGTTTACGCAATAAACTGCATTTACACTCCACTTTGAAAGGGTGTTTTTTTGTGTTAAAAGATTTTGACCAATCACAAGAGTTGAAAACAATAGCCAAGAAAAGTGTACAATTTTACATGTTTCCCATATAGGATTTCTTTGTTATTCAAACTGAGACCAGATTTTGTTATATGGAAGATGGTTGGAAAGTAAGGATGAATATATGTACCGCTTTATGAAGTTTTGTTAACTTTTGCTGTTTAAGCCAATCAGAAGTAAGTACAGACAATAGAAACTGGTTCCTTTGCAGACACCGTATTAACATGAATGGAAAGATTTTTTCTCATTTTATCGCAAAAATATAGTGCAATATTTTTGACGAAAATATTCTTTCGAGAGGGTACCCAACCAAGTTGAATAATTACGGAAATTTCAGGGGGTTGAGGGGGGTATGAAAAGCAGCCCCTGGAATGGAAATTCCAGAGGGGTGGGGTGTCTAGAGCAAAAGTGCCCTCTGTGGCGGGGTATGGATATTTTCTGGAACTGCACATTATGACACGGAGGGTGCTTCTAACTCTTTAGGTCTGGAGACGAAACCTGAAACCTTTTTAGCAGTACTTTCAGTTGAAGCTATAAGTTTTCTGTTTGTTTGGAGATGAGAATTGGGAGTTTGTGGAATTTTCGTGTGCCATTTGGGTGGGACCAATTAGGAATCATATATACCGTAAATGACCTAATGAACGCCCGGGGCGTCTGTTTAATTTCAGGGTCCAAGCGGGGACGTTTAATAGATAGGAGTCGTTTATTTTCGTAACTGTAACGAGCTTAACAAAACTAATATGCTTTTGGCAAAAATATCAAGAGAGTTTAAAAATAGCGGAATATCCACTCTGTCAATTGATATGTCTACGCCATCTATATGAATCCATGTCGCTCTTTCAACTCCCAACAACGATGTCAGAATCCTCGCTCAGGGTTATTGTGTTGCCATCGATAGTCTATCCTTACTGTGAACTTGGCATTGTACAAAATGAAAAACGCAAACCCTGGTTAATCAAACAGAAAAACGAATGAATTGCTCCTTTTTGCTAAGGTAATTCTCACAGTGGGCATCTATTAGACAGGAGGCGTTTATTAGAGAGGGACGTCTAATACAATTTTTACATCGTAGAGGGCGCGTTTATTTGGAAGTGGGCGTTTATTAGGTCATTTACGGTAATCTATTTAGACCATAACATCAATCTGTGTATTCTGCATACCTTTCTTACACATTTTGGATGTACCCTGGAGAATCTTGAGTGACATTTTTAATGTTGCGACTCCATTTGCACCCTCTCTAACGGTCTTTTTGTTCTACCTGCAGCATGCTGAGACGACACGAAAGTCACTTGTCAATTGTGGCTATGTCAAACTCCGAAGCTGCTCATGCTGTAGCTGCCTGTCTTTCAGAGTTGTCTCCTCACAGAAAAGCCTCTTCTAGTGATTCGAACACCTTCATTTGGGCGCTAGAGAGATAACAGTTCTGGACTACTTATTAGGGAATTTAAGCAATGACCTTTTTGAGCGACACACCTCAACCGGAAGTGGACGTTTTGTACTCTTCGGCCGTTTTTTTTGAACAAATTCTTAGGCAAATAGTCTCTTTAAGAGTTTAGACAGTTAGGAATACAAATTTGGTGGCGTCAAGGCGTGTTAAAAGAGAAAAAGGTTCACTTTCGGTTGACCTGCGTCACTGAAAAACTTCACTACTTAAACTCCCTAATCTTATCCTTCTAGAGAATAATATATAACAGAATGTAACCTTTCATCTGGGCGCTAGACAGATGGCAGCGCGGAGCTAACCTCTTAGATCGATCTAGAGCATTATATATAACGTATTATAGTCATAACTGTCTGTATATAGAAATCTTTTTGTTACCCTTCTAATAGCCTCTTCTAATGATGCGGACACATCCATCTTGATGCCCAAGAAGATCGATCTAAAAAATCAACAGGGTCTGACATGCATACAATTTTGTCTGACATGTATACAATTTTTTACTCACTTGTCCCTATTTAACTCCACAGAAACGGTAAGTAGCTATGGAAGGAAACTGAATATGTGTGGTCAAAATCGAACAACCTAAAGACGAGTTTAATTTCTTCGACTTTAACAGAGAGCATTGTCGTCAAAGCAATTGCTTATAGTCGTATTTTCTTTACATATGATTGAAGTGAGTGAGTCTCATGTCTTTTTTTGTGCCAAGGCGTTAGAAGGTTAAGCTGCTGAAAAATGTTAGTTCAGTGATTCTTTGGTTGCACCAGTTGTTATACTGGTTGGAAAGTACTTTACATCTGATCTGAGGGGATTTTCTTGTTTGTAAAAGGTTGGACATAGGTTGATAAGGTGATATACGTTAACACACAATCAGATGCACTTACCATAAGTACAATGAGCAGATTACTTAGCGTGAATTGGAAATTTATTGAAAGATCTTATGCATGATTAATATAATTATTTTGTACAGCACTCTTGTGATATAGACCTTAAACAGTGTTTCCACAAAACGCACCAAAATGATGCGTTTATTACCAATCTGTGAAGGTTTATTGAGATACAGAATAACGAGTCAGTCTATGCGAAAAAAAAAATAAAATAGTTGGAATAACTGACGAACTGTTTCTACGGCCACTCGGCGTGTTAGTTTAGTTGGGCACTGAGCGCGAATTTGCTTGCTCATATTTTCAAAGCGGTTACACATTCATGTTTGTATATAATTTTGCCTTATTTATACGTGGTAACATAATGTACAGAGAGTACAAACGTTGTGCTTTTTCGATTAAGAAATTGTCGCCGGTTGTTGGATTTCCTGTAGCCTTATTTAGATATTTAAAACCGAAATCCTACACGCGGTGTCAATTTTTTACGTCGTTCATGCCGTTACAGTGGAGAAGTATCGCTTTACTCAATAAAGTTTTTGTACCATCAAGGTTTGTGGTTTTGTTGTCAATTTCAATGTGGCACTCGTAGAGGTACTCTCAGTTACGATTCGGAGTAAAATGGGTTTACTTTCTTTCTTTTCTGTTTCAATGATTGAAGAGGTAGAAATCTCAAAACTTTATACATCCTTGGAGCCTATAGATTCCCTGCTAGCAGAGGTGTCTCATTTTTGCCTCGTCGTGAGAGATCTCTGCTAGCAGGGAACCCTTAGACTGCTTGCAGTCCGCCTTTTCTCTTCAAATCCGTCTAGTATCTCATCCAGCGCGATTGCAAACCACGACGTTGTTATTGCAATAAGGGATTGAGTCTTATGCATCAGTCAATTCCACCTGCGCCCAGCCCCCCCCCCGGGCTAACCCCCGGGAATTAGCCTTTTTTTTTTCTCATGGATGGCAAATTCCCGGGGGCGGGAGCACTTAAGCTGTCAAATGCCCGGCGGTGGGGACGAAAGTAGAGGG
Source organism: Porites divaricata (assembly GCA_038088405.1). NCBI lineage: Eukaryota > Metazoa > Cnidaria > Anthozoa > Scleractinia > Poritidae > Porites > Porites divaricata. Next base: position 42,775,390 of record JBBMOI010000002.1, on the reverse strand, counting down.
CGAATGCCCCGCCCCCGGGATCGTTTTAATGCCAGTTTTCATTTTCGTACGCTACGATAGATCGCAAAGTTGTTCTAGCAAAGAAATGAAGCGTACTAGCGTGTTTTGAGGCCCAACTTGTCACGTTTTCAGGGGGGGGGCTGGGCGCAGGTGGAATTGACTGACGCATTACGCCTTCATTTCTTGCGGCTTAATTCGCCATTCGCGTGCTTAGGTTTCGCGTGCAGTAACTTTGCAAAGAAAAATAAGAGATTGCACGCAGTCTACGATCCCTAAAGAAGGCCTGGTACCTGACAATCATCACAAGTAGCACGCGAGCAACTGTTTTGCCAGGGAAGAGTCGGGGGAGAGAGACAGATGAAAAGTACGGGTGGGTTTGTGAGATATCTATTTGTAAGCGTAACATACCAGCAGAAAGGACCGGAACGAGATGTGATTAAGCCCGCGATGGTCCAGTGGTAACACAAGGCAAAACAAAATGGCGGCTGGGTTTAGCGGAGCATTACAACTTACGGATTTGGACGATTTTATTACTCCTTCGCAGGTAACCGCTTATTATACACATACAGTCGAAGTCGTAAGTGGTGGTACAACATAAATATGTTATTTTTTCAACTGCAGGAATGCGTTAAGCCTATTAAAGTAGAGAAGAAACCAGGCCAGGTAAGATGAGTCGTACTAAAAATTCAGTTATTTATGTTAATAATTTCGTAGGTAAAATGGTATAAACTGTGCCTCGCGGAGATAGAGAGACCTTTCTGAATAATTTGAGACTTTGCCACAAAAAGTGAAAAAGTCAGATGCTGGAGGAAAGTTGATGAGACTCAATTTTCATTTTAATTTGCACAAAGGCTCCTGGTATCCTATATCTCCTGATCAGATGACGTGGTTGTGAGGTTCCGAGAGAAGACCCACAATGGGCTATTGCATTATAATATCCGCACCCCCCGGTTGAGGAACCTTGGAATTCTCCTGGGGTAAGTTACAAAAATTGAGGATTTCCTTAGGGGTAGAGTAGAAAAAATATGGAATTCTTTGGGGGTGAAGCTTTAATTTTCACGAAATTCTTCAGAGGTAAGCCCACATTTTATGGAAGTCTTCAGGGGTGAATGCAATTTTAGCCAATCTTAAGGGGTAAGAATAACAGTTCCTCAACTGGGGTGGGGGGGGGGGGGAGGGGGTTACAGATATTAATGCAATAGCCCAATATTTAACAATTATTCCTCAAGCCTGAATGGGCTCTGAGTCAATCGCCCATGAGGCCAAAGGCTGAATGGGCTGTTGACTCAGAGGCCATGAGGCTATTAGTAAATCTAACTAGTCAGGAGCCCATCAATGATGGGCTCCTAAACTAGTTGGTCAAAAATATCAAAACAAAACAACTTTAGCTAGCAAAACGCAATTCAGCCGCCATTGTTTTGGTTTTTCGATAGTGGGCTATAACATAAGCCTAGTAGTAGCTCAACCAATTAGGACGCAGCATTGATAATAGACCCCACTACTTGGATTTACTAATAATGAAATAGCTCCCCATTGATTCTATTACAGAATTCATTATTTATTTGAAAATTAACTCCTTCAGCCATTGCCAAGCTTCCTTTCTTCATTCGTGTGTGCATTGTGAACTTACAGTGAATTCACATTTAGTTAAAATTTCTTTCGGCTCAGCTTACATATGTAGTTTATCTTTTTACTTGATGTAAATGTAAAGGAATTTTAACAGCTGTATTTATACTTAAAGACATGTAATGTGCTTTGATTTATTTACTATCCATGGCAGTTGGCAAAGATCAAGATTGAAGATGATGGCAGTTATGTTCAGTTGTCAGAGGTAAAAATATCTAAGCTTTCTCTCTTTAGGTTTCTGCTTTAAAAGTAATTTTTCAAAAAATATGCTGTGACTGATTAGATATAATTCATTATAAACCTGATTGATTGTGATGTATATGTTATAGTTAATTTTCCATTTCAGTTAGTTTTTATTTTTCTATTTATCTATTGTTTTGGGGTATGGTAATGTATGCTAATGAATAATAATTATTCATTAGCATATTTAATAATTACTAAAACAAAGGAAAAACAAAAATTAACTGATTAGAAATAAAAAATTAACTACAACATATATGTCCTACATTTACAGAGTAAGAAAACCTTGTACTCCCCTTTGTACAGTGGACAAAATAGTTAATAATTGTATAAACTTAAATCTAGTTGTCTTTTAAATCATGCACCATCTAGTGATTTTTTTTCATTGCCTGGATCATAATTATACTTCATGTTAAGATCTGAATGCTCATAAAGATTTTTTCTTCTTAGGGTGGGGAGAAAACCAAGCTTCAAAGAGCCCAGATTACATTGAATGACTGTTTGGCCTGTAGGTATGTCGTATTGTAATAAGAAAAAGAATTGCCTCAAGAAAAAGTAGTAAAACTGTTGTGAAATGAATGGATTTTGTCTCAAACAGGGTCATGGTTTGAAAGCCTCAGCAAGACACCCCAACCCATTACTTCGCTTCAGTGCCCCCTCCCCTCCCGAGAACCTGGTATTCAGTCATCATGCAACTTCTAATCTAACGTTTGTATATAAAATTGTCTGTTTCTAGTGGCTGTATAACATCTGCAGAGAGTGTTCTGATCACACAACAGAGCCAGGAGGAGTTGTACAAAATTATAGCAAACAACCAGAAACTTGCCAAGGTACTTTATAGTGGATAAACAACAAGAAATATTCAAAAAGTGAAAGGACTTGTTTTGCCTCTTAGATTAATTCAAGAGAAAATTATTGGAAGATCTTAAAAAAATTGGTTTTTTTTTTAGATCCAGGAGGTAGTGAAACTCATTACTGAGTTCTCTGCTAAAAGAGCTGTCAAAGGCACAGGTTTTAAAAATTGCTGTCTTCTGAAGCTATTTTGCTTAAAAAAGAGCAGTGAATCAAGTAACTTCCCTTACAATATATGGGTTGTTAAATGAAACATACAAACTGGGTCTTTTGATTATTTAGCATAAGAGTCATCTCTGTACTGAATAATAAAAGAAAACTCAGCAAATTGCAGCATTTCAGTAAGAGCAGGGATGTAGCTAAGAGCCAGATACTAGCTAAATTCATCAGCTGAAAGAGAGGTTATCACCAGCTCAAATTGCTCTGGTAAAGTAAGACATAAAGTTGCTGTTGGGTGAAAAAGCCAGCGATATAAAAAAGAGACTGCTTAGCTTTTTTCAGCTGTCTCCCAATTTTCAATATGATTTTATTGTTGTAATTTATCCTTATAATTTTTTATTTATTAATACTTCACAGTGATCACTAATAATGTGTTGGCCACTGGCCCCTGTCGACTGTGCATACATCACATGTCTTTGACCCCATCTGGTTGGTTGTTTACAGATCAAGATGGTCTCCACACAGTCTTATTATTCTATTTTATCACTAGGATGGAACTATTGAAGGATGGAAAGTCATTGTAGTTTCAGTATCCCCTCAATCACGAGCTTCTGTTGCAGCTAAATTTAGATTGAGTGTAACTGAGGTATGTTTTTTTAAGAACTACTGGTATACATTTCTGATTGAAAATAAGTTTACACCACAGAAACAAATAATATTGAAACTTAAGTCAATGTTTTGAAAACCTCATAATTCATTGTCTTTCTTGAGAAGACATTCATATTTGCTATTTTTAACATTGCCCATTATGCACCTGGTTAATTTTGTGTAAGCATTGTCTTCAATTTCTCGTGAGACAACTGTTAATACCCAGGAGAAATTGAAAACAAATTATACTTAAGCAAAATTTTGGGGGGTAAGCAAGGTGTATTATGGGTAATGGGGTGAATTAAGTCACATGACTGATGATTCTATTATTTATATAACCCATTCTACTGCTTTCTTTGAATGTGCTTTAATTGCACATAGGAATCAAAATTGCACGTATTTGTTTGATAAAATTAGTGCTGTCTTGGATTATTCTGCTCTAGTCTTTTATTCCCTAAGAATCATGAGAATACAGGTACCAAGTAAAGAAAGGTTTGATCATAAACAAATAAATTATCCTCACCCATACCATAGCTATGGATGGACTACAGTGTGGAATCTATGTGTTGTAGTTAATTTTTTATTTCAGGTAATTTTTTTTCAACTTCAGTAACATACATTACTATGCCAAAAACAAAAGAAAACCAAAGATTACCTGCAATAAAAAATTAACCACAACATATGCATGCTGATCGTAGGTTTTTAATAATGGACTAAGCAATATCTTGGATGACTTGTTTGCCAATTTATAAATGAAAGATTTTGAATTACAATTGAAGCAACTGCATGACCATAAAGAATGTCCCTATTTCTATGGAAATGATCATTTTACATTCCTTTTAAATCTACCATCAATCATGAACTTACCAGTACTTTTAATTTTCAGACAGCAAAAAAGCTTACAAAGTTCTTTAAAGACTTAGGTAAGATAAAAAGTTTCTACTTTACATCTGTTGATAATAGTCTGCAGCAAATTATTTTAGAAAAGTAACCAAGCTCTTTTACTGGATGGAAATGAATCATTTTTATTTTATATTCAATGTCAAATTTCAGGTGTTGATTATGTATTTGACATCACCTTTTCACGGGACTTCAGTCTGGCTGAAAGGTATGTAAATGGACTGTGTAGACCTAAATTGGAGGGAAAAACTTAAACCTTAAAAATGTGGGTCTTTTGAAGCATTTTTTTAACGATTAGGAACCAGATAATAAAAAAAACTTATCTATGACTTGTATTGAACAATTAGATCCAGTCCTTAAAAATCTGAAAGCAAACAATACCAACTAAAAAATAGCTATTTCTTTTTCCTCTCTCAGTCAAAGGGAGTTTGTACAAAGAATGAAGGATTATCAGTCAGGACAAAAGAATGGTATTCCTATGCTTGCCTCTGCCTGTCCAGGTAAGGGTAATAAAGTTTTGGAGATGATTCAGTAATGCTGTATTTTTTGAAGAATTTCTAACGCAAGGATTGTGATAAACACATTGTAGTTTGATCATTGTACATGTAACAGGTCAATAAATTCAGGTTTAAATTTTTTAACCTAGGTTGAATCTCCTTTGTCGTTTAGCACTAGTTATTCATGAATTAGCCTTATTATGGCTAGGACACGAAGGAAATTTTAACCTGAATTTGATTTTTACCTGTAACATGTGCAAAATTCAAGCTCATCCTCTGATTTTTTTTATTATAATAGAAGAAGGTATTTTGTATTTTGCTTTGAGTTGATGTTTTTAAATCAATGATCATACATACAGCTAATGTTAGGAATTTTAATGAGAGGAGACCTCGAACAGTCAGTCACTGTGGGTCCAGAAATTCAAATTATTTAAAAAATTCTCCAAGGAATACAACAGTCCTGTCAACGTGAGTTGAAAAATTGCATGAAAAAGTTGTTTTTCACTGTTTTTTACTTGGCAGGCTGGGTATGTTATGCTGAAAAGACCCATGGAAGTTATATTTTACCTTACATAAGGTGTGTACGGTGCACAAACAGCACTCACTTTATAGTTCTTTACACTTTACAAATCTGACTACAACAATTTCCATGGTCTATACTCTAATAGACCATCAGAGCTCTCGACCAATCAGTGCTCACCATAAAATCGCTGATATTGCAAAAAGTGAGTTGTGAATCAATGACCTCCATAAAACTTCAAACGTCAAAGAGATGCAATAAAAAGTGTGGTGAGCATGCAGGGCTGTTGTTTCGCTCATCAAAGTCGCCTTTCTTTACTTTCTACTTTCTCCGTTGCAATCATCATTGTTGTTGCTATAAGTTTGCTATTAAATCAGTGCCTCCTGATGTAGTCATTCCACAGATGACAAAGAAAGGCACCAAAAAGTATGATGCATGTGCTTGACGTTGTCGAAGGTTCTGAATACCAGTGAACTCAAAGAGAACAGCTTATTCTCAATCACAGTGCTTTTCATTTGCTTTGCATTTTCAAGTTTGCCAATTTAGTTCTTGAAAGGACAATCAGTGTCTAAAAATAATTCACTTTTATCTCTAATCGTCAGCTTGTCTTTTTTAGCACAACAAAATCTCCACAACAAATCATGGGCTCTGTAGTGAAGAGCCATTTTGCTGCATCGTTAGGAAAAAGGTAAACTTGCTGGAAATGAATAGCAATTTCCATCGTTCTTTGCCAGATGTTTTTTACACTTTTAGTTATAAGTATACCTAGTCAGGGATTTCTAAAGGGGATGTTTGTGTGATGCTAATGTTTCTTTTTATGGGTTTATTAATGATGTCAGCAAAGGTTTTCAGGACGACTGTTCAAGATAGCTTCCCTCGCAGACGTTCTTTTGGCTTGTCACGCAATCCCCCCAACGAACGCGTGACAAAGCCCTAAGAATGTCTGTGCGGGAGGCTAGACTGAAGAGGGCACTTTAAGAAACAAACAAACAAACCAAAATGAATCATGTTTGTCAAATCAATCCAGTTTAATGGCCTTAGCTTCCATGAGTCTTCTGTTGCTCAGTGGTAGAGCATCTGGACTAGTTGGCCATAACCAGAGAGTCATAGGTTCCACTTCTGTTGGGAGCACTCGGAAATTTTCTTTCTTCCAAGCCACCTGTGTCACTGTACTTTATGTAGTCACCAGGTCCAAAATTCACCATCACTAGTCTTATCATGGGGCATAAATAATGTTGTTTTTTCCCTTTCCTTTCATGAGGTATTAAGTTTTCTGTGCCTTACCATTTTTCTTGAACAGACCTGACGATATTTACCACGTAACTATTATGCCTTGTTATGACAAGAAACTTGAAGCTTCCAGAGAAGACTTTTATAATGACATATACAGAACCAGAGATGTGGATTGCGTCATTTCCACACGTAAGTTTTTGGTTAGCATACTGAATCACTCTTAATTCAGAAGAAAAATAACCACAGCAACTAAAGAAAAACAAGGGTCTCCTGTGATTGGAGGATGAGAGTTTGACGAAAGTTTCATTTACTATCAGCTACTGTTATCAGCCAAGCTGATCATTGTAGATTGTGCATGGGTATTTGCTGGAATACAAACTGGAAATAGGAATCATTATGAAACCAATGAAGAAAGTGAAACCGTTACTAACGTGTATTTTAATTCTTTCTTTTAAACTTCAACGTGATTAATTCAGCTTGCTCAATGTTTCAATTTTAGCGAAATTCTACTGTAGTAGATTCTCAGGGGCCACATCCAAGTTCAAAAAGAGCGTGAAAAATTCGTCCCCTTGTGTTCTCATCCTCCAGAAGATGGTGCATCAGGAAATTTCATTACGTAGTTGAGCAGAGGACTTCAAAGAAATGTACTAAAAATAACTTGTTGCCTTGTTACATGTGCAGAGTTGTTGTTTTGCTTATTAAACGGGGTGTTTTGAGGCTACGTTCACATGAGTCCAGACATTTTTGAAACCGCATACTACTTTTTACACAAATCGGCCTTCGGTTCACACGAAACCAATGAATCCGATCAGCAAAACCGCATTGTTTTGAAACACTCTCTAGACCAGTTTAAGGTGCCGTCCACACAAATCCAGATAAAAATGTGCGGTTCCAAAAATATCCAGATTCTTGTGCACATGGCCTGACATGGGACCAGGCTCTATGGGGGAGAAATGGCAAAAAACAGGATGAAATAGGAAAAATATTTTTCGGTGAGCGAAGTGACCTGAACGGTGGTCTGGGGAGGGAAAACCCTAACCCTAACCCACCCCCAATGCGGAGCCTTGTCCTAAGCTAGACGTGTTCGTTGCCGTTGCCTTAGGTCCAGCATCATTTCGCACGCTCTCTGATGTCAGGTATAAATCCTCTGAAGTAAAGTTCCTGGACAGCAGGTGATTGTGGATGAATATGGGCTCAATTTATTGCTTCTTAGGTTATTAACTCGTGTTATTCAATTTGTTTCGCAGTTGAACTTGAAAAGATGTTTGAAGAAAAAGAAGTTAGCTTTACTGAGCTTGAGAATGCGCATTTGGATAATCTGTAAGTGTACCATTGTTTTCTTGTGCTGTGACTCTTTCTTTTTATTTTTTTAAAATTTTTTGTTGTTTCTTTTTTCCTCTGAAAAAGCCCGCTCTAATTTGTCTCTTTTTTTTCTGTCATGCTTTAGATTCTCAAGTGTTGACGGAGATGAGCTTGTTGGCCATTCTGGCGGCGGTTCGGTAAGAGTGGCTTTTTAACCCTTTACTAAATGCTAAAATCAAAACTTAATTTCTCATTTGTTGCCCTATTCATTTCTTATAGAAGTAGCGAGGAGAAGTTAATAAAATCAAATCCATCTGGCATGATCATGTCCTTAATTCTCTTGACCACTCTCTTTTACAAAGCATTGATATTACGGGAGAAATTTGATGCTGATCACACGTAGGGCTTTTTATGGTTAAAAGGCAATTCTGTGTTTCAATGATGTATTTTTACCAGTGGAGTGGAAAGTGAATTTTGGTTCTAGAAACATACAGTACTTGTAATAATCTTGACTTCATGAGAAGTAAGCAGATACGTAAATTTGAGTCTGTTGAATACGTAATAAAGATAAAATCATTATTTTTCACTTGTTATAATGTAACATATTCAACTTCATAGCAAAATATAGAATCCCAGCGGTATCCAGTCGGGATGTCTGTTACAAATATGCCATTATTCAGTTTTCCTGTAGAGTTGTAGATCTCTTGTGGGTCATTCGGACTACCGTGATATTTCAAAAGTTACAGAATCGACTGATCATTCGGATCACTTCAGCTAACCCGACAAAGAACTTTATGACTTTTTCGTAAATCTCAGTTTGTTCAAAATGTTTAGACTCAAGAAATGTCCGCATGTTTTGTCCTGTTTCACTTAGGAAGAATTGTGCTGTGTTAATATGATTTCACTTGTATTTCAGGGAGGTTATCTGGAACATATCTTCACTTTTGCATCCAGAGAGGCAAGTTGCAACTTATTAGTTTGAGAAAAATTAGAGGATCGTTACATTCCGAGCAATTTTATACATTCTTGGCCATGTTTCCACTTTATAATATTAAAGAATTCCCACTAAGTAAAGTAAAAATCCTCTGAAGTTTGACTACGGTGGAAAGGATATCAGGAAGATTACTTTTTTCCCTTTTCGTTTTCAATGTTTTTTAAACTTTTGCTGCTACAGAATCTCTGTTAAGTTAGCCTCCCACGTAGACGTTCTTAGAACTTCATCACCCGTTCTTTCACGGGGGAAAGAGGAAAAAGGTGGGAAATAGCGGCCGAAGCGTTTTCCTTGAACTTCTTTCCAACTCCCATCGACCCCCACGCACTTTCCTTTCGCCTCACCCCAGTCTCCCAGCGGCAGAAAGAGGCCCCAGTGGAGGAGGGAGTTGTAGCAAACAAAAATTCAAATTTGTGAAATTACGGGATTGGATAGCACATTAAAAGAGAACAAGATGAACAAAGCCTCCTGGCAAAAACCAGCCCTTTGCTTTAAATTGTTTATGCTCTGATGACTCCAATCCTTCTAAAATTGGTTTGGATCGAAACGTTTACGATCCAGGTCTATGTTGCATAAGACCTCCTCAAGATAAGATGGCTCTTAACTCTTGTTCTGGAACAGTAACCTATTGTTTCTCATCTTGTTCTTTCTGGATGTGCCACTCTCTCCCATAATTTCACAAATGTAGTTTTTGTTGTTCATACTCACTCATGCTGTTTCATTAGTTGTTTGGCAGGACGGTAGATGGTATCACATACAAGATACTGAGAAATAAGGACTTTAAGGAAGTCACTTTACAGGTACAGCTAATATCTAGAATTGGTTACGACCTGGAACAGTTCGATAAAATTTTAATTTACCGCGCCGTAGCGGTTACTTTTAAATTCCATAACAATGTCACACTTGTAAAAGCTTTTTTGAGTTGGCTTTTGGTAGAATGATAGTGATCATCCGTTTTTACTCGCGCAAGGTGGACGGTCAAGATGTCCTGAAATTTGCTGCAGCGTATGGATTTAGAAATATTCAGGTGCGTATATTGTGCCAGTGTCTCTAGTAGTTTGCGCAGCAGTTAGCCAATCTTTTGTAAAAAGAAAATTCTGTCATTGTTTCCTTATTCTTCATTCCAGAAACCATGAGGAGAATGGGTGAAAGTTGTCCGTTCTACGATATCTGGGATTGTTTGGGTAGACAAGCGTCACTTATGATTAGTTAACCATCGACCAATAGACCAATTATTCATACATGGCTGCGAGGCTTGGGGGAATAAAACAAAAGAAATCATCTTGAGGCTCAGTGATGAATAAAACATTTATTTTGTTTTATTCCCCCAAGCCTCGGAGCCACGTATGAATAAATGGTCTATTAGAACATCGCTTGTCCACCCAAACGATCCCAGAAATCACTGGGGCCAAGGCTTGTACCCATTCTCTTCGGAGCTTTTATAGTGGGGAATTACAACAGCTCATTTTGTATGAAAGTGAATGTATCAAGACTTGTTTTGTCTTGCATAACCTAGCGTGAGATCATGCCCTCGCCTTGTTATCCATGGTTATGCGTAACCCGTCTTTACTGCCTATTAATTACTTTTTGTTCGTCTGTTTGTAGAATCTTGTCCAAAAACTCAAGCGTGGTAAATCTCCTTACCATTTTGTGGAAGTTATGGCCTGCCCATCAGGTATGACTCGCAATTCATTTCAGTTTGTTTTTTATCTGATCTTTGGGTGGGTAACTAAAACCATTGGTGTGTATGAAAGTGTATGAAAATCAAAGTGAGCTTTGAATACCAATAAAAATCAGCTGAAAAATAAATCTTTCATCGTGGTACGGTTTTTTAAAACTTATTTTGAGGGCGTTGTCAAGGTTCTCGTTAACACGCACTTTCAACTCAACACTATTTCCTTTTCGTCTATTAAAGACTTTTAATTACAGTTAGGCTACGTTCTTACATAGACTGTTCGCAGTCCCATATTTTTCTGTAAGATCGTCAAGCGCTTTGCGTTAAGGGCAGCCATCTTGGATGAGTGTTAAACTACTTAAGGGGCAGGGGACGGTTTGGGAGGGAGTGCCTCCTAACAATCTTTGACACTTATCCAAGATGGCCGCCCGTAACGTAAAGCGCTCGATCTCGACGATCTTATGGAAAAATAGGGGACTGTGAACTGTCTAGTTATTACGGTCCCGGACGAATTATCGACCAGCTTAAAAAAACGTCACCAGACGCTTTCCTCACACGGGACCGTTTTATATTTACGCTCCATTCACACGGAACTTGGCGTCTAAATTTTCGTACGCGCCCCAGTTAAGGTGTTGCTGTGTGAAGGGTACACCTAAATACACGAATTTTTAATCGATCGAAAATTTGTCGGCCTTAATCAGCCTGTTAGTTCAGGTGTCCAGTTAGTGGGGAGGCGAGCAAAAAGAAATGGGCTCGTTAATTCAAGGCATAAACATTAGCGAATATATTTCACGTACGAAACAAATAGAGGAAAAAGTAAGATTCTTTAGTCATTGGCGCCTTTAAATGCATAAGACCGCCCATCTCCGAAAGTACCGCTCTCTAAACTTGCCAAGTGTTTATCTTACCCCGCCTTGACTACTGTAGCTTTGTTTGGGGGTGAAATCAACGTTACTCTGAATGAGCAATTATAGCTACAAGACTTCAAAATATGGCTGCCAAATAGGGCTGATGAAGGTATAAATATTTTCTGTTTGTCTTGTTTTCTGTTACAGGCTGTCTCAATGGAGGTGGCCAAATAAGACCTGGCGACGGGGAAACGTCAAAAGAATTGTTGAGTAGATTGGATGAACTTTATAATTCACCCAGGTATCAACTGCTATTGGTTCTTTCGTTTGTCATTGCATTTATTGTCTCTTGGCCATTCAAACTTCGTAGCTCTGACCCGCAGTTATTGAGTGCGCTGGAGGTATTTTGAGACAGCTAGGACTGATTGGTTTTTGAATGGTGATAAGTTTCAAGTGGGTTGACACTCGTAGTCGTGCAGCAACGATTAAGAAATGTATCAAAAAATGCGACACGGGCTTAGTCGTTGCCTTGCTTACAGCTGTGCTTACTCTCAACCTATCGCTTTTTGACCTGTTCGTTACCGTCGCCGTGGCTAAAGCTCCTTACTAACGCGCTAAAGACATATCATTTACCAACGCTAAACCCTATTTTTTTGTCTCAGCTTTTTCGTATTACAATTTTTGAGTGGGTGCTAACGTTAATTGTGTTTTCGCTTAGATCAAGAAAACCAAGTGAAAATCCAGCAGTGGAAAAGCTATACGAGTGAGTACCTACAGTTAGTTAGTTGTTTACGAAAATAATAGATCAATTATATCGAGGCTTTATTTCTGTTGTTCTTGCCAAACTACTTCTTTTATACTTCTGTACATTTTTCAGTGAATGGCTAGGCGGGGAATCTTCTGAGAAGGTAGGAGTATTCACGTCAGTTTCATGAGAAAGAGCAACTGCTGACAATTTAACTAATAGATATAGTTTTAAAAAAATGTAGTCCAAAGCTCTCATTTTTTGTCTTCATTTATCGAACGTTCCTGCATTCCGCTCCAGTGAACTATCAGCACACAAAGTGAAGCAAGATTAACGCTCGTGTGGACAGTTTCCTACAAATCACTTTATTTTTTGATCGCAAACCTCGGGTTTACGGGAATGCGAGAACGGTCCATTTTGCTGCCTTTGACAGAAGTTCTGTCGTGTCACAACTAATTCATCTTGTTCATATACTCAGGCAAGAGAGATGCTTCACACAAAATACCACGAAGTAGAAAAATTAAACACAGCCCTCAACATTAAGTGGTAGCTTTGAATTTAAGCCGAATACTGGCATCGCTTCGTCTCAGGTGATTCAATAGACGGAATAAAACACCGGTGATAAGACAAGAAGGGAACTGCCTTTTCAGATTGAACAGGGCGATTGTGTTGGGGACTACCCGGGAGGATGCCTCTGGTACAGATAGGAAAGTGAAAGTGAAAGTGTCGGCAGAACGACCTTATATCAGCTCGTGCTGTTGGAAGCAGGAGAGGACCCTGGGAACGAGGTCAGAGTTGCCCCATATAAGGGAATCCAAGACAGCATTGGATTATGGATTCCACGCTATGGAATCCGGATTCCTTGTCGCTGGAGTTTGGATTCCAGATTCAAGTCGTTCGCTTGATTCCGGATTCCTCAAGTATGACGACCAGCACTTCCGGGAAATTTAGTAATGGAGCTTCTACCAAGATTTGTCATTGCATAGGCTTGCTATGAAGCTGATTGAACCTCCCACACATATTCAAAGAATGAAAGTTGAACGTTGACCAACAAAGAACTTGACACAGAGGGCAAGTAAACGTGAAAAATACATGGCGCTCATTTTCATTTTAAAATGTGACCATTTCTCGGGTATGGAGACTAAACAAACCCTCGTGAAAGAAAGGACTGAACATGTGCCATACGCAGCTATCATTTTCCTGGACCTCATTCACTTATTGGCCTTTTTTATTTTTATGACGCCTTAGGAAGGTCAAGCAAAAGTGTTTCTGAGCGACGTATGTAAACCGGAAGTGATTCCTTTTCCCTAATATGCCGTTTTTTGTCGTCACGCAACGTTCCTCCGAGGAGCGTTGCGTGACGACACTAAAAACGGCTGTGTAGCAGACTAGCCTTGACGCCACTAAATTTGTATTTCTTAATGTCTTTACTCTCATACAGAAAATTTGGTCAAAATCACGCCCCAAGATTGCAAGAAGTCCACTTCCGGTTGACTTGCGCCGTCCAGTAGGATAATGCGTCCTTAGTGTAAAAACGGCCATAGACGCATTATCCGTCTGGACGGATAGTGCGTCCTCTAGTGTAAAAACGGCTATTGAGAATTAAGAAAGTAAAACACCAAGCTGAACAATTAGAATTCTACTACCTGAATTTAATAACGTCACTGACTGAAATAGCTTATACGTTAAAATGTCCGGACTATCAGAAATACGTACGCCTATTTATTGTTGACATCAAAGCCTTGCAATTTTACTAACACTCATAAGTAGTAAACAAATTCAACACACCCTTTATCTTAAATAACTGGGAAAAATGTTTGGATAAAAGACAGTAATGCGTGGATTGAAGACCCCCGAGTTACTAAAAAGATTTTACGCTAAGCAGTAAAACTGTACTTTTGAAAATAAAGTCATTGATTTAATCATCAATTTTCGTATACTATTTTGTTAAGAAAAATATATAATGAAATAAAATTTTGTTCTGCCAATGGCTGGTACTTTAAAATGAGAAAATTCGTATATCAACTCCCCTCCCATCTATAAAACGGTAAGAAATCTCGCTACCCTTAGTAACGTAAGAATGCTAGATAGCTCTAGCTCTAAAACGGATGATGGGCGGCCAACATACTAAAATTTTGTCTATCCAATTTTCATGCCAAAAAATGTATGAAAAATATTGATAAAAATATTTTAAACTGGAAGCAGATACAGGAATTAAGTAGGAAAGTTCTGCAAAGTAAAAATATCTTTGAAAAATTTGAACTCGGTGTTAAGAAATCAATTAGAATTCTTACGAAAAGTAGGATTTTTTTTATATTACCTTGCGTTCTGGCGTTAGTTCGTTTTTCCTTCTATTTTGATACCACTATCAACATTCTGATTTCGGCCTTGAGACTGTCTCCTCAAGTGCTATGAATTCAGCATTTTTTTTCTTTAACGGCGCTTTTAGCGAAGTACGTCTAAAAGATTACAGTCAAGAAGTAATCCGTTCCAGTTTATGGCAAACAGCCATATCAAGAAAATTTCATTCTTTTTCTATAACATCTAAACTTCACAAAATCGTCCAAGACCATTAAATTAGATTAATTCTTATTCACCTAACTGGGTTGATGACTGTTTAGAGGAAGAGATAGACGTTTAGAAACATCTGCTAGAAGTTGGACTGTGGTAGTGGGTGTTTCTACAGGAACAATTTTGTTAATGTCTGTGAGTTTCATCATCGGAGTGTTAAACTGCAAGTGCGCCAAACTTCCAGATACTGGAGAAGAAGAGAAGATTTCAGTGCTGCTAAGATGGTGCATGGTTGGAACTTGAATGGTTAAGGCTTGATTCAATGGGATTGGGTTACCCGAATTTACTGGTTGGTTTCCCGCTAAAGGTTGCTGGATGTCACCCATTGTCACGCAAGGTGTATTGAATTCAACTACTGAAGACACTTGGGACAAATCCACATTACCAGGCTCTGGAGTAGGAGTGAGAGACCTAGGACTATACAGCAGTGGTGTGTTGACTGTTTGCCCCATTACCTTGATTAGTTGGTCAGGGGAAGGCGTGGAATTACCCGAGGGAGGGGTGGCTGTGGCCCAAAGGACTGGCGCTCCGTTACCCGGTTGGGCAGGAATCTGCAGGAAGAAAGTGTTACGAGCACACGCGTTGTTAACTTGAGCGGGGCGTTCAGTGGCTGGAAGAATTGGAGTCGGCGTCAACGCGTGCGGGTTGGACATGGAATTTAGTGCACAGTTGTTCTGAAATTGAACCGGCGAGGGTGTGGCAGAAGCCTGACGGGAGCTCTGTAAAGGTCCAGGGTCTTTCCACGGGGACTTTAACTTGCGGTAATAGCTAAGTGGTTTTAGAGGGCTTACGTCGTCGATAAGACTAGCCTGAATGGCAACTGAAGACTGTTCTACAAGTTCATCATAAGGTAAGGGAGACGACGATTGGTGTACCATCATAGGACGGCTTGGTCCTGGGTTAGGGAATGCCTTCTCCAACTCACGTTCCATGCGTTTCCACCGCTCATCCTGTGAATCAAATCCTCGCTGCTCTTCTAACAGTTTCTGTTGTTTCTGTCTCTCCAGCAGAATCTTGTGTTCAGGAGAGGAATGATCAAGAGAAGCTTTTGGACTTGATTGTTTTGGGCTGCAGGGCGTAAGGTCCTTTTTTCCATCGTCAATGCTTTTGAACGGGGAAGTGGATGAATGTGAAAATCCGTTGTCAGTCTTCTGCTGGATTGTCGAAAAATCGTCGGCGCTTCGCCTTCGCTTGGGCTCTGGAGCATCTTCAAGTTCCGCTGTACCAGAGATAAACAGTGACCGCCGACTTTTTCTGGCATCAAAATCATCCGAGTGTCTGCACGCGGACAGCAGCTGCGACATTCGTGAGAAGAGTGAAGGATAAAAAGAACCAAGAATAACTAAGGGTACATTAAGTTTGCAAATACTCCAACATCGAGAGCAAGTTCTCCACTATGAATCCGTTGACACGGGTCTGGTCAAATTTTTGAACGGGCGAATTTTTCACCTTTGCAACCCGTTTACACGATGTCGCGCAAATTCTGTAATGTTACATTGCCGTTTACACGAGTCCGTACAAATTTTTGCCATTGTCAGTATTAGAATGGCTCTTTTTTTTTTTTTATAAAAGGCGCGTAACTAGGTTCCAAACGTTTACCGCGCAAACTGTGCACATTTCAGGCGTTTACACGGGTCCGCGTAGAAGTGGAAAATTTCGACCTACCTCTGATCAGGTCAAAACCTTTCACACTTTGCCGTTCAAAACGCTTGCACGGTTCCGCGGGTCCTGTGCAAGTGAAAGGTGGATCCGTGCAAGGTTTTTTGTTCGGAGTCTTGAAAGTAGAAGGTTACACGCGATTGAGCCGCACGCGAAGGATTGCCCTTAAAGCTCATTCCGCGTGACCCTATGTAATGATTAATTCCCTTTCCCCTCCCCAGATGGGGAAAATTGTTCCTTTTGGATTACAGTTCGTTAACCGGCCAAGTAAAACGCTAGTGAGTAAATACCCAGGTAAACAAAAGGATATGATTTGGGTATTGCTGGTGTAGTTTCTTCAGCTCTGCGCGGAATTTTGCCTCTGTCGGGCTCGCGGCAGATGGATCTGCACCTGTCAATTCCGGGGAAAAAATGCCAGTTTAGTTTCTTGAAAAGCTTACATCACAGCACAGTAAATACATTACAGTATAACCAACATCGCCTTCTCTGGGCTGAACTTACCGTAAGAGGCTGTGAGTTCTTGAACTGAAAAGCCATCTTCCTCGCCACCACAATGTTTTTTAGTACCAAGAACTCTTTCTGATTGTGAACGAGGCAGCTTGCATTTGCTGGCATCTGGATCCTCTGATCTGAGCTGCTGTTGACTCGGCCTCCGCCTTATAAAGCGCCCCACAGCACCTGTCGAAGATAACACAACTTGTGTCACGCAATCCGCAAACTGGAATTTCCTTGCATCAAAATCTGCGAGGAACCGGGAACGAGTGTGGAATGTAAACATGTCAGGTAGGAATCTCACGGTAAGTGATTCCATTTTTCATCTTAAATGATTTTTTTCTCTGTGGAACTTGGACTGTATGTGTGTCTTTGACTAGCAGTGCAAGATTTAGCAATATCATATCATCACTCCATTTGTGGTATATTTAAAATTCCCACTTACTCTCTCCTTCGTCAAGGCCACGGCTTTTCTCTGCGCAGACCCTCTTCACTGATGGTGGTTTTTGAATTTCATCTAAAGGGAAAAAGGATAGATTGAAATCAAACCAAAGAGTTCAATATTTAAGTACTTTACGGTACAGCTACTTCTTTCTTCTTTGTTATGAAATTACACTGCTTCTCGGGACTTGCACTTTATAATTTTACTGAGGAGTGGCAAATTCCATGAACTACATAAAATTTTAAGGCGTATCGGAGGTGCAGATGCAGACATTCTTTTGGGACATCACACAATCATGAATCCACTGGAGAACTCAGAATCGTGCGATGAGCCAAAAGGATGTCTGAATATGAGGCCATGAGGGGGGGGGGGGGGGGGGGGGCTGGCTTGGGTGCCAGGGTGCCATTTTTGTAGGGTTGGATGATTCCTCTAGACCTTTGTCCTTGGGCATGCCCTCCAGCCTGAGGTACCACTTGACAATTTCTCAGAATAGAAAATAAGCAGATAAACTGTCCAGAACAGTAAAACTGGCATGAAACTTTTTTTGTGTGTAGAGGTAATAAATAGTAAAGGACAATTAAGGAGAAAACTTGGTCACTTGGTACAAATTCACGTTTGCCATTTGGCGTAAAAGGGCTTGTCAGAAAGCTTTGAAGTAGACAGCTGAGTTGTCGAAGTAGGCGGCCAGTCCAGGGATATTTTATTTAAAAAATGCCATCTGTAAAGAAATGCAAAGCAGAGTAGCCAGCTGATACTAACCAAGTAGGCGGCGATTTTCGCCGGAAGCTGGCTACCTTTGACAACCCGGGTACATACATATATTTTTGATGAGGCAGGTCAGAGTCTGGCAACCCAAAGGGCTTGTGTGGACCTGCCATAAAATATATACCTAAAACTAAAGTCTAAAATTATCAACAAGAGTGTTGTCCAGTAGCCTGCCCAGGCTAATAACTTGCCTGAAGGGCAAGTGTTTTGTAAATTTTCATCTTAGACATCAACTAATGGTACATATGTACATGTCATTGCAAAAGAACAACCTTCAAGGCCACATGGCATTACATAACCTTAATCTCTCTGTAAGTTTAAACAGGTGGAAAATCTTGGTTGCTCACTTAGGTTTCAACTGTAGTGCCTTAACTGGGAACTTTTTTATTTCTGATTTTCATGGCTTTTGAAGTTCAATAGCAAAGCCTATTGCAAATTAAGGAACAGATTATTTTTATGCATGGTATACTTACCTTGGGTGTAGGCCACTAGTTCTAACTTGTCAGGGTCAATTCCTATCCATCTAAAACCAGGTTTCCTTCCAGTCTGAATGCTATGAATATGAACTTTTTCTATGAGCTGAAGACTTGACAAAATGTTGGCAATATCATAGAGTCGTCGAACTTTGGCTGTTGAGGAAAAAAGTTTTGTCATGAACATGTTAAGGGTTCTCATTAGTGATGGAACTGGAGTAAATAGATAGTTCCAAATTGTCACTAATAGTTCTTTGTATACTCTGAGTAGCATAGTATGTACTGCAAACAAAGATATAAGATCATGCATCTATCTAGTGGTTGCCCATGAGTGGTTAAAAAAATGGAAAATTTTAAAACCATCACCCCAAAGAGTAGTTTTATTTATTTTTTATTTTATTAGATTCACCAATTATTGGCAGGGTCACTGCAACAGCATGATGCCAATTACTGCGGGCCCGTAACAGTTCCTCTCCCCATGATAGATAGACCACCACACCAGGGACTATGTCCCTTACTCTTTACGAACAGTGTGTGGGTTCTTTAACGTCCCACAGAATTTTAAATATGCAAGGGTTGTGAGATGGGGCCTATGGTTTATCGTCCTTATCTGAGAAGACTATAAAGTCTAACCGTTTGCAGATGTCTTTACAAAGGCAGCACTTTCTCCTCAGTTTTTTAAAGACCCTGAGAGTTGGTCCAGCCGCGACTTGAACCAGCGACCTCCCGCTCGGCAGACCAGCGCTTATCCAACTGAGCTAACAGGGCGGCAGTTATTGTTGCTTACAAAAGGTTCCAACTATGAGGCTTTGACTTGGAATATTTTGGTGTTTTGGATAGATGGTTGTTATGAGTGGTGGCTGTTTATAGGAGGTGGTCGCACGTAGAGGTTGAACATTATTTGATTTAAGGTGAGTAATGGTTAAAAACATAGATCTACAAAAAAAGTCTAAACTGATTTGGGTGCTTAAATTATCTTACTTTTATACTTTGTCTGGCCTTCTTCTTCATCTCCTATCAAGACATTGGCTGCATCCTCCAAAGTTACATATCGATTCTGATCGTACAAAAGTGATAATTCTGTTTAACCTTTGTGCATCATTATTAATTTTTTTTGGTCATTGTAAACATCTCTTGTTATTAGTATAATAGCACAATTTGTAGCAATATTTGCCATAAATATCACATACAAACAATATACTACTACCCCAAAAAGGTTTGTAAGTTTCATATGTAGGTATTTCAAATTAAGCTGAAATACCACTGCTCTAAGCCAATCAAATTGCAGGAATTTCTCATGTAGTAGTATAACAAATGAAATATCATGTGGTTAATAATAACATGTGAGCTTGACTTTACCTCAGAAACAAGAAACATCATTAAGAATTTTTGACTAAGCACTCCTAGGGACTTGTCTTTCCTGCAGTAGTCACTTATGTTATCTGCCCAGAAATAATAAAAACAAGGTAAAAAAGAAGTTTAGTGACAAAACTGAAAGGGATCAGGCAAGCAGGAACCTTAAGAAACAAAACGACATTTTCAGAAGCACATTCTCTCAAAATCATAAAGAAATTGTTGTATTAAATCTTCACTTGGAAATATGATCCACAAAATAAATGCACTTGTTTATGCTTTTATTTATGGACCATTTTAGTAACTATGTCGAGTTGTGTGATTTCCAGACACCTCAAAGACAAAATCAGTTTAAAAAACCTAGTTTACTCACCATGGTATGACTGTCTGGATAACAAACAACATGTTCCTTATGATAAACTTTTATGTTTCTATTAAAAATAGCCCACACCTGATATATCAAAATAAACAAAAATGACCCTGAGGCTTTCTGGTCATGTTCTACATCTGGTAATCAGGGGACTTTTTTATAGAATCATGAAATCTTACAAATCTCTTTGTTAGGCCTATGAATAAGTCATGCTTGAATTTTGAAAATCAAGCATTAGCTATTAAGGAAAGAATCGAAAGTGTTGCATACCGTATCTATTCAATTAACTGCCCTGGGCGCTTATTAAATTTTCACCATTCTCAGCAAGTGTAGTATATTTATTTTACAACAAAATAATAAATGGTAATAACAAAAGCGAAGATGTAACAAAGCAAGGTTTCTGTAAAATACTCTGAAGAAAACTCTGTCTTCGGGAGGGTCTCTTATTATCTCTTATTTGAGTTTGTGTGGGAGGGAGTGGGGTGGGGTTGGGCACTTATTCGAGGTAGGGCACTTATTCAAATAAATACAGTAAACGTACAATGCCAAACTATTGTCATAGAAAGCAAATTTTGGAGAAGAATTTGAAAGAAAATGCCCGATTTATAAGCAGAATAAGGGTAAATGCTAATTTGTTTAATTCTCAAAGACATTTTTATACCTTTGTACTTTGGCTTTTTGTTGGTGCTTTCATCTGCTGCAGTGTCTTGCATGGGTGGTGGTGGCATAAGACTTTGATCCACTCCTACTGATGGAGTTAGGGAGTGGACAAGATTCATGACATTTGTGTCCTTTGGCAGAATTAAAGGCAATTTGGAAGGTAGTGGAATGACTGGAGCCTTCTTTGCCTGAAATGTGCAATATGTTATATCAAATCACTTGTTAGGTTTTTAAAACCTACATCTTTTAATGTACATAGGTTGACCTGGTTGTATGACACACAGAACTACACAGGGTTGTATCTAGAAGGTGGCTGCTGGCAAATTTTACCAGCTAAAAATGGGCTTACACCTGATGCAAATAACACAGGAAAACAAGGACATAGGTAATTTTTAAGTTGAAATTAAGTAAAAAGGTGACTAGACTAACAAAAATCAGAATACGCCTGCCTGCTTAGCTTTTCCTTAGGTCCATCCTTGATAAGAATTCAAACACTTGAAGGGGTGGTAGGAGTGAAGTTCTAATGAGAAACTCCTAATGGCATCAAATGAAGGAGTAGGTGAAATGAGTTTAAAAGGCTCCTGATCACAACCTGTGATCTTGAGCCATTTATCAGATGTCACAAGTGAATCTTGATTTGCTATGGTTGCCTCAGAACTTAATGAGACCACTATGAGCAAATGTCAAATTCTCCCTTTGGCTCATAAAGAAAACTGGTCGGAGAATCTAGGGGGTTGCCCCTTGGTTACAAGCACCACAAGGAAATTTGGAAGAAGGATCCAGTTTCTCAGAAGTCATTTGGGGCTCTTTTTCAAGTCAGTAACAAGTTAAGCAGCAGTACATAGTACGTACAAAAATCAGTTACCTTTTCCTTTTTGGGTTTGGGGTTTTCCTTCCCTGAAGGTGAAGGCTTTAACTTAAAACCCTGTGACACAGCATAATTCTGCACGTAACAAAAAAGTTCCAATAACTTAGTCAAGATTACTCCAGATATATGATAAACATCCCATTCACACCAACTAAACAGGTTTATTAAACTACTGATAGGTTTAAAAGATGAAAAGCAATGATGGAAAACTGGAACTCAGATATTTACACAACATTCAAATAAATTTTAACTTACTCTGTAATTTGCACATAATTTGCAATAGCCAGATCTAGAAGTCCGTAAGCAGCTTTTATGAAGAAGACAATTTTGAATCATGTTTAACTAAACAGCTTTTAACCATGTTTAAGCTTTGGTGTGAATTGGGCTATAGATACCAGTACTACAAAGCTACAAAAATATAACAAACGTGCTGAGTAGGTTACTGTCATGCTTATCACACACAGTTTGCCATCCTATTGCACAGGTTCACTACAATTGTCATGTTAACTTTTTGCTTAATGAAGTAAACTCAGTACATATGCATCTAAATTACCTTGAGTTTCACTAGAGTAGTTGGTAGTCTTGATTTCCCATGCCAGACATATCTGTTCTTTGCATATCTGGTGATTACTTCTACACTTTCCAGTACATTAACAATGTCATATATACGCCTTCTTTCTACACCTAATAAAAAATAAAAAATATATATTGAAAATATATTTGCAGAAGATCACACCCTCGAAGTTCCCAAACTAAGGTAAAGCCAAAGGTACCCTGATGAACATGGTACACCTCTTCATCATGGATTTGTCCCTTGGTATCAAAGATACCAAACAGTATTTTCATACAATTTCTAGCTCTGTAGAACAGACATCTCTGAAAGTGGGCACTGGGCTCTTAAGTTGCATTAAGGAGGTTTGAATGCAGAAGTATCACTTCTAAAATGCTTGTTGGCTTATCCTCCACACAAATTCTTAACTCTTTTAGGCTTGGGGTCTTGCTGTGCTCCAGGAAAATTTAAGAGAGCCCTAAATTAAAAGCTATGGACCTGTGAAATATTTGGAACTGCTTATAATAATGAGTATGTTCCTGTCTTATAATTCATCTATTTTTTTATCTTATATTAAGAGTCTTTCTTACTGAGATCCTTTGCGACGTCATCCAAGCTAATTTCAATAAATTCATTCCTCTTGGGATATTCTGGATATTTTGAGAGAAACCTGTTGCAAATAGAGCATATATACTTGTCTAGAAACACAAAACAGCAGTTAAGCTACATGCACTTTGAAATTAAGTTACACATCTCAAGTTATGTCTCTTCTTAATACTATCCACCCGACTTTTGCTTTGAGAAACTTAAAATATCGTGATTTCATTAATTAGAAAGCTTCTAAAATGAGTAAGCCAGGTTGTGGTCATGCCATTTTCTGTTTGCCTTTTAATTTTAATTTCAGGGAAGGTTTCTATGAAAATTAGTTCTAATCTCGCCTCCAAGGGAAATAAACTATTTAACATCAAAGAAGCAAAGAAGCATCAGAATAGAACAAAAACAGCAACTACTTTGGCGCGTAAACAAAACGCGTCCACTATCATTACAAATTCAAACATTGCCACCTCTCACCAAATTTGGCGGTAAACGGTTAATCACTTGCAACGCTCATATCTCCAATTTTCTACTTACTTCTGGCACAAAAGGCCAAGCGATTTGTCCTTTCTGCTAACAGTTATCTTGTTTCCTCCGCAATCAAGTTGGGAAGACTCTTCTTTTATGAATTTTTCGTCTACAAGTGCTTCAGACTGTTTTGAATTTGAAATTAGCGAGCTCGCCGCCGTGTGAAGTGCCTCGAAGGTGTTAGAATTTTGACCAGGAAAGAGTTCCCTCTTCTTTATCTCGCGATCGCGAATTGCCGGGCTTGCAGCACTAACAAGCATTTTAAGATTAGCTGTGGGTGTGAGTGGATCATCACCGCTTTGATTTGTACAGTTCTTTGATGTATCTGCTACCTTTGGCGGGGTAGCGGGAAGTCCTTGATTCCAAACACTGTTCAGCTGACTCGTAATTTGATGTTTGCGATCTTCGATGCCAGCAAACGGCAAATTCTTTTCCTCCTGCATGAGTGACTCATCAGAAACCATTTTATTTGCCTCGCAATTTGTAGCTATCGACGAGAGTTCCGCCAGCCAAGGATATCTGGCTAAAGGAATTGATTGTGATGAGCTGTTGCACTCGCTGTCCGTATCATCAAACTCACTGACGTCAGGGTTCATTTTATCTTCGTTGGCATCCCAGCCTTCACGAGTTAATAAAACTCGGATTGATTCCATATTACCCTTGAAATCATTGAAGCAAATTTTTTATTAGTTTAGCTGGCCAAACAGATGAAATGTATCGTAGTACAAATTAAAATATTCATCTGCTTACTCGTTACAAATTAGATCTCTGACATATGTTATCTTTGATCTTAAAAACGTTACCGGTTGTCTACAATTATGATAGTTTTGAAAATCAGTTAATTATTTTCTAAGAAGAAGAAATTAATACACAAACTATACTTAACATATTTGAGAGCTGACGAAAGACTCGAAAACCAGGAGCGGGAACACTGAAAGTTCGTGTCGATCGAAATGATCACATTTAAACGTTATGTACCTCTCCTCTTTACTAACCTCCGTCAAACGCTTATTGAAAAGCAGTTAACACAGCGACGTAGATACCTCATAGGGGTGAAAAAATTCACTTTGAGGACACTTAGAAGCCAAAACGGCTGCAGTAATCACCTCGTCTTTCTTTACAAGGACAATGGAATCGCTTTGTAGCGGTTGTGACTTTTGGCGCGTTCAATTTTACGCGGGGATTTCGGGTCGTCACCCTGTGTCCCTTTGGTAGCCAATGACATTCACTCTTTTTCATCATGTGATAACCTGGCCAGGTAGCCTAGCTCGCTTTCGTTCTTTTCCGGAAGTTGACAAGACCTGGTTACCAAGTGAGCACGCTCAGCGCGCGCCAACAAAATGGCGGCCACGAGAGGAGGTATTATGGAATGCGATTTTCGCTGGTATTTATCTCTTTTAAACGTTTTAATTGACAGATTTCTTTAATTTTCAGGGGTATGGAGACCTTACAAGGAGCTTCAGGCAGTCGTAGAGCGATCACTCCACAAGAAAAGTCCTGAAGTCTATCACGAACTTGAGGTTTCCTTGAAAAAGTTTAAACCAGATTTTATCTCTTTACTGAAAAATCCGGTAAGCTCTGTTACGTTTGCAGTGGTTAGGACTCAAAATTAAGCCTAGCCTGTTTCAGGTGTTCACCCGTGCCCCACTATCCGAACGCCTGGAACAGGCTAAATTAAGCCATTATGATAATAAAAGCCTCGTAACTGAACTGTACCCGGCCAGCTTTGAATACAATCAAATGCTAGTTTATACAATATATTTAATTTTTCAAGTTTGGCAAGACACAATATTTTGAAAAAAGGTATAAATATATTCAAAATTTAAAAGCAAAAGTGGGATTCTGGAGCATGAATAGCCACATCATTATGCAGGAGTCCCATTTCTTTTTGCAGCAAACCAAAATGACACATCTACTTGCAGGCTTATGAATGTCAACAAGACAATAAGACTTAAACAGGGGTTTCACTAAGAATTCAAGTAGCAGGAGAAAGGTGTAACGTTACAGGAGAATATTTTGAAACGGGCTTCACGTCTAAATGAAAAAATAGTCATAGGCTACCAAACAGTTTCCAGAGAATTCTGCATAGTCACAGAGATGCCAACCTCTGGAGATATAAAATCTGGAGACTCTCTCTTTTTCACTACCCCCTGGAAATTCAATGAACCCCACCCCCTCCCCACCTCCAATAAATATGGGAATGGGACATTATATGAAGTCTTACATGTAGTACGTACAATCAAAATTCGCGATCATCATTTTGATGCCACAAATAATCTTTGTCAATGACTAAAAAGGTGCAAAAATGCTCCAGAAACCATACTACGAATAAGAAAAATTCAAGTTTTGAGCTAATAATGGGCTAAATCTCTAACTAAGACACAGAAAATCTCAAAACTAAGGTGATTTTATCCGGGAGATATGGTGACCCGTACGGGAGATTGGGAGATTGGTGTCATATCTGGGAGACTCCCGGATAATCTGGGAGAGTTGGCATGTACGTAGTTAAAAGAGAATTCTCCGATCTCCCATGCCTAATGAAAGCCTTGCTTAAAACCAAAAACAATTAGTACATCAGAAAACTGGGTCTCAAGACAGGGAGTGCCTTAAACATAGTATCTTTTTGACATGATTTTGAAAACAGCTGCTTAAATTTAGACCATGAAAGGGTCATATAAATTTCTTAGAACTTTCAAAGGTACAAACCTCGCAATAGGAAATTGAAGTAGCAGGTAAAAAAGACCAAATATTATTTAATTTGTTTTAAGTTGAAGTAGGTGATTGTGTTGTTTGGTAATGAACAAATAGCTGGTACATTTTCTTTATTTTTACAAACACTTGTTGTTCTGAATGGTCACCACTCATATTGATACAAAGTCGTTTTTGTACAAGACATTTCGATACAAGTTTATTAAGTCAAGTTGTAAATAGTTTCATGCCCTTATTAAACTTAACAGGGGCAGCACTGGGATTTTTTAGTTGGTGGGGCATAACTGAGAATATGTGTGTAATATTAGACCATCATATGATTAGTGCTGAAGGGATGAGAACTGGGGGGCTCAGGGGCCATGCTCCCCCGGAAAATTTTGAAAATTTAAGTACTCTAGGATGCTATCTAGAGCAATCTGAATGCCATAATTTGGCAAACACCAGGATTTCATTTTGTTATTTCATTCACATGCAAACTATACTTGAAGTGATTGAAATTTTTGTGCGATTTCACTGCTTGAGTTTGTATCAAAATGACTTTGTTTCCCTCTGAACTCCAGGTCAAAAATGCAGACCATAGAGAAAAGTTGAAAAAAGCACCAACCACAGGCCTTCAACTAGCTGGTCATGCTGAGAAACAAAAGCTCCCTGAGCAGTTTGTGCAAGAATCTCTCATACTCAGTGATATCCTTGAACTGAATGAGTTTGTTGGTGTGGATTTGCTTCTCGCTGGTGAGCAGCAGCAACCCAATTTTCCTGGTCTAACAAGAGGACTTGTAGCAGTGCTCTTGTATCATGATGGACGGAGGTGTCTAGCCAGTGCTTTGAGAACATTGATCCAGTCACGTGAGGGAATAACATGGACACTTGGTCTATATGAGGACTTAACACAGTTGGTTACAAAATTTACAGATGAGCTCTTGAAACAAGGTAGTATCAGTCTATTAAGGCTGGTTTTCACTAACAATTAAATCAGAGTTGGAGCCATAATCCATTTTAACAGAGTCATTAGAGCAATTATAAAGGTAAAAAATGGAGTCAAGATGAATTCCTTTGGGATGATCAGGATCAGTGATCTGAGGTCACTTGATACAGATCATCCCAATGGAATACACCCATAAGCTTGAGAGTATCAAAGTCGTGAGAATCAGAGCAATTCCATTTTCTTCTGACTCTACTTATGACTTTGCCACTCATGACCTAGTCAAAATGAGATCATTGGATGCAAAAGCAGATTGAAGGGTAATCTGGTCATAATGGTTGTCAATCTTACATTTTCTTGTTGGTTTGGTTCTTCCACTTCTCCCTTCAACACTGTTTTCACAAGTGAAAGTACATGACACTCTCTGCTTCTCAGTATGACTACCTGTCTTTACTCAATCCGATGGAAATACGTCCTTACTGAAAAGGTAGCAATACTTCAATGATTGTGAACACATTATACATAATTACACCTACATGTTGTAAGTTAACTATCCTGGAAAATATTGCCAGAAAATGATTCTTAACTTTTGGTACTGAAAAGGTCCACTGTGAAACCACATCTTAAAACTATACTTGGGGAACAATTTCTTTCCTGCAAAATAAGTATAATATTATTATTGTCTTGCACCTGTTCATTATCTTTGCTTTATCTTGTCTTCTAGGATTAACAACAACAATTCTTCAACAACTTGATCAGCTTGATGTTCAAAAAGAACTTGATAAACTTGAAAGAGGACAAGCAATAGGAGATGAACGTCACAAACAGCAACTAATAGACTTCATTACAGATCAAAGACAGCTGTTGGCAGAATGTCTCTTCTGCTTTGCTTGTCAATCACCTCTCCCAAGAAGTGACTGTCTTCAACTATTGTCCTTTCTTAAGAAGTGTCCATCCACTGAGGCAGATGGGACACTGGACAGTGTCACTCTTACTTTGTTGATGACTATGTTGTATTGTTTAAATGTTGATCCTCTTGATGAAGCAGCAGAAATGCAATCTTCTTTTCGAGGTGAGGAGTACTACAACTTTACTCTTGTTCTTTTCTTTGTGCTTTATCTTCCAGTTGTAGCATGATTTAACAGAAATCTTTTGTTCATGCTGTGTGTGACTACAAAACTGAGTACATTACTCAGTTTATTACTGCACTTTTCAATAACACACAAACTCTGAAACTTAAAATCCAGCTTATAATAAATAGTGTTTTTTGCTACTGTCAATCATAATTACAATCACAAGCAACCAACTTTGAATCACAGAAACACACAAAATGGATCGAAATCCACCAATCACAAATCACAAACCATGACCTTTTGAATTCTTGAAGTAAACATTTGTTTCCCAAAAGGTCTGCTAAGATGATGGATGGCAGCTGTTAGTTGGTTTTTAACCCTTTAAACCTTAAGATCGAAATTTGAATTCTCATTTGTTGCCCCTATATGTTTCCTATAAAAGTTGTAGTGAGAAGTTGTTGAAGTATCAACTCACTGTATCTTGCGTGATTGTGTCCTTAAATCTCATCTCAAATCTGTTTTATAAAGCATTGGTGTCACAAGAAGAATTTGTTACTGATCACTCTTAGGGCTTAAAGGGTTAAAGTTCAGAATGCCAGTATTTTTGAAAAGTGCAGTAATTATAGATTTAAGTAAGTGGTTTGGACAAATGATTTTGTAAGCTACATTAGAATTAGTGTTTTCTCTTTTGAGTAGTTTCTTAAGTCATTACTCAATTTGTACAAACTCTGTTGGTATCTACAGTCTATCTATCACACCTGGTGAAATCTGCTTTTAACTAGTGTATATTGAACATTATTTTACAGAGGAAAATTTTCCATTGTTGTCAGACCACAGTTGTATTCCAGAGTTTCATCAGGAAATCACTCAGCAAGGCACTTGGGAAAATCCAGGGTTGTGTGCGTGCATCCAGTTTGCTTGGGCATTAGTACTCCGATCTTGCAGCCAGTGGCCAAATATTGTTGGGGCTGTTGAAGTCCTTGAGGAAGATGAAGGAGTTCTGGATCTTGCAGTGGATGAAAATGTGTTTGGCTTTCTTCGGTACTGCATTCTAGGAGCACGTAATTTTCACCAAGAGGTACTTGTAGATCCCAGTTGTACCACCCTTCATTGAATCATGCTGCTTTGCTGTTGCTAAGGATTTTTAGGGAAATGAAGGCCAGATTTATGTTGTTCTTTGGAATGCACTGGTACTTACCATTAAAATGTTTAACAGTGCCTTCCATTGAAGATACTTTTGGAAATTATAGATTGAACTTTCTATATGACAGGATTTTTTTAATTTGCTCGGTATAATCTACACACTGTCCTTCTGGTGGGATACAGAAACATGCCACTGAAAATAGGGATGTTTGTTACCTCATGTCAGTGAGGACATTCTGTTTCATGGCAAGTAAATTTCCCTGTCATTTATCGCTTGCTGCAAAACAGAATGTCCTGAAAAGATATCACAGTCATTACCAGTCTCCTTTTTACAGTTGCACAGTTTTGTACTCCACCAGAATTAAAAATTTCAAAACTCAGGAAAGAAAAACTCTGTCATATACAGTCACTTTTAATTAAGGCAGTTTTTGTGTCAAACAGTACAAGTGGACTCACCAAAAATAAAGGCCACACTGAAGGCAAATTTTTTCAATATTTACCTTTGTTAATAATCTTATTCTTAGGATCACCTAAATAATAAAACAAAAATTTAATGTGCTTTCTGACCTTTGGCAAGGTTTCCAAGAGCAAAAACTACAGTTTCCAAGATGATAAGTTGCATGTTAAGAAAATAAAATAATATAATTCTCTTTCAGGAGTACTTTGTTCAAAGATTACACTCCTTAGTAACAGGCTTCATTGTTAAGATGCCATTGAAGGTATGGCTTTTGTCAGATTTCTTATCACAAATCCTCTTCATTCTCCCCAAGATACAATATTGTTGTAAGTTTAAAGTTGTGTTTTATCTCTTTAAAAACACATAGGTCAAGGAGCTGCGTAACCATGGAGATGAAGCTGCGCGGATCCTTCAGGCACACAAACTAGATGGTGTAGAACCACCTGCTGGTCTGCCGAGACACTTTGAAGACTTCATGAGAATGGTTTGTGGGAAAATCATGTGAAAAATATACAATTAATATTCGTTAGTCCTCTTACTGACTCATTTTAGTACAGCTGGTTAAACAATTTATTGCTTACGAGAAAATATGTTTTGTGAAGTGTGTTACATTATGTTATAGGTCAAGTGTGATTTCAAGTTCATTTTGACTAACATTTGACCTAGTTTGATTCTTGATTTCCTTCCTTTCCTAGCCCTTGAAGACAAAGGAAGTTGAGAATTAACTTAGGTTAAGAACTTTTAACCTGGAGCCAGTTAGATAAAACGTTTACAAGTGTAATTTACAACTGTAGCTATTGTTTCAGGGTCTGAAAACAATAATTACATTGGTAAACGTTTTATTATTTTACTGACCCCTGAATTCAAATTTGACCTCTAACGCATATACAAGTATTCTGAGAACTGTACAACATTAAGACTGATGTATAGAAAAATACAAGTAGCTGTTCGAGGATATTGAAACACAGTATAGCCAGGGAAAATACAAGATGAAACTTACAGAGAACTTAAACACGAGAAAGTTTTTTTGTTTTTCTTTTTCGACAAGGCCAAATGATCTTTTTTTCTGCAGATTGGAGAGCTGTATGATGATGATCCATCAGGCCTTGAACTTGCTACAGAATTCTGGTGTCCTACAGACACAAGTTTGTCAGCTCCCTTTTCACCTTACAGTTCCTCTAGAATTTCACCAGCCTTAAGGCAACGTGCTTCACAGAAACAGGTAGGTATTTATGATGGCTAAAGGGCAGTGGCAAGTTGTTGAAAATGAAGAAATCACGACTAAACCTTGCTTTAAGCTGAATTAACCAGATAGTCTGACAGTGGTTAGCAGTGTTTACTCAGTTGTAAAGAGGTCATTGAAGTCAAGGGAACATTTTGTCACTAAATTGGATTTGTTAGAACTCTTTGAATCCTTAATCCTTTACTCCCAGTGTCCTTTGCTGAGACTGGATAAAATCCTTTGATGTGACCATTTACACTGCTCTCACATCATAGTGATGGTTCCATTGTTATACTATCAAATGTGGGAAATTTTGTCTTGGACTTTGATTTTTGCCTCTTCTGGAAGTGAAAGATTAAAAGAACCTCTCCTGAGGACAACATTTACACCTTAAATTTTTTTTAAGTACTGCAGTTGTCTGTTCTAATTTTCCGGTTTTTCATTGTGACGGCCTTCACTTGCAATGTATTTTGAAGCAGAAAAATACAGTACCACTCAAAAGTAAGCTACCAAGCCAGTCGCATCTCCGTTTCTGGTGTGAGGATCAGTGAAGCTGGAATTTTTGGCATACATTATCTATGACCAGGGTTCGCACACACCTTGAAAGTCCTTAAAAATTTAAGGCCTTGAAAGTCCTTGAAAATTGCGGTCGGTGGTGGAAAGTCCTTGAATTTCGGTGCTAACTCCAAAGGAAAAGGAGCAAACACAGAAAGACCTTTGAGATAAAATTACCTATGTTGTGGAAGAACTAAAAAAAGACATAGAATTAAGGCTCTTTTTGAATTGAATAGAGTCCTTGAAATATGGGAAATGTGTCCTTGAAAGTCCTTGAAAAGTCCTTGAATTTTTTGTTCAAAAACGGGTACGAACCCTGTATGACCCAACATGTGTTAAGCCAACTAATTTTGCATAGCATTATCTCGGAGACAGTAAAAAATGGTGTTGGATTTTGAATGATTTAAATTTTCTTTAGGGAAATTTTCCTTGAGCTTGTCATCAACATGGTATTTAAATAGAATTTTTAAGTTTTTGGATAATTTTATAGTCAGTGATACTTTATTTGACCTTTCATTCGCTGAAACATGAAAACCACTTGTAGTGTCATTGAGTTTGTGAATGAACAAGCCACCATGAGAAGAACCAAAAATTTTGAACTCGTATGTATGATGTATGTTTGCTTAGGTTAGCCTCAACAAGTTTCTTCGTTTGGCTGGAGATCTTTTACCACCTTCATTGTTTGTACCATATATGGAGATGTTAACAGGCCTCTCAAACAGCCCTCAAGCTGCTCATTACTGCTTTAACCTCCTCAAATCCACAGCAAATGGACCTGTTTCTTGGGATCATTTCTTTGCTTCTATAAAACAGTATTACATGGATCTAAGACAGGATGGTGCACATGCAGGTGAATTACTATAATTATAATATGTTCATTAATATTCTTGTTTTTTTTAATAATATGTATTAATGCCTATTGCCATTGCCTGGTTGTTTCATAGCATTGCAATGAGTGCATGCAACAGTTATCTAGTTTTTCGGTTACCAGAAAGTTTTCTTTTTCTTGAATGCATGGTATGATATTTACCTTGACTGATGTAGAATAAGATTAGAACATGCTAGGTGACAAGCTGCAGCAATACGTTGCTGTGACACTTCACAGCAACAATGCTTTTTGTGTACTGGAGAACTTTTTGTGAAGATCTTTGTGTCAGCAATTTGATTTTGCGCAACTTGTTGGGACAATAAAATTCCATTGCTGAAAAAGATTTTTCCAAAACTTCTCCATTATACATGAAACAATTTGTTGCTGCTAGTGTCACGCAATTTGTCCTTCAACCTGTACACAAGAAGTTATTCTTCGCTGTGACGTGTTGCAGTAACACATGCCCTAGTGTGTTCCAGCCTTTAGAGGACCTGGAAATAAGCAAAAAACTGCCTAATCATGACCTGTTTCATTTGTTTTTGTTGGGGTATAAGATGCTCATGTTGCCATTGTTAATCCTTGAACTTGTTTCTCTTTAGTTACAATATATGGAGGACTGAACAGGGATCCCAGTCACATTCACAGGCCTGCTCACCTGTCAAATCGCATCATAACACAAGAGGAGTTAGAAGGTCTAGAGTCAGTGTTAAGACTGACAGAGAGAGTGGCTGACCAGGTGGGTTGTTACAAGACAATTTTACTTGTCATAGGCAATAGTATAGAATTCTTCCTAGTTGTGAAAAAGAAGCTCGGAAAACGACCCTAATAAGCATACCCAGTATTGTAAGGTAAAGGTAAAGACTGAATTCCAGCTAAGTGGGCCAGGGCTTATGCCTTTAGCATAAAGCGACTAAGAATAATTATAGGATGCCAGTCCATCACCGGGTTACCTTTTTCACCAGTGCCCATTGGGTTAAGTGAGGCACTGCTTGTGAGAGTCAAGTGTCTTGCCCAAGAACATAACACAGTATAGGATAGTTTGAGTCAGGTGCAAGTCTTATTTTTAGAGATAGCATGTTTTTTCTCTCTAGGATGAAAAAGCTCGTTTGGCTATGTGTGAAAGTCAAGCTTGGCTTCCCATTGCGTCTTTGTTTGGTCTGCTTGGCTGCCCTGTGCCTGTGAGCCTCAAGGCTCAGATTCTCTCCACACTTGCAGCATTTGCCAAGTCTCCTGAAGTTGCTTCATCAATGTGGCATACCTTAGAACTTTCGCAGGTGTGTTAATACTGTCAATATTATAATCCATATTGCTCAGTAAAAAGATCACTGATTGACCCATTTTTATTTATATTTTGTTTTTTAAAGCACTGCATTATAAAAAAAGTAAAGTGTGCATTAATTACATAATCAGTATACATGTATGTAATTTTGTTTACTGAAGATATTCACACTGGGAGACGTAAGAGGGAGTTTAAGCAAGCATGGCAGCAACGGCAATAGGCACATTAAACAAGCAATAGGTTTAAAAAGCAAATCTGAAAAATAACTTTTGTATGTGCATTGCACTTTTTTCTACATGTCTTTGCTGTGCCTGTGAAACTTCTCTACCTGACTTTTTATAGACAACGTAAACAACAGTTGTATCAACCACAAATTTCTCTTTCTCTGTTGAAATTCATGGCTCTCTAAAAATTCATCTCATACTTGTAAGTAAAGTTTGCCAACATTTGACCAATTGAATCAGTGTAAATAATTGCAATGAAATTTAAGGAATGTAAATGCATTTTATAGTGACTTTTTTACTGCCATCACCATTACACTTTTTAAACTGGTAATATTATGTCTGCCAGTTCACTTGTTCTTTGTTTTTATCATATAAACACCAATGAAATACCAAGTGAGCTTTCACGTGAAAACTTGATATCTTCACCTGCAAAAATATCACCATTGCTATGGCTTCATAATAAACCATACCTTTCAGACCAAAAAACTCTTTAAATAAAATGATTTGGTATTTCATTGGTGTTTATATAATAAGTAGAACATTACATGGTTGCTTAGAGATACGAAATTTCTCTTCTCCTGTTGAAAAAAATATTTCACTCGTTTGCTGCACTCACTCGTGAAATATTTTTCAACACTCAAAGAGAAATTTCACATCTCTGCGCGGCCATGTAATATCCTCTATTTATTCAACCCTAACTCTCTCACTTCCAAAGACATATAAAATTGTTAGTGGTTCAGGGTCCAGTTTCTGAAAGGCAAATTAGTGCTAATCCAGGATTAACATTTTGTTCCGCTTTTTGCATTTACATTCCTGTGTATTGCTTAGAGTAACATTTTATGTTATCATATTGTATCTCAGAGTAAAGGCTCAACAGTACTTTGTAAGCTTAAGTTACATGTTCTCAGACAAGAAAACCAAGCTTAAAATTAAGCTTAATCTTGGGTTAAACTTAACCATGATTCGAGAAGCCAGCCCCTGCAGGTGCTAAACTTTTATACCTTCAGCCACATGGCCTTTTGTTTTATAGGTAAGCATTACATAGCTGTCATTAAGGGCTATAACCCATAACACCTGTTATATTTGAGCTCACTCAATGTTACAGGTGATCAAAGTGGAAAACTAGATGAAGTGACACTATAAATTTTGTGACATGTTACAGGTGAATCGTCATTAGGTATGGCTACTTCAAAGCTTAATGACAGCCCTGCATTAGATCGCTTGCACATTATCTAATAAGCAGTTGTGACTCAAATATAATCTTCATTAAAATAATTCTTATAAAAGCTTTGCATATATATTACATGACTGTTTTTTTTACATTGTACATTTCTGGTCAGATTTTGCAGACTGTTACACCAACTGGTCAAGCTGTCCAACAAGGTGGAATACAGGTGATAAAATGTTAAATTTAGTATCATATAGAGAGAGCTTTCAATAATTTATTTGACATTGCTGATCCTAGCAGTAGGTGGGATGCCTGTCACTTTACCTATTTTCTAAACAGTTTGTAGTTCATCTTCAAATTACCCTTTTGAAACCATCATGTAGATCTGAAAACAGTAACCAATATTTATGTAGTGAAAAAATTGATTTAAGAGATCCTAATAATAAAAATTGTGATCTGATGATTTTATAGGTTGAACTAAATGAGCTTGAAGCCCGCAGTGAAACATACCCAGAGACAAGAGCGTTCCTTAAGCTGCTTAATAACTTGACAGAGATTCCCCTCCCCTCCGCCCTGGGATCAGGTTATCGGGTGCCAGGATTTGAGCCATATTTGGCCTTCCTAAGAGATGATGTGTTTCTTAAGTTTATTTCAAGAGGATACCAAGATCCCAATGAGAAGGTAGATTTATTTTTACTTACTTTAAATTTAGTGAATGCTTACAGGAGGTGAATGTGAATCAAACCACAGCGGGCCTCTTCCAAGAAGAGGTCTTGACACATCTTCTTCCTTTTCATGGAAAAAATGATACTTTCCTCATACACTGACAGGGTAACTGGTACCAATTTGAATAACTGTTTTGTTTACACTTGATATGTTTTCAAGTGGCAAAATCACAATTAAAGCATTTAACCCTTAAATTCCCAAGGTTGACAGGCACTACAATGAGCTTATAAAACTTTAACTTTCATTGTTTTAAAATCGCGAGTTTTTTTAGGAGATATAATATGCTCAAAGTTTTGCAGGAGAGGTCTTGTTTAATTAGAGCTTCAGGCTCACCAAAAGGTCTTGCTGAAATAGCCTGATTTCTGCATTTTTCTTTAGTAACAAACTTCAAGATGGCTTTTCAACGAAATACAGTTCCATAGTTACCGGCAATGTGAAAAACTCAAGTTTTAGTATAAGTGCATGGCCATGGAAAGTGACATTGCTGAATAAAATATTTGATGAAATATGTTTGCCTCTTACAACAGTGGAAGGTTGCCAGTGATGTTCTGCAGATTCTATTCAAGTTACTTGAAGGTTATGTACTAAGGCCAGAAGATTTTGTCAACCAAGTTGCTGAGATGCAAGGGGGAGAAAGAGTTCTTGTTCCAAAGCCACCAGGGTTTAGTCTCATGACTTACATGCTGAATGACACACCTATGCTAAGAATGGTTAGGGAATGTTACTCATATAGCTACAGTTACCAACAAAGTTAGCCTGAGAAATCAGCTGACATTTGCCATTCTACCTCTTGTTTCCTTGTGAAAAGATGTTTGGGCTATTAGCACAGAAATTCCATACTCATGACGTGTCACTACTCAGATCTGGGTAGTGCTTTTGAATGGTTGTGACCCAAGGGAAATTTGCTTTCAATTGACCAATCAGAAGAACTGCCCATATTTGTATAGGTAATAGTATGATTTGTAGTGATATTTGGCATAAATACCATGAGTGATATTATGAAATTGTTATACGTAATTTCACAAGCCTTTGGGCGAGTGAAATTTGAGACAATTTTGAAATATCACGAGTGGTATTATGCCAAATATCAATACAAATCATGCTATTATTTGTTTATACTACTACCCGCAAAAGGTTGTAATTTTCACATGTAGGTATTTCAAATTAACCTGAAATACCATGGCTCTAAGCCAATCAAATTGCAGAAATTTCTCATGTAGTGGTATAAGGGTAGTAACATGCCATCTGTATAGAATTTCTCCACTCATTCCTCAGGCGTCATTTTGTGGGAAGACCAGTGGTGGTTTCGCAAAATGTTGGCTGTCTTCTCGGGTTACTACAAAACTGTCAGTTACTGCTCAGTGATCCAAGGGTGTGCTCGAAAAAAGATTGCAGGGAGCTCTAAAATT
Source organism: Porites divaricata (assembly GCA_038088405.1). NCBI lineage: Eukaryota > Metazoa > Cnidaria > Anthozoa > Scleractinia > Poritidae > Porites > Porites divaricata. The sequence goes on along the minus strand of JBBMOI010000002.1, from coordinate 42,738,074 downwards.
TTGAAATCCAAGTTGTTCACTTTTCAAATGATACGCAAACTCTAAGATTTCGTTGATGCCATATTGGTGAAAGAAAATTGCCAGGGTCCACCAAGTGCTGCAAGACTGCAGCTGTGGTGATGGCGTGGCCTCAAGATGGTTGAGGCTCACAATAGTTTCCAAGATTTTTCAGAATTTCTTCTTATGAACCAATACCACTACCCTTTTCTAGTTGATATTATAGCAATGGCCTTAAACTTAAACTTGGTTTACAAGTTATGATCATTTTTCTCATGTAAAAGGTTACTATTATATCAACAGTATGAATCATTGCCAATGCCCTTACCTTGAGCTTTTATGGCTATTAAATTGTAATTCAAAATGAGTTCAGTGATTTGTAGATACACAACTTTTTGCCAACTGTAACAACATTTGTTCAGTGAGGTTCAGAGCCACTTTAATTTTTGAAAAAATATGACGTCCATTTCCCCAGTTTACATGTGTGAAAACCCTACCAGGTCATAACACCAGTGAAACAAATTGTGACTTTGATCAATTCAAGCTTTTCAAAACACAAATTTGTAGCAGCAAAGCTTGTCATATGAAGGTAAGCCTTTAAAGTGGCTCTGAATCCTCTCCCTCAATAGTTTTACTAACCTTGTCTCTGCTCTTTCAGTTGCTGAATGTCATTGATGGTGCATCATCTTCACTTGAACACCTCTCTGTCACCTCTGGTAAAGTTTTTTTTTAACTTTTAGGACAATGTTTCTGAATTAAAGCAGCCATGATCTTATTAGATTATCAGCAAAAACCAACTCATCTTCTAATGTGGCTCCTATGAGGGCAGTTTCCAAATGTATTGTTATAACTTAGCTGCTCCAATGAACATGCAACCCAGGTTCCTTCTCAATGAGTCACAAAAGTAAGATCCAAACCCACTGTAACATAACCAGCACAAGACTGAGAAGCTGAACTAGGGCTGTTACTGAGATTTCGAGTTGCTAATGATATGTAATTAGTAGGTGGGGGGGGGGGGGGGGGATTTGAACAGTGTTTCTTATGATAGTAGCCAGGGGAAATCCACAGCCCTAAGCCAGTGTTCTCCTTATCAGGCAGTAACCGCCTGAAGTAATACTTCTTACTGCCTGCAATGGCCTGCTGAAAGTTTACCAAAATTAAAGAAGTACTTTTTAAAAAAACACAAGTTGTGATCTGATCCAATTCTCACATGCCACAAGAAAATGAATGAATGTATGGAGAAGTACTTAAGTATACACAGCTTTTTCTTTTGAAGACATTATTGCAATCACTCGTTTTAATTTGTTGTGTAAAGGTAACAACGGCAGATTTGTGGTACACATTTTTTGCCTTACTGGCTTTGAATGGTCCCTTACCTGCTGAGCTAAAATTTTGGGAGAACACTGCTAAGCCCTGCTGAAGTCAGGACAAATGAGAAAAAGTAAACCTGACCTTGAACTTTATGCTTATCTACTGCACCCACTTATGGGGTTATGTCTTGTAAACCCAAAGAGGATTGTTATATCTCCATTTGCCTGTGTACCAACTTCTAGCTGAACCTAATGGTTGCAGAGCATTTATTATAACTGACTAAGCACTTGCTGTGCTCTCCACTCTCTGGTGATTTTGAAGGTTGTGATTAATTTCTGCAGATGTAAGGGAGGAACTGGAGAAAGCAACATTGTTGTGTCTCAGAATGGTTGAAGTTGCACTTGAAAAGCAAGGGCAGTTCATGGAAATCTTCCGCAGTGTTCCGCAGCAGTCAGCAGTAATGGTATCCCCTTTGGAGGAACTCCTTCTTAGTATTAACCCACAGTCTAATACTGCAGACTATCTTCTTAAAATAATGAAGTAAGTAAATAAGCTGTTGGATTGATCTGGGGTTTATAGTTTCGTTTTAAGACAGAATCCGTCAGGAATTTGAGTAATTTTTATTTATTTTTTTTTCCACATTTTTCAAGGGCTATAGATTTAATTAGTTATCTGTAATAGTACTGAAGACAATTTCTTATGTGAGCCCGAGAAAATGAATTTCAAATTTCACAGGAATTGTCAAAACGCAGGTAAAATTTTATGCACAAGATTTCATTTTGGTCCATTTTGTGAAATTTGAAATTTATTTTCATGGGTTCCCATAAGAAATCTTCTTTGGTTTTATTTACAGATAACTAATTACATCTGTAGCTCTTGAAAAAATGAATGTAATATGCATTAAATCATTCTGGTACAAGGTTTTTGTCCACTGAAAATGAAAATTACTCAATTTCCTGATGGAAATAATTATTACTCAACATGTTTGGTCAGGTATGGCCATAGGCGGTACAACCTGTACTGATCAAATACTTGTACCTAGTGCTTGGGCAAATATTGATTGATTGATTGGCCAATGTACATGACACTTGATCGGTTAGAACAGTGCTGCATTACAAAACAGGGTGGTTTCTAAAGATTTGTAGCTTACAGGTTTTTAGGCCAGCTTTTAGGAGGAAAATGCAGGGTACTTGTCTTGTAGCTAGAGTCAGGTATTTGAAATTCATGTTTGCAAGTCGTAATGAAATTGGTCTTGATTTAAATCTGGATAAGTTTGGCAACTGGATTAACACTTAAGCCAATCAAAACATAGTAACAAAAAGCAAACGTAATACAATATAACTTCCAATAATACACTCAATGGTTCTTTGTAAATCGCAGTGGTAGCTTATAATGTTCATTTCTGTGAGGTTGAGAATTATTTCTCCTTTACTGCAGATTTGTTTCTCACCTTCACACCGGAGCTGAACTCATTCTTTCTGTTGTCAAAATTCTGTGTGTGGTCTGTCAATCAACAACAGTTCAGAGACATCTTGTGCGTTTGTTGACAGCAAATCAGGTGAGTTCAAGAAAGTCTTAATCTTTTATTAGATACTTTTTTTTCTGTATTGGCTTTTTTGTTTTTGTTCTATTTCAGAGTATACTCTAAATAAGTGTTAATTTCTCTTTTATCTACATAATCAAGTATTAATTAACTATTTGTAAAATAAGCTAATTTCAGCAATTGCACAGCTGTTTTTTGTAAAATGCAGGTAATTGTAAGTATGTAATACCTTTTCCCTTTTTCTATTCTTCATGTTGGTTGTTTAGAATTTTGTAATTAGTTTCTTTTCTTATTAGTTCTTTGTAATTAGAGTAATAAGTGTCTTGAATAAAAAAAAAAAGAAAAGGAAAGAGATACTGTGTGGTGACCAACATCAGTTTTCTCCCAACAATGTCAATGTCTAACTTGAGAATTAATGAAATGGTCACTAAGGGAAAATGTTTTGATCTCAGCTTTAACAAATTCTCTAAAGAATTGGCGTGTGGATATTGAGGATGAAAGAGTTGAATACTTTGATGGCTTAGTTGACTGAAAAAATAAAGCTTAGTCACCATCGCACTAAAAATCAAAGTCGGTGTGAAGAATCTTCTCTAAGCCTTATTTTGCCAATTATCGCGTTCTTCAGAACGTATTGTAATCTTGGTGTTCCTGTGGTACAAAGCCACAAATCTTCAAGACAACGCTGGCGACTGCCGATTATCCGCCCCAACTGATTTTATCAGGGGCATTCCGGCCGGGAAACTGGACTCCCTTCGAATCGATTTCGTTTTCGTAGGTGACGAACGGGGATCCACAATCAATGATTACCTTTAGTATCAACAATTTATAGTGTAGTGAAAAGATATTTGTAAATTGCTCATACAGCAGAAGGCTTTGACATATTTGCTCTTTTTTCGTTTAACACCAAGTCTGTATCACAGCAAATCCTGATTGGATTTGTTGACCAGCTGGAAATAAATGAACCAGAGGACACTCAAACAAAAGATGAACAAGAACTTGGAAAGGGTAGGTCTTTGCTTGTTACTGCTGGCATTTCGGTTTAATAAGGAATGCTTTGTTTGAAACTCAATCTTGCCCAATTTCAAGCTTTTAACCACTTGGAATTAGCCCATTCGAAGCCTTCAGATTGTGGAGACGGCGCAAAGAGATGCGAACAGGAAAAGCTGCGAAGGGGGTGGGTAGGGGGACTTCCGGTCGTTTCTATACAAGTTTACTCAGTCGAGTTGTAAATAGTTCCATGTACTTGACCTAAAGAACGAAGAATATTCACCCAAAATGTTTTTCTTGTTCACGCGCAAACTATACCGGAAGTGAAAGAAATATGTTTGGTGCAATTTCACTGCTTGAGTTCGTCTCGAAACGACTTGTTTCGAAACTACTACCGGTTCCCAGAGAGGGTGAGGGTGAGGGTGAGGTCCCTCCTATCTCCAGCCCTCTTGTCCTCCTTATTTTTTTCTCGTTCTCTGACTTCGCCAAGCACTCCACTATCTATTTCTTTATGATTTCCTTGTCACAGAATTTATTATTGCACAATTATTTATCTCACAATTTTCTTTATGATTTCCTTGTCACAGAATTTATTATTGCACAATTATTTATCTCACAATTTTCTTTATGATTTCCTTGTCACAGAATTTATTATTGCACAATTATTTATCTCACAATTTTCTTTATGATTTCCTTGTCACAGAATTTATTATTGCACAATTATTTATCTCACAATTTTCTTTATGCTTTCCTTGTCACAGAATTTATTATTGCGCAATTATTTATCTCACAATTTTCTTTATGATTTCCTTGTCACAGAATTTATCGATGAGAGGTCTTATGGTGCGGCACAGATACGGAATGCAGTAAGACAAAATATTTTGAGATTGATCCTTCATTCACTACAGCACCCATCGCCGAATCTTGCTCATTTTCTATTGGGTTTTGAACTGAGAAAGCCGACATCGAAGACCAATCTCCAGGACCCTGGTAAGTAGCCACCAAACGTCTATCAAAAGCCCTGAATGCTAATGAAAAGACTCAGAAGTCTTGTCTCCTTTAATGCACCTATCAATGTTAAGCCCCAGGGTGGGGGGGGGGGGGGGGGGGCAGACCCAGGGGAATTTGACATTTTAATGGAAGCCAGAGTCAAATTCCTCACCCCCAGGCACCTACTAAATGACAATTTCCCGCCTCTGGGGTAACTTTTTCTAACAGAGTCAGGACTTAATAATTGACAGGTTGGAAAGGATATGTCTTTTACAACCTCACATAGAAACAGAAACAGAAGGAACGAAGACTGTTCTATTTATAAACATTCGATCATACAGTGAAAGAAGTGATGGTTCATATATACCGAAAAATAAACAGATTTCCTCACCTTTCTTTCGCTCATGTTGTCTTGTTACTTTCAAGAAAAGTAGAGGTCATTTACCTCTGGTGAATTCTGGGTATTACCAAGATGGCGGGTCACTCATTTCCAGTTTCTCTCGGTCTTCCAAGATGGCGGCCATGTCAAATTCCCGACCCGGCCTGGGGCAACGCTTAAATGTCAAAATCCCTACCCAGGGGAAGGCATGCTCAGTCAATTTCCCGTGGGTAGCCCGCCACCCCCCCCCCCCCCCCCCCACCCTGGGGCTTAACATTGATAGGTGCATAACTTCTTTCGAACATTCTTCTACGCAATGAATATAACATTCCTACGTTAGTCACTTCGAACTACGGTACTCAGTTTAATTCAGCATTTACAAAACCAAGAATCAAGAGCTGAGTTATTGGCACACTATACAGGGTTTATGGTAGCATTTGGAAGTACCGGATGCAGAGGTTCAGCTGGTGGACTTGCACCGTTCGTGCCGGAAGCACAAACTTCTTTTGGGGTCCTAGGGCATGTTCCCCATGAAATTTTTAAAACTGGACTCTCTAAAGTGCAATTTCCTGCGTTCCCTCGACCGGAATTGGTTAACCGGGAAGGTCTTTAAAAATCATTGTTATTTCGTGTGTGAACTACCGGACGTTACATGTTTAAAAAAACCGGAGGTTCAAGGGATATGGCGTCCAGCCTTGTAAGATATTTACACTGCTAGTTTGCCACAAACTCAAACTTGGCAGGTAAAGCAAGCACATCCTTACAGGAGGAGAAAATCAATAGCAATTCTGCAACAATTATTCTTGTCTTCTGAGACTTGAAGGGAGCACAAGACAATTTGGGTATTAGTTCTCGAATTTTTTTGCCGGTCTCGCTCTAACATACTGGCTGTTTTGCGTTTTAATTAAACGGTGCATACATGGGTGCGTGGACCTTTTTCAGTGAATTTTTTTTTTAATAGGAATCCTTGGAGCATCTAAGACATGTCTTCATGCAGTCATAGACATGCTGAACAGAGGTGTAGATACACATCACGTGCCATTTTGTGTGACAGAAACTCCAAAATTTGCTGAGCTTGCATATCAGCTAATCTACAGTCTATGCGCCAATAAAGACACTGCTACACCGACACTGCGTTATCTCAGGACGAGCCATGACTTTTTGTACCGTCATCTCCAACATTTACCTTTTAAAAATCTTTCCAGCATGGTTGGTGATGATGGTCAACCATCACTGCCGACGCAGACAATTGTTAGTCAACAATCGTGGCTTCTGAAGACTGCAGCTATTGAACTGAGAATGACTGCTCAAGGTCGTCAAAGGTCACACGCTCAGAGGCTTTTAGTGTTGTTAATGGGGGAGCCCTCGGCACAGGCAGTATTAGGCATGTCACAGGTTGTACCAGAGCTTGTTCCAAGACGACTAGAAGATGATTTCTCCGCTGCTGACACTAGCCATGTCGTGTATGCTGATGTAGGAAAGGCACAGACTCGGCGAAAGCTTTTAGCCATTCTGGAGTCAGTAGAATTCAGTCAAGAGCTACCCCCGCCTTTGCATTTGAATTATTTCGATGTGTCCGTCACTGAGAAAGCCATAAGTTCATGTGAGCAGAAGGACGAGGACAGTGGTGTAATGTTCTGTAATGTGCCTGCCCTCCATAAGTTACTGATGGGTGAAATTTCAGGGGTGCAAGGAACGGCAACAGCTGGACAAAGGAACTTCTTGATTCAGGTAAAACTTGTGTCTTGCCGTAGTGTGAAATGTGGTCTAGTTTGGGCCAAAGATAACTAAATCACTTGAATATCAACCTAGTTTCTGCAGAGTTACCACAGCGAGGACAAAGTCCGGAAAAACAAGAATTTTTTATGCTGAAAATCTTGGTTCTTGGTTTAACAGTCGATATCTTTTAACTTCGGCGGTCATGTTCTATGTGCTCTCAACAAATGTTTTTGAATAAACGGTGAAATTTTGATATATATAAAAATAATAGATTTTGATCAATGTGTGGTATAAACAGTTGTCAATTCCTTGCAGTGTCCTAAAATCATCTGTGCAGTCACAAATCCGTTTGTGTTGGTCGCAGTTTTGAGTCCTGCATGTTTCTTGAAAGTATTTAAACGGACAGAGGTCCAAGTGTCCTTCAATAAACTCATAGTGTCCGTATCGTAGACGTAGGAAGAAAGGAAGGGAGGGCTCCCTCAGTAGGATGTTGACATTATGTGCTTAATTTTGTTACAGGAAGTCAAAGACATTCTTCATAGCGTTGTGCTTCGTAACATGATGCGAGAGAGCTTGCACATCAAGAAAGAATCCTTTGAGGCGTGGAGGAGGGTTGTAGAGGTGACCCTTGCTTCCTGTCCAGCTGATATTTTGCCGAAAGACACCAGACAGACTGTTATAGCAGATATACTACAGGATTTACTGTCCAAGGTATGACCTTCACAGTTAATGAATTTTAACTCTCCAGTTGGTTCCTTTTCTTTGTTATTTTTCTTCTCTTTTGCCTGCTCCTCTTTTTCTTTATTTGCATCCTGTAACAAAAAGGTGTCGATTGATCTTCACATACCTCAGAGAAAAAACGCGCAGGTAACCGCCGTATCACTACTCCTTTATGATATACTTTGGTAAGCGCCGGTCTGTCGAGCGAGAAGCCGCGGATTTAGAACCTTAACAGTCTTTAAATTACTGAATAGAAAGTGCTGCCTTGGTGATGACATCTGCGAACGGTTAAAACTTTCAAGCCTTCTTGAATAAGGTCGATAAACCGTAGGCTTTGCTCAAATAAAAATTCTACTCTTTTTTCGTAAAGAATAGCGGATGCCTTAGGGGCGGCATTCATAACTCGCTACTTCGTTAACTATAATTGT
>JBBMOI010000002.1:42675000-42725000 GCA_038088405.1 Porites divaricata | reverse complement strand
AAGAACTGGGGCAAGAGCAAATCCAACTCAGGGGACCCCTGGCGAGAATCCAGCGACTAATGATTGGCTTGTTGCCAAGATATTGTTCAAGTGATAGTTGGGAAAAGGCAAGTTGTATTTTGGAGGGAAAAAAGAAAATCGTCGTATAGAGTATCTCTTTCCCCACCTGAATGTGAAAGAAATACCGATTCCAATGTTTTAGGGTTTCTTGTCGTTATGAAGTTATTTCACTTAACCAGGAAGCTGACCAGATGAGGTTTTGCACCAATCCCCTTGACGCTTAGATGTAAGCAATAACAAAATCAACGTTTTTAAAAACGCTTTATTGTTTCACATCCTGCATTACAAAGTGCGACTTTGTTTTCCTAAATACAGACACACTTCTAGTTTAAATGATACACCCTCACATCAGTCTTGTTCGTTGATTCTATTGGGATTACATCGCTTAAATGGCAGACTATTTATGGTTAGCATTTTTGATCCTCTTTTTTTGCAGATTATCAAATCTATGTTGGAGGAAAACAGCGAAGAGCCTGGTGCCAAGTACAGTTTGGTAGCAATGGAAACCACCGAAAAACTGCAAAGGATCTGCTCTAATATTGTTGGCTATTGTAAAACCGTGATGTCTTTAACAGGTATTGACAGTTATTCTCCTATCAATACCTCTCTTCCTTTCTCCCCTACTTTGACGTTTTCCTTTTTTCTTGCTCATTTGCATTAGATGCGACGTTTGAGCTGGGTATAACATCACACACAGTTACCCTTTTCGAGGGGCAGGCGAAAGGTTTGGGGGGGCGGGGGGGCGGAGAAATAGCCAACTGATCGCTTGATTAAGTTTGATGGACTTTAAGGTGGATTTCCACCGTCTATTAATTTTGACGTGTCTACGCGTGTAAAATTTACGTGGGTAAGTAAAATAGGGCAATTTAAATGTAAAGGTTGAACCTCGCTCAACTTTCACTTTTACGCGTGGCCTTTCATACATCGCCTTTGTTTTATTAACGCAGGTAATTGTTGCGCGCATACTCACGTAAAAATTACGCGACAGTGGAAGTAAGTCTGAATTAGAAAAAGAAGATTGTGGCAAGGAGAAGCAAGATGAATAAACCTCTGCGTTTGTTGAAAGAAATGAAAAAAATTTGCAATCCACAGTAGTACAGTAAGCACCGAGCTACACAATTTTGAGGGGGGTAGTGGGCGGAGAGAATACATTATCGTAGGTGACGTCATGAATAGGCAACTCAATATATAAACGGTTTGACAGTTCTTTTTGGATCAGTAATGTCGTAGATTTGGTGACTGATAATTAGAAATGCTTCATTGGTTCATTCATATGGCAAAAAATCCCGGATATTCGATGCCCCCTATACTACTAGCGATACACAGGTGTTTTCATTGCACCTGTACGGCGCCTCTGGACCGTTTTATAGAACCCGTACGCACCGAATAAAACTTAACAGACCGAAAAGCCAATACTGAAACATAACTTGATGGAATTTGAGTAAAGGTCCTTGAAAGGCGTCTGTTTTGAACTAATGAAGAAAAGCCATTTTACGGACTTCCGGAAAGTGACCTGTAATTATCGTTGATATTGTCTGGTCCCCCTTAGGTCTTGTTGGGTCTCACTGCCAAGTGCTGTTTTCACCAAGCCTAACCGACTCATTGTCACGCGATGCTCGTCTCACCAGAGAGGGTAAGCTAATGAATTACCATCGTTAAGGGAATGGGGAGTTTCTTTGTCTTAATGCGTATAGTGCAATCATCAAATAACCTAATTTTTAAAAATAATCATTCAAATGATACACATACAGCGTACAGCTGACCAACAGTGGTTTTCGTAACATCAAGAAACACATCCAAACAAAGGGAGTGCTTTGCTAAAGCAGATCGCAAAGTCTTAAAATAATTAATAATAATACAAAAAATTAATAACGCGCAAAAAACGATGTAACTATAATAAAATGCGCGATAGTTTTCCAAATATCATTTATTAATGCAACGAGGGGATAGGCTATCTTGAAACATATACTTTTAATCAGCTTTGTTGATGGTGACTAAGGAAACAGTAGACACGATCGAGACTGGTGAATTACTTCACCATGTTGAGCAGGAAGTGACCGTAGTGACATGTCGGAGACCGCTAATTATGCGTAATCTAGAATCTAGAATTGTAGAACACTGCACCTGACTGCTAAAAGTTTTGACCTTGGGTTTTGGGACTTCTTGTTTTCCTTTCTGCTCCTTTATTAACTCTCATGTCTTGTACCCGCTGTAGTTGTTCGTTCCTCCGTCACTGTGTCGTCCCACCGACCTGTTAGCCTTGGTCTGCCTGTGGCGTTCATGAAGAAATGTAGTGAACAGATCTCTCAGACGGCTGAGTTGTACTCTCAGGCGCGCTTGAAGCTACAGAACCTGACAGAACTCACCAGCGATGAACTGAGAGAGGTACAGAGCGGTTATGAACGTTAGTAGAGAACTACTGTCGTTGTAACACTTATTTTCCATATAATGTCAAACGTATATTCAGTGGATGATGACCGAGATCCAGTGAACCGATGAGAAAGCTAGGAATGCATTATCCGAAGTTGAGAATTTGATAACATTCGTCTTTAGTTCGTTACACGGGAATTTTATTGATATATTTTTATGTCCATGACTGAACGCGGGCTTTGATTAATATGTTACTTCACATTCTTAAAAACTTTCATTAGTAGTTTTGTTTACCTTCAGTTTAGTCAATCTCGTTTTAATGGATCAACACAAGAAAGACTCACCACACAACAGAGGCATCAGCTGGCTCAAAAATGTCTCACACAGATCGTGCAGTTCAAGGGACGTGAAATTTCTTCTCAACTATGTATCCTTTGATAATTAGTTACAACACACCTAGGAACACTCAACAGCTCAAATTAGAATTTTAAAATGTTGCTTGAAATCGGGCGTTCTTTTCCTCTAAGAAAAAGGGAAGACGAGCCGCCTTATCGCAGTTTATTAGAAATGATGTTTTTTAGGAGAGAGGAAAATCGCAGGTCCAAGAGAAAAACCACACGGAGCAAGGGAGAGAGCCACAACAACTCATATACGGCATCGCCTTCGAGACACAAGCCCGGGCCAATTTGACGGGTCGAGAGTGCTCTTACCATTACATTGTATCGTGGAGCCTTCCTTTGTCTTAAGACCGTAGATCTGAGACAGAGCAACAGTGACATCACTGATGCAAGTGGTTGGACTACAGTATGGTGGACGGAACGTATTTTTAGCCTTAACTTTTTACAACAGACATTATCGAGAACTGTTTATTCATTATATGGCGTCACTTGGATTTTTACTTCTTGCATTGCATCCCATCAGATGAAGAACGGCGCATGCTTGCTGGTCCAACGCTGGCCGGAAATCGTATGAGGAGACTACAAGGTATTCGCTTACGAGTTCGGATTCTTGTCAAGTTATCTGCTAACTTAGAGAAGAACATAGACAGCTATTAGTCCTTTGCAGCCGTAACCCGTGCGCAGTTACCCGGTTACCACCGCAGCCACCACAGCAAAATGCAAAATTTTGAATCTCTGTCGTTTCTAAACATTTGATCCTTCATCTTCCGCACCTGTTTAAATATTTCGCTACGTTGATTATTGCTCTGCACTGCATTAAATGGTTATGTCTTTCTGTCCACCGTAAGGCTTCCAATCGCGTTTTACTAATAAGTATACTGAAGGACATCAGAAACGAGATGCAACGCTAACTCATTTCTGCCATGAGCCTTTGGCATTTGGCGTTTTGTTATCTTGGTGATTCAGTCCAAGTAATAAGTGTTCGTTTGTTTATGTAACCAGACTGGGCGTCATCTTCCAGGAGTTCCGCATTTTCGTCTGATCCTGGCCACGAAGCTTCTTCTGGAGTTGGGGATGGTGTAACGCGCGAGGAAATAGATGCTGTAAGTCACACTCGTTTGGGAATAGTATAAACATTGGCCATTTAACGTGCATGCACCTGAATGCTTCAGTCTAAATGTTTCCATTTCACTTCTGATAATGTACGTTGGTTTATGGTTTAAAATTATCCAGGAATTAGGTGTCAGTGCACATTAAAATGATGAATGGCGGCTGAAAACGTAGCGTTTGTACAGTCCTCTATTGTTCTGGCGGCGGGGCGGGAAAAGGAGGAAAGCTGGCAGCTACGTCTCTGGAAATTGAATTCCACCTCCAATTCCCCTGTGCCTCCCCGTCGACTGAGCTGTCAGATTTCCGCCTATCAGCGCGAATGTAAACAAACATTGAAAAACATGTGCCAGGGGTAATGACGTCATTACTAATGTCATCTCCCCCAATCAGCATTTCGCATCGACTTTTTCGATGGAGATATTCAAATGCCAGAGACGCAGTTGCAAGCTCTCTTTCCTTTTTCCCCCCCGCCGCCAGAGCGCCCGGAGAGCTTGCTCGCAGGCTATCTAAAAGGAGTTCTTTTGTTCCTCTGATGTCTACGATTTTTGTTTCATAGGCAAGGTTAGTGCTCCCAGCTCGCTGTAGTAGTACTAAATATATATATTGCACTTTCCTTGCAGCTTAAAAGAGAATCCATAAGTACCTTGACAGAGGCGTTTTTGAAAAAGCTCATTGAAATTGAACAGGTACAGAAATGTGGCAGGCAGGTTGTATTATCGCTTTTTACTTGCTCTATTAAAATCATGTGTGCGGATAAGGATGTGTGCGAGACTTAGGGACTGACTGAATATCGTAAACTGCCAGTAATAAGCTCGGACCCACACATACCTCTAAATCCCCTGAGTCAAAGACCGATTTGGCTGTAAAATTACGTCCGATTATAAACCCCCTCTAAATTGCATCGAAATGAATTCCATTAATTATGAAGCCTTGAAGATTAAAAACCAGTAAATGCAAAACGCATTTTTGGTCAACACTGCTACAGCTTATTTCGAAGCGTTTTTTCTATTCTGGTTACAAGTCCCCTCAGATATATGCTCCTCCGTTTATAAGCCTTCCTAAAACCCCTTACGGAGATGTCTAAGCCCAGGGTTTAAAAAACGGCAGTTTACGGTACGTGTAGAACTTCGGTAGTCTGTAACAGTATTTTGGTAGGTTTGCTACACGTGGCTACAGATTACCAGGTTTTACGACTTGTAGCTTGGGTACCAGGCGCAGAGGGGAGGAAGGGAGAAGACTTCTGCGTTTTCGTTGTACGCTACATGACTTGAGATATTAAACATGGCTTCCCTTGGTGCCAAAAACTAGGTGCCAGAAGAACTAAAAATATACCATACTGAGGTAGAACGCAATGTAGAGTGATGCTAGAGGGTTTGCCTTGTTCTGTGAACATGTAACGTTGCTCTCATCTGAGCGTATACGAACATTTCTTGATCCCTTGTTTTTTGTATGTATACTTTCATGCTAAGATGGAACGTTTCTTTTCTTTGAATTTTAGACCCACGGAAAGGGACGCACCCGAGTCGGTTTTATCCAAGTTCTTGTTCGGCGCATCAAACGTCTTTTGACACTCCACGGAACGCCTGCGCGTTCAGAGCAGATGGCCAGCGGATTACGTTGACCATTCACACCCGTTCCAAACTGCAAACAAAGTGTCGGCTGTGCCTTAGACATTTAGCATTCTACTCCAACAAGACCTGGAATAGGCGCTTGCGTAAAAGTAACCGCTAACGAGCTAAGAAGCAGCGCCTAGAGAGGCTCCGATCCAGGATGATCATAGACCTCAGTTGTATTGTTACCGGATCTTAGCGTCTTTGTAAATATCCGTAAGGTCGTGAATTGACTCTTGTCACCGTTGCGGTCTGTAACCGAACACATACGCCTACAGCAACGCACAAAAAAGCAACAGCTCTTGCGTGTTCCATTCTGCTTGTCTGTAACCAAAATCTGTAGAGGTTGTCATAATAAAATAAAAATAAACCTTTTTTGTCTACATATCGTTATAGACAGCACCTGTGGTAGACGTGGTAGTGTAGTAAATGCGATGGGTAGTCACTTATCCCTCTTAGACTTTTTAAAAGTCCGGTTTGGTTTACCCTGCGAGGAAAGGCTACATCTTCGCCAGCGGTGTGAGCTGGCGTGCAAAAAGTAGCTTCTCGCACGCCAGCTCACACCGCCAAAATGTAGCCTTTACTCGTAGTGTTGGTTTGGTTGGGTAATGTGTCAGGCTCCTTGTGAGTCAGGAGAGAAAACGGGTGACTTGGGCCCATAAATCAACAGCTATGAAAATATGCATTTTTCCCTAACTTGTCAGGTCTGTAAGGATTACTGTTTGTGGAACACCGCCATACGACCATAGCCTGAGACTTGGTAGTGAGGCATCATCAGGAAGGGATCAGTTCTGCGCTCATTCCTCAGACGTTATTTTGCAAAGAAACCAGTGGTGGTGTCGCGAAATGTCGGCTGTTTTCTCAGGCTGTTGTGGGCACTTTTTCTGGCCCAAAGAAAAATCCAGTCATTTCCTTTTTAGCTCATGGATGACGTAGTCATGCCATGGGCTTTTGGAGGCACTCGAATGGCACTCGATCACTCACTCACTCACTCACTCACTCACTCACTCACTCACTCACTCACTCACTCGATTTTCATTAATTTATTCATTAAAGTCAGATTAAACACTTTACTCTTACCTCCCCTACTTAGTATTACTTTTGTTTCAACTGCCTTTTACGCATATGTTTGGAATATTCTAGAGGGTACTAGTAAGGCGAATTTTTTTCTGACACATCAATTATAGAGATGGGTTTTGTTTAAATGGAAATATTCTATTAAGAACACTGATAATATCATCCGCAAGAAATGGACTTAGAATTGTTAAAAGGACATTGAAATAATTGAGCGTGGATCATTGTTGTATATTTGGACGAATTGTGCACATTTGTTCCCGATATTACACTTGATATGGAGAAGATGCGATCAACAGGAGTGTGAAAGAGCTATTGGACCTATTGCAGCCTGACGATGGGATTTCGTTCAGTGAAAAGCGAATAAGCCAAACAGCCTTTTAATCACTGCAAAAAACGTTCCTCGTATTGTTAAAGCGACATTGAGGAGTATCTATTGTAGTTTATTCAGTTATTTGGACTAATCCATTCGACAATATGTCTTTGTATGCAAACAGGGAATGAATTAATGTTGTGTCAACTAGAAGCACAGGTCAGCCTGACAGGTTTTAGAGCCAACAAGCGTTACGCTATTTTGCTTGAATTCTTAGGTGATCTTTGCCTTAAAGTGGGCTTTTGTTTGTCGGGTGATTCCATTTAGCAGTGCTATTAATGTTTTGTCTACAAGAAATGCTGCGCTGGTATAAACAAGTCTCTAGAACATTCAGATGGAGAAAGGCAATCGGATACTTCGATTGCGTTCTGAAATTACTTAGCTAGGTCAGAGCACGTACTGCTTTGAGCTTAATCCTTTTTTATTAAAATAGTTTTTAGGTCGTATTTATCAAAAGCGCGTTCTAAAGCAGTTCAATTTAGCCATAAACGCCTGTATTCTGTATTTAATATAGCTCGTACTACATATACTAACCGTTACGTACTTATCATATGGAAACATTTATTTAAAAGCATCGCACTTTAAGGAAACCTTCGAGGTTCATTAAAATAAATGTTTAAACCACGGTTTAAAGAAAACTCGTGCTCATGTAAAACTTGGCTATTTTACAAGAAAGTGCACTGTCGTTCGGAAAGTGTTTGACAGTCACATGAGAAAGCAAATTATTTTACAACTAAAAAGCTTTAATAATTGCTTTTAAAAGTGATCTTTGCTTTGTAAGTAGATAACAAGTTTCTTGAATATTCAGGTGCACATGCAATCGGATACTTCGAGCCACGCTGTATTTTGGCAAGTCCGTACACAATGAACCGTTAAAA
Organism: Porites divaricata; assembly: GCA_038088405.1. Taxonomy (NCBI): domain Eukaryota; kingdom Metazoa; phylum Cnidaria; class Anthozoa; order Scleractinia; family Poritidae; genus Porites; species Porites divaricata. The sequence goes on along the minus strand of JBBMOI010000002.1, from coordinate 42,717,127 downwards.
AAGATTTATGTTTTTCTTTGATTATTGAACTGTCTTTTCTACACTAATTCAATTCATCCATGAGCTCGCTCCTAGGAGCCTTTGATTCATTTTCAGTTCTACGACCTTGTTATACGATACAGATTTACGCACTGAAGCACACGTAACAACTCCGCGGTATGACCAGTATCTTACTATGCGTGCGCGCAACCTTATCACCCCGGTAGTAGCAGTCATGGACGGCTGTTTCGTCCTTTTTAGGACTCGCCAGCATGGCATAGCCCCAGGCGAGAAGTCTTACTTGTGATTATCTACCCCGCCGGTAACCTGAGATCAAGCGTTATTTTTTTTTCTGTTTTTTTTGCTTCTTTGCTTCTTTGGCTCGAGAGGGAAAAAATAACGCCTGATACATTTATTTAACAAGCCGTCAACCGCCCCCTAATTTACATAATGTAACGTCTGCTTGACCTGTCATGTTATAAGACAATAAGCGTTTACCATAAGGGAATCAAATTTTGACGCGAATAATGTCTCTTTTGAAATCAATTTTAGGGAAAAGAAATTTTTTAAGTTCGCCCATGTTCAGATGGCGCTTCCTAAAAAAGACATTTAAATGTGTTGTTTTTGTGATGAAATACTGCTAGCTCAGTAGCTGCAGATGCCGTACCTTTATTTAACAGCTACAAATAATAAAGAATTTACTGGTTAAAGCTCGTTGACTTTGTTCTGTACCGAAAGCAGTGAAAAAAAAATTAGGCTGAAGCACCATATTTCACGAACTGACAGGTGGTGTGAAAGCGAAGATCGCTCAGAATAATTCACAGGTTTCTGAAGGAAGAATTACAGTCAAGCTTAAGCCAGGTCAAGATTCCGTTCATGAATTGATTATTTGAAAAGTGAACCCGTTTGTCGCTTCTGTAACTTGTAGCCGGTATCAAATTGCATTCAAATGATCGGTGAATTTTTAGTATACGATGAGATGGAAAATATTTCAATGGATGAAATTTCTATTTAGGCATTCTTCAAATTCAAGAAAACTGAGCCGGCAGAAATTTCATAACGAACTCGCGTGTGTATTCACTGCCGCATTATGCATTACGCAAGCAAAAATGCAGACTGAAATCAATTGACAACAACTAACGGATGGCGGCATTTTGGCCAATCGAAACGGCTCAAATCATTCGTATTGTTTCCTATCCAATCAGGAAAAAGTCCAGATTCTGGCATTTTTACATGTGATCCGACAAAGAAATGTATCATGCCCTCTTCCCGTAAGAGACATAAAGGGCTAATAGGGAGAGGGCATGATCTCAGGCTACCCCGCCGGTTACTACCCAGCTCCACCGTAGGCAAGTGATAGCTGTAGGATGGGAACCGCAAAACAGTTTTCCCACGGCATGCGGATTGAGATGGATCATCCCACTACTGGGGTGATATTGTTGTGCGCATGCGTAAGGTACTGGCCATACAGCGGAGCTAACCGCGGAGCTCAAGTACTTAAATAGACCTTTTTACCGATACGGCGGCCATATTGAATTAATTTGATTTAAGGAGTATTATAGGATGCCCAGGGGGCATGAGCACATTTCGTTTGTATTTTCGAGCTTTCTTAGAATGAGATTGTAATGGGACAAAAGATTCCGGTGCCGTGTTTTGATGTATATAATGATCGCCCTTTTCCCGAGAAATACTGTATACAGTGAAAGACTATATTTTTAATACTGAATTAGACTGAAAAAGGCGATCATTATTACATCCAAACACGGTACAAGGATCTTTTTTCCCATTACAATCTTATTCTAAGAAAATTTTAAGGAAAAATGTCCCGAAAAGCGCTCGAAAATACAAACGAAATGCGCTCATGCCCCCTGGGCATCCTATAATACTCCTTAAATCGAATTAATTCAATATGGCCGCCGTATCGGTAAAAAGGTCTATTGGTCTTGTTATACGACTGTTATTGTTGTCGTTACTTGCTGTTTTCAATACTCACTACCACAGTATAGCATGACACTTCCCGATAATACAAATATATTTTCATAGACACGAACGGCTTAGTAGAGGAAACCCTAATGTTGCAAAAATTAGCGTAAAATATGATTTATTGGGGGTAAAGTTCGCATTCTAACTCTCAACGAGATGGAAAAAAAATTGTGTCGAGCAAACTGGCCACGAACTGTCCCATTTATCCCTTTTTATTCCCTTTCATTTCCTCTATTTGCTATCGTTCCGAACAGTATGGTGCGGTTATTAAAAGGAGTTTAGCAAATGTTTAACAAAACTGCGTTCTAAGCTATGCTTAGTTTGCCCAATGGTTTTATTAACACACGGTTTATCGTGAACAGTTTCATGAAATCATAAAAGCGCAGACTAGAAAAACATTCATCGTCTCAAAATAACCCACTAAGGAAGAGATCTGGGTCGGTCCAAAGATTACGCAAGCCCATCCTTACGGTGCTGGGTACTACTGACTGATTTTCATCAGTTGACGTCAGACCGGACGCGCGCGCAAAGTGAAATAGTCCACTTTCGAGTTCTCTATGACCGCTGAAATGAAGAAGTGAAGACGCATTTTTTACAGCCTTAGCCTCCATCTGAAGTAATATATTCACAAATTCCAACGAGAAAAAGACCTGTTTATTACTCTGTCTATTGTGTATATTCAAATTTCAAACACTTACTTGCCAGAGTTTCTGAATATTTTACTTTACGTCGAGGCTAACCCTGTATGAATGTGTCGTTAATGTTTGTATTCAGCGGTAATTTTTAATTCGAAACTGGACTATTGCCTGGGTAGTAAGTTATGTGAGTTTGAAACATGGAGGTTTTACGGTCAAAATGCGCAAACGGTATGATGGGAAGATGACGCGTTGCATTCATACAGTACGTTGACGAGCTGTCCATATGTTTCCCAAGCCCTTTCTTAAACTCGTTCCATAGAGAACGACTCCTGTAAGCTGAAGGTGCTTTATCTTGGATCTTCTCAATGAACTCACGCCAATACTTTGCCATCTTACCGTGGCTTGCTGTCTTTGGATACGGCCGATGTCGAATGTTGGAAATTCCAACAGGAACAAACATCATCGCTTGTCCTCGGAATGTTAGTTCTACAGCGGACATGATATGCTTGTTGGGTATATACCAACTCTCACCGTTATCCAATGTGGGATAGGGTAAAATATGCGCCACAGCTTGGTAATGGTAAGCGTTGAGGCAACCATCAAACCATACTATAGGTATAACTAAGGATTTTTCCACAATACCACATAGCTTCTCTCTCTTTTTGAACGTCCAACTTGCTCCATGACGTTGATAGTCCGCAAAACCAAAAGCCGGCTCGTAATCCAAAAGCCATTCTTCAAAGACCCTAAATGGCTGCAACGCCCTCATCTTAGGGGGAGTGAACGAATTAAAACCCAGAACTACATCATCATCAATAAAGATGTAGTAATAGTAGGCTGTTGCTCTTTTCGAAGCATTAAAAAACAACAAATTCCGGCCTGAAGCCCAACTGGTTGTCGGATCAAATATATAAGAGATGTGTGGTGGGTGATTCCTGTCTCCACACTCGGTCTTGTAACTTAGGACGATGACATCACATTTGCAAGTCTCTGGGTCACCAATCTTTGCAGAGGAGGCCAGGTTAGGAGGGAGACATTTCCCGGTTTGAGTGAGATATATGAAAGGCTTTTTAGACGAGGGAATGTTTGTTTTTTGAGCCACACGTTGGGAGGATTGCGAAGGCCTTGCTATGTGCGCAACAGCCGCGTTTAAAGGGTTCTTGTTTTTATCTGGCTCGTTTTGATTCACGTGAAACAGTGATGCACCGAGTATAACTAAAAATGCGCATACAGTTGTTAGAAGAACAAAGCATCGTCTCAATCCAGCACCAGCGCTCTGAGAACTGTAAAATAATAAAAGAGTTGAACAATTGAGTAAAAAATTTATCAAGGGGCACATTACATCCGGATTATGACGGAGATTTAGACATGGGGTAGTTACTTCCTATTCCAATGGGGTTCCGGAAGTTGTGACCAGAAAATAGAGTATTATCTTTGCACAGTGAAAACCATTAACTTGTATATCTTGTTGTCTCACCAGTGATATGTTTTTTGGCGTTAAAATTAATAAAACTAGCCTTTGTCTGATGAGCATTATCGAGCATTTTGGTGACTTTTTGAAGAAGACCGAGCATTTTAGTGCAAAAAATGTAGCATTGAGGTGGAGCATTAATTTAGAAAGGAAACAAAAGCATAATTTACAAATGCGGTACAAAAACCTACCAGTGGATAGTGTGTTATCCAAGGATTATCAAGACTAACAACTGAGGCCTGATGGTCTGTGTAATTTAGCGGGAATTAGGGAAGTATGGGAACGCAAAATGGTCAGCGTTCATTAGCGGACGCAGGATTGACGCAATTTCCAAAACGGTCTAGAACAGGACGCGATTGAAAGGTTGTAGGCAAGGGGTGTGGTCGTACGCCAGATCTCAACGCAAAAATATAACCTCTGCTCGCAGGGCAGAAAAAAGGCTAAAACGTTAAGAATAAAGTTAATGGTAATTTTCCTGTTGTACACGTATAGTCAGTTAAAAAGCGCACTGTTGCCATTGAGATAACACCAAGAATTAAACATTTTTATATAATAAGGAAAGTTACCACGGAGATGTATTTTAATTGAACGTCTGTTTCACGCCGACTTCATAACAGAAGAAAGTATAATGTATCCGGTAATTGTATAAGTTCAATAGACTTACTAGGTCAGACTTTACTACAAAAGTAGTAAAGTCGCGGGATTATAAGTTTATGCAAAGTAAAATGCTGCAGTTTTTAAAATTAGAAAAACTAACTGACCGACTTTGCGACAAAATATAGTATATTGTTGCGAGTCGACACAAATGCAAGAGGCAAGCAAACACTAATGAGTCTTAATTAAAATAAGCATCTCTCTTTCAAAGATAACAAAAGAAATTCTACTTTACTGTAGTTATTTATTCTCTTTCTTTTCAATGAAAATGGCTAACAATTGATGCTTATTGTTAAGAGCGAATTGAATTTTAACCCTTTCTAGTTGTGTTTTTTACACAGGGTCTTTTCTTTTCAGCATTGAAACCTATTTACCATGCATCCAAAATCAACTTCAAGATTATAATTATTCACGCTTTTCTAACATTCATTATTAGTTTGCCTTCATATATAGTATACTGGTCAGATAGGCCCATTGTCTACTGAGGTCAGCATCCGACATTTTTTAATATTTTGTTCAGTAAACTTAATTCATTTTAGAGACAATTGTCATCAATAAAGCAGTTTCCAGTTTAATATGCCATAGCCTGTATAGTGAAGGCCAAATTGAAAGACCAAAGTTATTTGTAAGTTGGTTCAATCCAGAGCAGAAATCGATATCCTTACATATCAAGTGTTTTTCATGATAAATTAATTTCTTGTAAATACTTAAAGTAAAAATGATGATAATCGACTTTTTACGAGGTTAGGCGAATGACATGGGGTTTCTCGCAGAAGATTTCTAATTCCTGATGTCTCTCAAAATATAACATATGATCCTGTGGCATCGCGTGCTTTAGTAAAACAAGATGAAAAGAGCATTAAACCAAGGACGGACGACAAGGAACATGGTTTTCCACTTGCCTTGCTTTCAGTAATTACTACTTTCGGTGTGCATTCATTACCAGAAATTGCAGAGATAAAAACATGAATAATCACATTTTACCCTTTTCTGTTGCCTGACTGAGGAAACCTACAGAAGTGAAATAAAACGATTTTGCTGTCGATTGCCGCTACTCGACAGTTCGCACTAATACTATTGTGATCTAAGTGTGACCACAGTTGCCGGGACTTATAAAATATAAAAAAATATATAAAAAAGGAAAATCAATTTACCTACAGAGAGCAGGCTGTAAGGTCGAGCATACAAGACCAACAGAGGACACCATGATAAAACAAACAAAACCAGCCTGCCCTTTTCTTAATGCCCTCAACCAGACAGAATAACTCGTCAGTTATCAAGTTGATGATGTGTTCATATTCTCACAGGTGTCTTGCACGTAGGACCGCCCTTGCCTAGTCCCTAGGCCTCATTATTGGGCGCGGCCGATGCGTTTCGGATCACGTGGTCCCAGCCGTTCGTCTCGGATACGTCACTGAAATGCATTGACCGAAAAGGCCTGGAAAGACGCCGCACAGGGACTAGGCAGACGACGAGGTAAGCACCGCCCCTTATAACACGGGCAAACGCGGACACCCTTTCCTTTTCTGTACAGAATGCAGAAAAGTGGCCTGGAGAGCCTGGGTACAATGACACTCTTCTTACATCTCATTCGCCTCCCGTGTTGTCTGCAGAACAGAAGCTAATTCCTCGCGTTTTATTGGGCAAACGAAGCAGGAAGTGGGCGTGAAGCGTGACGTGCGCGACGGGGAAGGGCGAAGAAAATTCCCCACTCGCGCGAGTCTAGCGCTCTTCTCTCCCTTAGCGCTAGCCTTCGCTCGACTGAGAAAAGAGAAAAAATAACTCTTTCTCTGCAGGCTACCTCCAGTGAAATTCCTCTATTTCCCTCTAACCAAGGGCTGCACCCTACCATAAAATATCTTTTCTAACGAATTACATACGATTTATGTAGCTAGGACGACCAAACGACTGTTGTTTTCGTGACTTTAAAGAATAACAGAAATTTAACTTTTCAGGGACTGGGGTTGGCGGTCTCGCCAATGTAATTGTACAGGCATTGTTCACTTTGGATGTGTTAAACGACCCCGCACTTCTTTAATATCTCTGATCGATCCTTTACATGTGTCAATTGACTTTGCAGCGAGTTAAAAGACTTGTGGAAGATGTGGACCCTACTGTGTCTCAGATGTTCCTCTCACATTTGGCAAGCCTAAACAGATTGAGCGTTCCGTTGTACTGGAATTAGCGGCAGGTTTAGCTTCCTTTTTAGGAACTTGGAAGATCCGCTCAGTGTGGCTATTAGCGGGCGTGAAGGGCACGAATTTAACATGGTCGATCTCCCTCCTTCTTTTCCTTTATCATTGGTAACCAAGGTCTCCGCTCGGTGCATCAAGGTGAGAACCACAGAACGTTTTTGTTCAAGGTGGTGGTTTGAGACACAGTGGCATGAGATATTGGTCCGTGTGGGTAGGTTTTCTGGAAACTGTTGTCCTCGTTTTACCACCTCTAGGTGGATGCAGGCTGGAACATGTTCTCTCCAAATTGAAATTCAACGAGGTCATAAATAAAGAACAACTTGTAAACTGACAAAGCTCGGTAAATGAATGTGAAATATTTGATCAGATTTGATAATGTCATGAGCATGGGACAAGAAAAAATTTTCAGTTCCTAACAGGATTCAAATCTAGGAGTATTGGTCTTCCAAATTTTTGAAATACGTTTTCTTAGAAAGTTTAGAAATCAGGAAACTTCGTAAAAAGTTTAAAATCAGAATATAAATTCGTTATTTTATTCATTTATTTATCCATTCAAATTTTTTTCGCAAAAAGAAAAAAGAAAAAACCATCTGGACTGGTTTAGGTTTTATAATTTGCCCACTTAGCAAACAAAGTTAATTGTTCTACGAGAAATTACTGGCACGTACAGATTACAAAATATAGCGCATTTCATAAAAATTCTGACTGCGCGTTTAAAAGCTGCCAGGAGCCCTGACTCCTGTCACTGCTTATATTGAATAGTTTACAAATTGTGGCATATTTGCAGATTCTAACTAGTGCTGACCACGAGTGAGGAGGACTGAAAAGGAGGCTCTGTCAGAATCGCGTCAAACCTTTGAAGTCGCCGCATCTAACTTCTCGACTCGGTAGTCAACCTTGTTTTCTCTCGTCAAACTGGTTTTTCGAGTGCGAGCATCGTTTATTGTTAAAACAGCCAAGTCGAGCCATAAGTGAGCTTAACTGAACCCACTACATCAAGCGAACGGCTATTAGGCATCAGTTCGAAATTATATCCTATCAACGTGATGCCGCGCTTGCTCAACAAAGATCTTACTATATTCATTTTCATGCAAAGTCTTTCTCGAGTTAGCCTGTAATGCAGCCGGCCCTCTACCCTACTGAGGGTTTAGAGTGTCTGCGATAAAGGCTATCTCTGGTCACGTGATTGCTGTGGCTAGTCATTTGAAATAAAAACTGGACAGGCGTTCTGAGCCCGCGAGCAAGTAGCCTACGAGCAAGCTCTCCTATTTGGGAGTGCCTCTCGCGCTTCTACCTTTCACGATATCCCCCAAATGGAGAACTTGCTCGCAGGCTACCCCCTGGAGCCCCGGAGAGCTTGCTCGCTAACCCCGTCTCCCGGCCCTCTGGAATCAACAACAACAACAACAGCAACAAGTTTATTCAGTATTACCATTTTGTACAGGTGTTAGCGACTAAAATAACCATAAAAAGCCAAATTTAAGGAAATGATGATCTAATGGGATGGTATTATTAATTATGTTTCTTTCGTCTTAGAAGGACGAAATTAGCAGTTAGCCTGCTGATATGTGAATCAGTATTGCAAATTGTAATAATTTAAAAGAAAGCAGACTTTATCATGGTATTGCAATTTGTAAATAATGCATTTCGGTCGTTGATTTTCTCCAATCGATCGCAGTGGACCGCAGTGAAATATGTGTCGATGTTGACACCTAGAAGAAAATTATATGAAGTAGTTTCTAGGTTATTCTTTCATGTTACGCTTACGCCAAATAGACTTAACGTTTCATATAATACTAATAGACTGTCCACACTCTGTATACCCTGTATACCCTGTATACCTATGTATACCTGTATACCCATGTATACCCTGTATACCCTGTCTAACCTGTATACCTATGTATAACTGTATACCCATGCATACCCTGTATAGCCTGTCTAACCTGTATACCCTGTATACCCTGTATACCCTGTATACCCATGTACACCCTGTATACCCATACATACCCTGTATACCCTGTATACCCATGTATACCCTGTATACCCTGTATACCTATGTATACATGTATACCCATGTATACCCTGTATACCCTGTATACCCTGTATAACCTGTATACCCTGTATACCCCGTATACCCTGTATACCCGGTATACCCTGTATACCCTGTATACCTATGTATACCTGTATACCCATGTATACCCTGTATACCCTGTATACCCTGTATACCCATGTATACCCTGTATACCCTGTATACCCATGTATACCCTGTATACCCTGTATACCCATGTACACCCTGTATACCCTGTATACCCATGTATACCCTGTATACCCTGTATACCCATGTATACCCTGTATACCTATGTATACCTGTATACCCATGTATACCCTGTATACCCTGTCTAACCTGTATACCCTGTATACCCTGTATACCTATGTATAACTGTATACCCATGTATACCCTGTATACCCTGTCTAACCTGTATACCCTGTATACCCTGTATACCCTGTATACCCATGTACACCCTGTATACCCTGTATACACTGTATACCCATGTACACCCTGTATACCCTGTATACCCATGTATACCCTGTATACCTATGTATACCTGTATACCCTGTATAAGAAGTCCAAAGACTACTGCAAAGCTGATTAAAACAACGTATATTGTTTTTTGTAACAATATTTCGGCTGGCCAAACCAGCCTTCTTCAGGTTTACAGATGTTACTGAACTTATGTAGCAATCACAATATTATATAAATGGAGATTTACGCAATAAAAGGGAGAGGCGGAAATGACGTACAACATAAAGACTGGAAAGGAAAAATACTAAGAATATGGATTAAAATAATTCGTCACGGCGGTTTAGGCCATGAGGTTCAAGAGTCATGGCCTTATCTATCAAATGCGACTCCCTGGCCTTACGAACTGAGTCACGTGAAGAATGAATTTTCTCTAGTGGGATTAACTGCATGTCAGTATGAGAATGGTTAGAGTGAGAGAGAAAGTGTTCAGAAACAGTAGTGGGTTTAGATTTAATGTTAGTTTTGTCGACTGCACGTCTGTGTTCGTTGAATCTGTCCTTGAGACGTCGCTTAGTTTCACCTATATATTGTAAATTACAACGGTTACATTGAACCATGTAGATCACATTTTTAGTGTTACAAGTAATGTGTGAAGTGATGGAGCGTGTTTCACCTGTAGCGTAAAAGGTATAACTTGTGAGGCCGTTAGTAATGTATGCACAAGTGGCACAATTCTGTCCACAACGGAAGCAGCCTGGCGGAAAATGATTGGTGGAGATAACGGGTAGTTGTGCTTTAACTAAAAGGTCACGAAGATTAGAGCTACGTCTGTAAGCAACGAAAGGCGGTTGCTTAAGGACGTCTTTGCAACGGTTAGAGGAGTGTAAGATGTTAAAATGTTTGCGTAGGATATTAGAAATGCGTGGAAGTGCGGGGTTATACGTGACAATAAATGGTACAACATACCCATGTATACCCATGTATACCCTGTATACCCATGTATACCCTGTATACCCTGTATACCCATGTATACCCTGTATACCCTGTATACCTATGTATACCTGTATACCCATGTATACCCTGTATACCCATGTATACCCTGTATACCCATGTATACCCTGTATACCCTGTATACCCATGTATACCTGTATACCCTGTATAACCATGTATACCCTGTATACCCTGTATACCCATGTATACCCTGTATACCCTGTATACCCTGTATACCTATGTATACCTGTATACCCTGTATACCTGTATACCTGGTATACCCTTTATACCAATGTATACCCATGTATACCCTGTATACCTGTATACCCTGTATACCCGGTATACCCTGTATACCCTGTAAACCCTGTATACCCTGTATACCCTGTATACCCGGTATACCCTGTATACCCTGTATACCCATGTATACCCTGTATACCCTGTATACCTATGTATACCCTGTATACCCATGTATACCCATGTATACCCTGTATACCCTGTATACCCATGTACATCCTGTATACCCTGTATACCTATGTATACCTGTATACCCATGTATACCCTGTATACCCTGTATACCCTGTATACCCGGTATACCCTGTATACCCTGTATACCCTGTATACCCTGTATACCCATGTATACCCATGTATACCCTGTATACCCTGTATACTTATGTATACCTATGTATACCCTGTATACCCTGTATAACCTGTGCACCCTGTAATAGTAATAGTAATAAATTGCTTTATTTGCATGACCGCATCATTTTACAGTATTGCAAAAGCATTCATATGACAATCAAAATATAAAACAAACAGCACCAACAATAATGTAGAAAAATTAAGTTACATTACTAATAATGAATCACGTATTTTCATACCGTGAGAGGAAACAAACTTCATAACTAACTTATTTACATGATGTTCCTTCGAATTCATTATCAGTTTTATGCTTTCTGGAGATGATTTCTTGTCAAATTCAGGTATTATTCGATTGATTTGATTAATAAATGCCTGTCTTTGTACTGAGTATTTGTTACCTTTAAAGAGGAAATGAATCTCATCTACCTGATTGCTGTTACGTAAGGGACATAATCTATTTTCTCTTGGCAAATGATAGATTTGGTATTGACCATGTTCAATCATAGGTTTCTGATTACTTATTTTAAATTTAACAAAATTCTGCCGTTCGTCATATTAATGTCTTAGCTGGTAGAGATAATCAGATGTAGAATATTCATCTTTAAAAGTTTTGTAAAATTCTATTTTTTTTTAATTTTCAAGGCTTTGCCGCCAAAAAGATAGATATTTTCTTTCTCATTTGTGTGGTATATCGTCTAATTTTATCATTATCTAGAGATTCAGCATCTAAACTGGTTAGATTGTATTGTTCAAACATGTTTATGAAATTGGAAAAATATCCTGAATTATTCATAGAATGTAGATTCTTTGACATAAGGAAAGACTGTTTGACTATAGAGTCATTATCTTTGTTGTTGAGGTAAACAAAATATGTCAAAACTTTCTGCTTTTCTGGGATAAGCAGCGGCAATCTATCAAGTTCAGGGTATACATAGGTATACAGGGTATACCGGGTATACATGGGTATACAGGCTATACATAGGTATACATGGGTATACAGGGTATACAGGGTATACAAGTATACATAGGTATAAAGGGTATACAGGGTATACATGGGTATACAGGGTATACAGGGTATACTGGGTATACATGGGTATACAGGGTATACAGGTATACCTGGGTATACAGGGTATACAGGGTGTACAGGGTGTACAGGGTATACAGGTGGTATACATGGGTATACAGGGTATACAGGGTATACAGGGTATACATGGGTATACAGGGTATACAGGTATACATAGGTATACAGGGTATACATGGGTATACAGGGTATACATGGGTATACAGGGTATACAGGGTACACAGGGTATACATGGGTATACAGGGTATACAGGGTATACAGGGGTATACAGGGTATACAAGTGTAGTAAAGTTAATTCGTGACACTTGTACAATGAATCGTGACTTGTTAATCTTAAGTGAACAATAGATCAATTACTAGCTTGATAGGAACCGGAAATATGATCCCTATTGTGTAGGCAAGCGAGCAAAAATGTGAATGTGATCAGGACTTGAGTGTGTACAAGTCTCTTAGAGTACTGACAGCCCGAAACCGGCCAAGTCTAGAGATACTCAAGCAGTCGACACTTATCTGTTGGCCACGAACTCAACTCCCGTTTACAACACAAGTATACATGGGTATACAGGGTATACAGGGTATACATGGGTATACAGGGTATACAGGGTATACGTGGGTATAAACAGTTTATTACTAATACATGAAGGATATATCTATTTGGCGTAAGCGTAACATGAGAGAATAACCAGTTTCTATACCCCTGGTAGCCGCGCCTCCACAGAGCGCTGATCCGTTCGTTGCTAGTTGTGGCAAGGAAGCCTTTGATCGTTAACGTGTTTTGGTTTTGTGTCCTGGCTCCTGTCTCTTGGTTCAAGTGATTTATGCTTAGATTACTATAGCACACCAAAGGAACACAACACGGAAGCGTAAGAATTAGTGCTTCGCATGTCCATGGCGGGAAATGGCGAAAGGGCAACTACACTGAAGCCCGCACAGAGTATGGCATCGTTTATGACAGTCACTGTTTCTTGTTACTTGCCTGAATCTTGAACTAAAAGCTTTTAAAAGAAAGATATGGAGTTTTTTTGGTCCTTCAACTGCGAAACATACTGATGATTGTCAGTTGTTGACAAGGATTCCCTTTGGTTGGTCAAATCTGCGGCTTAATTTGTTCTCTGCGTTGATACCTCGATACTAGTACCTCAAAGTTTATATAGTCATGGTAACTTTGAAATGAGCTTCTGGCAAAGCAGTTCTCAAGCAGACCTGTCTGTCACAGGGACCTCCTCCTCAAGACACCAAAGACCACCTAGTGGTCGTCGTGATCGACCAAGCAGTGCTCCAAGGGGAGGAAGTACAAAGTCTCATATTTTTGGTATATCTGATACTCCTAGAAAGGAAGAACCCAAACAAAATTCTAAAAGTAGTTTCCAAGGCAACACAAGTTCTGTGCACAGTACCCCTGAGGCTCCGCGCCCTTCCAGTGCGCATGCGCCAAACAACACAGGTGGCCATGGACCTGTAAATAATGTAAGGATGTTACCTTGATCCTATATTTGTTGAAAAGCCCTTGCCTCAGTGCCTTCATCCATAGACAAAATGCTGCTGAAAAGGTATAAAGAAGATATCGCACAAATTTCATCAGGAAGCACCAACCATAATCATTTGTTGGTGATTAAGGTTTGCAATGTCTATCTGATAAATCACTCTACATTAGAGGATTTAGAGATGAGTAAGGGAAACGAGTAATTTAATGTATGAAAGATTATTACACTGAGTGGATGTGAAAAGAAGGCCTTCAGGTACTTATGAAATCACAGAGTGACTAGCACTCGTTAGCTTAATAACAGCTGGTAAGTGGTTGGATCCATTTAAGCCTGCATTTTGCAGGCTTTCTTATCACAACTGCATAAGTTACAAAGCTTTATAAATTTGGGTGAAACATTTCTCCAAGTATCTTGTGCAGACCTGAATCTTGGGGAGGTTTTTTTCATTTCTAAGATTCTGGACTTTTTCTGTTGAATGGATTTGACTTTTAATTTCGATTCACGGTGGAAATGAGTGATATATTGTTAAATTTTATGCAACTTATAATATTAGCTGTTTGCTTTATAACTAGGCCTCTGTCATCACAAGGGCCCAGCTTGATGCAGCTAAAAAGTTGGCCAAGGTTTGTTATAGACTGTAATATTAGTGGACTTTCAGCATCTGGGGAAATGGTTTAAGAATCTGGAAGTTTAAAAATAGGAGATAAAACAACATTGTTTGGATGGGGAAAGAAAATTAGTTTCACTTTGAATAATTAGGGAATTTGAGAAATCACTGGTTTGAAAAAACGGGCTTTACAAAACCAAGAGACAAGGGGTCTTATTGACCTCCCCTGTAATACCACGGTTCGTACAGTCCTGAAAAGTCCTTGAATTCCATTTTTCCTTGAATGTCCTTAAATTTCTGTGCAAGTGCTTGAAAAGTCCTTGAATTTTCGTCAGCTTTTGATGTAGTTGCCTGGAAAGTGTTTTTCGATGCTTCTTGGTTGTCCAAGACAGGTTGTGAATCATAGCTCAGAGAATTTAAAGGTTATTTACACAAAGTGCTCAATGTTTTATGCAATAATTAACTATCAATTTAAGACAAGTGAACTGAAAAATGTAGAGAAGTTGGTAAGGCAAACAGTTCAAGCCTTATTCTAATAAGACTTTAAAAAGTCTTATTAGAATAGACTGGGAATTTGCATTTTTGTACAATCTGTGAAATTATATTCCTAGTAGGTGGTCCTTGAAAATCTAATGTGGTCCTTGAAAAGTCCTTGAGAAATAGTTGCAATTTTTTGTATGAACCCTCTAACACGAATAAGCTCATGTGTTTGAGGGTTGGCTATAACACAATAAATCGTAACAACCATTTCAATATATTTAGCTTTAGATATAGTTTTTACAATAACTGAGCAATTTCTCAAGTGTTGATTGGTCGAGAGCGACAGTGTATGTTAGAGTACAGACTATTGTTTTTCTGTCTCTCAGGTGCAAATTTTGTCAAGAAACTTTGGATAATGGAAATGGCCATTAAATACTGATAATGTTAATAAATTGTAAAGAACAAATTTTCCATTGTTCCACACTCTTATAAACCATAGATATGATGTCATAAGTGTTCAAATCTTTGCAATCAAGCCACTCACTTGTAGCTTGTGGTTCCACTTTAGTTTTGAGCATTTGACTTCATTTCTGTGGACTATTAGAGTGTTGAGCACGGAAAAACGATTTTCTCCTTTTTTAATTTATGCAAAATTATTTTTTTTAGTCAAACCCAAATTATGCTGATCAGCCAGTCGAAGTGCAGGTATTTTCAAGGAGTCGAATGGGAGGAAGGAAGGCCCCTCAAGGGTTGGTGTCTCTACATATTATATAATTTTTTAATTTTTTCTAAATATAGACTTAGTAATAAATCAGTTTTCCTATATTGCTATATGTTTGCTTATATTGTTATATTATCTTTTCCCATAAGCGAATTTAGATGTAGAACGTTTTAACCAAATTGATCTGTTGCAGCCAACACCATGGAGCTGGGATCCAATTTAGTGTTGCCCCGTAGGTGGACAGTAGGTCCCACCACCAAGTCTATGTCCCTCACCCTTTTAGAAGTTAGAGTAGTGTGAGTTCATTAAGGATGAAGTAGCTTAGTATCACCCCCACCACCCCTAACTGATGCAATCATCTGAACTGGAACAAGGTCCTTTCAAAAACACTCTCAGCACAATCTTATATATGTTTCTCCATAATTGTTGATGAAGACCTGAACTTCAGTTGAGGGACAAGTGTTGCATAGCGTGATTTTATTTTTTTTGAAGAAGAACTTGGTTGGTGGCCTTGCTGGGGCCCAAACTTTTGAATTCCACTAGGCAGATTGGTGCTCATCCAACAGAGTTTGAAAATCAATGGTTTTGACTTGAGAGTAATCCTATTTAACAAACCCTTGTGAACTCATTTGTTCATCGCATTTACCTTTAATTTCTTTAGTGTTTATAGTAACTAATTCTATTTTACATGTACAACACTCTAGAGTTCCACAACTCAACCTGGGTAGTCTTGCAGATGACAATAACCAGGTATTTAACCAACATAAATTTACCTTTAATTTTTAATCTTGCAAGTAGTGTAATAGTGTAGTGTACCAAATTGTTTCCTTTGATTAAAAACTTTCCTTCTTTGTGGTTCGATTATGACTTGACCTATGCCATTATCAGCGTCACAGTGATAACATTTTTCTTATAAAAAAAAGCTAGTTGCAACCTCTTCTTTCTTGATCAGACGTAACTGTATACTTAGAGCTAACACAAAGTCTACTTTGTGTACCAAGTTTAAGCTTGGTTTAATGTTTTCATAATTTTTGAGTGTGTAGCTCGTGGAGTGCTTTAATGTTACCATTTAAACGAAACCTCATTGGCAAAGCTTTTGCACATTACTATTTAATTTTCAGTATTGTACAAAATATATCCAGAATTTTGAAGGAATTCTAAATTTGTCTGCAATGATTCTTACATGTCCTAGTTGAGGCAACCATTGACAGCTGAAGGCCCTCACCTTCACACCCCTGACTCAAACAGCAGTATCATCAGGTATGTACAGCACCTTAAGAATTAACATTAGGGACTTTAAAATCTGACGATGCAACAGCAATGAGAACATTAAAAAACAAACAAACAAACAATAGGGTAAGTAGTCAAAACAGCAACTTTGTGCATTTGCCCTGGGGGGGGGGGGGGGGGTACTCTGGATTTCAAGTGACAGGGATGTTTGAATGGGGGAAAAAATCAAAACCCCCCCCAAAAAAATCTGAACCAAAATTTACCTCCCCGAAAAATCCCATGCCAAATTTTCAAGCCATAAAAATTTCCAGAAAGCAGTAACGATACATGTATAACACAAAAAATAGAAACACTAGTTTTGAATACCCCAAAAAATCCCTACTTAAATCAAGCTACCCAAAAAATTACTTGCCAAAATTTTCCTACCCCAAAAAAATCCTTCAATCATCCCTGTCACTTGAAATCCGACGTACATGTACCCCCCCTTGGGCACATTTGCACGATTGTGTATGACATGAAATTGCCTACTTTTAAGTTAACCAACTGCCTCGCTTAAGTGGAAGGTGGGTGCCTGGGATACCCAGGGGCTTCCACTGTGGCCAGCCAGCCCCTAGATAGAAAAACTGCCCCCATGGCTGGCAAATCCCTGCAACCCAGCCATGAGCCCCCATTCCAGGCACTCGTCACACTGATGAAACAGTGGAAGGAAGAAAAAAGGGGATGGGAGGGGGGGAGACGCTGAATGACCGCTCCACAACAACCACTGTACAAACGCTCGAACTCACAGATCCTAGCTGTATACAAAGCTACACAAACCATGTGAGCCTGCACTTATGGGATTGACCGCTGGATCCATGCTAAGCCCGTGGGCTACTTGACCACTACGCTTGTGGACCGCATGACCGCTTGTAACTTGTGAACTGCTAAACTTGAGGACCGCTTAACCACTAAGCTTGAGAACCGCTAGACCGCTAAGCTTGTGAGCCGCTAGACCGCTAAACTTGTGAACCGCTTGACCGCTAAACTTGAGAACCGCTAGACCACTAAACTTGAGAACCGCTTGACCGCTAAGCTCGTGTTGGTTAACTTAGTTAAATTGCATTTAACCAAATTTTTAAGGAGGACATACAGTGAACACGTGACAATGAGATTTTCTTTCTCTTAATTGTGAACTTGGATATGGTTCCTAGGAATTCGATTTCAGGGGGCATGCTTACATTTGACTTAGGACGTGGGTAGGAGTAATCCCAATAAAGATTAAAAGAATGCAACTTCACTTTTCAAGCAACGTTTTTGCTGCATTTGTGTCTTTGCATCTTAGAGGTCCTACTTTGGTCTTGCGGGTACAGACTTGCCTCCTGAGACGGTCTCATGAAATATTGAGATGTGAAGAAAACAAAAATAACTGGTTTTCTATGGGCCAGTTATTTTGACAAAGCACTCCTACTCGCTGAGGTTATAGACTTTTCATATGCTCAGAACTTTTCTTATCATGTCATGAAATGTGAGAAGCAAAGTGAGAGTGTGTCTTAAAGTCTGAATTTTTCTTGACTTACAGATCTATCTGTTAAAAACTTGTTTTAATTTGTAGCTGGGGAACTCCACTTCACAGCTCTAGATTCCACCCTAGTCCTGTAAAATCAAAAGGAGGTGGCTGGCAAGTAAGTACCAGCAATAATACTGCATTGATAATATTAATAACATAAAGCTAACAGTATCTAACTTGCCAAGGTTCAGATGAGTGGCTGGGGTAAACAGATAATCAGTGAGTTTAGGCTAAACCCAGACCCATAATAAGTCCCAAGGTTTTTTTGCATGACAATTTCATTCCCAAAGAAGTCACTACAAAGTTTCAAACCTCAAGAGAACCTCCAATGGCCATCTTAAAACTTAAAAAGGCTCCCTTTTCTGCACCCCCAACTGTCACTATTATGCCGGATCTATTGTTCTCCCCCCCCCCCCCCCCCCCACCCTTCACCCCATTTCGCTCTCTGGGTGCCAAAATCTAGTTTACATTCAAATATACAAATGTAGCTAGTTAAGTTTTTTCTTTTGGAAAATCTAACATTATTTTGGCAAGGGGTGGGATTATTCAATATTCTTGAAGCCCATTTAGAAACTAATAATACTAATTTTAGAAAATATACTGTATGGCCTGCTGATGTTGTTATGTTTTAGGTACAACAGGGCCGAGCAGCTCAGTCTCATAAAAAGCCAGATGGTATGCCTGATCTTGATCTGGAAACGTCTCAAGAAGATGGTGACCTTAAAAAGGTATGGTATTGCTTTAGACACAAATCTAGATTTTCAGTCACCAAATTTGCCATTTATTTCTTCACAAAAATTTTTTATAAGCTGATCTGGAAATTTCATTACACTGTACACCTCAAGAGATTTTGTGCCAGCCTTACAGGTTTAATTTTTTTTTAGAAGAAATTTATTAAGAGCAAATTAATAATACAAGATGAAATATAATTTGCTCTTCTTACAAGCCCCAGGGGGTTAGAGATAGGTACAGATTAAGGCTGCCTTCAGGCAAATGAACTGCACCAGATGTAAGTCAGTGGAACGATAATGTAATTCTAGGCTTTGTGATGTTAGAGAATGAGAGTTATGTTTAGGAATGAACGTATACATGTATTAAGGTGGCTGAACACAGTTTTGGCAGTTTGTGAGTATATGTCATTTGCCAAATTATAGCAAGAGAAGGGTCGCAGCTCACAAGCTGAAACTTGGCATATGAAAAATATACTGATACAAGATTTTGATTGACAGGTAAAATTTGACATTTTCGTAATTTCCATGGCAACATGAACGATTGAATACAACCTTAAAATTTCACTTTTGCTCAGTTTACAGAAAATTCACTCATTAGATTTTCCTATAAACTTGCACATAGCTTACTATAATTAATTATAACCCTTTGAAACTTATTTGATCAAATTTTAACAGAGGGGTTTTTAGATAATCAATAATATAATTGTACTGTAATTATTAAATGTGTCACAAAAATCGTCTGTTCAACTTCCATTTTAAAGTTCTCATTATCTAAAATACGATAAAAGTAAAAATTCCTCCAAATATCACAAAATTTTAATGAGTAGATTTTGAGAAACTGTCTTCTTTTTATCATTACTTTTTCACCGCCATGTTTGTTTGTCTGAGTTAAAACACTTGCCGTCACGCGAGTTACCGCTGACTGCCCGCAAAACTGTGTTCAGCCACCTTAAAGAGGAAAATATTGGTATGAACAAGAATTACTACATGTATTAACAGTAACTGCTTGTGATTCGTACAGTTAATAGGTTAAGTAATGTTTTAATGAAGTCAAGCTTTATCATAGAACCCTGTGTTTTTTCAACTCCTTTTTTAATTGAAGTATCAATTTCATGGTTTTTGATAGCATTTGGAAGTCTTGGATGCAGAGGTTCAGCTGGCAGACTTGCACCATTCGTGCCACAGGTGCGAACATTGAGTGCCGGAAGTACAAACTTCTTGTGGGTCCTGGGGCATGTTCCCCAGTGAAAATTTTAAAATTTATTGGACTCTCTAAAATGCAATTTCCTGTGTTCCCTTGACTGTAATTGGTTAACCGGGGAGGTCTTTTAAAAAAATAATAATTTGGGTAAACTATTGGACATTACATGCCAAAAGACCGGACATTGTGTCCAGCATCTGGCCTGAAATGAAACCCCTGCAATTTTATTATGTCACTGATTGGTCAGATTACATCATTTTAAAAAACTGAAACATTTTTATAAAAATTTGTGCTAATCAAGCATACATGTAAGAATGTTGGGGATTGTATTCCGCTAGCTGGAAAGCAACAGGAATGAATAGTACTCCTTCCTTCCTTTCCCTTTCTTTGGACCATCTAATAATCTTGATGATTTTTAACAAGGTGATTGTTTTTGTTATTTTAGGCTCTTCATGCAAGGAAAATTGATGTCAACAATGTAAGCGATGGTGTTAAATTTGAAGAGAACCCAACCAAGGTTAATAATGACATTTATAATTAAAGCAGACTTTCAAGAGGCATTTTTTTAATGGTTATTTTTCACTGGAAAATGATACATGATACAGATAGTTCCGATCATTCAGTTCAGTTCAGTTCTTTAAATAACGTGTTCCTCAAAAATTATGCCAACCAGGATGATGTGTGATCGTTTTAATACATTTTAATGCTCAACTTTCACATAATTGTTGTTCCAAAAACTGTATACCTAGACCCCCTTGGGTTTTAATCTGATTTCCTTATGTTTAGGCTAATTAAAATGTGAGCGCTTTTTGTCTGCAAGTATATGCAGAGTGACCAAGTGCATGTTCATGTAACTGCCAGAACTGGCGCATTTCTTCAGGGCTGTCAATAAGGGCTGGTAGCCAGCCAAAATCACTGGCTAGTTAGACATCCTTAGCCAGCTACTTTTATCTCCTTCTACCATAACTGCTAACAAAAAATAAGCACTATTGAATAAAAATGTAAAGCATCCCTTTCTCAGTCTTGAATGACATTGAATGTATATTTAAACAGGTTTAGATCTGTGAAATGTTCAAACTGTTTGATGTCTTTGAATGCCTGGGACATTTCCCAGTCTTGCGTGTATTCTGACGAAACAACATGGCATCCACGGTGGAAAATACCCCTTGACAACTGCTGGAAACTCATTTCCGAGACTCTAATTTTCAAAATGTCCTTAGATGCCTCGGCCCTCAAAAACTTGTGCCTTTGGTGCGAGTTCCAAAGCCACCTACTATTCATTATCAGCCTACTATTTAAAAACTTTTTAACAGCCCTGTAGTTTACATGCCAGCTCTATTTTGCCTGCAATTGCTTTCTTTTCTTTTTGTGGATTGCTCTCATCTTGATTGTGGCAGATCTCTGCCAATCTTTTCTCCCATCCTCTCCTAAGAGCATGCTCAGTTAGTACATGTACATCTGGTTTTTCTTAGGAATCTATTAGTGTGATGGGTGATGCCTGGGGTGTGCCATGTCAGAGTTGATTGCTGCAGATACCTCCGTAGACTTGAAGATGCTTGTTTGGCTCCTTACCCACCACCAGTCAGCAGCTAGTTTAACTCCTTAAGTCTGGATTTAATTTATACACTTGCCGGGGAGAGCAAAAATTGTTTAGGAATGAGAAGATTGATTCCCATCCCCTCTGAATAATAGTATTCTTAAGGACATGTCTAATTCCTGAACCTTAACAATGATTGCCATCAATGTTTTGATTATAATAACTATAGTTTTGAAGTCATTTCAAATGTATGTTTTAACAATGTGTTTGGTTTTAATAGGTAGATGAAAGTGATCCTTCTTACAATGCAAACAAGTAGGTTTTTATGTTGTATAACAGACGGAAATGGGGCTCTACAGACTATTGAGACCTCAGCCATGATTAATATTATGATGTGTTTTAAATAATAGTCATTATAAATATGAATTATCTTTTTTTTTCAGTGTAGCAAATCAGTACAATAGACCTTGGAGTACGCAGCCAACAACTCAGAGAGAACAAGCTCAGTTAAGAAGAAGACAAGAAGAGGTAATCATACTACTTCCAAGTACTGTTGATCTCTTATCAACAAGTTGATTTTGTTTCTGGTTGTATTAAATAGGAAGTTTTGCATTCTGAGAAGAAGAAGGATCTGATTGTGGAAACAATTCTTGTGGATCAGCTTTCCAGGTGTAGTGAAAACTTTCCCATATTGTGTGGCTTTTTTATTATTACTAATTTATGAATCATTCAAAAATTCTTCAATAATTCACACTGAGAATTATTCAAAGGAAATGAATGTGTAATGAGTGTCTTGATATCTGAAGTAGACACAGGTAAAATTTACTATTACATCTAACCCAATTGTATTTGTTTTTCAGTATTTTACAAAGTGAAATTTTTGAGCTTTCCTGAATTTTAAGTTTGCAAGTGACGAATAAGATTCATCACTCCCAAAAGTGGCCAAACTGAAAATAATGTATTGCCAGTTGCCTTTTTATTAATTCAATATTTTACATGTTTAGGGCAGCAGTTTCTGATCCACAAAAAAACATCAACTCAATTCCTGCTGATATAGGTCCCAAAGAGAGAAAGAAAATGGAATTTTATAACACAAGGTAATAAAAAATTAATGTTAGTTGTTAGTTACAGCAATCAAATAATATGATATACATTTCTGATCTACTATTCAGTCATTCTCAGTCTTTTTACTTCAATAACTGCCTTTGACACAAACTTTGTTGCTACTCTCATTAGCAGCGTCATTACTGCAGCGTTGGTGACAGTGGTAGTGGTAATAGTGGTAGAAGCAGTAGAGGAACTGTTGATGACAGTGGTGCTTTTGATGGCAGATACAGGATGTGACCTTAGCAATTCTAGTGTCACTGGCAATGGTCTACTTCATCATGACATTGCTAGTGGTAATGGAAGTGGAGGTAGCAGTGACAGTGTATTGATACTGGTATTTGTAATATCACAAACAATGTCAGTGGCAGTGACACTAGCATGACTGCTGTAGTCACTTTCTGTCTCGGCCATCAACAGCACCACTGCTGCTACCACTACTATTACCACTGCCACTGTTACCAACAATAATATTATCACAACCACCACAAATGCCAGTGACACTAGGATTGCTACTGTCACTTCTGGTGTCATCAATAGTGCCACTGCTGCTACCACCAACAATGTCAAAACCAACGTCAATGCTGTGACCCTACCGTTGGTACATAACTGCCACTTCCTGTCTGTCACATCAATGTCACTATTGGTGACCATGACTATCCACATGAACTACTTCATCTGTCACTACCATCAACAGCAGCACTGTTACTACCCCATCACTCTGGCATCATTATCACCTCACTGCCACTATTTGCACCAATGTTATTGCCAATAGAGCTTATTCACATGTTGTCACGGCGGCCATTTTGGTGTTCCAAAACAACGAAATGGTGGCCATGTTGGTGTGCCAAGACAACCCTGTGGGAATTGAACTCTTTTCTTATGTAAAAACTCTCATTTGTTCATATAAATTAGCATGGATGCGCTGGCTACGTGAGTGAATACGCTCTATTTAACAATTAGTCACCGAAGCCGATGTGAATATCGGCAAATGTCGAGGTGACTATTCGCCGATTTTCACGTCGCCTGAGGTGACTAATTGTTTTAGTATAATTACATTCATTGATGATTATTTGAGAAAAGAAAAGTATTGATCAATTTCCGACTCCAAAACATAAAAAAATCTGGCTACCATTTTGAAAACTTCAATGTTATACTCACGGCGCGGTGATTATAGCGGGATAAAGCGAAGCTCCTAACCAATCTCAGTGCTCTATTTTCGATAATCATCAATGTAATTATACTAAAGTACCATGTTTACTTAGTCTTTAATATTACCTTTTGTACTGATCTACAGGAGCCCTGCTAAAGGTTCAAATACAGAAAATGCTCTTGCCAAGAGGGTGCGTTTTGGTGCAAGAATTGTTACTAAGAATGGCCGTGATGCTCATAGGGAACTAAATGGATTCTTCTTTCCAGTTGACAACACAATAACACTTTATGAATTTCATCAGTTTGGAACCAGGTTTGTATATAATAATGGTAAGCATTATATAATGCATTTTTATTGCTATAAACCTAGTACATGTAAATAGCTTTTTGCACTGGTCAGTGATGCTAACTGGAAGTTACTTGATCTTTTATTCAACCGATACCAAATACCTCCAGTGAATCACCTGTTAATATCTGTTGTTAAACCCTACTTTTTCTACTCCTAGATCACAAGCTTTGCCATTCATTCAGCGCGGCTGCTATAGCCATGTTCAGGGAAGGAGAAAGGGGCAACCATATACCCTGATGGATGTCTTTGTGGTGAGCATGCATTCTTGTATATGTCATATGTATGTTGTAAATAATAAAAATTGAAAAAATATATACCCATATAATAATAAATTACAATATTTAGAGGTAGCACACCCACATAGAGGTTCTTAGTCTACAATTCCTGGTCAAATTAGAATAAATTGGAAATGTTGGTTTTGAGGAGAGGGGAAAACCAGTGTACCTGGTGAAAACCCTCTTGGAACAAGGGAGGGAACCAATAAGCTCAACACGCTATGGCATCTTGATGCCAGGATTTGAACCCAGGCCACGTTGGTAGGAGGTAAGTGCTCTCACCACTGCTCCACCCTCGTTCCCTGAGAGTTGTTATTGTTAAGTGCAGTAAAACTTTTGGTAATCAGCTTTTTAAAAATCACTTACCCTTACTAACTTTTTATTTAACAGTTAATGAGGCTGAGTATCTTATGAAGAATTATGGAGATCGAGGAGAGTGTTATCGGCCGAGGTGGATAACACCCTCCGAGATGTTTTTTGTTTATGCTGTTTTTGCCATGTTTTTAGCAATTATTTCGCCTAGTTCCAGCCGTAGTTCTTACTCTTGAAACGAGTCAAATGCCCGCCATCTTTTTTTTCACAACCAAAACAACTCAAACTTGTCCCCAGGTCTTCTTGGTTAATGGTGCCTTAACCTGTAGAGGGCTGCATTTTTGACGTCATTTCCTTGTTAAACACAAAATTCTTCCAAATTTGGTCATCAGTAACAGTTACTGGTTATGGTGAATTAAATGTCTGCTTTTAGCCAATCAGAATCGGGGAAATATTTTGAATGAATAACAACATACCTTAATTCTTTGAAAATAAAGCTTTTTGTCAACAATGTTGCTAATTCATGGTGGGGTATTAATAAAATAATGATACACTCACAAGTATTTTTGACTTTTCTTTTTTATTCTTAGGGCAGTAATTTATCATTTACTACAGCCTCCCAATCATCGCTTCCACAGAGTGTGAGTGCCTGCCCTGTTGTTGTGTTCAGGGTTTCTGAAGTTGACGAACAAGCTAGGCAAGCACATCTGTAAGTAATGATCATAATCCTTAGTGCCTAATGGTCACACCAATGTAAAAACATCACAGAAAATTGCAAAAATTCCATTTTGAAAGTTGAAAGAAATAAAATAGCACCATGCAAAAGTTGTGCTAAAATGTTCACTGATTTGAATGATAACACAAGAACAACAACAACAACAATCTTTAATGAATTTCATGCAACAAGTTCCAGTTGTCTTGCCTACACAATTAGCAAAAATGCCATTCTAGGCAGGACAATAATAGTTTACAATTATATTTACAATAAATGGTTATAAGAAATAAAACACCAACACAATTGAAATCAAAACTAGTGCAAAATGTGTGAAAATTTTCTTCAGATAGAAAAACCCTGGTTGTATCAAACCAGACAACCCCCCTCTCTCTCTTGAAATTCTTGCTTTGGCACAGGATTGCAATGCTTAGAAAAGCAGGACCATTTCACTTTGGATCGCCTATGAGCTCCTCAGCTGAGCAAAGATAATTTAGTTCCTCTTTTGTTATAATTTTAGATTTGAGAGCTGTCAAACCCTTGATGACAAACATTCAGTAATGGAAAGATTAGATAACCCACTCTCTGATGTAGAATTGCAAGAGCAAGAAGTATTGGACAATGTACAAAGTATGTGTAATTTAGCTAGACATACCTGCTGGAGACATTACTAACTGTTTGTTTCAGATGAGGAGTGACCTAACAGATGGTTCCTGCCATCTGATAATTTGAAAAGATTCCTACCTACACTGTAGATTTAAGTAATCAATTTTAGCTCAACAACTTTTGAGGAGTAAAACTGTGAAAACACAGCTAGAGCTAAGTGAATGTGCTGATTTTTTCCTACAGGTATGGTCAAGAGGCAGCTTCAGAAGAGGGCAGTTAAAACATTGATGGGTCTTGGTCAACACTTCAGAAAGATTGACCAGTCCGGAGATGGTCTGTTAGATCAGCATGAACTGCAAAGAGCTCTGCAGACCTATCATATTACAATCCCTGATGAGGTTTGTACAATAGTTATATTCTTTCCTAGTCAAACGTTTATAACTAAATATAATGGTTATAGGGCTTAGTGGTGACTAATTCAGTGTGTCAATAAATTATATGGGTGATTATTTGGAGGACTGCCCAAAAGAGGTCAGGTTTATTAATGAGTATGATTATAGACAGAATTGGATGACGAGTGTTTTTTACCAATAAAGCTATCACAGCTGAAACAAAATTTGAGATTTACTGGTAATTTGTGACAATTTTTTAAAATAATAATACACAACACCAAGACACAGGATATCTCAAGAGTATTTTTATAGACTCTGACATGATTATTATTACTGTTGACATGAGAATCTGAAAAAACCTTGACACCTGTAGGTGATACAGGGGTTTCAATAAGCACTGACAGCTGATGAAATGCGTCGGCTCCTTTGCTCATAAAAGTCGGCTACCTTTTTCTACAGGAAACAATGAACTAGTTTGAATAACTTTGTAAACAAAATACATATTGTAAAATCTGAATGAAAACGTAATAATGTGATTTCGTAAAGGCCCATTGAATTACGTTATGCTGAAGTCATGTACACGCTATATTTCAGTCAGGCTTTTTCTTTATAGATTTATGCGGAGTTTGTTAACTAGGAATTGATTGCGACTGAGAAGTCAAAAGTTAAATGACAGCTACATTTTCTAGAATGAAAGACTCTCTTTTTCCTCAATTTAGTGCCCAGAATGCTGAAAATTGCATTTTAGGGCTTTAAAATGTCAAAATTTTCTGGGGAAGCACATCCCCAGACACCCACCCCCCACCCCCTTCCTTTGAAAAAGGCCTCCTTTTCATACAGTCGGTTACTCTATTCAAACCTGCTGGCTACTTCAATTTTTATTGAAACCCCTGAGTGATAGGTACTGTTTCATTATCAGTCCCATTGTTAATGCTAACAAGGCTGCTGATATCCAATCAGATTGGAGAATGTTTTTATAGTTATGATTGATAATAGTATGATTAATATGTTGAAATGTTGTCATCTTCCTATCCTTTTCATCCATGCATGCCTTTTCATTATTTCAGGCTTTTAATCACTTGTGGGATATTTTGGATGTAAATGGTGATGGCTTTTTAGACTATGGTGAATTCTCAAGGGGATTTATTGGTGAAATGAATGAATTAAGGAAATCATTGGTTAGAAAGGTAACTGTATAAAATTATGGAGAGAATGTAAATGTCCACACTGGTATCTTTTGGCTTTTCATGCACAGGAAGATTGCCTAGCAAGAAAGGACTTCTGCATTGGGAGGCTATCATGTTAGGTTTTCAGTAATATGGGAAAAAACTGGTAATGCCATTAATATTAGTCTCCTATGCAGCCACTTTAAGCAGTGTACATAGAAAGTAGTGTCTGATAGCCCAGGGCTAGTGGATTTTGCTATCAGGCTATTGAATTCTGTTTGTAACTTGCCCGACGGGCAAGTGATGTTTTATGAGGAATTTGAATAACAGAAGAACTGAAAAATCAATTCTGCTCTTCAAAAAGCTTGTGGGGCTAGTTGAAATGATATCTGGGCTGGTAAATGTTAGCTTCAGCTTGCTCCAATGGCAAGCTGTAAGAATTATTTTCTTTACACCCTGGTAAGGGTCATCATGGAATGCTCCTCCCCAGGAGTGTTGCATGACCTTATGGACACCTTTTCCTCCTTTAAGTCTCAGGAGTGATCAACATCAGTTTTCTCCTAACAGTAACAATAATATTAATACATAATCAGGAGAAAAAGGTCATGAGATATAAAGAAATGGTCATCAAAGGGAACATGATCTGATCTGTTAGCAAATTCTCCATACTAATTTTTCAAGGAAATGTATGGAGACTAGTCTGGAGAATTTGTTTCTGGATATTGAGGCTTAAAGCTATGTGCAAACGGATGCAACAACTCCATTGTTGGCCTAACAATATTGGGAGTTGTTGCATCTGTTTGCACATGGTTAAAGTTTGACTGGTTTCAAACTTTGCACAACAACTCCCAACAACACGCAACAACCTGCAACAACATGCAACAGGGTGTGCAAACGGATGCAACTTGTTAAATATCCAATAGCAGGAGTTGTTGACCAATTATGTTGCGCCCATTTTCATGGGGCTTAAAGGCTTATATTAAGATATGATGGACACTTTGCTTTGTCCCAAAGGAGCTCAACTTTAATACAGTTCCAGCTCTGTGATATGGACACCTGGATGCAATGCAGATGTTAATTTGGACATATTGTTAAAAAAGGATTTTATTGAAGTTCCTAACAGGTTATGAATTGATTTTTTTTTTTCAAAAACAGGTGTTCCGTAAACTTGATCCAAATAAGAATGGTGTCATCAGTTTGAATAACATGAGAAAGTTCTACTGCACTAAGAAGCATCCTAAAGTAGTTTCAGGTAAGAAACTTGTGAAACTGCTCCTGTAGCCTGCAGTCATGTACTCCCTGAAAAAAATTCCTGTTATCATTTACATCTTATTTTTTAATGTATCTTTCATTGGCTTTACTTGTTAGAGGACAAGCTAAGCTGACATGTCTATAATTTGTACATTAATTGTTTGCAAACACAGCGTGGAGTTCAATTGATAATAATGATCATAATGATGATGATAATGAACAAGATTAAAGAAGCAATAATGGAAAGAAATCAATAATGAATGTACATAGTGAGTTAAAAGAAACTCTTTGTTTGTACAGTATTTTATTGTGCTGATTGCTTTTCTTCAGGAGAAGTGAAAGAGTGCGAAATTGAGGAATCCTTTCTAAGGTCTTTTGAACTCTGTGAGAACAAGGGACAAGTTACTTATGCAGTAAGATGTCACTCTATATTATATTTCATTGATCATAGAATGAAGAGGGGGTTGTGTTGAGAGAGGGGGTCCCTCTACCCATTTGACGTTCAATCAATTGAAGTTAATGCCACTAAACAATGGCTCATGATCAGTTACCTTGAATCCTTTATAAACCCAACTTCTAAATGTAGCCCCCACTCTCTGGCCATAAGGCCCCATTTTATAGCCTGAGAAAATAGCCGACATTTGGCGATGCTACCACTGGTTTCCCTGCCAAATGAGGTCGGAGAAACGAGTGGAAAAATTCCATACTTATGACATGTCACTACCCAGATCTGGGTAGTGCTTCTGATTGGTTGAATCAAATTTTCCTCGTGGCATGACCAATCAGAAGCACAACCCAGATCTGGGTAGTGACCCGTCATCAGCATGGAATTTCTGCACTCGCTTCTCAGACATCATTTGGCAGGGGAAACCAGTGGTAGAGTCGCCAAATGTCGGCTGTTTTCTCAGGCTACCAATTTCAGAGAACGAACATTATTAACCCCTTCCCCCACCTTCCTTGCCACCAACCTCCTTAAGACTTCATTGATCAGAATTAATAATACATTTTATTAAAATTATTCATGCAATCTGATTGAAATACAGTGCAATTTGTCCGTCTATATCACTCAAATCTCCATGTCGGACAGCAATTCCTTTCATCGAAAGTAGAATGAGAGTACATCATAACTCGACCTGATTCATCCTCTTTCTTTATTGCTTCTCTCCTGCCTCTCTGCACCCTACTGCCCCCCTTCTTCATCAAGTCCATTTATTGTGCTTGGAAAATTTAGTCCACCATGGGGCTAAAAAGAGGATTTATGGTGTATATAAATAAAATTAGGTAATATCTTTTTTGTTACCTTAAACAGGAATTTGAGGATTATTATGAAGGAGTAAGTCTTGGCTTTGCCAGTGATCAGGAATTCACAGCCATGATGAGAAACTGTTGGGGGGTGTAGTAAGCATAATAGCAATAGTCATAAATACAGACCCATGTAATATAATTTTACAGTGTTTGTAATAGAACCTGCTGTAACCCATGACCAGGGTTGTCACTAATATTTCAAGTTGCCAGGTAAATATAACAAGTAGGCAGGAATCAAACAGCTCGGGATTTCTTATGGTTCTATTTTTCTTCTGTTTCCCAATGAAAGTAGCCAGGGACCACATTCATAGTGGCCAGGGGAAATCCCTGGCCCCAGCTCTTAATGACAGCCCTGCGTAACACCTGTCAAGGGTATCAATACATGTAGTTAGTGTTAGGACTGAAGAGCACTTTTATTCTCCAAAAATTAATATGAAAGAAAGTTTTTTGGCGCAAATGATTGTCAATGAGTGTTCAAAGGTGCTTTTTCACTGTACATTTTGAGTTTTTATGTCAGTCTATGTCGTCTATGAGTGAGAAAATTGGCACTAGAAAATTCACTAAAAAACAAGGCAGTCAAGGGTGGTATTAAAAACCAAGACAATAGCTGCTGTAATTTCTTCTAAGAACACCACCACAACAATAGTGAATGGAAACAAGCTTGAGTCAAAGTGACATAGGTTTAGTACAGTTACATATTAGGGTTATCTTTAATTGATTTTCCATGCATACTGTGAACTATCCAAACTTTAAAGATTTTACCGGTTTCCAGCTTAATCATTAACCAGGGAAAAAAGTCATATGATGATATTATTATGAGCTAGTCTGAGGTGCCAGTTAAAATGAGGGCAGTGAAAACGTTACTTTCAACACTTTAAGTTAATGTAGAAAGTGATCTCTCAGGCTGTGGTATCACTGGAAGTTATCTGACACATAGCCTTTAGCAGAGAAAAATATTGTAAGCTGGCTTCTTGGAGCTTTAAGCCAGTAAGGTGAGGTATAAGACAACAGACCATAGTTTTCCTTTTTGGAAAAGACATGTCTGACAAGGTAACTATTTTTGGTTGGACAAAGAAGAATAGTTTTTGGGCAAACATTATGTTGACTAAAATTTCAAATGTGTTTGTGGGTTTTACTGAAACTTTTTTTTTCTTTCAACATTTTACAATAAAGCTTTTAGAAACTCTGAACACCCTGTTGGGCTCATGCAGGTTTCAACCAACTTGTTTTTTTTTGGGGGGGGGGGGGGGGAGGGAGGGGGTTGGGGTGGACAGATATATTTGATAAAATTATTAAATCACCTCATCTGTCTAAACACCTCGTTCTAGATTGGACAGAGACAAAAGTCTAATTTCTTTGTATGCTTGAGATGTTTTAAGTTAAATCACTCATAAGTATTCAATGTGGATAATTTTATTCAGTGTTTCCCCGTACATGTATACAACAAGCAGAATTGTAATAAATATTTATCATCCTGGATGCTAAACTCTTTGGCATGTGTTTTTGTTTCATATTTTATACATCTTGGTTTATTAGATAATAGTCTATATTACAAGGGTCTGAATTTCTACACTACTCCAATATTATCGGTCCTAAGCAGGTTAATGCGCCCCTCACAAAAACAACTCACTGAGATCTAAATCATTCAGTAGGGCAAGAAAAACAGAGATTTAAAAATCAACTAAAATGCTACTCTTCCTCCTTTTCACTGTAACATTTCTGTTCCAGCAGGGTGTTTTAGTACAATGCGACCTTTAACCGGCAAATTTAGTGCCAATTGCACCCATGGCAACAAGGCAATTTTAAGCATGAATAACGACAGGCTTCAATCTTGTTTCCCAGGCTGCAATCTTCTTGGTCAGCACTAAAAATACCCTTTTGTTCTGGTGGGAATGGGTAATATGGACTGTAGGGAAAATGTTTTGAAGCCACCCATTACCTGAAGGCTGTGTTGTAATTTACATTGACTAAGGATCATGACTCAACCATGCTATTGACTTAAATACCTCCAAGTTTGTAAATAAATAATTACCATTTTTTTTACGCTGAATGTTGGCTAGCTGGAGATTGTTTTGTTTTTTTAAATTGATTAACCTCGCTTTAATATATTGTTAAGCCAAACATACATAAATATCTTGAAATACTGTGATATTCTGATTTAAAAACACCTATTATATAATGGGGTCCAACTTTTTAAAGCTGTCGGCCAGTTTCATGTGAAGTCAATTTGTATTCTATTTTGATCAGTGCTAAGACCTTTTAACACGGGTCATGTGACTTGTCTAATAACGTCATTGTTCCAAAAATTATTTTTCGTTTTTTTAAAAATAATGGAACCAACAACCACATTGACAATTTTTTAAGAACATTTTAGTCCATCAAGACAATAATCATTGTATTCATGAGGAAAGAAAAGGGCTTTTAAGGGTGAACGCTTTCCATATTAAAGGCTCTCGATCTTAAATATATACGGTTGGTGTGATATCTAACGATTTTACCGACCTAATAACATGTAAATGTAAATGTAAATATATATTTCTAAAAATAAATAAGTACGCTTAACTCGAGAAGAAAGACTATTTTTTAAATAGTCTTTTTTCTTGAGTAAAAAAAAAAGAAATTATAAAAGTCTTAAATTTAAATACACCAAGCCCACTTCTAAATTAAATAACTATAAAAATCTAACTAGAATGGAAAGTATTGGAAGAGAGTTGAAGTTTCCGTCCTTCCACAAGGTACTATGCTCTTATGAACTGTCAATTTACACGTTGCTCCCGGTCCCATGTTAGAGTGATTGCGTTGTGATCTTTTTTATCGCAAAGACAAAATACGTTGAATGGAGAGACTTTTTAAAGAACAGGTACTACAATCCAGTGGATACCGATTGCGGGACCATGGCTGCCCCTAACTCATTAAATATTCTTTTGACGACACTAAACGCGATAATCTATTTCAGTTTCACTCACGCTCAAACGTTCACCTCCGGATCATCTGATCTGGTGCTGTTCCTACCCGCAGAACTCCGTACAATGAGCGATTTTCCTTTGTGTTCTATTAGTAGTCTTGGCAGCTCTCCGTTGGGACGTTTTTCGAAGCAGAATCTCACGAAGGAGCCGCTTAGTTTCGCAGCTGGTTTTGTCAGTACGACTTGCCAATATTTGATGCATTTCGCTCGGCTTATAGCCACAAAACTAGGCGGCATACCGACGGGAAGAATTGATCCATCGATCCACGAATGTATTTTTTCTATGCCGTTCTCCTTGTCGTACTGCAAGGGATCCAGCTCTAAGAGATCGCCCACAATGTTCTCCAAATCAACATCAATATCGTCGCTTTGATATCGAGAATAGCGCGGACCACACACGGCGGAATCGTAGGTGCAACAAGGGCAGGTAGTGCTACAAGGGCAGTATAACCAACTGCACATTTGGCCCATGGTTTTTTAATTTTCGTTGTCTTTATATCATGTTTTCAGCCCTCACTTCTCCTAGCTGACACCTGTGCCCTCGCGGAATGCATAGAATTTGGTGCGATACACGATGTGAACTCATACATGAAAAACAAATAGAACGCGCGGGCTCAACTAATTATGTGGTTTTTTGTTTTCAGTAAAAAAACAATGCAATTATCCTGATTTTGGTCGATTTTGGTATTCAGTGCGGTTAGGAAAATTTTTGAAAGAAGGACTAATTTTGCAACAGTTTCGGTTCTTTGTTTTAATGTTTTCAGTTTTGACCAATATTTTTTTTGCAGGTTTAGGCAATTTTTTTTGCAGTCTTGCTGATTCTACTAGGTCTCAATGCCCTCTTCCTCAACAGCTTATTATGTGAACTAACTCCTCCAGGCATTAAGACCCTGTTGGGGTTAAATTCCGACAAGCCACATGACCTTGAAACAGCAACACAAGACAGATGAAATGGCGACAAAAGAAATTAAGATGGGTTAAAACTGCAGAAGCAATGAGGATTGAGGAAAATATCAAAAACAACAGTAGAATATAAAAGGGAATGGCCTCCTCTTCAAAAAGTGAAATGATGGATTTTGGCATTCAGACACAGATACATACCTTTATTTAAACTCAACTTTTAGTGTAGCTACACTATATAGCTCATATCTTCAAGGAAAAAAAAAAAGATCTCTAAAACTAGAAAAAAAAATACACACTCACAAAACAAGACAAAAATTACTAAAACTAATCAAACATATTGAGACTTTGCACATGTTGCTTAAAATCAGGAAAAGTACTGATCCTTAATTTGTTGGGAAGAGCATTCCATTGCTGGGCGGAAAAATAAGAAAAAGAGTGTAGTCCATAAGTTGTCGTTCTTGGCTTGCTTAGAGTCAACATATGGATACCGCTCAAATTATAGGTTGTATGGCGATCAGCAAACAGACCTGGGCAGGATTGTTCGAAGCTGAGCTGGGTTAAGATAACCCAGGGTTAGTGCAAAATTTGAACTCAGATATGAGAGCTTAAAAAGCAAATTCAGTTATAAAATTCACTCTGCATACAATTTGATGATTGGATACTCTAAAAAGAATGGAAAAATTTATCTGAGAGAGTGCTTTTGATACAAAGAAAAAGAATCCTGGGTTAAATTTAGTGCTAACTGGCGTTTGAACAACTGGGCCCAGGGAGATATGTACCCCCCATTAAAGAGGGCCTCAATAATGGACTCATGGTGTTACATATGAAACCCACCCGCTGTTGATTCCCTATTTTCAAATGGAAAAGTAATGCTGAATGGAATGAACAAGACAACTTTTATTATTACACAATGTTCTGCTTTTCATTACTACACCAACTACCTCAAACCCCCCCCCCCCCCCCCCCCCCACCACCCTGAGGGAAAAATATTCAACTTTAACACAGACTATCCTGTAAAAGTTTGGGAGTGCCTTTCATTAATTCAGTGGCTTTAACTCTGCATAATCCCATGATATCCCTCCACACCAAGATTCCACTCTTCCTTTAATCTCCACATATACTTTACACAAAGCAGTGACAGTGAATTCTCCCATGGTGTATAAGAACCACTTTTGAGTTCCATGGCGACGTTCTGCTTGTCTAAAATCATTCTCCGACCACTTTGAACAAAGTTCGTTTCCACAGCCTTGCTCTGGCCTTGCTCGAAATTCGATCATCTTCCCATTCCCATTCACATACGCTCCATCGAATTGCATGCGC
Organism: Porites divaricata; assembly: GCA_038088405.1. NCBI lineage: Eukaryota > Metazoa > Cnidaria > Anthozoa > Scleractinia > Poritidae > Porites > Porites divaricata. Next base: position 42,681,624 of record JBBMOI010000002.1, on the reverse strand, counting down.
CACTTCAACGCATATTTTCCCGGAAGTACGCCTGAAAAGAGCTGATTAATTTGCAACCAACAAACTGTGTTGAGTTGGATGACTTCTCCAAATTCGCTCTCCCTATCTTTGACTTTTTCCAGGTAGTCACCGTCCAACCAGACTATTTCAAAAGCAGTTGCAGGTTTCCTGCTTGTTGCCAATTTAAAATAGAGCTTTTTGAAATTAACGGGCGAACTTGACCCGCCTTCGAGATCTGTTTGCTTCCCAAACCTTTTCTCGACAAGTACTTTCCACACGAAGTTCTTTCGAGATACATCGTTCCAGAATTTACAAGTTTTCCCCAGATTTATAAGATCTCTCCCGTGTAAAAACGTGGCGATGCGTTCTGCTGCAATGTCTGGAAGAGTCGCGCCATCAAATGGGATAGACTGAGATCTTGCAAGCTTTTTTCCATTTCCTTCACATTTGAAAGTTGTTCCAGTAAAAGCTATCGACGATTGAGGGGCTTCTGGATTTTCTTTTTCCTGTGGGAAGTTTGCTTCGAAAGATGTGGTTCCACCCATTTCACTTCCACGGCGAATGGAGTGTAACGCTTTTCTTCCGGAACTTCGGTAATCGGCATCGGTGATGTAATACTCGAACCAGTCCTTAGCCTGCGCCATAAACGAAAATGAACCTCTGGGGTCCCTAGCTGTGCATTAGTTTTCTCCAATGACCGATAGCCTGCGTAGCAAGCGTTTCTGTTAGGTTTCGGAGCAAAGAAAGACCGAGGAAGGGGATTTTCGGTTTTGACCGAGCGAGAAATGAAACGAGAGCCATTTGTCGCGCGGTCTTTGACTCTCGTTCCTCGTTCTTTGCTTCTAAACCGCACAGAAATGCTTGCTAAGCAGGCTAATGACCGACGAATGACCACGAATTACCACGGTGAACACGAATGATCTGGAGTGACCAAGAGTGAGAATACATCATAATATTTTGTAACGTCATAGTCACGTGATTATTTTAGCTAAAGCCCCTTTACTATGAACCGGTAAGTAACCGCTAGCCACTAAAATATGTAGATAAGTTGTTTTTGTCCTCTTTTTTCCCCCGGACAGGGATGGGGATGGGAACGGTTTACCTGTCACCCGTACCATAAAACATAGAGAAGAAAGTAGACCTGTTTTTGTTTTGTTATAGACTACGAGTAGTCCCCATTTTCCCTCAGGGATAGTAGAGCGAGCGAAACGCTGAGTGCGCGTGAAACGTCTCGCCTTTCTCGCGTGAGGTGATTTTCACGCGCGCTCGCGTTTCGCTCGCTCTACATGGGGACTACTCGTAGTCTAGTTTCGTTGAAACTAATGAATATATAAGAACTTAACATGTATTTTATAGCACTTTTCATGTATCTCTATTTCCATGATAAACTACATCTATTTTTCAAAAATTACCTTTAAAAACCAAAACCAGCCACAAGTATTCACATTACTTAAAATTGCAAAATTTCCCTCACTTATACAGGAGCTACAGCATGGAGCAGCTTAACGACTGATTTAAAGGAATTAAAACCTTATAACAAGTTTAAAACATCATCATATCTAGAATTATTTACGTTTAGTTGTTTGGTTCAGTGTTAGATAGACCTTGGATTGTCATTAATGTAATGTGATGAATTAACTTCTACCAGAAACTCATAAGGGGTTTTCAACCCCTTATGGGTTTCTGCTTCTACATATTACATCCTTATCTCGACTCCTTTTACGTAATACACAACAACTATGTACAAGTACGGGAGATTTTTACAAAAAGTTCAGTGGAGCTTGCCTAAAATTCTCTGGCCTTATCTTTCTTGATACAGTCCTCATTTGATGGGAAAACAGTATGTTTGTAAAACATGTCAGTTAATACAGACATTTTCTATCAACAGAGTTTGACTCTTTCACCAACATCCAATAAGAATAACCGCTAGTAGAAACCCATGCCAGCAACTACCTCACAACCTACGCCCACATCTTAGTAATCAAACACATCTCAACTAACCCCTCAAGAATACAATACCACTGCACTACCCACATATCCCTCATACGCGTAACAAACTTCACATATGCGTAGTACAACCACGCCCAAATATACGCTACCACAGCGTCTTGTTGCTTTTAAACTTGGCGCGACGGCAATGTTGTGCTTACGCAATTGGTTTATATAGTAGACTGGAAATAAAAAGCTGACCAGATCTTAAATTTTGGGCTCATGCGCAGTGCGTTTTTCCGCGGTGTTGAGCGGAGCGCTCGTTTCACCGCCTAGCCTTTATCCGCCCTGCTCTAAACCTTCTGTATTGAGCGACGGACTATTTGAATGGTTTAGAAGAATACGTGGGCCGGCTGCAACGCAGGGTAGTACCTACAGAAACAACCATTTTTTCGGCCCTCGGTTTCTAGTTTCACCCGCCGAGGAGGGAGAGAAGCGGCGACCGGAAATGCGTCTGGGGTTCGCAGGCTACACGAAAGCAAGTCTAAAATTAAAAGGTCTGGGTTGGCATAGCCTGCTCACAGACCCTCTATTTTCTCTTCAAAGTCCGTCGAGCGCTGGTGAAAAAAATATAAACCGAAAAAAAAAAATAAAACAAAGTCTGTGTGCAGATGGTGATAGGGTTGGTACAGTACAGCAATAAAATACAAAGGAAGGAAATTGTTTATTGTCACTATACATATTACAGCTAAATACAAAGACAGACACTTGTTTGATATCAACCTGATGCACTATATTAAACATGTTTTCTTCCTACAATTGAATTTTTTGTCACTTCGAAAAGCAAATTTGTTGTGTTGTTTTTACCCCTAATTTGTGTTAGGTGTTCTGTGCATTATTGGGTATCCTGTGCAATTATTAAGGTAGGTTTTTTCGAGATTGCATCTTCGTCGTCTTCGTCGTCGTCGTCGTCGATACACATTTGCCTCGCTTTGAGGCGCTTGCTTACGTTTTGCCTCACTTTGACGCGCTAACTCACTTGGTGATTCGTGTGTCCTCGGTGTTCATCTCAGCTAACGTTTGCTGAGGTCTGCTATTCTGTCTTCGTAAATCGTTCATCTTTTAAAGTGTGCTGAATTTTCGTAAAGCGTACATATTTAAGAGTTTGCTGAAGGTCTACTATCGATCTGTGTTTTTAATGAATCTTCCAAAGCGTTCATCTTTCAAAAGTGTGCTGAAAGTTTACACCCAGAGTAAAATTTTACTTTGGATTAAGCCTTCATATTTTCTTTGCTTGAAAATGCGTACAACTCCTGGTGCATGCATCAAACTAATTTACCGACGACTTGTGAAGCTCAGCGTCTGTTGTGCCACAAAGTAATTTCACCCGCCATTTTGTTTTTTTTCTCACGAACTCTTTGTTGCGTAAATTAATTTTAGTTTTATTTTTATTAATCTTAATGATACACTAGTGAACAGCACATACACTTTCAACTTGGAAGGAGGAGAAACCATGCTCGCCCGGGACAAAGGAAATTTTCATGCCCTCGGCGAGAATCGAACTCGCGACCCAGCTTCATTTTGCCAACAAGTTGATGATTAGACGCTCTTAAAAATAACTGAGAAAATTATCCAAAGAAATGTTTTTTAACAAAAGAAAAATTAAAGAAACCCGGGTTAAGCGCTGACCGTAGCCTTCGAACAACTGCGCCCAGTAGAGTGTGTTACAGAAGAACATCTATTGCGCCAGTAAAACAAAAAGTAATTTTTTTACACGGCCCGAAACTCTGGCCAATGTCTCCTCAAATAACAAGCACTTGAGACGAACCATACGGTATTACGCTGATCACTAGCCTTCAAAACCTTTCATTAGTAGACGTCAGTTTAAATCGAGGTTTCGCTGTACGTAACCCTTACATTCAAAATATGCCCCAGTTAATCATAGTTATCTACCATCCACCCTTTCCCCTACTGCTACCTGTACGCCTAGCAAACATATCGAACGCTTATAGTATTAAAACTTCTCGCGTGACATAAGAAGCCCATTTGAAATTTCATAATAAATGCGTGTTGTGCCACACAGCCGTTCTTAGTGTCGTCACACGTTGCGTGACGACACTAATGAACGGCTGTGTAGCATAATGGTGGACAGAGACGAAAGTTGGAGGAGGGGTTCAACCAACGTTCTCGTTGCTCCTGTAGAAAATTTCGAACAAATTCAACATCAGTATCCTGGACACATGGCTGATGATGAAAATATACAGTATCATGACGATCTAGACGAACCAATTGGCGATGTATTTGATGATAAAATTATTGCGAGAGGAAAACACCATTCACCCGCTGAACTCCAAAAAGGATTGACGGTTTTCACAGCCGCAGTTTTCATCATCGGTGAAATGGCTGGCAGTGGAGTCTTAGCCCTACCAGCTGCCATCGTAGGAGCGGGTTGGACGGGATTCGGTTTGCTTGTTCTTTGTTGCTTTGCTTCTGGCTATTGTGGTACGGTGCTTGGAAGATCGTGGGCGATCCTTCGGGAAAGACATGATGAGTATAAAGGCCATGTACGGTATCCTTACCCAGCTATCGGAGAGAAGGCTTATGGAAGATGGGCTTCCATAGCTGTAACCATTTGCATCAACATCACACTGATAGGTTAGTGAGTTGAAATATCGTGATTGTATACGTTAGTCTTCATGCAAGTGTATAAATTGTAGAAGGTTTTCGAACTTCTCGGTGTCCAAATTTTCCTTCGATCGTTAGACCTAGGCACTAAGGTACTAAATTGTTAAATGTAATTAAAGGTAAAACAAATGTATGATAAGTAAGATTTTGTTGGAATTGATTACTTCTTTTGAGCCACATGAACGCTCTACTCGAACTGAATTGTCACGCTTTCTATATCGGTAGGGTCCCTATCAATGGCGCGCCGTTTGTTTCAAAATTAATTTTTTCACTGGTTGTAAATTTTTAATCTTTTTCTGTTCGGAGTCATGGATATAAGCGTAAAATCGATCAGCCAGCATATCATCAATCAGTAATTTGTCGTGTGAAATCGATCATATGTCTGTACGATCGATCATATTTTCATTCAGTTGTTACTAAAATCGATCAGTTGTTATATGATCGATCAGTAGTGCGTATTTTCATTCAGTTGTGACTAAAATCGATCAGTTGTTATATGATCGATCAGTAGTGCGCATTTTCATTCAGTTGTGACTAAAATCGATCATTCAGTTGTTATATGATCGATCAGTAGTGCGTATTTTCATTCAGTTGTGACTAAAATCGATCAGTTGTTTTATGATCGATCAGTAGTGCGCATTTTCATTCAGTTGTGACTAAAATCGATCAGTTGTTTTATGATCGATCAGTAGTGCGTATTTTCATTCAGTTGTGACTAAAATCGATCAGTTGTTATATGATCGATTAGCTGTGCGTATTTTCATTCAGTTGTGACTAAAATGGCTCAGTTGAATAATCTTCACCTGACATGTGATTTTCACACACATTAAGAAGATCTTCAACAAAGTTAAGAAATAATGACCAATTACTTTCTGATGCCATGTCACTGCGAGAAGTTACGATGCACATGTTCTTTACGCTGTGACAGTTATACCGCTTTCAATTGCGGCGAGAAGAGATATTTTATTTTTCTAGGGAATGGAAGGCCACAAATCCGGAAACTCCCACTCGCATCTGATGTCATACGTATTTCCTCTTTTAAAGACTGAAAACAGTAACTACACCAACCTCGTTCCCAGGGTTCTCTCCTACCCGCCCCAATGGAGCGAGAGACAAAGACCCTGGAAAACGCTGGTCACGTGGCTCCAGACCAAAATTAATTCTGAGGGAGGAGTCCTTTGTCTCACATTTTTTGTGTCTGGTTTATTCGCAACGTTCACGCAGTGGTCGCAACAGCAAGATAGATTTGCCAACCCTACTACAACTATAACTGAAACTAAGGGAAATTTCTGCCTAAACCAAACTATCAGATAAACAAGTGAATTACCAGAGAAGGAAAGAAAAAACTAGCATTGTCGCCGGTTTAAGACCGTTTAACCGATGACACCAATCGCTAAAAAATCTACGATTTTGCGTTATACACAAGCGAGTTAATTTTTTGAAGGTAAAATCCCTGTATGTTGAACTTCTATATTAAAAGTTTCAATGCTTGACAGCGGCTGGTAATCGGGCCAAATAAACCTACACCATTTGCGGTCTTAGCGGTTCGGCGTGACAAAACCCCGTGACAAAACATGGCAGTTACATTGAGAGCAAGGAATTCGGTTAACACATTTACGATCAAAGTGACTTCACGGGAAGATATAGCCTAAAATGTCAGCATTTTCCACCCCTTAACCTTTGTTATGATGCGGCAAAACATACCTATTCAGGACTACGTTCACCCGGACGATCAAACTCAACCTACTTTTGAAAAGAAAAGTGGTAAATAGATCAAAGATAAAAATAATTATGTACAAACGCGACATGGAAGACAACAGGAAATAGTATAAACAGAGACAAAACAGACAACATAACCTTCCAAGCGAAAGGCTTTCTTGTTTATGGTCCATATGAAAACTTTATTTAAAAACACATGTAGCTCAGTGATTTTGAAAAATCCTCTAAAGCATACCTAAACATCCAGAAAATTAATAAGGACGGAACAATAAACGGTTGGCAGTCGTGCAA
>JBBMOI010000002.1:42670000-42672500 GCA_038088405.1 Porites divaricata | reverse complement strand
CCAACTACTACTACTATTGACATTTAGCTACAAAGGCAATATTTAACTGTATTATCGAACCGATAGACTCGTGAATAAAAATTAATCGTAAAATTACTTTCATCGGCCTTGCAGTGCAATAACCCACACTACGGCAAACCTTATCAAGACACATTAACAAGAATATATACCAAAACAAATTCTCTTTGGATTGTACTAAATTATGCAATGTGAAATTCGTTAATTTTCTGTCATTGATATTTGATTCCGTATTCCATGATTCCGTTTCCGTTTCCGGATTCCGGATTCCGGATTCCTTGTTTTAGTGCTGCCGAATCTGGAATCAGGAATCCGGAATGCGGAATTCGCAACCCTTTCAAATGTCACCTGTTGGAGCAGTATTGTACGTTTTTATAGTTTTTTTTTTTTTTTTCGTTAGCCGAAGCTCAATTCGCATTACAATAATTATTTCATCTTTAACTTAAAAGGATATTGAACATAATGTCTCAGAAACCTTGGCTGATCAAGGTATTAAGGAACCCCTATCGAGCTTAGCTTTTTGCTGCTATTCAAACGTGTCCTCAGCTGTTACATAAAATAATAATTATAGAAAATAAGTTGTCAAAACAGCAAACAACTATGTATAGTTCCATTCTTCAGCTCCTGAATCATTCTCAGATATTTATATTAGCGATCATCCAGTTTCGACAGTTTCGTCTGAAACCGAGGGTTGAAAGTTGCGATACTTAACACGTCACAGCTGCCCCGCTTAGATTACAAACTTAGACTTAAACTTCTTCAAAGCGGTCCATAGCCCACTGACCACCTAAATCGCAGTTTACGCTATACTGGCAAACAACCAAAATGGCACATGCACCCGCGAAGTGTTCCTTTGCCGGAATAGGAAATATTGCTTGTGCTTCCTCGCGCGGTTAAGACAATTTTTTTCCTCTAAATAAGTGCGTTGTCCAAGTAAAGAACCCTCTAAGAAGCTGTAACCTTTCACCTACGAAGATCACCGAATATGACCTAATTCTGGCAAGGGCGGGAAAGTTTAATCGTTCGCATGAATAAGTAGAAAAGATGGTGGTTTGCCTTGTCTGTAAGCACAGTCTCGGTATAGTTGTACTGGCGGCCAGGTAAAACTGTTCGTATCCTTATCCTGGCCATGAAGGAAAAAAGACTGCCCCTCACTGTAAAAAAAACAATTAACTGGCAAATAGCGAATTCAAGAAATCCGCGAGATTTTTGTTACCCTTGCTCATGTGAAGTCACGTAAGTATCTTCAATTGTTCTGTTTTTACCCCTGTTCTTTTTTTATTAAAGAAGTCGTTGGGCATAAATAAATGGGGAAAAAGGATAAATTAAGTGTAAGGAAGATTCAAATTTTGCTTCGTTTTCTACATAAAGTACCCAGAGGAGTCGCGTGTCACCCGATGTTTACTACAAAGTGACTATTCTACAGGCTTTAAAACAATTTACCTGACATTCCCAAAATAAATATATACAAATAAAAGAAACCAAGTGAAGAAAGGTGTACAGAATAAAAAAAAACCAGACTGTTTCTAAGAAAATAGAATTATTTCATAAATGGAACTGGTTGATTTAAAAGCTTATTTGCATTTTTTCATGACTAAGGTTTATTTGTGCTGTAGTAATTCAATTGACATTCATTTAAATGCATTAAAAGCAAATGAAGAGCCTGACTATCTGCCAGGCTTAATGTTCTAACATGACATAACATAACATTTTATGTTATGTTAGAACATCTAAATTGTATTTTATTTCATTGCAATTGTGAAAATTCCGTTTTATTTGCTTTGTGTGAGAAATAGACATCTGCACTTATTTATTAAGCACATCATAAACCCTCTTTATTTGAACCATGTGGTAGATTCTATTTCAGTTGTGTAGGAGCTGCTCGTAAGGTCTCTCCTAATTGGTCGCTGGAAACAATGACATGTCATTCTTCCCATTGTTTTAGTATTGTTTGGGGTTAGGGAAACGAACCATTGGTGACTAATCTTCCGAGCAGCTGCTACATGACCTTTCTATTTATCGTTGCTGTGAAAACGTGTTGTATTTGTTTATGCTCTCACCCTTACAAAGAAGATTATTAAGTACCAAGAATAAGTCATAAAGGGTGTCAAGGGCATTTACCCAGCCCTCTTGCAAAATTTTCCAGTGTTCGAACATTGAAGATTTTTGAGTTGTATCATCGAATGAACTTCATGCGAGAATAGCCAGGCCACTAAGCAAGTTTAAGATTTTTGCATGACGTGAAAAAAAAAAAAATGTTTGCCTAATCACCTACTTGCTTTTTGAAGGCAACCTCATGTGAGAGGCTTAATGTTTCAATTCAGTTTGTTGAAATGTTTTCCACAGCAAAGAAAGTTTGCTAAAAACCCACGGTATATAAGAGCTGAGACATGAGCGGGAGTAAGGGCGCAGCGGCACGAGGGAAAGAGGGCGTTCCCTATCACATGCTAGAGCTTGTTTACAGTCATCCTCGTTAACTTTG
>JBBMOI010000002.1:42440000-42667500 GCA_038088405.1 Porites divaricata | reverse complement strand
TAACAACTGATCGATTTTAGTAAAAACTGAATGAAAATGCGCACTACTGATCGATCATATAATAACTGATCGATTTTAGTAACAACTGAATGAAAATACGCACTACTGATCGATCATATAACAACTGATCGATTTTAGTAACAACTGAATGAAAATATGATCGATCGTACAGACATATGATCGATTTCACACGACAAATTACCGATTGATGATATGCTGGCTGATCGATTTTACGCTTATATCCATGACTCCGAACAGAAAAAGATTAAAAATTTACAACCAATGAAAAAATTAATTTTGAAACAAACGGCGCGCCATACCTATCGGCAAAAAAAAAAACAGTTTTATCATCAACTTTTAGTCTTTTTTCTATCATAAGATGTGAAATCGTCGACCACAATCAGAAGTAGAGACTGACTGTTATTTCTTCAAAGAGGAAGTTTTATCGCGCTCCTGTAAGTGTTGACGCGCTAAATCTCTGCACGTGAAAAATTACGAAATTGTAAATATAGTCTTGTGACCAAAGTTAGACTTTTAGTCACATTACTTTGGCGCGTCGCTTCTATGGTCAATACTAGGCCTAGATACAAATATCACGAAAAATCGCCCAAATATGTTTCCGGAAATTCCCGACTTTTTTCTAAATATCTTGAAGAAGTCACTTATAAATATCTCAAAAATATCTGGCTTCATTTCATAAATATTACAGCAAAAACAAAAAAATAGCCGGTCATCAAAAATGCCAACACAAATTTCAGCCAGTTTGTTGAACATTAGCTACATTGCATGTATCATAAATGGAGAATATTGCTGAATCTGATTACAACAGGCCCATATGTAGAGATTAGTTTGAATTTCTGTCACTGAAATGCCCATGCCCTAATTAGCATTGAAGTAGCTTCCTACCAAAATTCTAGATATCACATTTTTTCCCCTAAATATCATGAGACTTTCTAAATATCTCAAAATCTTCTATCTTAAAAAATTTCGGGATATTTGTAACTAGGGCTAAACTATACCAAATTTCTCAAATCTGATTGGCTATCAACTGCCCTGATTTCAACCTTAATAGGACAAATTAATAGGACAGTAAGCATCATGCCCAAGTAATTAGGAACCTTACGGTCCGTCAACGGCGACGTTCATGAAAAAGAGACTCCGAGTCCTTTCAAACCCTTTCGCGATTATCCAAAGTTGCCCGGTTACTTAAAAGAAGGGAGTTAAAGTTTGAGCTGAAAAGGGAGTTACGCCCGAGTTCAGACAGAGACGGTAAATTTTATTGCCTTGCCATTCCTGTTCTTTTAAGCAAATGTACAGTCACAGTTGATATTTTTTATTATTATTATTTTTTCTGTGATTAATTAGCTTAAGGTTTGGCCTTATTTATTTTATTGTAAAGCCCCATTGATCTGTACAGGAAATGGCGCTTAACAAATTGTTTACTATTTATTATTATTATTATTATTATTGTTATTATCATTATTACTATTATCATTATTGTTATTATTATCATCATCATTATTGAAAATAACCCAATTAAGATTCTAAGTGGCACACACACGCTCAGAATTTCCCAGTGCAGAAGACACTTAGTTAACCACCCACACGCATAGTGAGCCATTAACCCTTTAAGGCCCAGTATCCACATACAAATTCTCCAAACTGATCTCCATACATTTCCTTAAAGAATTAGTTGAGAGAATTTGTTCAAAGATCTAAGTATTTTCTCTTGGGTGATCATTTTACTGATTCTCATAACTTATCACTTTACAGTGTATGGACAATAATATTGTAACGAGAAAATTGATCTTGGACACTATTGGGGCTTAAAGGGTTAATGAAAGTTCCATCTTTCTTCCTAAGGTGTCTGTGTGGTATTTATGATCCTGGCTGCTGGAAACTTGTCAAATCTCATTGAACTGTCCGTTGACCACACTGATAAAACAGGAGTGTTGCGGATATGGCTTGTTATCTGTTTTGCTGTTCTTCTTCCTTGCTCCTGGCTCGGCACGCCCAAAGAATTCTGGGGGATAGCGGTGGGCGCTAGTTTGGCAACTGCCGTGGCGTGTTTAATGATCTGTGTGTGCATCGGTTTGGATATGCCAACCGACTTGAATAGTGTGCAACAGCCGACTGCTAACTTCAACAGCTTTTTTGGAGGTGTGTTATGAACACGAATAATTGCAATACTTTATTAAAATTAAAGATATAATTGCATTTTTTTTCAGTTCTGACAAGCCATCAATATTCAACAGTCGCCATTACAATACATATTACAGGGCTGACATGCATCGATTAAAATGTGCGGACGTCTCAGGAATTAGACTTCCGTTTAATTACAACCTCTAAAAATAACTTCACATATCCCGGCCAACGCCCTAAGATTCGCTCTCTGTCCCATTATGGCTCTTGGTCTACAGCTTGACATAGAGGAAAGAAAGGGTGGCGCAGTATGAGCACTCGCCTCCCTCCAATGCGGCCCGGGTTCAAATCTTAGTGTCAATGCCATATGTGGGTTGAGTTTGTCGGTTCTCGCCTTTGTGTCGAAAGGTTTTTCTCCGGGTACTCAGAGTTGATAGGAACTCCTTAGTGCTTTGTGGGTAATTAAGGCCCAGTTCAAACGTCGGGTTTTTCCTCATGTTCCGAATTAACTTTTAAAATACCTCCTTAGGCCGACCTAAATGATACAAGTTCGACGGTTGATTCAGAATTTGAACTTCATTAGTGGGACTCAATTCATTTTAACGATATTCAGTGGTCTAAGATGCTTACAAGTGAAAACACATTTTAGAGATTTATGCATTAGGTTCGGCACACGAGAAGTTTGACGTTTGAAAAGAAGTTGCTGCACAGTCGAAATTCCCATGTGGGCCACTCGATCTTAATTCATGGGTCGACCCAAATTGTGTCGGACTTAATTAATTCAAACGTCGATCTCTTCATGTAATTAATTGAAGATATTAAGTTCGGTACATGAAGATCGACGTTTGATCTGGGCCTAACTTACAATTTACAATTACTACAATAACCAAACTTGTGTTTTTCATGATCATTTCGAATCAACTTTATACCAAAATTATCTCTTGCCAAGTTGGTTCAACAAAGTGGGAGAACTGTTCCCCCCGTTAATTAAGGTGCGGAAAGCTTTCTTCCATTAGCTGAATATAAGGCTTTAGTATAATTACATAGATGACTATCGAAAATAGAGCGCTGTGATTGGCTAGGAGCTTCGCTTTATCCCGCTATAATCACCGCGCGGTGATTATAGCATTGAAGGCTAGCAGTTTTCAAAATGGCAGCCAGATTTTTTGATGTTTCGGGGTCGGAAATTGATCAATAATTTTATTTTCTCGAATAATCATCAATGTAATTATACTAAAACAATTAGTCGCCTCAGGCGACGTGAATATTGGCGAATAGTCACCTCGACTTCGTCTCGGTGACTATTCGCCGATATTCACGTCGCCTTCGGCGACTAATTGTTAAATATTTTCACCTTTTCTTTCTTTGTATTATTTTTTAAAAGTGCTCTCATGCTGTTCATCATTCATATTATTATTGGTGCAGAACAATTTTATTATCTAAAAAATTGACAATTTTCGATTACCAGTCTCTTCACTTTTCGTGAAAATTTTTTAAATTGTTCATTAGAATGCCACAGGACCTTGATAATCATACAGTTAATCATACAGTTAATCATACAGTTAAATAATGAGAATTATATCAGCGCACAGGCTAACCAAAGCAAGAAAGCTCAACCTTTGCAATTTTCATTTTCCCGCTGCGAAGAAAACGACTGTACGCAAATAATGTTCTACAAATCTGTTCTCTTCTTACGACTTTTTTTATTCGAGTTTGTGTGCCATTGCCTTGATTGTTTACTTAACCTCTCCAGTTCTTCCTCTTGGTCAATCTCGCGCTGTAATCTGTATCCAAAGAGAACAGGAAAACGGAATCATACATGATTAGATTTTGTCTACTCACAGAATGCTTTTCTTTCCATAAAAGACAGATTTGTCTGAATTTTTAGACTAGAATGCTAACACCCCTCTGATTGTTGAGCAGGGAAACTATAAACCAGGCGCTTTGTCTCTCCACCATAGACCTTTCCACAGTCAGATATTTCAACTCAGTTTGACATGGACAAGCTAGGCCGCAAATCCTTCAACTCCGCTGGAAAGAGCGTCATTAAATTAGTAAAATTGCCGAGTTTTAAAACTAACGAAGATATAGCTTCTGAAAGTCGCGAAGGATTTTCTCTGACTGGCCCATGTCAAAAGTTGAAAATACCGTGGAAGTGTCTATTACAACCTCCGCAGTTTATTCATAATTATTTACACTGAGGTTCTGGTATCATTTGATTGCACTGCTAGGTCTAAAAGTAACATGGTAAAGATCAGGGGGTTTAGGGAACTGCGCAATATTTATCATGAGGAGGGTTCTTAAAAAAGCGGAGTAAGGCTAAAAAAACTCAAAATAACTTTATATACCCTGTCTTTTAACGCCAAGAAATAAGTTACAAACCCCTCATTGTAAGCCTACGTTCTCACGCATTGGGTTGTTAAATCCTATAGCAGAAGCAACACACCGATTTGAAAATGAGCTACTGCCAAATTTGAAAACAGCTACAAAGAGAGTGCTAGAGGCAACTCTGGTTTGATAACAAAGATCTTTATTACAGCAAGAAACCGATCGGCTGTACATGTACAGTAGTACCAATCCAACACTGTTTTGAATGTATTTTTAAGCTATTTTTGAAAACTGTTTTTAACCTGTTTTGTGAAATAGGTTTTAATAGGGTGAAAAGTGTATTTTTAATGTATTTTTCGACTGCTTTTAAAGGTGTTTTAACCTGTTTAAAACGCTATTAAAAAAGAATTTTTTAAAGTATTTTCCATTATAAGGCCCCCTTCACACGGATCCGGAGAGTTCTGAAAACGGTTCGAAAAAAAAGTACTCGTTTACATGTAGCTTATTTGAATTATTTTCGCCGGTCCACACCTAAACGCAAAAACGATGGAAATACAATAGCATCCTTTACAAGGCATGGGCTGTATGATGTGTGACTAATATCGTCGTCTTCGTCCGTTCACTCGGATCCGTCCGTTCAAGCCGGCATTTTCAAAAGAACCTTCACTCTAGGGACCGTTTTTGAAAACCTGCCTTTTTTGTGCCCGAAGACGCCTTTTACGTAAGGATAAAGCGGAGAAAAAAATCTCCGTTTTCAAAAATCTGTATTCAAAGTTTCTAAATTTCTTTGTCCTACCTCCTTCTTCGAAGTATCTTTAAAACGTGTCTAACGACGAGATATAAAGCCATAGAACAAAAATCAATCGTAAAAAGCGTTATCAGCACGTCAAAGGTACGCTGCCAAGACCAGTCCGTGAGCATGTCCTGAAGTCTTTTTAACGCCAAACAACTAAAGGAAAAGAAGGCAATAAAAGTATTAATGGAGCTTGAACCGTTGAGATAGCAGGATGTGTTCAGTGTTCTGTCCTAAAACCTGTTTCTAAATCAACTTCATGTCAGACCAGAAACTCGAGGGCAAATCAATTAAGAATGTCCTGTCGTCAAAGAAAATAACCTGTGTATTTAACCACGGCATAGCGTGAAGCAACGGGAGAAACTTGTAAAAAAAGTGCTCCTTTCACACCAAAGCTTAAGCTAGTTTAAAAGTTGTTTAGTTAATAAAGGTTTAAAATTAATCCATCATAAAAGTGGTTTACTAATTTCTGTCGAATTACACGAACTAATAGCTAATCCGGCATTTCAGTCTTTTTTTTTGCCTTTTGCTGATTTTAATTTTGAAATCAGTAGTTGAAATCAATCGTATTTTGTTATGAACTTGGCAAAGGCATAGTCCATTTTTCCTATTTTAAGTTTAATCCGACTCTATGCTTTCTGGAAATTAACCATAAACTCAAGCCAAGAGAGAGGCTTATCAACAAGAAATTGTCTACGCGAGGCATTTTCAAGGAAAGAAACATGGTTCTTTTGAACAACATGAAAGCACATTAGCCTTTGTTTTTCCTTCGCAGCAAATCAAATACCAATACTAAATAAATTGAACAATGTTTAAGTCTTTTAACAAGCAAACCGTCAGTTTACACTCGCTCAAAACGCGCCTCCATAAACTCGCGAACACTGAACAGAAACCCATAAGGGGTTGTTCAACCCCTTATGAGTTTCTGCACTGAACGAAAAAATGTTATTTAACATTGTCTTACGAGTCCACTTTTTACTTCCGGATCATTGAAAATCATGGAGTTTAGAAGTCCGTTTGTTCTTTCTAAGGCTTAATTCTCATTAATGACGTTCATGTTTAGTCAGTTATATTGAAGTGAATGCTGAAGCAACAAAAACGTTGAACATTACAGTGGGAGCTTTTCATTTTCTTTTAGTATTGTATATCGACGACTGGTAATACCATATTAAAACCTTACCTTTTAGCTTCTTTTCTAATGATTAGAAACTCGGTTTAGGATCCCTTACTGTAGAGAAGGGAAGATAGATGATTACAATCAGTCACTGTTGCGGTAAACAAATTTTCTTCCTCACAATTCAACACAACAAAAATGACGACACAAAGGTACCAAACGTCAGCCGCATTTCCCGCTCGAGCTCCTAATAACGTAAAAAAGCGCTTTCGACTCCATTAAATCTTACACTAATTGCAGAACATTTTAGGAGTCGCCCAGAATGTGAACACAGTTACTGACAAGCAAGACATATGAGTGAGTAAAACAACATTAAGCAAATGCAATGCGTTAAATAACGAACTAAACACACACGTCAATAAAATGAGTAAATAAAGCTGAAAGCGCGCGCACTTAATAAAATTGTGCGCGCAAAGACAACCTGAATCAACTGAAAGTAATAATAATAATAATAATAATAATAATAATAATAATAATAATAATAATAACCTAGACTGAACTAGAACTAGAACAGAACCTAGTTCTAGACATAAAACTGAAAAATGAAAGCCGTAGTGATCCCTATGGTTGTTTGGTGCGCTTTGTACACTAAAGAAGGGGATGGTAGAAAACATCAAGAAAGTATCAGAGAGCGCTACTGTGATAGAGATCCAAAAGATCTGCACGAAACCTCAGGAAAGTGCTTAGTGTATGAACAGGATGATTGACGTGAGTGACTGATGCTTCAGGTGCATGGTTTGCGCCCGGCTGCTGCACAAAACGAACACCAGCAAAGACTGTGACAGAAGAGACAATATCAATAATGATAATGATAATGATAATAATAATAATAATAATAATAATAATAATAATAATAATAATAATAATACTACGGTACTAGCCCCCTATGCAGGATGTGTAACAAATATGACGAAACAATCGACCATATCGTGTCTGGGTGTCCTGAACTTGCGAAAACAGAATATACTCACAGACACGATAAAGCAGCCGCGTATATACATTGGAAAGTCTGTCACAACTATAATATCAAGACATCAGAAAAGTGGTATGACCGTGAGCCGCAAACAGTTACAGAAAACGAGGATGTCATGATATTATGGGACATGCCAATACACACAGACAGGAAAATAACAGCCAACAGACCCGATATAGTGATTAAAGACCACAAAACGAAAACCTGTAAATTCATTGACATGGCAGTACCATCGGACAGAAACACATCCGTGAAAGTCACTGAAAAACTATCCAAATATAAGGACTTGGAAATTGAAACAAGCCGAATGTGGGGCATGAGAACGGAAACGATACCAGTTATCATTGGAGCACTTGGAGCTATCAAAAAGGGACTAGAAGCTTATCTTGGAAGAATCCCCGGCCAATTAAGCATCAGTGAACTACAAAAGATAACCTTGCTAGGTACAGCACACATTCTGAGGAGGGTGTTATCAATCTAAAAACTGGCTATCCCCTAGTGCCCCAGGATCATGGTTTGATCCCGGCCCTAGAGACTCTAAGCAAACATTATGTGAGGACAATAATAATAATAATAATAACCGCGAGGGTTAGAAATACCAAGTTGAGATCTGGCGCGGGATAGCCTCTCTCCAGCTATGGGTCAAATAGCATCTTCACCAATATGAGTAGTAGAAATGTAAGGAATTCATACCGCATCGCTCGTCGCGCGGGTCAACAAGGAGCGCGTCCCTCAGTGAGTGGTCAGGCTGAGGTCGAAAAGTTGTCTACTGATCTACCCTCTCAACCTGCAGTGGCGGCCAACCCATCTGAGAGTCTCTCCCAACAGGGTCCTTCCACACCAGAACGGGCAGGTACCAACACAGATGGAAGAAACACCAGACAGAAATGGACACGAGAGGATTACATTGAAGTCATGTTCTGCTATTACAAGGCAAAGGCAGATCCCAGTAAAGGAGTAAAAGATCTGCATGCTGGGATCTGCACGAATCCTCAGAAAGGTTCTCAGTGTATGAACAGAATGATTGACTTGTGTGACTGACGCTCTAGGTGCATGGTTTGCGCCCGGCTGATGCACAAAAAGAACACCAGCAAAGACTGCGATAATAGAGACAATAATAATAAAAATAATAATAATAATAATAATAATATATTTCTGGTCGATTTTTTGAAAAACAACCTAACGAAATTTGCAGTGGTTTGAGTGAAAAGCCGTCGAAAGGCAGGCAGGCTGATAAGCTCCTGGGCTGTTCCAGGCTCCGAGATAGTGGTGAAAAGTCGTCCAGTAAAAAGAAATGCGAAAAACATGCCCTTTCCCAAGTCGCACGCGTCTTATTTTCGCTTTGCTCGTCTTAATACGTCCCCACTATCTGAGAGCGTGGCACAGGCTAATAAGCTCAGTCCAAAATCACACTAAAGAAGGACAAGGAAAGAAGAAAAAGAAACAGCAAGGGTGAGAAAAAGCAATGGTTACCCTTTTAGTTTTTATAATGGCTATACTTTGGAGAAAATGAAATAAAACACAGCAATTACCGTACGCGAATTGGTTTATTGGGCAAATGCCAAACGAAATAATATAAATTAAGCATGCGACGGCGCCATTCAACCATTCTGTCAATCAGTGCTATAAATCTCATCTCTCGTGGTGTAGTTCTATATTTCTCGACGATAACACTTTTCCGTTTGAAGAATTTATGTAACAAAGAAATTTTCATACCCACTGCACTTTATCAAGCATTTTGCCATTTTAGGAAAGTCCTTGCTCCTTTGGTAAATTTATAGAGCCATGATCATAACTATATTGGTTTTACCCCTAATCATTCTTGTTCCTAGGGGCCGAGCTTTCCTCAGAGGCAGTGGAGTTGCTGTTTGGCTGCTGTGCCTTTTAGTTCCATCCACTCTTAGTTCATGTATTATACATGTTTTAAAACTTATTTTTCATGCTCTGTTATTCTTCTAGCATTTGGAACGATCCTATTTTCGTTTGGTGGTGCGTCGACTTTTCCGACGATTCAAACGGACATGAGAAAAGCGTCCAGGTTTCCACTGTCGGTCTTCTGGGCATACATCGGGGTGATCTCCATGTATTTACCTGTGTCAGTGCTTGGCTTTCTAGCATACGGCAAGGATATAAGCCCTAATATTCTTGATAGTGTCGGGCACAACGACCACAGCACATCTTCTATCACTCTGGATATCGTACTAGCATTAATATCAGTACACCTACTGTTTAGCTTCGTAATTGTACTCAACCCAGTATCGCAGCAGTTTGAAGAACTCCTGAGTATACCACAGAGTAAGTAAGCATATGAGACCACGAGAAGCCTCTCATTTTTCTTAGAGACAGTAGAATCAGCGAGACAATCGAAAATTGTTTCCCGCGCGCGTGTAGTCGGAAACTGGACAGGGTGATGTTAGACGGGATGATTCGTAACAACGATTTTTAGCGCGGCACAGCTTTGCAATGTTGGACAAAGTTGCAAAAATTCGAAGCAATGATGGAACAATGTTGCAAGACCGTGTTGCGCTAAAAATCGTCGTCACGCATCGTCTCGTGTAACGTCCCCTTATAGGGGAAGGGGAAATTTTAAAGGACGCCAGGGAGCCAAGGGACAGCAAGTTTGTCTCCTCTCACCACTCCAGGTGATCTGTGACGTCATTGCGGGGGCCTGGGGAAAGACATTTTAATGCCGTATCCCATAAACCAAAGCTGACGGGAACAGATTGAATTGAATTGAATTGGTGCGCGCGTTGGTTTATGGGATACGGCATTAAAATTTCTTTCCCCAGCCCCCCGCAATGACGTCACAGATCATGTGGACTGTTTTTACTTCTCTCTTTCCCTTTCCAAGGCTAACCCGCATCTTGTCGTTTTTTTCGGCTGAATCAGTCTCAGCTTGTTTATTTATTTTTCTAGGTTTCACAATTGCAATATTTAAACAAGGGATTACAATATTGAACGTGAAATTTTAAATGCTTTAACAAATGTCAAATCCGGTTGAACAATGTTGCAAAGATGCCTTGATCCAGGTAAAAGGTTAATGTACCCAAGGTTTCAGATGAAGATTAACGATCCAAAGTTCACTTGTAATAGTTCCAAGATTCGAGATTCGCTTGATCCGGTTAAAGAGTGCAAGTTCCAATGTTTAATCCAAGATGAAAGTACGCTTTTGATCCGGTTAAAAAATTGTTTGCATGTGTATCTATCCGTCGATCGACGAGACAATATCATGGTGCGATTTCGCCTCCAATCGTCAAGGGTATTAGTTGAAATTGACGCGGTTTGACCTCCCATCTTAAATGTATTTTTGATAAGAAAAGAAAAAACTGAACTCTAGCTCCGCTTGGCAAAAACTGGCGAACTCCGACTAAAACAAATCAATCCGAAACCGTCCCCCAACCAGACGCTACTAAAACCCTAAGAAAAAGCTAGACCTAAACAAAAAAGGATCTTGAAGTGAAAAACCCAACATAAAAGGAAATAATTTGGCCTAGGTCGCTTCCCGTGACTTGCTAGTGTCCCGAAGGATTCTGCTGGTTAACAAGCCATCCTAGTGGGAATAGGAGCCTTTATGTGCAATTGGTAAACTCACACTTAGCTACACTCGGATCGTAACCTAAAAAAATATGTTTCTTCTTGGAAATAATTCCCACTTCCTTTTTTCCTTCTCCCTTTTATAGAAGGTTAGCTGTCTGTTCTTTGTGGTTGTCTTTTTTATATTGGAACATCCCTGATCGAAAGAAACGCTGCAATGGCAGCCGCTCTCCAAGCAATAATGGTAAAAAAGAACTAAAACGTTGTAGAGTTCGATAGAGTACAGTTTCTTGTTTTCCCTAACCCAGATCAGTTCGTCATTGAACAATTATTAATCTACCAAAACTAAGGCTAGTTCATGTTCTTATATTTAGCTCTTTTACATTCGTGAGAAAAGAAAAATTAAGTAGTTAATTTTCCCGAAGGACCAGTCATTAAAGTAAAAACTACAAAAACGTTTAATAGCAAACCAAATTTCATTTTTCAGAATAGTCCTCATTTATGAGACTGCCTCGCAACTCATGTTCGAATACATTTAATTCTTTTTTGTTTTTCATCCCTACAGGATTCTGTTTCAAGCGATGCGTCCTTCGTACATTCCTTATGTGTTTCATTCTCGGTATTGGCGAACTGATTCCCAAGTTTGGTCCCATCTTATCTCTCATTGGAGGTTCGACAGTAACAGCGTTAACATTTGTATTTCCTTGCTTGTTTTACTTAAGAATTGAACGCAACATTCCACTGCACGTCAAAGCTTTCCTTTATGAACTCATTGCGGTGGGGATTTTTGGTGGTGTTGCGTCAACCTACTCGGCGATAAATGACATCAGAAAAGTATTTTAGATAAGTAAACCATTTAAACCCTGATTTTCGGACACACTTTTAGCGATTCATTTCTTTCAAAGAGTATTACTGTCTTTGAAAAGAAAAAATGGAAAATGATAGAGATGCGATGGTGAATTTTGAGCCTGGTGATTACATGAGAAAGTTGATCTTTTAGTCTTTGACACAGGCGGCTCGGACGAAAATGAACCTCAGAAGAAGTTGAACGGAAACCGGTCGTTTCGCCAACACTGAGGTCGATTCGCCTACATACATGATCTATTAAAGTTGTTTCAGCGACACTAAGCTTATACAAGTAATAGTATTGTATAAATAGGAGTAAAGCTTATCGATGACTATTAATATTAACCTATTCAATGGCGGATCCAGACCTTCAGATAAGGGGGGCGGGGAGGGGGGGGGGGGGGGGTGTCTGGTCATCCAGACCCTGAGATAAGGGGGAACCCGGTCTCCGAAAAAATCTTTCGGGCCTCAGTTTGGTTTAGAAATAAGTGGGGGGGGGGGGGGGGGGTGCTGGGTCCGTCGGGCCCTAGCCTGCGAGCAAGCTCTCCTATGTGGGCGAGTGAAGCGAGTCTCGCGAGAACGCGCGAGCGGCGAAGCCGCGAGGGGCCGGTGAAAGGAGAGCTTGCAACCATCCCTTACAAATTTTCATTTGTACTTCGCCCAGACGAAGGGAAATACCATTGGCTGAAAAATGACGTTCCGGAAATCAAAGTTGATTGATAACAGGCTAAGCTGTCACCTGCTTCGTCTGTGTGTCAAATTTGGTTCTCAGGGGGATCAGATTGGTACCGAGAACTTGTTTCAGCCCTCTAAGCAGACGGGCTCGTTTGATGTAATTCTCCTAAAGAGAATATTGAGAGCCGAGGATAGGTCGGATCGAGTTCTGAAGTTCTTGTGGAAAGAAAATGAAAACCCTTAATCAGTGGGTTGTATTCGTTTGTGTCAAGCACCTTGTTTAGTTCTGAAAACCAGGAGAGTGAAAGTGAAGAGTGATTCAAGCGCTGTTTTCCATCGGTTTCTTCGCCCGGTTGAATTCTACTGGGTAGAAAAATTCAGAAACATGTAATAGACGGTGTAGCTGTGTAGCGTGACCGTAAAGAAGGAAAAGAGAAAGAGTTGGAAGCTACTGGAGTAAAACTTAAGAGAACCAAGTGCAGGAAAACGCTATTCTTCAGTTCCAGACGGACAAATATATGATGTGTTTGTTGATGGTTGCGATGGGGAGTAGTCTTCTACCTTGCAGTAACAATGAATTTTCAAAAGTAAACGAAAAGAGAATCAAATTAGAGAGTTCTTATCCGAGTGGAAACGTTGAAGTTCGATGTCCCCGTGGAAAAAAAAAACACATAAAAACATTGCTTTGATGCTGTTGCGAAAGCGATTTATAAATAAATAAATTAATAATTCTACGCGTTCTCGGCTGTCTTAACTTACTTGACAGGCGGTTGCCACTTTTCTAATCTGCGGCACGTTTGCGGTGACAGATTTCACGCTTTGCGGAGTCCCTGGGTTTCCGGGGTGGAAATGAAAATTTATGAGAGATCGTTGCAAGCTCTCCTTTCCTCGGCCCCCTCGCTCGCGCGTTCTCGCGAGGCTCACTTCGCTTACCCAAATAGGAGAGCTTGCTCGCAGGCTAGTCGGGCCCCTCCCCTGGATCCGCCACTGCTATTGGCGACTGCGCAACGCCTCGAAGTTGTCACTTCAAAAAACGTCTATGAAGCAATTAATATCATGTCAGTGTCATGTAGCGAATCGACCTCAGTGTAGGCGAAACAACTTGATTGTAGGCGAAACGACCGACATTCAATTTGTAAAAAAAATTAAGACAACACTTTTTTCAAGCCAAGTACTCCAAATTCGTAGACTTGAACAAATTAGAAAAAGTTCAATTTCTTTTTAACAATATTGATCTATATGTTTGTAGAAAACTTGGCTACTATGTTTATGAAGCATTCCAACCTAGAAAATTTTATTCCATAAAACAATAGCATGGGAAATAGAGATTTCTAATTATATCTTCTAATTAAGGACTATCTGTTTATTTGATTGTTTTAAATATAATTAAAATTTATGATTGTAACAGTTTAAAAGCAATACCATTTCTCTATATGGGAATGCTAATAAAATGTTATGTTACGTTAGGTTCAAGGGACAAACATTCTTCATACTCCTAGGCCTAGAATTTCGATAATTATGTGCTTGGTATGCGCAATTATGATAGAGATGTGATGGTGAATTTGGAGTCTGGTGAATAAATGAGAAAGAATGTAATGGGTTCCCAAATATGTCGGGAATCTACAATATCTGAAGATAGAGATGGGTCGGAGGAAATAAGGCGTAAGGAGGCTTGCTATGACAACTAAAGGGCTGTCAAAGTTGAAATTGTTGTGGAATGGTCAAGATCTTCCAAAAAGCTAAGAATTTATTAGAACATGCGTTTTCTTCATAGCTACAGATGGTTGTGAGACGTGCACACTTGAAGAACAACAACTAAAAAGAATTTAAAACGCTTTTGAAATGAATTGCTACAGGAAATTCAGTTAAAAAATGTCATGGACGGAGCACAGAACAAATAAGTCAATTAGGGAGGAACTGAAAATGGAATATTTATGATTAGAGATCTTTATGAAGAAACAAAAGCACCGTATTTAGGCCATTTGAAAAGAAGTGAGGGCTGGGGAAAGATCATCTTAGAGGGAAAGATAGATGGGAAAAGAGAAAGAAAAAGACCCAGAAGGCAGTGATGGGTGTTTTCGACATGTCCCTAGTAACAGAAGTTGAATGATTGGCAATTGACGGAAACTGTTTCCGTTGTGCGGTCAAGGATACAACGTCCTATGGGGATAAGCAGTTGAAGTGGTTGTTTAACCCTTTAAGTCCCAATAGTGTCCAAGATCAATCTTCTCCTTACAATTATCCATACACTGTAAAGAGATAAGTTATGAGAATCAATAAAATGATCACCCAAGGGAAAATACTTTGATCTTTGAACAAATTCTCTCAACTAATTCTTTAAGGAAATGTATGAAGATCAGTTTGGAGAATTTGTATGTGGATACTGGGGCTTAAAGGGTTAAGGAAAGCAAAGCATGGAGTGTTTTAAGGTCATTTTTTGACAACAAAGGAGTTGATCCGCTTAAAAAAATGATGGCCCAGTTTTTCAATTAGTTTGCCATCCGTTTCTATCCTGGCCATCGACGAAAGCCGAAGTCATACACATATATTTAAGGCTAGAAGTAGAATAATTTTAAGTAAAACTGAACCATTATTTCACTGAGGTTTACTTTCATTCGCAATCATCTATCTAGCGGGAGCCTTCTAAATTGTTGCGTACCTCACTATCCAGGGTCAATAATCGGTCCTCTTCTTTTCTTGATCTATATAAATGATCTACCAAATTGTTTGTATGTGGGCTCTCCTAGAATGTATACCGAAGGCTCTAATGTTACCTTTTCTGCAGCTACCATACCTGATTGAGTCCCAAATCAATGGTGACCTGAAATATATTGATTCCTGGCTGAAAGCTAATAAGTTAAGTCTCAATGTCGCCAAAACAGAGTTTATGGTTATTAGTTCGAAGCAGAAACTACAGTCCTTAAATGACTTCACAATGAACATTCATATAGACGGCCTCCCAGTTAAGGTGGCTGAACACAGTTTTGCGGGCGGTCAGCTGTAACTCGCGTGACGACGCGTGTTTTAAATTGGACAAACAAACATGGCCGCGAAAAAGCAATGGTACACAGAAGACGATTTCTCAAAATCTACTCATTAAAATTTTGTTATATTTGGCAGAATTTTAACTTTTATCGTATTTAAATAATGACAACTTTAAAATGGAAGTTGAACAGACGAATTTCGTAACACATTTAATAATTACAATACAATTATATCAGTTGATTATCTAAAAGCCCGTCTGTTAAAATTTGGTCAAATAAGTTTCAAATGGCAATGATTAATTATAGTAAGCTGTATGCAAGTTTATAGGAAAATCTAATAAGCGAATTCCCTGCCAGCAGAGGTCTCTCACGACGAGGCAAAAATGAGGGAAAGGGGAGTCTCAGGCTCTCCTTTCCACACTAACCAATCAAAGCTAATCTCAACTAATCAAAGCAAATCTCTCGGGCTTATCATTGATAAAAATCTCGCGTGGAAGGCCCACATTCATGAAATCTCTAAAAAAGTATCCTCTAGTGTCGGTGCTCTTTATAAGCGGGTCAGGCCTTTTGTTTCAATGCACACTGCAATTAAAATATACAAAGGTCTTATCGAGCCACACTTCGATTATTGCAGCGCTGTTTGGGATGGCTTCACCCAACAGCGTAGTGAAAAACTTGACTTCAAACTTCGTTTGACCAACAATAGATGACTTTTTAACTGTGAAAATAGACGGATCGAAACACACCAATTACTGATTACGAGTCTTCATAGCCAATAACATCTCGGCTTAACTGACAGACGACCAATAACATCGTGACGTAATTGACCAATCAGATCAATAACCAGAGTATAATACCATCAACTGACGTGATACAACTCACTTTGACTCTGAAGATGACTACCGCACAGGTTGTCGAAACGTCAGTCACTGTCAACAACAACAGTCCTATTCAGGACTACGTTCACCCGGACGATCAAACTCTACCTACTTTTGTGCTATTAGAGTTATCACCAAATCTAGCTATGATACGAGTTCCAGATATCTTCTTAACTCGCTTGGTTGGGACAATTAATCGGTGAGAAGGGCTAAACAAAATTATGGCTAATTTAATGTGCAAGTGCATTAATAATCTCGCCCCAGCTAATCTCTGTAATTTGTTTGCCCCAATAACACCGAATTACTATTTTCGCAACCCAAAGAAAGGATTTTAAAATGCTCCCAAAACCATGAACTGATTACTTGAAGCGTAGCTTTAGTTATAGTGGCGCTCTTCTATGGAACAATCCTCCTGAGGAAATACGTACACCAAATTCCTTTGGTCTCTTTAAGAGAAGTTCCCACAGATGGTTGCTGATCAGTATTCCCACACGACAGAATATGTAAAACAGTTTTTGAGAATTTTTAATTTAGTTTTCTATGTTAGACTGATGTTTTTAACCGTGTATAAATAAAGTTATCATTTATTCATTCATTGTTGCAGAAAGTGGAGAGTAGATCTACTTTTTGACTAAATAACTTTTCTCAACCTTCAACACCTTCATTTGTTACAAGAAAGGTTTGTTTAGTAGTCTGTGGTAGAACGCGTTCGAACGTCGCTTTTCAACCCGTTATTAAAATTTTCAGCAATGTTACAAAACAAGCCGCACGATTGGTTGTTTTTAAATCTACTTTTTTAATGAGCAGTTGTGATTAAAGACAAGCGTAAAAAACTGGATTCAAACCCATGTTCACCTCGGCGGTGTCACGAGTTCGAATCACATTTAAGTCTGCGTTTAACTATGAGCTGAGTACATTACTGCGAGTATCTTTCACGTGTTGTTTTTTAAACATTCAATGTTGTTTAAATTCTAATACATGTATGTAGACATTCGTACATGTACTATGACCTTACAAAAGGTTCTGTCTTTTTTCTTTCCTGTGTGGTCCCCGAGCCGAATTCCCGGGGCCGATTTACACCATGGAACCTTTGAAACTGACAGGGTTTGCTCAGCTCTCTATAAAACCTTTGAGAGAAAACAAACCGGTTTTAATTAAACCCGTGAAATGTTAGCCTGTGTACGGCCGCCGCCTCCCCTCGGGCCATGATAAAAAAGACCTTCCCATTTCAGTTCTGCGGTACGAATTTTTGGCTTATTCAGAAATGTCTCAGCATGCAAACCGGAAGTATCGCGTTCCGGTTCGTAAACTTCGGATACAGTAACAAATCTGAACTCTAAACTCAAATAAAAAGCTTTTGGACTATAAACCGTGATTAAAAAAAACCTTGGACTGTCGGTTTTTTATGGGGTGTCTTACATACAAGCCGGAAGTATCGCGTTCCGGTTCATAAACTTCGGATACCATAACAAACCTGAACTCTACACTCAAATTAAAGCTTTTTGGACAATGAAAAACCAAGATTTTTTAAAAACGCTTGCATTGTCGTTTTTTTAATGATTTTTTAAAGCGAGCGTCCTAATTAACTATGGAAAGCTAAATCATGTTCAAAGGGAATTTGTTCAAATGACCTAGAATTTTGAGGGATGTTAGTTTTTAAAACGTGAAAACAACAAATTTTGTCATTCTCGGGGAATGTTTGGTTTCTTGAACTTTTCCTGTTGAGCGGCATTTTTGAGATCATTCATCTTCTTCATAGGTTTGTTTTCAAATTGTTTTGTAACTTTTCATCGCAATCAAAAATGGCAAAACCCCGACACGATTTTTTGACGATGACTCGCGAAACTAGAACAAATCAAATAAGTGAAAAACTGAAATCGCTTTGAGGTTTTAGCTTTCTAATGCAGATTTTGAATTTGGACGCACACATCCTACGAATCGCAAAATCATAGAAAATGTACAGTGCAAGTTAAAAAAATAATGATGATTAAATAAATAAAATGAAAAAACCGGCACTTACCCATGATCTGGGCGAAGAGCCATGTCCCATTATGGCTCTTGTCTGGGCCAAATAAGAAAGTGCAGCCCGAGGGACTGGCAAACACACGCCAGTAACATGTAAACTGCTATTTATGGCAGGACACTAGTTCAGACAGGTTAGAATTCCAGTCAAATATACAGAAACCAAAGCCTAAGCCAGTTCGTAATGCCGCCATACAGCGGTGAAGAAGAAACTCTGATAAAACATGTTGAATATCTAGACAAAGCCAGAACCCAGCTCTATGACTATGAAGTTATAACGAGAGGAAATGCTAGGCTCCAAAACGGATTAACTGTATTTACCGCCGCTGTGTTCATTGTTACACAAGTTGCCGGCAGCGGAGTCTTAGCCTTACCGGCTGCTATCGTAGGAGCGGGTTGGACGGGATTCGGTTTACTTGTTCTTTGTTGGTTTGCGTCTGGCTATTGTGGCACGATGCTTGGAAAAGCCTGGGTGATTCTTCGTGAAAGACATGATGAGTATAAAAGTCATGTACGGAATCCTTACCCAGCAATTGGAGAAAAGGCTTATGGAAGATGGGCTTCCTTGGCTGTAACCATTTCCATTAACCTCACGCTGATAGGTAAGACATTCTTAACATAATTCTGGCTTTAATATATACCCACACTTCTCGAACCGCAAGTATGTGAACAAGAAAACAACATTCAGAACAACCTTTCTTGCGAAACCATAAACCATTCCTCACAACTACAGAACACATCGTAACTATCGGTGGGCATTGCAAAATCACAAGCGATTGGTAAATAAACAAACGCATTTGGGTTTCCGATCGCTGAAAGATTGTAGACTACTAATCTAGACTACTCTGATCAGTTCACAACTAGTTACGTAACGTGTGGAATCTACTACAGTGTGCTAACCCGAAGGCTCAGAATTTTCTCACCTCCTGTGAAAGTACGAGACGAAAATTTATAAGCGGATGAAGTTTAATTATTTACAAGTTTCCTACATACTCACCTGACTAAAATGCAACATCAGTACTTTTATTACTCGTCGGTTCTCTGCTTCCTGCAGTCTTCTATTTGTTCCGCTCTGGCTTTATCCTCATCAATGCCCTCGGCTATACCGTTTGCCAGATATTTAAACAAAGCATGAACATACAACCACTAAATATCATACTGCCAAGAAAGAAACTGCGAACTGTGAGCAAGATGTTATAAATATTTTATTTTCTTTTCTTAAGTTAATAACCATATCGTTTTTATCTTTATAGTTTCATACAATCAACAGTTAATAACGAAAGCACGTATTTCGAACTTGGTTAGACATGTAAACAGGTTACTTCTCAGCGCGAACTCACGAGTGTCAGGCGAACCATATCGCGTAACAACATCGGTTTTGTAGGAATTCCAATAACGTTATTTATTTGCTGTGTGATTCTGGCTTTGAAGTAACAATGGCACAACCAAAATTCTTTGGAATCGATTTCCCTACTCTCGCGGGTCTCGTGCGGGGCGTGGTTGGATTTTCCCCCGCCCCCTCCGTGGAGAAAGAATAAAAGTGCCTTTCATGATCGTCATTTAATCATCAACGTTTTCTTCATTCCAAAGAAGATGGATCTAATGGAAAAAAATAGTTGAATTCCGCTTGCTCACTGAATGCAGGAATTACACCATTTCATAGTATAATCATATTCTTGTATATATTTCACTAGCCATATCATTAGCTCTTATACTGAGTCATTTATATTGATGTAGAACTTCTATATTTCCTTAGCTTTATTTATTTTGTACTTACACTTTGTATATTCGGAATCTTATGTTTGTTGTAATTTTAATTTAGTTTACTAGTTTCTGTAACCATTCCGTGCTACCCTCTTCAAATAAAGCGCATTATTATTATAATTAATTATAGTTATTAATGCACATGCACTTCGATTCTTCTCCCGAAGGTTACCGTATGCTCATGTAAAGTTCATAGTGCACACATAAGTCATGTGATAGCAAATCAGGTTCTGACATTTTCCCTTTCCCTTAATTTGTATTTTTTGTCGACTTTGAGGGGGCGGCTGTACACAGGTCACTCAGAGACCCTACTATATTCAACCCGTCGCTTAAATCTTAGAAGCGTACAGAATACCCACCCCAATACAGTAGCATCATTTATGAGAGATTTTCCTTCTCTCCCTTAAGGTGTCTGCGTGGTGTTTATGATCCTAGCCGCTGGAAACTTGTCAAATCTCATTGAACTGCCCGTTGAATACGCGAGTAAAACAGGCGAGTTGCGGATATGTCTTGTTATCTGCTTCGCAATTCTTCTTCCCTTCTCCTGGCTCGGCACGCCCAAAGAATTCTGGGGGATAGCGGTGGGCGCTAGTTTGGCAACTGCCGTCGCGTGTTTAATGATCTGTGTGTGTATTAGTTTGGATATGCCAACAGACTTGAAAAGTGTGCAACAGCCGACTCTTGATTTCGAGTCCTTTTTTTCAGGTATGAACAAGTCGAATAACATCTACATTTTCACTGATTTGAAATTTAACATGTGGCTTCTATATGTAGTTGGTTATGGGTGTAAGTCCTCAGATGAACATAAGCAAACAAATTTCTTCATTTCCAATCAACTCTCTACCAGTTGAGAGCGTAGCCTCATGACCGACGTGTATTTTATGCAGTAGAAAACCAGAGTTGATCGTTTACCCGAGCCTCCAAACTCTAGTTCAGCAGTTAAGCGCTCTACGTACCTAACCAAAGCTTAGCTTGCGGCGGTTGACACATGCCTGTAATCCCACCAAGACGTATCGATATCAGTATGCAATCCCACAGCGCCAGACGAAGGGCCGATGAAAGGAAGTCCCCTTCGTCTCGCCCTCCGAGCTTGAATGTGTCTCCTTTTTCTCACTCGGCTGGATAGCGCTGGACCTATGAGCCAAGTAGTGAGCGTTGCACTGGCCAGGTCTAAATAACGCCTTTCATGCATCGGCCTCGCAAGCCGGCGGTCCCGGTTTCGCTCCCGTTTTGGCCACTTGCTGGATTTGTTCCTGGTTTTCCCGAGTTTAAATCATCTACCACGCTTTTAAACAGCCAACTGGTTCCTCCTGCCAGTTAGAGTTTTTAATCCTGTTATGTTATATTTGAACTATTTGTATGCTATATTGCAGCGTTTGGGAAGATCCTATTCTCGTTCGGTGGTGTAGCGGTTTTTCCAACAATTCAAACGGACATGAGGAAAGCGTCCAGGTTTCCACTGTCCGTCTTCTGGGCATACATCGGCGTGTTGGCCATGTACTTACCAGTGTCAGTGCTTGGATTTGTTACGTATGGCAGGGACATAACTCCTAATATTCTAGACAGCGTGGGGCGTGATGAAAACAACAATGTAGCGATCATATCGCAGGTTGTACTGGTATTAGTATCACTTCAGTTACTTGTTAGCTGCGTTAT
Source organism: Porites divaricata (assembly GCA_038088405.1). Taxonomy (NCBI): domain Eukaryota; kingdom Metazoa; phylum Cnidaria; class Anthozoa; order Scleractinia; family Poritidae; genus Porites; species Porites divaricata. The sequence goes on along the minus strand of JBBMOI010000002.1, from coordinate 42,645,731 downwards.
TGTACTTAATCCTGTATCACAGCAGTTGGAAGAGCTCTGCAATGTACCAAGAAGTGAGTAGAGTTATAAAATACCGTATTTACTCGAAGAAGCGCTGCGGTGCTTAAATTTCAATTAAATTTCACGCTTCAAGTGCGGCGCTTATTCGAAAGTTGGACTAGACAAAGAATATTGCAATAACCTCGGAATTACTATTTTTTGTATTAACCCATTCGCCCCCGAGCCGCTCGTAGCCGCCGCGCGGATCCACGCCCCTTCTATCGCTTGTGACGTCGTCAGTTTTAATGGTCAAGGACACCGTTGTCCGGTAACTTGTGTAGGGTGAATAGATCTTTCAAACAATACCAGAATGAGCACAATTCAGTCAAGAAAACCGGAGAAAAAGGTAAACATCCATGTAACATTGACTTGAAAAATTCCATGAATCTCATTGTAAGATCCTAAAAGCTTTTCTACAGACTTTTCCCACCAAAATGAAGCCTACTAAATGAGCAGCAAAAGAAAGAAAAATGAGGCAAGAAAAGTGAAAAAATAGGGAAGGAGAGAAAGCGAAAAGTAAAAGTCGTCTCGAAAATTTTCTTTCTGTGCGTGCCCGAACTTCGCAAGCCAATAAAATCTAGTTCCCAGAGGTCGCAATCATTTTGTATAGCGACGAGGATCACTAACGTTACCCCATCCAAAAGTAACGGAGGCTCTGGGGACGAGATTGAAGTTAATATTTTGCATCTGGATCAGAAGGCCGCAAAGTGTATGACCTGTAAATGGCTCTATGGAAAGTTTTAGTTCTTTATAGCACGACAGTGACCAGAAAAGCGCTCGACTAGCCTTAAAATGCGTTTTACGGCAAAATTTCCAGGGGCGAGTGAGTTAAACTAACAGAGTCAACTTGTTGAGTTTGATTATATAAGGGCAAAGGTGCTTATTCGAGGGAGGCGCTTATTAGAGTTAATACGTCTAGTAGTACTTTCTCAGTGTCTTATGAACTAGTCAATTCAAAACTTCAACTTGCTCCCCAACCAAAATCTGCCACCCAAATTGACCGAGCGATGGCCTCGGTCTGAGATTTCCATGTAATGACCTTGCTCTCGGTTAATAATCAGATCTTGCTGTAGCTCTCCATTTTTAACTAAGCTTCCCGAGAGGTAAACTCGCTAACCTAAACTATTTTTTCTCTCTTTTTTTTTTCACTCCAACAGAGTTCTGCTTCAAACGATGCATCCTTCGTACAGTTCTCCTGTGTTTTATCCTCGGTATTGGCCAACTGATTCCCAAGTTTGGTCCCGTTTTATCTCTTATTGGAGGCTCTACAGTAACAGCGTTAACATTCGTATTTCCTTGTCTGTTTTACTTAAGAATCGCACCCAACGTCCCACTCCACGTCAAAGCTTTTCTATGTGAAATCATAGCTGTGGGAATTTTTGGCGGCCTTGGGTCTACCTACTCGGCGATAAATGAAATCAGACAAGTGTTTATATAATGAAACATTCTAGTTTTCGTTTGAGAACTTTTCAGGAGATAAACAACTCACTCTTTATAGGTAGAAAGCATTTAGTGCGCTTAATAGTGAATATTATGCACGTATCATGGGGGGGGGGGGGGGTGACCCCGGGGAACCCCCGGTCATTTGCCCAACGACGTTTACAAATCCCCCCCTACCCAAAACCAAGATTATTTAACAAAAAGCTACTAACGTCCCTCCCCTGGGGGCAAAGAAGTGTGCTCTGCTAAGTCAAAAGGTGCAATATTTCAAAAGAGTTCTATTTGCCATAATTTATTAATTTTCTATTTGCTATAATTATACATATAAGAGTTAATTATAAATAAGCAAAGAAAGCTATTCCACTTGTTTTCTACGCATGATGAGGTTCAAAGTACCTTGTAAGTCATGGAATGGGAAAGGAGAGAATATTCTTGTTTCCTGGTAATGAAGAACTAGGATTCCTTGAATACATTTTGAAACGCTTTATATTATAAGTATTTATAGATAAATACAAATCCCGCGGGTATTCTACCGGGGATCCTGCTACGAAAGTGCAAGAACAATCCAATCCCCCCATCCCGGGCTTAAAATTATCGAACAAAGTTGACGAATCCCGCGCCATGCCCGCGTATGTCCCGGGCTTACCCCCGGGATGGCCTTTGATAAGTGCATTATAGTTAGTACTTCATTTTCTCCCGCTCAGGGTGATATTTGCTACTGGTATCGACAAAATATCAGCAAAACTTAATCAAAGTAGCCTGTTCGGTCATAATGTTTTTCGTCTTTGAATAACAAAGATGTTTAGTCAGTCTTTTAGAACTGGTATATTTCCCAAAGACTTAAAACGTGCTCGGAAATCACCAATGTTTAATCTAGGTTTGAAATGAGACTCTGAAAACCACAGATCCTCTCAGTTCTACCAACGACGTGTAAGATAATGGAAGGACTGATGTATGATGCCCTTCGACTGAGAATTTCTTAACTCAATGCTTTAAACCCTTACGTTTAACCTGTACTGCCTTCTAATAAGCTACTTAAAGATGGTTACAGAATATAGACAAAGGCCTTTCTAAATGGCGCGCTCTTTTCCTCAAATGGTTTTTCGTTCCTGCCGATCACACTACGCTACAGATAAAATTAGAATATCTTGATCAATATAGGAGGAGAGGAACTAACCTGCAGTTTAAATAATAAGGCCAGTTTTCGTTAGTGACAATGTCGGAGCACTCGGCAAAATTCAAGAATGGTTTTAAATTAAGTATTAAAAATTTTTTATAACCTTTTATAACCTTTTTGTGCAGCAATTATATCACTGTTCTATTTTCACACGACTCGTGTGAAAAACGGGTCTGGTCGTAGGACTGCTCGAAAATAAAGATTTTAATGACTGGTATGATAGTTGTGATGAGGTTTCTATCTGACATGGTGAGTATACGAATTTCATTAATTTGAACTGCAGGATAAAATACGCAACTTATGCAGTTGCGAAACAAAAACCTGAAGTTTGTACCGGTATCACAGAGGTGGAGGTTCTATTCCCGACAGGCCTGAATTTTTTCAAGCTTTCTTTCGCAACTTATTTGTGATGATCTTCTTTGCATTTCTAAAGGTTTCTGGCACCAATCAGAAGCCAGAACGGCGGCGACCGTTTGGAACTGGTCTGGTAAGACATTGTCCCCAGGGGCTCTTCTCGCCGTTCTTTACTTTTCTTCGTGCCATATATTTTTCCGCCCGTTTAGACTTTTCCTCGTCCCCACTATCTCCCCCTGGGTCTCCGAGGATGCACGGCCCGCAGCAAGGCCCGCAAAACAAATGTCAAAACGGTTTACACAAGCAGATTATAGCGACACCAAAGCTCACACTCATTCGATCAAATTAGCGATATATAGCGATATTTGCTAGCTTCTTAGCTTTTTCTCGACCTCTCTCGTCCAAATAACTGTCGTATCCCTTGCTAATTTGCACAAGCCACCCGAGGCTCTTGCCCGTTACTATGTGAGCAGACGTCATACTGGCAGGCGGAGTGGGTCAAGAAACTTAGGGGGAAAACAATAGAGTTACCTTCCCCCCCGGGTTACACTGACTATCAATCAGAACATTTAAAAAAATTAAGCATTTTGGCCCGTTTTCCTTATTGCAATCAAAACTCTTAGTAGTGAAATCGTTGCGGAGAAGACATTTTGACTTTGGAAAGTCCAATTCTTTGCACTCGTTTTTAATTACTCAAGCTAAGTACGTACATCGTATAGACCATTTTTATAATATTGAAGACCCAGAGCAGATTTTTAAACAAAGTTTTTAGCTTTTCAAATAATTCAAAAATAAATTTGTCTTCTCCGCAACGGTTTTTGGCAACACATGCAGCCATGCAGGAGAATAAATTCTAATTTTTGCAAAAATATGACCTGGGATTTGTATGATAGTGCTTAAAATGTCAAAACCTAAAAACGACGTTACACTTGATTTTATATAGAGTGTTTAATTTTCACTCACGTGGCCAGCATTTATGCAAATTTATTGGAACAAAAGAAAGTGTTTGCATAAGAAAAGAGTTCAACTCCCACAGGATTTGTTAGGGATACCAACATGGCCGCCGTTTCATTGTTTTGGGACACCAATATGGCCGCCTTGACGTCATGTGAAAACACTCAATAGAAACAAACGCTAAATGATTTACAACCTCCTTTGATAAACAGCTTAATTCAAACTGAACACAACATCGAATCAGTCACACTTTAATTATTCTTTTACTCAAACTATTACAACACTTGATTTCTTAAGAATGATCAGGGCATCAAGTGAAGTGGAAAGAACAGCGCATGCGCTGAGGATGATGGCGCTGACCAGTGGTACTGTGGCAGCATTGCAAAGATCTCTAGAGCAGCAATCCACTTTACAGGTTCCTTTCTTACAGGCCTTGTTGTCTGTGGCAGTTTTGCACTCCTCTGTTGAGGAACAGCGTTTGCGATAAGCCTTCCTTGATGATCCGTCCTTTTTCCAAACTGCGTGGCCCTTAAAACATCGGTTCTTACCAGAGGTGCAGTTCTCGACTTCTATGCGGCTTTCACAGTGATCCCAACTTTTCTCGCTAAAACACTGCTTACACTGTAAGCCACATACTAAAATAGAACACATAATCAGACTTTCAGAATTTTTGGGGGAGTCATTACATTTTACTTTATATAAAATATAGAAAAGTAGTGGTAACTGATTCCGGTAATACCCTTTTCTTTCTTTGATCTCAACAGACACCTTTTCTGCTCTTTCAAGAGTCTATACTACTGGCTCTGTTACAGGCCTGTAGCGCTCCAGCTCTTAACAATGGCTCTTATCACTGAAGAGCACACCATCTGCCGTCGCATTAAGAAGGGCATTGTCATTAAACAGAGAAAACTCTCCCTGAATAGAGACAAAGTACAGTGGACTTCTCGATCATTTATGTCCGGGCTTCCCAGGTAAGAACGAATCCCCCAGTTACGTAACCTTACTTATCTGCTTTTATCGCTGATGAAGTTAGAGCAAGAAAAGTCGATTGTAAAATCTATTATTTACTTTGATTTTTTTCAACGATGATTACTTCGCCAGTGTAGACGATCAGAACAACATTTTTTAGAACTGATAATACTAAGTAGTATGATAGTACTAAGGTTGGTTCTCTAGTTATTTAACGTAGGGGTGGGGGGTGGGGGTTAGAGAAGTTTCATTTTCAGCTCATGGATGACGTAGTCATTCCATGGGCTTTTGAAGGCACTCGAATGGCATCACTCACTCACTCACTCACTCGATCACTCCCTCACTCAGAAATACTTACTCAGTTTAAACCATGACAATACCTCACAAGTTATAGCCAAATATGCCCATCTAGTAAAAAATCTAATTAATTAGTTAATTAAATTATAGTAGAACTATTATCGAAATGGTATACGTCGTATAATTTTGTTGTTTCCGTTCATATTTTAAGTAATTTGTTGTAGTTATGAAAACCTTTATTTTAACTGGACCAGTGCCTCCTTTTGGAGAGTAAGGGGCAATAAAGATATACTATTAATACTATACTATACTATAGTACAGTATAGTATACTATACTATACTCGATCACTCACTTACTCGATCACTCTCACTCACTCGATTACCATTCATTTATTCATTAAAGTCAGATTAAACACTTTACTCTTACCTCCCTTACTTAGCATTATATTATTTTGTTCCAAGTGCTTTTAACGCATATGTTTGGCATATCCTAGAGGGTACTATTAAGGCGTACATTTTTCCCCCACACATCATAGAGTAGCCAGTCGAAGATGAATTTTTATTTATTTATTAATTACAATTTAATGGCAAATAAATCTAAATGTACACACAAACAAAGGCATAAGGATAATTTGTAAAAGAGTGGAACACTCCATGCGAGACAGATCACCATATAGCTAATCTAGCTAAATAAATAAATATGACAAAAAGTATACTGATTCCATGGCTTTATGGTAAGATTTAGCTCTTTATAGCCCGACAGTGACCAGAAAAGCGCTCGACTAGCCTTAAAATGCGTTTTTCGGCAAAATTTCCAGGGGCGAATGGCTGGGTTAAACTAACAGAATCGACCTGTTTTGAGTTTGATTATATAAGCGCAAAGGCGCTTATTCGAGGGAGGCGCTTATTAGAGTAAATAGGTACTAGTAGTACTTTCTCAGTGTCTTATGAACCAGTCAATTCAAAATTTCAACTTGTTTCCCTCTTCCCCTTTGGGCGACCTAAATTGACCGAGCGATGGCCTCGGTCTGAGATTTCCATGTAATGACCTTGCTCTCTGTTAATAATCAGATCTTGCGGTAGCTCTCCATTTTTAACCAAGCTTCCCGAGAGGTAAACTCGCTAACCTAAACTATTTCTCTCTCTCTTCTTTTTTTCACTCCAACAGAATTCTGCTTTAAACGATGCATCCTTCGTACAGTTCTCCTGTGTTTCATCCTCGGTATTGGCCAACTGATTCCCAAGTGTGGTCCCATTTTATCTCTTATTGGAGGCTCTACAGTAACAGCGTTAACATTCGTATTTCCTTGTCTGTTTTACTTAAGAATCGCACCCAACGTCCCACTCCACGTCAAAGCTTTCCTATGTGAAATCATAGCTGTGGGAATTTTTGGCGGCCTTGGGTCTACCTACTCGGCGATAAATGAAATCAGACAAGTATTTATATACAATGAGACATTCTCAATTTCGTTAGAGAACCGTTCAGGAGATAACAGCTCACCCTCTGTAGGTAGAAAGCATTTGGTGTTCTTACTAGTGAATCTTACAATTAGTACTTCATTTTCGCCCGCTTAAGGTGATATTTGCTACTGGTATCGACAAAATATCAGCAAACTAATCATAGTAGCCTGTTCGGTCATATTGTTTTTCGTCTTTGAATAACAAAGATGTTTAATCAGTCTTTTAGAACTGGTATATTTCCCAACGATTTAAAACTTACCCGGGAATCACCATTGTTTAATTCAGGGTTTGAAATCATGACGTGTAAAATAATGGAAGGGCTGATATATGATGCCCTTCGACGATGAATTTCTCAATGAAAGTTCCAATTAGGCTTTCGACCTTCACTTTCAACATGCGGTACTGCCTTCTTTTTAGCTACTTATAGATGGTGACAGAATATAGACGAAGGCCTCTCTAAATGGCGCGCATAATTTTACCTTAATTAAAAGGTCCTTCGATACTGCCGATCACACTATGCTACAGATAAAATTATAATATCTTGATATAGGAGGTGACAATGTCGGAGCACTCGCCAAAATGCAAGAAAGGGTTTAAATTAAAAAGAATTAAGAATTTTAATAAATATAGCCCTTTATAACCTTTTTGTGCAGGATATATCATTGTTCTATTTTCACATGACTCGTGTGAAAACGTATCTGGTCGTAGGACTGCTCGAAAAAAAATTTCAATGACTGATATGATTTGAAGCCAGCAAATGATACGATAGTTGTGATAAGGTTTCTTTATGAAATGATGAATATACTTAATACTAACAGATTTTAAAGGAGGCAATTGCGAAATTGTTCGGTTTTGAACCCGGTCAAATGACGTTCTTGATTTCATTGTCTTGCTGGCAAGCGAAAATAACCGTGTTGGTCAGTTGGTGGAGCAGAACTTTAATTCCACCAAACTAGATCACTACGGAAAGGATAACCCTAACCCTAACCCTAACCCCTAACCCTAACCCTAACCCTAACCCTTACCCTTACCGCAACCCTAACCCTAACCTTAGCCCTAGCCCTAGCCCTAGCCCTAGTCCTAGCCCTAGCCCTAGTCCTAACCCTAACCCTAACCCTAAACCCTAACCCTAACCCTAACCCTTACCCTTACCGCAACCCTAACCCTAACCCTAACACTAACCCTAATTCCACCAAACTAGATCACTACGGAAAGGATAACCCTAACCCTAACCCTAACCCTTACCCTTACCGCAACCCTAACCCTAACCCTAACCTTAGCCCTAGCCCTAGCCCTGGCCTTCACCCTAGCCCTAACCCTAACCCTAACCCTAACCCTAACCCTTAACTTTAATCCTAACCCTAACCCTAACCCTATCCCTAAGCCCTAACCCTAAACCTAACCCTAAACCTAACCCTAACCCTAACCCTAACCCCTAACCCTAACCCTAACCCTAACCCCTAACCCTATCCCTAACCCTAACTCTAACCCTAACCCTAGAACCAAAACTTATCAAAGGAGAAGCAGAGAAGAAACGCCAGAACAGAAATTCTATTTTCATCTTTGATCAACTGTTAGCCGAAACTAGCCCACCGCAATGTTCTTTGGGAACGGAAACGCATACTTTTGTACTGTAGTCAACCAATAAATGTTCGATAAAATGTCAGTCATTATCCTCACTAATCAGGGCCTTGAAAAGGTAATTTGTTTACACAGGAACCACCTAGCAGTTCTCATCAACTGGTTCGAAAGTGCTCGTTGCACTTTGAATTGGAATTTAGAATATTTTGTTTTTTTGCGGAAGAGGAGATATACGAAGAAAAACCGCCTCCAGGAGCAAGGGGGATAGCCGGCAACACACTCTACCCATATGTGGCGTTGACGCCTGGCCTTGAACCCAGGCCAGAATTGGTGAAAAGCGAGTTCTTTAACCTTTACTTCATATTCTTGCTCCCCATATGACAATAGAGAGTTTAAGCTTCTCGTGTATGTATACGGCAAACGTCAGATTCAAGTTGAGAATTTCTCAAAATAGAAATGGGCAGATAAAAACAGCTCAAAACATGCAATTCTTATGGATTAAAAGTTGCCTGTAACTACTAATTGAAGTGTAGCCATAATGAAAGTAGTTATAATAGGATGCCTTGTTCCTGACTTTTTTCACCGTATATTTCCGTCATTTCCCTGATTAAACCCACCTAAAATTCCCGAGTCCCAAAAATGATAAAAAAAACCAGGGAATTTCTTCATATTTTTTTCAAAAAATTTTTACCTAAATCCCCAAATCGCAATTTTAGAATTTCAATTAATCAAAACTCCAAAGAAATTCCTGATATTTTTAGATATTTGAAATTCGGAAAAGACAGAAATTAATAGCTCGCCCTGCGGGCTCGCGGAAATGGCGGAAATATACGGTGAAAAAAGTCAGGAAAAAGTCATCCTATTATAACTACTGTCGTCAATACATTCCAGAGTTCCCTAGCAATTTCAATCGCTGAAAGTAAACACAAAATCTATTTTCAGTTTTGCTGGTTGTTAGGGAACTCTGGAATGCAATCTATTGTTTTCCATGTAAACGTGAAGTTATTTTGATGAGATCATAATCTGAATAAGTAATCAGGGTATTTCCCTACAAAAATAATCTAAACAAATACTAAAATGGAATATCAAAGCCCCGAGGACAAAGATTTTATAGTAGATGATGGCTATAAACATGATGAAGATTCTGATTATGTTCCTGAGAAAGAAGAATCATCCGATGATGATAAATATGTTGTAAAAGGAGAAGCTTTTAAAAAACTAAGCAAAAAGGCTAAAAAGCTTGGCGCCGAATCTCTTGATTATTCAAAGCGAAAGAATAACAAATATGTAGTAAAGCTACCAAGCGGAAAGAATTTGTATTTTGGTTCGTCTCAATATCCAGACTTTTTAATTCATAAAGATAAAGAGCGAAAAGAAAAGTATCTTTCTCGGGCAAAGAAGATAAAAAATAAAAAAGGTGAGTTGACTTATGAAAACCCCGAATCGGCTAATTTTTGGAGTGTTAATCTGCTTTGGTCGGGGAAATAGAGTTTTGAGGCAGAAAAATAAAATTGAATTTCTGGCTTAAAGGTTTCAAAATAATAATAAAAATGGGATTCAAGTCAGAAACGCAAAGTGGAAGAAGAGGATATCGATTTAATAATTTAATATTTCCTTCAAAACAAATTTATTTAACTATTAAGCGAATTAATAGAAAACTAGAATTACTTTATTCACCAGCGCCTTCAGGAAGTTTGTGGCCGACAATAAGTTATTCTTCAGCGAGAGATGATGTTGAAGAATTCAATGCTATTCTTGATAAGGTTGAAAAATATATTGATAGATTTAATGAAGAATATGACGAAGTCACTATTGTAGAAACAGATGATGCAGCTTTTACTCAAGAGTTTTTTGGAATAGTAAATTTTTTGTATGAAGCATTTGATTGCAAAAAAGAAGATGAGATATCAAAGAAAACTCCAAAGTATATCAAAGAAAGATTTAGTTCTATTGCAGTTAAGTTATGGGATACTGGTATTCGTCCGGGTGAGTTTTAAGTCTTAAAACAATTTTGTTTCAAGACTTCACTATCTCTTAGGTAGAAAAAATAAAATTGAAATTTAAAAAAATAAATAATTATAAATAAAGATGGCTACTGATCTAAGTAACCTTTCTATTGCTGAATTAAAAAAGATAAAAAAAGATAATAAACAAAAACTCCAGGAGGAGTATAAACAGAAGTTAATTAATGATATAAAAAAAATACAAGAATTAAGAGAAAAAATTAAACCCAAACCCAAATCCAAATCCAAATCCAAATCCAAATCCAAAACATTTGAAGAATATTTCCAGGATTGTATCAAGAATAAAACAATTCCTCCTGATACACCATCTTATCTGCGTAAAGCACTTGAGAGAGCACTCAAGGAATATGACCAGGGAATAGAAAAAGAGAAATCATCTCTGGATGAATTTGTTAATAAATACATAGTACAGGGAAGAACTGATATTACGCCATTCGAGTTTTTCAAATCCAAGGCTGCTTATTTAAAAGAGTTTCTCAGAAATCATCGAAATATTAAAGTCAGATTTGTATTAGTTTGCATGATGGAACAAATGGGAAAGTCAAGTGATGGAAAGTTAAGTCTTACCATTCAAGATAAAGCATATTTTAATTCTGATACTTATATTAATCTTGAATCAACTGATGTAAAAGAAATACTAACTAAAGTTATTCGCTCAATAATTGAAAAAATTAATATTTATCAACAAAATGGTAGTGGATGGTATTTCAAGGAAATAGTTCATCTTGAGATTCACACTGCTGATTTCAACCCAATGAGAGGATCTAGTTACATTCAACTTCCAGATTGGATCATGCGTAAGAAGGCTTTGTTAAATATTAAAAACAGGGATAATAAATGTTTTTTATGGTGCGTTCTGAGATACCTTCATCCAAAGGGTAAAAATGCAGAACTATTAACAGATTTGAAACAAAAAGAAAATAGCTTGAATACAAAAGGAATAAAATTTCCAGTCAGAGCAAAAGACATTTCAAAATTCGAAAAACTCAATCCAGGCCTCCCAGGAATAAATGTGTTTTCAGTCAACGAGAATAACAAGTTTTACCCTCTCCGAATGGCACAGAGAGATCCTCAAAAAACAATAGACTTGTTTTTGTATGAGGAAGAAGGGAAATATCATTATTTACTTATCAGAAATTTTTCAAGATTATTCCGATCTCAAATAACTTCTAGAACGAATGGGAAAATCTTTATTTGTAAGAGATGCTTTACCCATTTTTCAAAGGAAGAATTATTTCAGCGCCATATTGAATATTGTTCATCCAATGAATCAGTTGCTGTTCGCATGCCAACAAGAAATTCAAAATTAGGATTTAATAATTACTATAAAAAGCTTCCAATACCTTTTGTAGTTTATGCTGATTTTGAATGTTTTACCAAACCTATTAATACCTGTAATCATCGCGTAGAATTCCGGGTCCATTGAGGTCAACAAAAAGTTTTCCGTCCGGGTAGGGGTTAGTAATTTGCCGTTTTTAGCCGTGACACTTCTGAATGAAGCATACATGAGGTAAAAACAATAAAACGGTCAAAGAGTACTGGAAACAAGTTTGAAAAATAAAAAAGATGGCGCCGAAATTGCGAGAATTTTGTTCTAGCTTTCAAAGAAGCTTTCTGGAAATTTTCTTCGCGCTGGCTACCCCTCACGGGCTCAGGTCAAATTCAAAGGAAAACAAAAAACCCACTTTTTATCACAATCCTTCGTTTAAAAGACTGTGGTGGTTTTAAAGGTAGACAAGAGATGTCACGATATCAGGTGGTACCGTTCGCGATTTCTGCAAACTTTGGTTGTAATCTTTCCGCAAAAGCCTACGCAGGTGAAAATCCATACAAAAATGGCGATTTTTTGGTTGGTTTTTAGCGCGAAAAACCCACTGAAATCCGACAAGCTAGCATTAATCGAAGGTAAGATCTTCAATTTGGTGTTTCTTGATATAAATATTCCGGTGGTACCCTTTGAGATTTGGTTACGAGTAACTCACAATCAGAGACAAAAAACTCCGAAAGTCGCTTCAGTCTTATTATTCCGCCATATTTTAAAGACCAAATCGTGGCTCGAATGCGACTCTAGCCTGTTAAATTCCCGGATGTGACTGGGCATTCTACGCGATGCCCAATCCAGCAGGTTCATATACACTTGGTTACCAGAAACATGAACCATCAGGATTTTGTTTTTACATAAAAGGAATAGTTTCAAATATTTTTAAACCTCTCATTTACACAAAACAAAAAGATAGTGATAATATAGCTGAAATATTTGTTTCAAAACTTGCAATGATAACAAAAAAATTATACGATGATTTTTATCGTCATCCAAAACCTCTTAAATTAACAAAGAAAGAACAATTATCCTTCGATAAAGCTGAAACTTGTCATATTTGCTCAAAAGAATTAAAAGATGATAAAGTCCGAGATCATTGCCATTTTACTGGTCAATATCGTGGAGCTGCTCATAACAGTTGTAATCTACAGTGTCGAAAACCATTGATATTGCCGGTAGTATTTCACAATCTTCAAGGCTATGATGCGCATTTGTTCATAAAACAACTTTCTGGTATCCAAGGTGAGTTAAACTGTATTCCATCAACTGAGGAAAAGTATATCTCATTTTCCAAAAAGATAAAAGTTGATGAGTACATATCCAAGCGTACTGGAGAGATGGTTTCTTTGAATTTTGAAATAAGATTTATTGATTCATTCAAGTTTCTCCAAACTAGTCTTGCGAATCTTGTTGGAAACTTGCAACCAGATGATTTCCATAATACAAAAGTAATATTCAAAGACAATGTTGAACTCCTTACTCGAAAGGGTGTTTATCCTTATGATTATGTTTCATCAATAGAAAAACTATCTGAAACACAACTTCCTCCCAAGGATCAATTTTATTCAAAACTGAATGATGAAGATATTTCAGATGATGATTATCAACATGCACTCAATGTTTGGAATACATTCAAATGCCAAACAATCAGAGATTATCACGATCTTTATCTCAAGTCTGATGTATTGCTTCTGGCAGATGTATTTGAAAACTTCAGAAAAACCTGCCTGAAACATTATAATTTGGATCCTGCCCATTATTATACATCTCCTGGTCTGGCTTGGGATGCTTGTCTCAAGGAAACGGGTCAAGAATTACAGTTACTCCATGATTATGATATGTTAATGATGTTTGAAAGAGGAATTCGTGGAGGAATAACGCATATATCAAAAAGATACTCGGAAGCAAATAATAAATACATGAAAGATTACGACCCAGACCATCCTTCAAAATTCATTCAATATCTTGATGCAAACAATCTTTATGGATGGGCAATGTCACAATCACTTCCCACTCATGGATTCAAATGGATGACCAATCTCACAAAAGAAAAGGTGATGGATATTCTTGAGAAAGCAAATAGCAGTATGACAAACTCAGTCAAGAGAGGTTATATATTTGAAGTAGATTTAGAATATCCACAGGAATTGTGGAAATCACATAATGATTATCCTTTGGCTCCAGAGAAGATGAAAGTCAACGGAGTGGAAAAACTTATTAGTCATTTTAAACCTCATAAAAAATATGTAATACACTATCGAAATCTGAGACAATGTCTTGAATTAGGTTTGAGAATTACAGCTGTTCATCGAGGAATATCTTTTGAACAGTCACCTTGGATGGAGCCTTATATAAGAAAAAACACTGAACTTCGAAAAACAGCTGTTAACAGCTTTGAAAAAGACTTTTTTAAGTTGATGAATAATTCTGTGTTTGGAAAGACCATTGAAAACATCCGGAAAAGACAAAATATAACACTTATTGACAATCGAGCAAAAGCTGTAAAATTATCAAGTCGACCTAATTTTGATAGAGCGACAATATTTGATCGAAATCTAATTGCAATTCATATGAAAAAGACCGAGGTCTATTTCAATAAACCAGTTTATGTCGGTCAAGCCATATTGGATTTGTCAAAGACATTGATGTTCGACTTTCACTACAATTACATACAAAAGAAATACTCTTATAAACGCGCCAAGTTATTATTTACTGATACTGATTCTTTAATGTACGAAATAGATACGGATGATTTTTACAAAGACATATCAGAAGATATCAGAACCAAGTTTGATACATCAGATTATCCACCAGATCATGAGTCTGGAATACTCACAGGAGTAAATAAAAAGGTAATCGGAATGTTCAAAGATGAAGTAGCTGGTCGTCAGATTACACATTTTGTAGGACTTCGCCCGAAATTATATACTTTCAAAGTTGAAGATTCAAATACTACCAAAAAATGCAAAGGAATAAAGAAAAATGTTGTGAAAAAAGGAATTGATTTTCAAGATTATGTTGACTGTTTGTTTACGGGTGAAAAACAGATGCGTAGTATGAATATAATAAGAAGCGAGAATCACGAAATGTATTCAAAGGAAGTAAACAAGGTGGCTTTAAGTAATGAAGATGATAAAAGAAAATTAGGAAAGGACAAAGTGAATACAAAGGCATTAAGATAATAAAATTTAAATAATAAATGCATTATTCAGAGGAAGAAATACAAAAATATATGGCAATATTACATAATTACACAAAACCTCCAGAAAAGGAAACCGGTCAAAAGACAAGGTGTTGGAATTGCCAAAGAGATGATTGTTTTACTATTGATAAAGGATTCAAACTTTGCATGAATTGCGGATCACAAAATGAACATGTTTTAGGCTATTTAGATAAAATAGATTATGATCGATTAGTATTTCGAAAGAAGAGTATTTATCAGAGAAAGTATCATTATGAGAAAAGGGTTAATCAAGTTTCAAAGAGATTAAAAATGACTGAAGATGAAAAGTATGATTTGTATAATAAACTAATGGCAATAGATGACAGCGTCATGGAAATTCTTAACAAACAATTTTGTCGAAAGAGAATGATAAGTATTGAATATTTGATAAAAAAAATATTGGAAGAAATGGGAAATGTCAAGCACAAACTAATTTATTTTAATATTGGAGACCAAACTCTGGTGAATTATGAAAAGTGGTGGCAAAGTTATAAATCACTCGAATAACTCCTCTGTGAAAACACCAGTAAATGATTCCAGTCAAATAACCAAGTACTTCAGATTTAAACGGAGAATTGACAGTATAAACACAACCTCGTCCAAGTTTGTAATGTTTCCAAAATTCTCGAAAAGCAAGATTAAATATAAGATGATTGGATAGTATTGATGAGTTTGATCTGCAATTAAATCTAGAGTCTGATAGTCTGTAAATAATTTGGTCTAAGTTTAATCTTTGTGTGAAATACTTTATGTATAAATACTGGTAAACAAGACAAGTTTTAATAAAGTTATCATCGTAAAACTGTGTTTTACATGAAGGAAAGTAAAAATTCACATATGCCACTATTGAGTTTAACATTTTCTATCTTAAGAGTAGATAGAAGATGAAAAATAATATTACAAATAATTAAATATTAAATCTTTTTTATAATATAAAAACTTTTATTTATTTTATATTTTTGTATAAACCTTTTTCTATATTTTTATTTATTAAATCTTTAATAATTTTTACTTTATTTAAATCATTTGGATTATAATATTTAAATGTGTATTTATTATTATCTAGTTTTGAAGTTGCTGTTTTTCTCTTTCCTTCTGCAATTAGTTTAATAGACCCAGTGTTAATATTAAGTGATTTAGAAGTAGAATATATTGAATTAAAAAATTTATCCTCACCAGTTGTAAGATTAGTTGCTACTATTTTTCTTGCTATACCTTCTGGATTAGAGGAATCATTAATAACTTGTTTCAAATTATCTGGTTCATTGTTTTGTTTGTCTCCATCAATGTGAATTATTTTAAAGTATTTATCTGTTTCTTCATTATTATATGCTTCCCAGATAAACACATGAGCTGGTAAGCTAATTGGGTTTTCTCCTCTTGGCCTGATTGAGATTCTAATGTAATCATTTTTAGTCGGGGTTCCTATTAATTCTTTTCCTGTTTTAGAATTATAAATACCACCATTATCAGTTGTGTAGAATCTTGGATATGATGGGTGATAATACTTTGTCATTGTATGAAAAAGATTATTACAATATTTAATTATTCAAATTTATTTTTTAAATATAATATAAATAATTTTATTTTAATTATGTAATAATCTTTTTCTATATAAACTTTTTATTATATTTCTTTGAAAATCTGTCTGCAATAGGAGACTGATCAATTATCATTTCATCTATCAATTTCATTCGATCAATAAACTCTTGCTTGTTAAACTCATCCCCTCGGAGAGCTGATCGCAGTTCAACCAATACTTTCTCATATGTTGTAAATGCTATTTGTGACATTTCAATCTTTTTCTTGTAATTCTTCATTTTTGAAATACTACTCACAATCACTCCAAGACCATTGATAACACCCAGGATTATTGGATTCAATGTTATTCCTCCAGCAATAGTTCCTATCACAACTAATCCTCCTCCAGACAGAGTAAGTGATTCATCAAGAATTTTGTATCTTTTGTAAGATTTTTTAAAACACCAGTATTTTTTGTGATAATGTTTATAGAAATCTTTGAGAGTTTTGATGTCTGATTCTGATAGTGCGTTATCAATGTGATTAAATTCAAACAAGTCCTTCATTTATTTATTTAGAGTATATAACTACCATTTATCTTTTCTTGAATCATTATCCTTTTAAATGGCTCAGAGTCAAAGTCGTAAAAATTTTGAGAAAACATAATTTTGTTCAAAACTCCATCATCAGTTGTAAAGTCAAAATTTTGATCAGTTGTGTAATTAGCGTTATCTAGAGTTAATGTTGAGCTGTAGTTACTTAAGTTAAACTTAGTAACAATTGAATCAACACTCTGCGTCAACCATAAAACAATTTTTTTCCCATTAAAACCATGCGGTAAAGGAAAAGAAACTCTTAAACTATTGGAAATTAAAGTTACATAACCAGCAGCTTTAGTATAAGTTAAACTCAATAAATTTTGGTTATTTTGTGTATTTTTCTTAACTAAAGCAAAATCTCTATTTGTCCAAATATAAAAAACCATACACAAGGTATAATTTCTAAAATTACCAGAGGGATTAAAAGTAACAGTATAATTATTAATATCTAATCCATCTTTTTTTATATCGGCTAAGTGTTTATTAGGTAAAGTAATATTTGGATGTAAAGAGTTTATAACAATACCAGATGATGTCTTACTTAATCCATAAATATTTGCATCAGTAAAATCATAAAATTCTTTAAAATATTGCCTATAAACATGATTTGTGGTAAAAGGAATTAACTCTTTAACCATTCCAACTGTTGCAGCACTACTATCATGGCCTTTATCGAGAGCAATGTTGATTATTTTTTTATTATTTGCATTAATTTCAACATTGTACTTTACTTGTGTTCTATAAATTTCAAATGCTGAATGATAATCATAAACTTTATCTGGGTCGATATTGCTAACTTTGCTCATAATACCATAAGCAATCATGTAAACTCCAGAAAACTGTAATGGATACACAGACAAATCATTTCCATTATTTGGAATATTAACCAAAATGTGAATAAAAAACCTATTACCAGTTGTCAACTTTTTAAAATTAATTATGACTCTATGGTAATACATAAATTGTGTTTGGCTTTTTGAATCGGTGAAACTACGTTGAAGTTTTTTTACACTAACATTTCCAAGTTGCAATCCTTGTGATGAGTTGTTGTCAACGCTTACCCGGGTTTTATGCCATAGTAAATAATCAGTGTTAAGTATTTCTAAACAAAGGGTATAGTCAGCACCTCCAACTAATCTGTAAAAATTAAGTCCCATCTTATACTTATAACCCCCTTGAAAATTCTTTAATATATTCATATAAAGAACTCTTGTATTATATTCGTGAAAGTTTCCTTTAAAAGTTGGTAAGTATTTTATCTTTTTTGGAATAAAACTAGTTCTATTATCTATTTCATCTGTCCATTGAGTTGGACTTGACATCAGAAAAGCAAACTCATCTTTGTAATGACTTGGTTGAACTTGAGTTTGGTGTAAATGACCGTCAACATACTTTTTGGTGGCTGCATCCGAATCTGAAGAGGGATCTTCAAGATTAATTATTTTATGTCCACCGATATTAAGATCTGAAGTCATAGTGATACTTCCATCTTTTTTAAAGAAAGAACTGAAATCTTGGTTAGATATGCTATCATCCACATACTTTTTGGTAGTAGCATCTGAGTTGTTTGTTGGTGTAATAAGATTAATTATTTTTTTATTGTTCATGTTCAAATTATTTGTCATTGAATTTGATCCATCAACTTTGAGATATGCTAAATCAGAATAAGCCAATGGTGTTGGTTGGTTATTTCCAGTTGGAGCTGGAAGATTAATTATTCTTTTGTTGTTCATGTTCAAATTTCCAGTCATTGATCTTGCTCCATCCAATTTTAAAAAGACAGTGCCATCAACTTTGGAGTCGTCTACATATTTCTTTGTAGCAGCATCTGAGTCATCTGATGGTGTTTTGAGTTTTGTAATACTGAATTGACTTTTCATATCAATGTTGGAATCTACTGTTATTAATGATGTTTTTCCACCACCAGAATGGGTATCAACATATTTCTTGGTTGCTGAATCGGTGTCTGATGTTGGTGCGCCAACATTTGTTAGTTTTTTACCAACCATATCATAATTTCCATCTGCAGTGAGATTAAACCCAACACCTGGAGCTCCTTGAACTCCTTTGGCAAATTGATAATGATTAGAAGAATGTTCATTAAATATTCCCATCTTATTTATTGATTATATAATCCCAGTAAAGTTTTTTGATAAGGTTTTTTTTGGTTTATTGACATAAAGAAATGAAAATGGTTTTTTAGTTGCCTCTTTATACACATTTTTATCAACTCCCAATTCAGATGATATTCTGTTGGCTTCTCTGGATGATGGAAATTCGTATAAACAGTAATGAGAACAATTAAGTCGAATATCTTTGGGAGTTTTATAAAATGATTGACTCAGATAAATAACTGAGCAATTCTTATGTCGACCTTGAATAAAATAATCAACGATTTGTCTCTGATTTTTATCACAGACATAATCATCAAATATCACAAGTTTTTGATTGTCTTCATAATCTATTTCTTTTACTGGAGTTATTTCATCATTACTCACATTAAGTATTTCATAGCCGAGATTATGTGACATCTCTCTCATTTTTTGCATCAATCTCTTGTACTTATCCTGCTCCAAATTTCGAGCATAAAGATAAATCTCATCATAATAGAGTAATGGTTTCATTAACATGTGATAAAGCAAATTAGTTTTACCACTTCCACTATTTCCACAAATTAACATTCTAAATGTATCCGATGGCATGAAAGGAAACAACTGCTTGAATTTTTTATCTCTGTTATCATTACTATCATAATTTGGTATCTCCATTTTATATATTTATTATATAAATGGATATTGAAGAAATAAAAAAATATTCTAAAAATAAGATTGAAGCTGATGATCTTATTAAACAAGTTCGACAACAAATAAAAGAAACTATTTGGGATAAACAGAATAAGAGGGAAGGATTTAGTGAAACATTTAAACCTCTGATTTCTCAGTTTGAAAAACCTGAGGACCCCGAAACACAACAAAATATATTTACTCAAAACCAGGAAATGTTGCGAAATCAGTTGGCTCTTACAGAAGGTCTCAAAAAAAATCAGGAAGCTATTACTCAAGGTTTTAGTCAGTTTGAGAGATTGGCTGATATACGAGAGTTACCACAAATAGAAGAAGATAATCAAGAACAATCAGGTACTAATCAAACAAAAAAAACTCCTATAACTTATAACCTTGAAAAAAATTTTGAAAAAAATGAGTTAGATTATTTAAATAATTTTAATTATCCAAGGCCAAATAATTTTGTTGATGTTAATCCTAGAACACTAGAAGAAATTTATGAACAAGTAAATAATGATAAAACTATAACGGGTAATTTAATTGGAGCTTTAAAAAGAACAAAAAATAAAACAGAAGCTGAAAAATTAGAACTTACTGGTTATATACAACAACATAAAATATTAAGTAAATATAAAAATATCCTTAATTTGTATTTAAAATCAATTGATCTAAAAGTAGGAGAAGGTCGAGTCCAACGAGGGCATGGTATTAACTTTTACTTCTCTCCCCAAGAACTACTTCATAGATTTGAGTTACTCAATGGATCACTTGTTGCAGGAAACAATGGTGTATTGCCTGAATACATTCAAATAGCTCATCGACTTAGGGATCTCGGGATTATTACTAATAACCAACTTAATACACTCCTTAGAAAAGTTATCTAGATATATTATAAATGAATGAAAGTGCTATTCATATTTCATCTGTTAAAAGAGAAAAAATAGGAGTAAACAAACCTCATGATTTCTTGGTTAAATTTAATCCTCCTTTGAAACTTGACCCACAATTTAAGCATTTTCTCGCCTTGGATAGGTTGTCAATGACTTATTCTTGGTACAACATCAGAAGTAGTTATGGAAACAATAAAATCAAATACACCCATGATGGAACAACATGGCAGACTATCACCTTTTCAGATGGAATGTATTCTTACTCAGACATTAATGATTACATTCATCAGTACATGGAACAAAAGTCGCATCACACAACAGACTCCAAAGGAGTAAAGAATTACTCAATAAATCTGACTTTCATTCTCTCCACCTATCGAGTACTGGTAACACTTGATGGTAGTTATCAACTTGATTTGAGAGGAACAGATTTTGGAGACCTCATCGGATTTGAAAAGAAACTGGTGACTAAAACTGAGTATGGAACACGACTTCCAAATATTACAAAATCAATTGACTCCCTTAACATAAACATAAGTGCTATAAAAGACTCTGTTGTGAATGGAGTGAATACAAACACAATTGCTGTTATTCCAACGGATAATTTGACAAGGTCA
The DNA here is from genome assembly GCA_038088405.1 of Porites divaricata. Taxonomy (NCBI): domain Eukaryota; kingdom Metazoa; phylum Cnidaria; class Anthozoa; order Scleractinia; family Poritidae; genus Porites; species Porites divaricata. The sequence goes on along the minus strand of JBBMOI010000002.1, from coordinate 42,624,481 downwards.
TATCCATTCACTTTTGAACCAAGGAGGACACTGTATTGTCCTGTCAGTTCTAATACTATTTCAGAAATGCACATAACAGTAAATGATTCACTCGGTCAACCTATTGACTTGAACGGTATTGATTGGTTTATGACATTACTACTTCGCCATACTGAAGATAGCAATGTTGTATAATTATATAAATAAAATGATGCGACAATCAGAGTTTAAAAAAAAATATGATCCTGATACAGGAAGATATACACGAAAACATATATATGGAGAAGGAATAATGGATACAGTAAAATCTTTTCTTGGTAAAAAACCAACTAGAAAAAAGGTAACATTTGCTCCACCACCCAAACCAACCCCTGCTAAAAAAGCAGGGGACAAAATAGTAAAAATGCTTTCTGGAGAAAATACACCATCACGTAAAACAAAGAGGCAAATGACACAACAAGAAATCAATAATAGAGTGCTACAAATTATGTCTGGATCTGGAAGAAAAAATAATCTAATAATAAAATAAAATGAAGTCTTTTAGAAACCCAAAATATCTTGAAAGATATGAAGATGTTGTTTTTGACCTTGAAAACCCTATTAATATTGCCCCAGCAAACAACACCGATCAAGTTAGAAATAATCTTAAATTCATTGCTGACAATTCAGGTGAAGTCACTCCATTTGATTGGTATAATGCTAGAATAGCACTGGACTTTAAAGTTGAGCAACATGATGGAACTGATTTTGTTATTGGTGCTAATGTATTTGATGATAATCTTACTCAAAATAGAGCAGCTCAAATTACTGCTTACCAGGCTGATCAAATGGGAATAGTAAATGGAGCTAATTCTTTTATTTCAAGATTATCTGTGCTGGCAAATGGAAAGGAACTTTATCAGTGTAATTATGCCAATCATAGTGTAAATATAAAAAAATTGCTTGAGTATAACAAATCATATGCTGATAGTGTGGCAACAAATGAATTTTATTTTCTTGATACATCCACAAGTGCTAATAAAAATAGATTTATAAGAAGAGATGTTGAACATCGACAAAATGCAGCTAATAATGGAGCTGACCGAGGTTTTATGCTAGATAACACTCCTGCATCATATAATGAAGGATTTGCAAAACGAAAAGCTCTGCTTGGAACTTCAAGCACAGTACACTGTGAAATTCCTCTCAATAGATATTCATTCTTTGAGGCACTTGAAGAGAAACTACTTCCAAACACTAAAATCGAAATAAACTTTGAGACTGAAAAAGATGATAATCTTATATGGAGGAGTGGAGGAAATCGTTGTCGAGTAGTGATCACTCGTCTTCAACTATTTGTGCCTCGATTAATATTCAATTCAGAAGGAAGTAAGATTTATATGAGTGAGTATCTCAAACCATACAAATGGACTTATCTCAATGAAGTTATTCAACCTAACATTGCTGGCAACCAAGCTGTTGGTAATTTTAGAATTACAAACGGAATTTCAAAACCACGGCATGTATTTGTTTTCTTTATCAATACTCCAAATATTGAATCACAGACAGCAAATCCATTTTTATACAATACTTTCAGTGTTTCCACAGATCCTCGAACTCTAAATAGATGTTATCTTGAAGTTGGAAATGGAAATGAATATCCTGATATTCACTACAAACCTTCAGAAGATCCTTCAAGAGTTTTTAGAGATGTGATGTCTTATGTATATGCCAACAATGATTTTCAAGGTGGAACACTTCTTAATAGACAAAATTTTGAGAATATTTTCCCATTTGTTTATTTTGATTTGACTAAGCAGAAATTAGACATAAAAGATGGAGTTACAAAACTTGCTTTTCATTATGAGTTGTCAGGTGCTACTGCTGCAGATTATAATATTTACGCTCTTATACTGCATGAGAGAGAAGCAGAAATAGAACAGCAAAGTGGAAAACTAATTCTTAGAGCATAGAAAAAATTTAATATAACATAATATATAAAATGACAACTTATATTGAATATGGCGTAACGCTGACAGATGGACAAAAGATAAAACTGTTAAGAGCAATTCAAAAAAGATCAGCAATAAAACTTCGATTAAAACATTCTCATCTTCAAGGACCTGATGAGTTAATGTTGTCTCAAAGACAAATAGCAAAGATAGAAAAATCACTTGCAAATGGAACAGGATCAGATATAAATATAAGCCAAACACAGATTAAAAGTTTAGTAAAACGTGGCGGAAACTTATTTACTAGTTTAATAAGTCTTGGTTCAAAACTTCTTCCTTTTGCAATAAAGGGAGTTTCAAAAGTTGCTCCTGCTATTGCTACTGGAGCTGCAACTGCGCTTGGAGACATTGGAATAAAAAAACTGTTTGGAAAAGGTATTTCAATTCCAAAAAAGTTTTTCCCATTTTTACCTCCTATTGCTAATGAGTTTACCAAAGCACAAATAGATCAGATTAACAAAATTTTTCAAACAGGAGGTCGACTTGTTATCAAACCAACCCAGGCCCAAATAGAAGGAGGATTCTTGGGAACACTTGCAACGATAGGAATTCCAATGGCAATTAGTCTGCTTCCAAAGTTGTTTGGATCTGGTTTACAGGTTGATAGGGGATCTTCAAGTAACACAAGAAGTGTTTATGTTCCACCCACACAAGGAGAAGGTTATTACCCTCCTCCTTTTAATGGTAACTGGGAAAATATAATAGGAATGGGAAATAAAAAAAAAAGTCCAAAGGCAAGGGTCTGCTACTGGGAAAAAACAGTCCATTCAACGATATTCCCATAATAGGCTCCATTTTGTGATTAAACCCCTTTCAAACTTTGACCTCATGGAATGGGTGAAAAAACTTAGTATAAGACATCTCAGAGGAATTTACAGTCGAGACCGTTTGCCAAATAAGATCAAAAAAGAATGTGGAATAATAAATCTTGATGATATGAAAGGACCTGGCACACACTGGGTTTGTTATAGAAACTTGGATTCAGTAGTCGAGTATTTTGATCCATTTGGTCTGATAATGCCAAGTCTGGCTTTAAAGTATTTTAATACTTCTGGAAAACAAATTGTTTATTCGATAGATGAAATACAAAATCGAAACACTGTTCTCTGTGGTTATTGGTGCCTTTACTATTTGATGGAAAGACAAAATGGAAAAAGTATTCTTGATATAATACATAACCCTCATTTTGATAATGACAATAGCGATTTTATAAAAGAATACTTCGGAGGATAGATAAAGGTTATTACAAAATATAAAAATAAAAGATTTCATAATTAATTATTTGTAATAATATTTTTCATCTAAGATTAAATATAAAATGTTATATTTAATCTTTATCCACTGGTGAATCCTTTAGCTTTTTAACATTCTCAACTTTTTTTTCCAATTCTTTAACAGTATCAACTATGGAATCAAATTTTGAGTAAATATCAATAAGTCTAAAAAGTTTCTTCTTTTTATCAGACTTTATTTTCAACCAAGAATAATCTCCTCTTCTTATTTTTCCCCACATATCACATTCACCACCCATTAAAACTCTTGAAAGATCTGCATTTTTATTTCTAAGAGTCTCTAACTCATCATTTATTTTTGTCCTTACTTCTTTCTCAAAATCTTTGAGAGTTTTAACATCCATATTTTTTTCTATCTCTGAAAAGAATTTAGCTTCCATTTATTATAAGTTTATACTAAACTTCCCCTTACAACTTGTCTAAGATTATTTGATTTTTCAGATAACACCACAATCAACTCAAATATTTTTATAAATCGATTATCATTTTCCAATCTTGTTATATTAACATATTCATAACTCTCATTTAACTTATTATAAATCTTCTCAAGTTCACTTTTTACAAAATTAGCCCTCGCTGACATTTTATCTAAACATTATACTAAATGAAAGAATCATATTGCATTAAAGATAAAAGAGTAACTCCTTGCACTGAGCCAAGTGGTTACCAAACTGATAAAAGAGGAAGGGCACAATTTTATTGTCATTGCGCTGTTTGTGGAATAAAAAAAGTTAGATATGTTAAAATGGGAACAACCACCCAAACTGGAGCTGGGGGAAAGAAAAGAAAAACTAAGAAGAAGTCAAAAAACTAATAAGCCCGTCTGAGAAGGCGGGCAAGCAAACTGGAGGAGATGTCTTTGACACTGTTGTTGGGACAGCTGCAGAAGCATTTACTGAACATGCTCTTCCTTGGATGGCAAAAAAAACAGTCGAAATGGGAAGGTATGGAGCAAGTGAAGCAATGAGAAATAAAAAACTACAAAAGAAAGCTGTAAATTATGGGATCAATAAATTGACTCCTTTTATTCAGGCCAGTGTTGGATCGGCAATGGATCAGCTTTCAACCAAAGTTAGACCCAAAAAGAGATATAAAACTAATAGAAAGGATTTGGATGGAGCAGGAATTGATCCAATGACTGTTGTAAAAAAAGCACCAGATATAGCAATGTCAACTACTCAAGAATTGATTCCATCATTGAAACCAGTTTATGATCGATATAAATCTGGTGATATCATAAAATCAGCTTTTGGATCGGATCATGGAATTACATCTGGTAAATTTTGGAGAAGACCCACAGCAGCAGAAGAAGCCAAGATGGGAATAATTCGTAAAGGTTCTAATCCTGAATTATTTTTTAAATTTGAAAAACCTTCAAGAAGAATGAAAAAGTCAAGATTTTTTGAAAATAATCCAGAAGCTCTGGCAGATATGAATAACATTATTTCATCTAATCCTGATACATGGCCTCAGATATTAAGAACCAAATATCAGATTATTGTTGATGAACACTTCTGGGAAAATAATCCTCTGACAAGTTTTGGAAGTGGAGTTGATATTCATAATGTCATTTTAAAAGTAGCACCACGTAAAGGATTTACACTTCCTGGTCATAAGTATACTGGCCCCGGTAATCCACTTGAATCTCAATTGAGATATGATCCTCAAACTGGTGAGATACTAGAAATCTATGAACAACCAACTGGACGAATAGATGCTGTAAGTATGCAACACGATGTTGATTACTCTGTCTGTGGAAACAAACCTACAAACGAACAAGTAAAATGTAAAAATGAAGCAGATAGGAAAATGATAAAATCATTAGATTCTATTCCTTGGAAACAGAGACAATGGGGGCATTCTTTAGCCAGAACAATGATTAACACAAAACAAAAACTTGGGCTTGGACTTCAAAAAAACGCGAGTCGGCGTTGAGTAGTGATTGGTCTCAACAATTAGCCGACGAACTTCACAAACCAATCACAAGAAACTTTCAAAAGAGATCAGTAATCTCAAATGGAATTGATGAAATCTGGGCTGCTGATTTGGTAGAAATGCAAAAGTTTAGTAAATGGAACAAAGGTATTAAGTATTTGCTGATGGTTATTGATGTGTTTAGCAAGTTTGGATGGATAAGAGGTCTGAAAGACAAGAAAACTGAAACTGTCAGTAAAGCATTTGATGATATATTAAGTTCACGTAAACCAAAGATGTTGTGGACTGATAAAGGTTCTGAGTTTATCAGCAAACATTTAAAAGATTTTCTGAAAAGTAAAGATATTAAACTATATCACACTGAAAATGAAGAGAAATCTAGTGTTGTTGAGAGATGGAATAAAACAATAAAAAACAGAATGTGGAAAATGTTTACTGTAAATAACAACACTGTTTATGTGGATAAGATAGATAAACTGGTTAATGATTATAATAATACGAGACATTCTAGTATTAAAATGACTCCTGTTGAAGCGAGTAAAAAGAAGAATGAAAAAAAAGTTTGGTCTAATTTGTATGGCGAATCTATTTACTTGAAACCTGAAAAACCAAAGTTTAAGATTGGAGATCATGTCAGAATTTCAAAGTATAAGAGAAAGGTATTTGATAAAGGTTACACACCAAACTGGACAGAGGAAATATTTGTGATTGATAAAATTATTCCAACAAAACCTGTTACTTATAATATTGTTGACTTGATGTCGGAATCGATAAAAGGATCTTTTTACGAACAAGAATTACAAAAAGCAAAACAGCAGACTTTTAGAATAGAAAAAATTATCAGACGAGATAACAAGAAAAAAATGGCATTAGTAAAATGGAGTGGATACCCTGATAAATTTAACTCATGGGTGAGACTAAGGGATTTGGTTAATTTTTAATACAAATTTTGTATTAAAAATCTTAATCAGTTTCTTCCTCAATGTCAGAAATAACTAAATCTGAGATATCAACATTCTCAACAGTCTCATCAGTCTCATTATCACTATCACTTTCTTCATCGTTTGTTAGTAAAGATTCTCTTGGTTTTAATGGTTTAACATAACACTCATGAACTTTTATTTGTAAAGATGTTACAGTCTTGCTTATGAATATTCCTTCAACTATCAATGCCATTTTGACATTGCAGTACTGATCGACATATTTAAGGAGATTCAAAGCTTTCTTCGCCTTGGTATTGAATAGAGAAAGTATTTTCTTTGACTTCTCAGAGTAAATAAGTTTTGCATAAAGAACTGGAGCAGATGACTCATCTTTTCGTGTTTTCTTTTTCCCTTTTTTATCAGTATATTCAACCTGTTTGTAATAGAAAAGAGAAGACAGGGTTGATGCCATGTCAGGCCCGTATTCACTTTCAAGATGTTTGCAACATAATTCCCTGATATTATTCAAAGTATCAAAACATGCTTTTTCCTTTTCGTTTGGTTTACTATCTTTACTCCAGAGACAAACTGGAATACTATAACCAACTAACTTTCCTGTTTCTTGGTTTTTCTTTTCACTTACTCCAAAAGAGAAAAGAAGTGGAGTTTCAATTACCAAAGATCCTTTCTTTCCATTTGGGTATTTCACTTCAATTGGAATTCGTTTGTATTTGATTTTGCTATCCTTTACTTTGAATTCTTTGGCTTCATTAAAAATAATATTTTCTGGAGTGAGACGATCGTAACTTGACAACTGCATTTTTATTATATAATTAAAATTATTTCTTTAAATATAACTTTTAATATAAACCTTAAATAAAATGATCACTGATGGTCCCGAATTTGATAAATTTCTTGTTGAACCAGGGATGGAACTCGAATCATTTGATATGAAACAAGCAAAAGAAATATTCCTTAATCATCCCTTCAAAATTCTCATGTATTATTTTGAAAAACACCCCCCTGGCTACAGCAGATGGGATGGTATTGATTTGTGTGATTTCTACTTTGAAATGTTAGATGATTATAACAGATATGGAATTAGTTTTAAAAGAGAAAATAATCTTTTTCCTGATAACTCTCTCTATGTAGTAGAAAATGATAATTCAAAAAAAGAAAAATGGGAACTTCATTTCAAGAGTAAATATGATCTTCTTTTTAATAATAATTATGATAAAAAAACTCTTCTTTTTAATAAAGTAAAAAAGATTAATCTGAATGAATATGACAGAGGAAAAAAACAACTTTCAGAATGGGAAAAAGAAAAAAGAAAACTAATCAAAGAACAAAAAAATGAATATCTTAAAGTTGCGATGATGGACCCTAATGTTTATAATAATGATTTACTTTTTGAGAAATTAAATGGAGGAATATTAGATGATTATAATGCTGAATTGGAAAATTATCTTTCATTGATGTTTACAGATAAAAGTTATGATGACTATATGAGAAAAACATACAAAAAAATAATAGATATGGTAAGAAATATTAACTATCTTATTAATGAAGGAAATAGAGATTATCTTGGCATTATTAAATTTAGACCTCACAAATACAGATCCAGATTACCCCTCTCACTCTTATCCAAGTTTCCTATAAAAAGATGAATTGCCTGCAAACTCACCATCCACTACCCCTGCCGCGTCTTGTCTCAGAGTCTCTCCTGAGTAGTTATAATAGGATGACTTGTGACTCAAAATCACCCCTGATTAATTTATGTCATTTCCGCGAGCCCGCAGGGCGAGCTATTAATTTCTGTCTTTTCCGAATTTCAAATATCTAAAAATATCAGGAATTTCTTTGGAGTTTTGATTAATTGAATTTCTAAAATTGCGATTTGGGGATTTAGGTAAAAATTTTTTGAAAAAAATATGAAGAAATTCCCTGGTTTTTTTTATCATTTTTGGGACTCGGGAATTTTAGGTGGGTTTAATCAGGGAAATGACGGAAATATACGGTGAAAAAAGTCAGGAACAAGGCATCCTATTATAACTACTAATGAACAGTTAACGACAAGTAAAGAGAAACCTTGGTCACATGGTACTGACAAATTTGCGTTTTCTGTTTGACGTAAACGTGATGCTTAAGCTCTCCATTGCCGTTGTATCTGCTCTACTTTCGTAGGGTCGAACTACTTTCGATACTTTACGGCATGGCATTCGGCAAATAACAGGCCTCTCAGAGTCGTCCAGTTTCCTCCTTGATCGGTAGTTTACTTGAGTTTCATTTTCAAGAGCAATCATACATGACAAATGATGTTATAGAATTTCCATTTGACTAAGAGTTTCGTAAGTGACTTTTAAACTAAATTATATCCCGGTCCCCCGCTTTCTGGATTTTCCTGGATCCTCCCCTCCATGGTATATCAGTAGGTAAATGAAGTAGAGTTTACCCTGGATTGTTTTTTGCTTGAAACAGCACAACGCCGGATTTCATTGCGAATTATAATTAAAAAAAAAAACATTTATTAGGCTGAACAGCTTACAGAGTTGCATTAACACAATTACATGCAATCAAGACCTTGGATAGCCCCCTGGCTTGCAAAGCTGCAGGTTCACGCAGCTACGTTTCATAAAAAAAGAGAAGAGCCTTTGAGTCAAAAACCTTCCCCAACAAAAGAGTCTCACTCTTACTATCCCCTAAAAAGGGAATGTTATTGTTGGCAAAATTTAAAATCTTGATTACTATGATCACGTCTCACAATAAGCGAGAGCGTAAAACGTGAAGAGGCAAGAAAATCGCGTACAGTGAGGATGACCATCATTGCGCTGGCCAGTGGTATTGTGGGCGGTCACCATTGCACAGATCACCTTTACAGCAAATCACTTTACAGTTCCAAAGGCCACACTTGGAATCTAGCTCAAAGGATTGGCATTCCTTAGCCGATAAACAGCCTTTCAGGTAATACTTCATTGATCCTTTCTCTCTATGGAGCTTACCACAGGCTTACCACAGCGGTTCTCTCCTGAGGAGCAGGACTCAATTTTTGCTTCGTTTGCACAGTCTTCCCAACTTCGGTCGCTAATACAGAAATTACACTTCAAGCCGCACACTACAAAATAACATTTAATAAAGCGTCGATAAAGTGAATGTCAGCCGAGTCATTGTAGTCAATCACAGCAAAGTAGTTTAATTCATTAGGAACTCTTTGGTCTTTTGACACTTTTATTCACGAGTGGAATCCATGAAGGTTCTAAGGCACGAAACGTAGGCTTAATTGGCTTTTAAGAGCGTGTCTCCGTAAGAACCGACCAGTGATTTCGGATCAAAAAATCGATTTCCCTTATATTCTGGGATATTAAAGTCTTTACCTAATTAGTTACAAAAATGCATTCTGTTTGACCGAAAATGCGAAATATAATTTTTTACGAATTTTTGAATTTTCGACCGGTTGGCGCCAGCGCCATAGCCTTTGAAACTGCAAAAATCGCCTACATTGCCGGCGCTACAGAAAACAAGCAAATAGTTCAAGAAGCCCGATTTTCTTTTTAATATACGGATACACCACTCTAGATGTCCTAGTCATATCACAGTTCTGAATTATTTATTCATTTTAACGGCGAGAATCTTTTTTCTGGCACGTGTTATCGGCCTTCCATCAAAACACGAAAATAGCTCAGCTTTGAGGGCAGTTTAAAAAAGTGTGGCACCTGTCTGAACTTTGTTATCTGTATAAATACAAACTAGAAATGATAGTAAAACGTAAACAGGAATAAAATTTTTGTGCTCTTAACGTTTTCGAACTTGACCGCCGTTTGAATTTACAGAAATTTTGAAGACCTGATAATTAACGAACACTTGCCTTGTCGCTTTGCTCGTGAAAGTCCAACTTCACTTGATGGTTTGATGGATCTAACCTTAGTTCTTTTTCATTTTAAGGTTATTTCTTAATCATTTGAAACTATATTGACCGATGATTCCGCGTTTATACTTGTTTTGTTGCAATGTTATCTGGTTTGTAAAATGGTCGTATCCGCGAGCGTGACTGGTTCGTGACATCCGACCTCGAGGTCTTTGCTAAAAATAGTTTTTCATTAAGATCGACTCCTCAAGATATGGCAGTGAAATTACTTGTGGAAATAGAACTAATTTGTTCGCAAATGTGACGCGATAAGACGCTAAGAAAGCGATTTAGCCCAGTTATCTATTTGAATACTGTATGCGTAGTTGTATGCGTGACTTTGTATTTCATGCCCAGTCCTCGTGGACTAGACACCAAGCAGACAAGGGGTAGCAATTTCTTCATCAAAGTTTTCCTTCTCGGACTTGGGAAATTCTACTTGAAGACATTTTCGAGATTCGAAATATTCAGTATGTACGTTGCGAAAATGACAGGAAGATATAACGAACCACTTAAAACTAGGGGTACCTTCCGGCAAGTGCCAACGAGGCGAATTCGTTTATCTTTTGTGAAATGTGCCTATTCAAATCTTCGCGATATTTTTTTTCATAATTTTAGAGGTTTAAAATGGATTCCACTATAGAAAAGGATGGCACCCAACTTCAAAACAACAACTTTGGCACATTGTAGGCTTTCACTTTTTAATTATTAAGCAATAAAAACATGGCTTGAAGCTTTTTTGGTAAATACATGAGCAAGTTATATTAATTAGTACTTATGTTTCACGGAAAATTCCATTGTATCAAAACTATAAACGTTAGAAAGAAAAAGATAATTCAAATGAGGCCTTTGACTGCTGATATTATAAACAATAATTAAATCCCGAGCAACAGCGTCATCAGGGATAAGAAATGTTAAAATGTTTCGCGTGGTAATATACGTAAGAAAAAATTGGTGTAAAAAAAATTAAGTAAAATGTGTGAAAAGCGCAAGAATGGGCGGAATGTATCAGAGGTATAAAAATATAAACTTAAATAAAATACAAAGATCTAATGAGCGAGTGTCACAGGACAAAGAGTCTCTTGAAAGGCATAATGAAAGTCTTCAAAAGAAAAGGTCCCAAATTCGTTGCATTCCTCACGAGAGTTCTGGGCTGTCTCAATGTAAATCGAGCGGCAAAAAAACATGCTGGTTGACAAAATCTCTCGAATAAATTCTAAAATAAAAGGTCCGCAAATACGTTGCATTCCTCACGGGAGGTGAGGACTGGCTCAATATAAATCGACCGGCGAAGAACATGCTGGTTCTGATAAAAGTTTTGAGAATACCATGACGTCACTACCCAAATATGGGGTCTTACTTACACCCAAATATGGTCAAAAATGCAAATTTGAGAGGGTTACGCAGAATTTGAGAGTTTTTGCCTACATTGCGCGGCGTTATAATTCTGCCGCAGAGTCAACCTCGCTTCTTAGCTCGGTTGCCTCGTTGGCAATAATTAACAATTATTCCTCGAGCCCGAATGGGCTCTGAGTCAATAGCCCATTAGGCCGAAGGCCGAATGGGCTATTGACTCAGAGGCCATGAGAGCGAGAGGAATAATTGTTTTAGTAAAATCCAACTAGTTGGTCTAAAATATTGAGACAAAACTACTTTATCTAGTTAACAAATCCTTTTTTGCCGCCAACAAGTCAGCGCTTTTCGCTACTAGTAGGCTATAACATATAGCCTAGTATTAGCTCAACCAATCAGAACGCAGCATTGATAATAGACCACTAGTTGGATTTTACTAAGAACTGATATTCGTCAGGGCGGGTCTGTTCCTTTGCGTGAGACATAACTGATCATAAAATTTGGGCTGCAACTGGCTCGAAACTGGCACCCTTTAAGAAGGTGTCGATATCTTCTTCATTTAGGAGCAATGAAAAGCTAAAAAATGATCATGTAACATCACTCAATTTTTGGAAACACAATTCCCACTCGGTCAGGTAGGCTTTCTACTGCGCTACTTTTCGTTTGCACTTGCTTTTGAGGGGGAAGTATTGGTACAGTTGGTTATTGCGCGGCCTGCTATGGGAGAAGTCCCGAGGTCGATCTCCAAATGTGACCTCCAATCCTTTTTTTGACCTCTTTCCTTTCCGTGTTATTTATTAGCCTGCGTAGTTTTGGTCTGGCGCGCAGTACAAGCTAAGGCGGGCGACGGCTGTGAAACCGCGAGGAGATTTGGGCGGGAGCAATGATCGTTCGCGTGAGCTTCGCGCGATAAAACCCCCATGCTACGCGGCTAGTTTATATTTACAAAGAAGTTCTGATTTTTTGCTTTATGTTAAATTTGCACGGAAGGTGTTTACAAACTATTTCTTTTTTCTGCGTCCAGATTTCTAGTATTCTTGAAAGTCAATTTAATATTAATCGACATTTCGCTTTTAGTAGAGTAGATGCACGTGACTCAGGAAACAACGCGGAAATTTGACAATAAAGAAAGAATCATTGACAAGGGCATACTATGAGGCAGGTGGAATGAAGTAACAGACATGGAAAAGAAATCTGCATTGCTGAAGTAACAGCGCCAAACCCTAGATCATGCGCTCCATTGTCAGATCGAAACAACAAAAATCCTTCTAGTGCCTTGCTTACTTTTCTGCAGGCATAAAAATATGCGCTATGAAGGAACCTTAAGACCCAGGTTCTTTGTCTTAATGCTTACCGCTACCTGATGGAAAAGCTACAAAAGCTAAGCTCTTTCCTAGCTCTTCGGATGGATAATTATGTGGCAAATAAAGAGGGCAAGAGTTCACGTTTCGTGGCCACGGCCCAGTACGTTAGCCCTTGCCCTTGTGAATCATTTTATAGAGCTGTACACATTTTTATTAGCTTTGTTGGGTTTCATTACCTATACATAATTACGTAGAAACGTTTTAAAAAAATCGTCGACGTGTTAGTCCAGTCCAATGATTTTCCGCGCAACAGTGGGGCCTGGAACGAACTTTAGTAGCGTCACCTCGTTCTCTCTTGGTAGCGTTTTAGTGGATTCTCAATTTCCTTCTCTAAAATGTGTCGAGTCAATTTTTTCAATGCATATACGTTAAACTAAAGAAGTAAATTTATCGATGTATGGCGATTCAAAGGCAATTACACCTAACAAACAGCGGAAAAAAAAATTGAATGTCACGAAACAACCGTGTCACGCTCGCGGCCTGCAACGAGTGCCATTACTTTTATCACAAACAAGACAAAAAATGCCGTTGGAGGACTAATGTTAAGAAAACTAATATTTGTATAGTAAAAGCGATTGCTTCAGGCACAGTGGTTTCCTCCACAAACCAAGAAAGACATTACAAACAGCAAAGGTAAAGGAGGAGGATAACAAGGTAAGCCGTTCGTTGATTATCTTGTCTTCGAAATTTCTGGAAATTCAAACGGCGGTCAAGTTCGAAAACGTTAAGAGCACAAAAATTTTATTCCTGTTTACGTTTTACTATCATTTCTAGTTTGTATTAATACAGATAGCAAGTTTCAGACAGGTGCCACACTTTTTTAAACTGCCCTCAAAGTTGAGCTATTTTCGTGTTTTGATGGAAGGCCGATAACACGTGCCAGTAAAAAGATTCTCGCCGTTAAAATGAATAAATAATTCAGAACTGTGATATGGCTAGGACATCTAGAGTGGTGTATCCGTATATTAAAAAGAAAATCGGGCTTCTTGAACTAGTTGCTTGTTTTCTGTAGCGCCGGCAATGTAGGCGATTTTTGCAGTTTCAAAGGCTATAGCGCCGGTGCCAACCGGCCGAAAATGCAAAAATTCGTAAAAAATTATATTTCGCATTTTCGGTCAAACAGAATGCATTTTTGTAACTAATCAGGTAAAGACTTTAATATCCCAGAATATAAGGAAAATTAATTTTTTGATCCGAAATCACTGGTCGGTTTTTACGGAGACACGCTCTTAAAGATTATCTTTATTTCCTTTTCATATAGTCATACAAGCCATTCAGAGTTCACTCTCAATCAACGCACCTCAAGTGGTAACATTTTTATCCGCAAAACGGGTAGGCAAAGCAGACTTTAGCTTGGGATCTGAGACAATTTTGCCCTCATGACTGAGTCGCCAGCTGTTTACAGCTCTGGCGCATTCGACTTTCTGAGATGATTAAAAAATATTTAGACACTCAAGACAAACGATATTAGGAAAATTAGCGAGGAAGTTGGAAAGCCGCGAGATGTTCTTTGTAGACTAAAATATGTATTATCGTTTCTGACCAAACTCTGCCTTTATAATTGGTTCATAAATCATAATGTCCCATTTTCATTACTGCTCCTCGGTTGGGCATCACGGTGTTTGAAATCTGATAGCAAAAAACTGGATAGGTTGCATGAACGGGCACTTCGTTATCTAAACAGCCAACTACCACTCTTTTTGATCATATTGGTTACAGCTTTGTGGATCGATATATCCAGAACATGTTAATTATTGTGCTAAAAGCAATAAACAATTATCCACCTGAATATTTGAGAGACCTTTTCAGGTTAAGAGACAGCATTAAAAATCTGAGAGGGGTTAACAAGCTACAGGTGCCGAAACCTAATACGACTCGTTATGGCAAGAAGTCAGTAAAATACTTGACAGCTATCACTTGGAACAGGATTTGATACGTTAATTAACAGTTAGGGGGTGTTTACATGACACCGGGGCGACTTTCGCGCCGCGACGAGTTCACTCCGGTTCCCTCTCATGGCTCTACATTTGTTTACATGATACCACCACAAAAAGTCATGCCGGCGCGAGTCGCCCCGGGGCGAGAATTTCACTCCAGTACGAAATCTCGCAACGGTATCATGTAAACACGAAACGACCACCCGTTTCGGTGTGAAATCGGTCTAATGTTCGCGATTTTGAATCATACGTGCATTTTATCAACATGAAGTGTACCTTCAAATAACGAGATCATATGTGAAATAACCCAGTCATCATGTAAACGCGATACGAAATCAAAAAGTCATGTCGGTATGAAACTCGCGCCGGTGCGAGTTTTCTCATGTAAACACCCCCTTAATGAATGAGGCTGAGTATCTTATGAAGAATTATGGAGATCGAGGAGGGTGTTATCCGTCGAGGCCGTAGACCGAGGCGGATAACACCCTCCGAGATCTCCATAATTCTTCATAAGATACGAAAGCCGAATTCAATAACTGTTTTATTATTCATTCAAAATAATTCCTAGTTTGAAAACGTAGCTAAAACATGCTTACCTCCATCGATCCATCGATGTTCATTTCATCTTCGATAGTGTACGTTTAGGTTTGTCCAGCCCCGCAAATATTCTTCAAATAGCAGATGTCGCCCTTCGAGTTGTCTTCTTGCTGTTCTTGCCATGTTTTAATCTACTTTTCCGCCTAGTTCTTACTCTTGAAACGAATGAAATGTCCGCCATTTTTCAAGTTCACAATCAAAACAACTCAACCTCGTCCCCAGGTCTTCTCGAATTTATCGCCTTACCGTTCCCGTTCATAATAATAATAATAATGATAATAAAACTAACTACTAGAACCTATTTACAATTAATTTCGCTGAAGAAGAAAAAATTTCAGTCAAAGCACTATTTACAAGTCATTTCACAAGCTCCTGTTCATTTCGATTAAAAAAAATTCATTTCAATTAAAAAAAACTCATGTCAATGAAAAAATCATTATCATTACCATTACTATTATTACTCGAATTAAAAACATTTCATCTCAGTAAAAAAAACTGTCTACCTCTAAAAATTCAAAAATTTGCCTTCAACTGTGTAAGAAAAATAAAATAAAACATCTATAAAACATAAAAAGCGGTTGAGTCTAAGGAAGTCCTGCTTGACCCTTCTCTATTTCTAAATCCCTGTCCTTAATAATAATAATAATAATAATAATAATAATAATAATAATAATAATAATAATAATAACAGAATGATTGACTTGCGTGACTGACGCTCTAGGTGCATGGTTTGCGCCCGGCTGATGCACAAAAAGAACACCAGCAAAGACTCTGATAATAGAGATAATAATAATAATAATAATAATAATAATAAACAAAAAAAAAATAAAATATTTATATAGCGCTTATACTTTTCAGTGCTAAGCGCCCGTTCCCAAGTAAACTTAAAATTTGGTCATTTTACGTCGTAGTTATGCCGCAGGGAGTGCAAAGAAATGGTCAAAAAAGCGTGATGTACGTATAGAGTCGTTATTTTGCTCATCACCTATTGCTTTTTTGACATTTTCGTGGCCGTCGATCACGTCCCCGTCGTAGTTTCAAAGGTCCCTACTGTCTGTCGCAACAGGGCTAATAGCAACCGGTCAGCTACTTGACAAATTCTTCTCTTATCTACAACCAAAGAACATCACTGAAAACCATTTAGTATGACTGGAAACGATAAACTGATAAACTGCGAAAAGAAAATCAAGCCTTGCGCAACGAAATTATCAAACTAAAGGGCAAACTGCAGAAAGTTTCTGACGACCTGTCAAAGAGGGAGAATCAACATGGCCGAATACGCGGAGAAAAAGAAATGTCACCGGGAAAAGCGCATTCGACTGAATTTGTGTCAAGCCAATATTATGAAGACTTCGTCCTTTTCAAAGTAGAGGCTGAGGAGGCAAATTTAGGAGCTCAGCTCAAGAGTTAATGAAATTTCAACTCTGTGCGATCATGTTACGAAATCTATCGAAGTCTCAAAAGTATACAGCTATGCAATTAGGCCGCTTAAAGTCGTGGGTGTGCAAATTGTAGCCGAACGTGAAACATCTCAACAAACAGCCGATCTCTTTCTAAAGGTAGTCGCTGCGTTGGGAGCCGAGGACGTATCTTTCAGTGACATTGACACAGCACATCGGGGTGCCATCCTGCGTTCCTTCCAACAGACCAAAAGCCATTATTTGTAATTAAAAATTCGTACGTAGATAAAGAAAGTAATGGATGGCTGCCTAACCTAAATGCAGTAGATTTGGTCTGAGCCACATCAACCATTATGATCATCCAAGGCTGCCGCCCGAGAGTTACTATTTGAGAGTAAAATATTCAAGGATGCGAACAATTACAAATATTGTTGGGCGAAGAATAGATTCGTTTATTTACAACGATCACTTTCAAAATTAAAAGTATGTTGACTGGCATATGAAACCGGTTAATTTTGTATGAAAAGGCGGTATCATTTATAATTTTTATTGACCTACGATGGTCCAGTCAAACGGGCATTATGAGAGCTCTGCCGAAAATGTCGCCAGCACAGCAGGATATAGATGCGTACCTATGAGACGATCCGGATTAGAATCAGTGATCTGGGATCCCTCGGATCGTAGCAAATCAATTGAATCAATGAATCCTTTCCCATGATTCATTAGAGCCATTTATACGAGAAAAAATAAGACGCGCCTTAAATAAGACGTGAACTGTACCATTTATACGAGCATGTCTTATCTAAGACGAGAACAGCTCGTATAAATGGTTCGCGTCTTATTTCTATTCTTGACTCGTTTTCATGTGACTGTTGCCTATAGCAACGGCAATCCAACGTGGCGCGCCAAAAATTAACGCATGCGTACTATGC
This sequence comes from Porites divaricata, assembly GCA_038088405.1. NCBI lineage: Eukaryota > Metazoa > Cnidaria > Anthozoa > Scleractinia > Poritidae > Porites > Porites divaricata. Next base: position 42,606,877 of record JBBMOI010000002.1, on the reverse strand, counting down.
ATTCGCGTCTTATGCAAGACGCAAAGGTCATTTATACGAAGTTTTTCTCGTCTTAGCTAAGTCGCGTCTTATTTTCGACGAAATATGCCGTTTATACGGAAAGTTCGCGTCTTATTTAAGACGCGTCCTTTGTAAGACGCGTCTTATTTTTCCTCGTATAAATGGCCCTATTGGTTCCTTAATGCACTATGATCCGATTGATCTCGGATTGCTAATCCTGATCCGGATTATGGAACACACCTTTGATCAAGAGCCCAGGACTAAAGCTAGAGTTGGTCTGGCATGATAAACAGTTTCCAGTGGGACACCCAAGCCCCCTCCCCCCAAAAAATGATTAAAAAAATATAAACACCGTACCTTTCCTCGTTTGTTTGTTTTTAACAGAACAACGCTTTCAATTGTTAATAAAAAAACATTTATTACCTTGAATGACTTGCAGAGTTTAGACTTTCCTCGAACAATTTTGTAAACTTTCATAAAACAAAGATGAAGTAATGAAATAACGTTACCCTCGATTAGATAGAAACAAACGCTAAGTGATTTTCAATCGTTCTTTCATAGAAAAGCTTAATTAGAAACTAAACCCAACAACGAATCAGTGTTAATTATCCTTTCATCGAAAATGAGAACTATAAGTTGCAACGTTTGAGTTCTCTGATCATGGCTTAAGGAGAAGTGGCCAGAACAGCGCATACGGTGAGGATGATGGCGCTGACCAGTGGTACTGTGGCAGTACCAGTGGTACCCAGGGCTATTATTTCTGTTGGTTTTGTGGCAGCATTGCAAAGATCTCCAGAGCAGCAATCGAACTCACAGGTTCCTTTCTTACAGGCGTCGGTTTTGCAATCATCACAACCTTTGCGATAAACCTTCACTGTTATGTTCTCTATCGCTCTGTGTATGACACCTGCGGAGACCTTAAAACATCGGTTGTTACTAGAGGAGCAGTTCACCACTTTTTCGGCGCTGTTACAGTCATCCCAACTATCAAAGCTTTGGCACTGATAACACTGTAAGCCACATGCTGAAATAGAACACATAATCAGAATAATCAGACTTTCAGAATTTCAAGGAATTATTGCACTCCTTTCTATATATACAGCAGATTGTAATAGTACCGTTTTCCCTCTGTTGTTAGCACGGATAACTAGATCTTTTAAGAGTCTACTGGTTCTGTCGCAAGGCCTATAACGCTCCAGCAATGCTCTTGATAATCTTTCTGACACATGCATGGAACCCGAACGCTGTATTCGCTAATAAAACAATCATTTGTTATTTACTTGTGTTTCCCGAGTCTTTATATTTTATGAGCCCTTTTGGAAGTGATTTGAATCCAGTCAGTTCAAATACCTTTCAAAACGGCTCATAAAGACTTCGGAAACACAGGTAAATAACTGGTTGTTTTATTAGCTAATACAGCGTTCGGGTTCCCTGTGGCGATGACGAAGTTACGTAAACTCATAATTTATCATGTTTTATCGCTAATGAAGTTCAAGTAAAAAAATTCGAATGAAAAGTCTATTTTCTCCCCGTTTTTTTTAACCACCATGTCTTCGCCAGTGAAGAAGAACAACATTTTCAGTAGTGATAATACTAAGAAGTATGATAGTCAGGTTGGCTTCCGCGCTACCGTAGAAAAGTTTCATTTTTATCTTGTAGCAAACAGATTTCCAGTTAAATTAACCCGCAACCTTGTTTTTAGTCATGGACAGGGTCTCCGCTCCTCATTCATTAAAGGCGGCAAATCAGTAGAACTGACCTCAGCAGAATCAATGTGAAATGTTTTGCCAGTAACGACCTAAATTCGCATGAGAGTAGACACTTGTGATGTATTAAACCATACAAATTAAACTCCTTTTTAGCAGTTAACTTTCATTTGACATCATTTTGGTTTTTACTCTATATCTAGCCATAAATGAAGTTTCACAGCTTTCTTGAAAACATATTCTCCTTTGGCCTTTAGTAGCTTTTATACCATTGCTGGTTTTCAGTGTCACGTCATTCAAAATAGATCAAAAAAAAAAAAAAAAATCAAAACCGTCCAATAGACAAAGTCCAGAATCTGGGAAATGAAAGGAGGTACATATACAAAGACCCTCGCCAAGAATCCGGTCAGAGGAATATTTCGTATACGACATAGCCGAAGAAATGTTTTACCCAAATTTATAGAGATTTGTGTGGAGACGCCATGCTGGTGCTCACCTGGATGAGCTCCAACATGGCGGACGAAAACCAACAGAAACATCTGTTACCGAGTTTTGCTACAAAAGCGTGAATTTATTCCTCGAGAAACTCATAAACATTAAAGTAATACTTTTTCTAATACATGAACTGTTTAAATAGCAAAATTTCTTGAAATAAGTAATTTTTTTAACCTACATGACAGCTCTCTTGGCTGTCATGTAAATATCGCGTCACGCAAAAACTTAGAAATTCAAGCGTCCTCTATCACAAAACCAAGAACCCTTTTGAAGCGAAAATTTGTATGAAAATTAGTTTTCAGCTGCTCTAATGCATCGTGAAAGTAAATTCTCGGTAGGATGGATAGCTTTTTAGTTTGAATTTTAGTGACGTCATGTGAAAACCAACAATAAGTATAGTATAAGAGTGTCAACTAGCAGCAAAAATAGCTCAGTTTGTTTCGTAGACAACTGTTTCCACGTGCTTAATTAGGCGGGTTGTAGTCTGTGAACAGGCTCTCTGTTTGAGGAAAAAAATAGAGGAAAGGGAAGCTAAACGGGGGGAGAGAGCCTGTAGACAAACATTTGAGGCCTCTATTCCGCCCTCTTGTACTTATCTTGCCGAACATCTGTCAGTAAGATCGTTATCTGTCAATCAATTTCGCGCGTGAGTAAACCTCCTGGGAAAATTAATGGGAATGCTCCGTCTGAAAACAAAGTGAAAAGGGTCGCGAGTGTAATTGTCGATTTCGAAAAAAGTCGTTGACCTCCGGTAAGAGAATTAATACGGTACCGGTCCTTGGCGTTTCAAGAAACAAGACCTTGCCGGTTGACAGTGGCCAAGACAGCGCAAGCATTTGAATCCTCAAGATTTCCGCTGAAGCTCCAAAGACAAGTACAAAGAGATCAGCAGCGCTTCGATCGCCGACAGGAATTACACCTTCGGGTATTTATCCTGTATTTATAGCAATATAAGGGGGGCGGTAGGCCTACACCACGTTTACCTCATGCCAGAATGCTGCTTGTTCTCATAAGTTTTTTCTTCTGCTGGGTAGATTATGCTCTGGAAGGTTCCACATTTTCACTGAGCAAATGTGATTTTAGCCGCTTGTTTCACACTTAGAGGTCATGGCACCCATATTGATTTACTGTGGTTTTTGTCTATGGTCGGCAGGATTTGCCCTCTGATGTAAAAGCATTTTCTTTGACTTCTTTTGAAGCATATTTTTTTTTATTAAGGCTGAATAAGGGTCTTACTTTTCTCCAAAGTGCCTTCTGGGTCTGAATAACTAAGCGTTTTCTTAAGTCAGTGAATGTAATGTTTTTCTGAAATGTTGTATCACGCTGGGCCCAGCTCGTTAGGTTTCTTTGCAGAATGTTTAAAAATTATCACGGATAGTAATTTACAGATCCAAAGTTATAAGATTCAAGCACAGCTTAAACCGAAGCGCCATCAACTATGGAGAATTACATTGTGACTCGGTAAACTCCAGCTTAGTGTTTTTCTAAAGATATTGTGAGTCTAGCTTTTGACCAAGTAGTTCCTCCCTTGGTAATAGCTTTTGAACAAGCTCTTTGGAGTGTTTTGTTATTGCCACTTTGAGATCAAATCGCGTGCTACGTGCCGACCAAAAAGCCGATGTCAATCAGACCTATCAACAGTCAGTGTTCTTGCCAATAAGAGCTTGCATCAGGATCTGATGCACAGCGGGTGCCGTGGAACGGCGGTCTCAAATGTTTGTCTACAGGCCTTTTCGCTTTTCCCTCTCCCTAGTTCCCCGCTCGACCAAAGGTCTGTTCACAGGTTAGGCGGGTTGCTTTACGTTAACTTTAACGAACTATAAAGACTCACGGTTATGAAACAATTTTTCATGATCTTTATCCGCTACGCGAGACTAAAGCATGCAATGCCGAATGCTTTTTAGAGATATTCATTTGAGTGTTTTTTTCTTAAGTGACAGAATGTGACAGTAAAATAAACTCAGGGCATTAATATTTCGTCAGTTTTAACCTAGGGTCAATCAGAATGGATGGTGTCTTATCAATAATCCTTACTGTAACAAATGACAGACCCGATTCCGGAAAAATATGAATAAGTCCTTTCAATTGTCAGTTTCTAGGAATCTTATGTGGAACACGATCCATTTCATAACCACGGATAGACTCGTTGAGCTAAGAGCGAGAGAATGAGCCCATTCTCTCTTGTGTTGAATCTAAATTAAAAAAGTCTAAAATGGACGAAAAAAATGAAAACTACGGTATACTGATTCAGAACTCCTACTAAATCAACAACCTAACATGAAAGCGCACGTCTAAAATATTTCTTTCCCGTTCTGACCTTTGAGAAGTTCACCTGCACTTGAAAAATCAAGCGAGTTTAAATAGTTAACAATCGCCATTTTCGGAGTGAAAGTTTTCACTCCCTTACTCAGTGGTGGTACCCTTTAGTAATCATTTCCTTCGAGCCCCAAAACAAATTTTATGAGAAATTCTATTCTTCGTAGAGATTCAAAAGCATGGAACAGTTTACAATAGCTAAAACCTCTCAAAAGAATTTTAACAATCTCTCGCCAAATTTGATGTACTTCAAATTCAGCAATAAAATGGACTCAGTTCGATCCCATTTGAACCACGAACCAAGACAATTATAGCATTACTCGTAGAAATTAACCTTTTAAAGCAACAGTAAAGCTATTTCAGTGATACAAGCTCATATGTTAGGAATTTGGTGGTTTATATATTGAAAGCCTCTGTGAAATGAAAGCAGGTGCTGGCTTATCCTTGAACCCGGAAAAGTTTTGTTGTTTTACAGCGCAGCTTTTTTTATTAAACGTGGCCAGTTAAGTTTTAATGCTACAAAATATCTTTTCTCCAAGGCATGAATGAACTTTCAATATAAAGGCCTGACAAATTCAGGTTTTTCTGATGATCTTACATTCAGATCAATTTAGTACGTAAAGACAACTGTAGCAAAGACGAAACGTAATCATTTAAGGAACTACTGAGCATCACATCATCGTATACCAATACAGCGAAGAAAGTACAACCCTAAGAAAGGCAACTTTGAATAAAACCGTTTCAAATCCGCTATACGTATCGATCGACTGGCATATTGTCTGATCATTGTCAGAAAGAACTAGATGGCAATGAGCGAATCAATCAATAGAACGGACCAAAAGTACTTACCGAAAGAAACGCAAAAGAGAAATGCCAAAGCAAAAAGTCCTTGATTCATCTTTTAGGAGACCTTTTAAGGCGAAATTTCTCTTCAGCAAAGTCAGCTCCTCGGTAGCTGTCCCAAAATGTAAAGTGGTCTTTAACATGGAACGCGCTATATTCATCGCATTGTATTTTTCCCTATTCTGACAGTGAACCAACCAACACAGTCGATTAAACGTCTATCAAAACTGTGCACCAATCACTGGTGAAAAACAAACAAAATGGCGGCAAAGGCAAACTCGAAAGAAAATATGAAAAATTTCACTTACAAGCGACAGGAATACGGTAGAATGATATAGTGATCTTATTTTCTGTTTAATGACCGTCATCTATTTCAAGCCTGATCGTTCTAGCGTACACGGCACTTAAAAACTGTCTACAACTTAATTTCTCGATGCTGGCCCTTTTTCACTGTTTTCTTGTTTTGCCTACCCTGAGTGCCAAAGGTTCAGTTTTCTTCTTTCGTGAAAGGGGGGAGCTTTTTGTAACCGTGAGCGCAATTTATTTCATCTTAGGAATTTCGAGAACGGACCTCTGAAGCCAGCAAATTTTTTGTCATGAAAGAGCTGTACTCTAAAACCTCTGCCGCTCCAAAATTCAACTTAGCCTTTATTGATTCGCAGACACTTTAAGCTTGTAAATTATCGTCAGTTTTGTTACAGATCATGAGGTTTCTGACTATTGTTTTACTGTCAGTACAAATTTTAACTGAACTCTGATCTGTTAAAAAAACAATTTTTTTTTCTGAAAACAAGGCCCAGAGAACACTATTTTGTTATAATTTGAGGAAACTTTGGTTGTAATAACATGAAAATTAAACAGTTCCTTGTTTGAGTTTGGATACATTGTCACTTGATCTGGTACAGGTAATAAAATTATAGTCAATCTTCATCTACTTCACAGTTTTTAGACTTTCTAATCACTTGCTTTTATTATCTAACCCTTTTCACAATGCTTCCGAGTAATAGAGATGGGGGCTTAAATGAAGGATGATCATCGTAGTTCAGTTGTGTAGGAGCTGCTCCTAAGATCTCTCCTAATTGGTCGCTGGAAACAATGACATGTCATTCTTCCCATTGTTTTGGTATAATTGTTTGGGGTTAGGGAAACGCACCATTGGTGACTTCTCTTCCGCGCAGCTGCTACATGACCCTCGCAGTTGTATACGCAACTTTTGCAGTTGCGAAAAGAAAGCCTGAAAAAAATTCAGGCTTGTAAGGGATTCAACCCTTGACCTCTGCGATACCGGTGCAGCACTCTACCAATTAAGCTAACAAGCCAACTGGGAGGAGGTCATTGAATCGGTTCGTTATTCTCCCTTGAAAGGATGATGATGAAGTTATGAATATGAGATGGGGGCCTTACATGTATTTAATCTAGCAAAGACGCTGGTATCAATTCCCCACAAAAAACAAAAAATGCCAAGTGAAAAGGTCAGCACTTTTTAACATCTGTCGAAAGGCCCTTGGACACCTTATGAAGTTTACACAACGTAGTATTCCTTATCGTTTTGGATTAGCCGGTTAAGCACTGCGTTTTACAGATTAGGGTTAAGCACTACCTTAACTGATTAGGGTTAAGCACTGCCTTTACTGATTAGGGTTAAGCACTGTTTCGAAACTGGTTAGGTTCCTTTTTTGGGTTGGGGTTGATGCTATGTCTACTTTAATCTACCTTGTGTAAACTTCATAAGGTGTCCAAGGGCCTTTCGACGGATGTTAACGAGTGCTGAACAAGTGAAAAAGGCCAAGTACCAGAAGGTTGGAGGTCAAGCAGCTGAGGATCAAATCAAATCCGAACTTCCACTTGGTGAGCAAACTATCCTGCATTGGTCCACACAAAGTTTTACAGCCATCATTGATTGATACAGTTTTTATTCATGAAGATAATAAGGGTAGGGTAGGTGGGGGTGGGGGTTAAAACAGAGGGGGGCTTATTGTTAAAGCTTTCTTCCTCGGAAAAGGAGGGCTTATTATAGAGAGGGAGGCTTAATAGAGGTTTAAGATATGGTTATTGTTTTATTGCCTCTCAGATGTAACAAAAAAGAGTGTTTCCGTTGTTTGCAATATAGCAATCCAAAATGTATTCTCCTTTTTGAAATAGATTTGATTTTTAGAGCAAAAACGTTTTTAATCCCTTACTATGGTTTATTTTACATATGACTTGGGGCTGCACTTTGCTATGTCAATGTGCAAATTTGACTTAAGGCTATAGATTCCAGTTGTTCAAAAATTTGATAGTCCTATCTGAGTAGCATGCACTGTAAAAGTTGCTATCTCACTTGGGGATAACAGGTCTTTTAAGTCAAACATGCTTTGCTTGTTTCACTTACAAAATGATTTTCAGTGTTGAAAGTGGTCCACAGGGGTCACATAACTATAATCTACTATAATCGATTATCAGTTTAATAGTTGGGTTAATCTGATTATTTCTGATGATATGATCGTGATACAGACACTACGACTAAGACTAACCAACACCTTAAAGTAGATTTTGGAAGTATTTTAGCCAGCACATGTAACAGCTTCAACCTTACAGCCCAACACCTAAACAAGCTAAAGGCCTTACCTGGTACCTGTGCGGCATTTTCCCAGGCCTAATCTTTGTCATTTCATTTCGGTGACATTTCTTAGTTGAACTTGCGGGAAACTATTTCGCTAATTCGCTTAGGACTATACGACCCGAAACCCATTGGTCGCGACTAGGCAACAAAAAGCCCACTAAGCTAATGGAGACTCTGGTGCAAAACATTCCAAAAGCCTTGTCATCCCTACATTTAAATTCTCATGATCAAGAAGCTGCAGGTCCCTTCCGCTCTTGTCTATTTAGTGGATAGTGATATATGGACCCTTTGAAGCAGTTTATTTTTTAATCCATGTTTTAGAACTGAATCATAGCTGCTTCACAATCATAGCCAGCTGGTTTTGGAATACTAGAATCCCAGCCACTATTTCACCTGGTCCACAGACCAAGAACAACATGCAGTGACAAGAACAACTTGCACACCTAGCCTACAGTAATTAGAAGCTCAATTGACAGGTTTTTGTTTGGCAGAAAACGTATCTATCTTAGGATCACTGTTGCCCAATGTAACGGAATCTGGAATCCAGGAAATTTTTCTCTTGGAATCTGGAGTCCTGGGCTTTGGAATCAGGAATAACCGTCAAGTATTCTGGATCCTACTTATGACTGGAATCCAAAATCTATGCTCCACTGACATAGAATCAAGAATGCAGTATCCATGGCACAGGATTGAGAATCCAAGAATGTCAGATTCCCTTGCATGGGATGATTACTGTTTTTAACTTGATAAAATAAAAGACATCATCTGCTTTCATTATTTTATTTTTGCAACTAGAAAGAATTTCCGCAAGCATTAATACACTACTATGTTTGGCTTCAATTAATTTTAGTTCTGTTTCGACATCTGCCTCTCTCGCTCCTCATCATCCCCCTTCAAAATCACAGTGGGAAAAACTGAAAGAAGACCACGTTAGGCCAATGCATGTTACGATCAAATGAAAAAAAAAAATGCTTCACTAAAGAAAAACTGGTCGAGACAAAGCACAGATTATGCAAGATTTCCGTCTAACACCATACATTAATAACATTATGCATACAGCTATTGTTCAAAGAAGACAAAAGTCACAACAACACTAAACCTTAGCAAACGGACAGCTGAAAATATTGATAAGCTGATGGAAATCTTGCAAGTATTTCTTTGAGAAATCGGGAATTAAAGAAAGAAATCTTTAGTAATTTAGAACTCACAAACCAAATAGCACGAACAACATAAATACCTCTACGCCTTAAATATTCCGGCAGCGATTACCATTTCAGATATCTCATAACTTATCGTACGCATTTGTATGTATGAAGCAGCTGGTTTGGCTGAAACTCGATCGTGGGTACCTTAAGACACATGCTGAACACAGATGGGTGGCTGAAACTCGATCGCGGGTACCTTAAGGGCTCAGTGACCTATCTTTTGAAACCGTTGCTAGGGAGGAATTTTGATCATGTAGCTTGGACTCCTTTTGTCATGCATTGGTCATTTTATGGCACTGTACTTCCTGGTGATATGCAAAGGTCAATATGACGTCATTTAATCACCCCCATGACCACGTGACCAGAAACGAAAATATCTAAAATCTTGGAAGTTTATCATTTCAATCATGTTTTTTCGTGGAAAATTTACATCAAACTATGCATAGTTTTTGTTTTATTTCCTTTGAGCAAGATTTCTAACCCAGATTTGAGGTACTGCAATAGTCATAATTTGTGTCAAAGAGAAAAATTCCCAAAAATGAATGCATAGTTTTTTTTACGAAAATTCAGTCTAAATAGTCCGGAACGTTTAAAATACATTTTGAGCCAAAACTCACGATTATTTTACAGTTTTTTTGTAAACCGGAAATGGCTTCTTTGACGCATGCGTATGATACTTACCAAATATGCTATGCGAGGGAACCGAATTGATCGCGGCCTTGTTTTGTTGTGGTTTTCCAGGCCTTTTGTAAGTTTATTTATTTATAAAATTACTACGCCATGGACGAAAAGTATTCGTGAAAAGGAAAAGATTGTCTTTAGATTCTTTTATGGGCTGAAAGAAGATAAAATGACAGAGGGAACTTTTTTAGGTCCCCGGCGGATCGTACGACGGTGCGAGTCCAGGGATTGTCCGTGTAAATAAGATGAGGATTATACATGTAATTTTGCCTGTAGATGACCTCTGGATTTAGTAATAACTGTAAACACACTACTTACTTCATCACTGGGGGATTACTGGAGCAGTTGATTAATATTTTTTTTAAAAATAAGATGGCTTGGTATTCGGAAGTTGCTTGACCCCTTTGTTCATGTTTCAAACAGTTCATTCTATATTTTTACAAACATGTCTTGCCTCATTTTGTACCAATGCATTCAGTATAATGAAACTGACATATATTTCATTTAAGCAATAGAAAACGCTTTCCGTTTTTGCATAGCCTGATATAAACACGAGAGGGGTTGGGAGAATTCGAGACAGTTATGCAAACCCTCGACTTCGTCTCGGGTTTGCATAACTGTCTCGAATTCTCCCAACCCCTCTCGTGTTTATATCAGGCTATGCAAACACAGGAAAAAAGTTTTCTATTGCTTTTATAAAATAACTTTCCCCAGAAAAAAAGCAAAACTCCTATGTTTAAAGCATTGATTAAAAGAGAAATTCTTACCAGTCGCAAAGTCTTGTACACGAAGCTTGTACGCGTAATCAGTCTTTGTTTTGCAAAAAAGATGCTTTCCAAAATACGGGTTTTTCTCGCTTAGAATGTCAGCTTAAGCGAAAAAAAATTGACACACCTTCTTTGCAACGATTTTCCAAGTTTCAGCCGACGAAGGAATGGGTAAATAGAGTAAACTTGTCGAGTTTTGAACTCGAAAACTTTTTCAAATTCGTGCTTGCGTGATTAGCGCGCGAAAAACAAAACATCTTGACGTCAAAACCATGTTTACATACTCTCATGCAAACACTCCTGTCGGCCAATCAGAGCGCGCGTACTATCTTAGTTATTTTATAAATACATATATAACTTCTGTGTTGTGAATCCCGGTTCCACAGGTTTCTTGAAACTTTTCCTTAGGGTAACAGCCGGTTTCGCTACTTGTCTAGTTCGCTACGTTCGAGTTCGCCACATGTTCGCTACTAACATGCCCAATTCGCTACTTACTTCATTCTATCATTCTACTTCTACGATCTTCTAGAATCAACATCTTGTTAGTCGAGCGTGCTTTGAGCAAAGCGGGACTCTTAAAATGCAGTCGTTTTTTTTTTTCGGACCTAGTTTGTAGGCTCCGCGTTCCTAGCGAAGACCGTGGAAACTGGGGATACGAATCGTGACGACTTTCATTGTATGGAAATGAGTCTCGTGATGAGAATGCGGTTTATTTTCGGCGATGACTAAAATGACGCGTGTAAGTTTGGCAATGATGTAATTTTCCTCGAATGGAGGTCCTTGATTTTCGTGTAATTATGCACGACATGCAGGCACTTTAAAAAGGAAATATCCCCAAGCAGGATGAGAAAATATTATAGCTGGGAAATCCTCAGGATTTTGTGGCTTTTTAAGGCGTTACGTTTCTCAGAATATTGTCGCAATTACAGGAAATGTACGGTTAAATAGATTCACTTTGTTTTATGTATTTAATTGATAGATTTCGCAGTTGTTAAGATGTTAAGTCGTGTTGCACTTCATAAATACTTGAGATGTCAAGTATCCACTGTCACGTAATTTTTACGTGCGCACGTGCGTAAAATTTGCGTTCGCAAATAAAATAAAGGCAATGTGTGAAAGGCCGCACGTACAATTATGTAAGCGTAAAAGTAGAAACTCGCTTAATTTGACGTTTAATCTCAATACTTTATGTCATACCTCTATTTGATTTACGTGATTAAAATTAACGTGTGTTAACGTGCGGAGCCAAAAATCCACCCTAACGTGTCACGGATGTGTTTATACGGGTCTTCCAGCACTTCATGTCCACAGAATAGAAATCCCATATCGCGAGGCGAGTTCACTCCGGTTGTCGCGCCGGGGCGAGAATTTCACTCCAGTACGAAATCTCGCAAAGGTATCATGTAAACACGAAACGACCACCCGTTTCGGTGTGAAATCGGTCTGTCGGTAGACTGGAACGGGTAGCGCATGCGTAATGTTCACGATTTTGAATCATACGTGCATTTTATCAACATGAAGTGTACCTTCAAATAACGAGATGTGAAATAACCCAGTCATCATGTAAACGCGATACGAAATCAAAAAGTTATGTCGGTATGAAACTCGCGCCGGTGCGAGTTTTCTCATGTAAACACCCCCTTAGATTCAAAGCAAATAAATTCCAACTCAAGTATTCCTGTCTGTGGCTCCGTTTCTTTCTTAAAAGAGAACTGTCCCGACTTTCCACATCCACTGCACTTGCTCTCTGAAACAGCATCTCGCATAACTTCAGAAGTCGAAATAAAAAACGACGATGGTCTGATACAGAGATTCTTACTCGTTAACTTATCAAGTTTGTGATTTTTGCTTTCAAACACACTCTCTACTTTATGAATTGTTCTGTTTTTAATAACCTTGTCGGTAAGGCTGTCACATTTTCTAGCATCTTGCTCTTCAGAGCTGGTAAAATTGACGTGTAATTTGTCCGCATGGAGAGCGCGTTCGTAGTCTTGATAAAAATCACTTACTTCGGACGACGAAGCAGGTAAAACTGAGTCAGTCTGCGTGGCAGTAGTTTGGACATAAAGGGAGTAAAGGGGTTGCTTGAAATTAATTTCAACTTCGCAAGCAAAATCCTTTTTCGACGGAATGGACCAACGCTCCTTAGAAAATTCCAAGCAATGTCTTTTCTTCTTCAGTACCGTTCTGCTTGTCATGTTTTCATGTAGTTTTTGTTTTGTTGTCTTCTTTTTTGGCTATGTTTTGTTTAGTTTTTCTTGTCCTTTTGTTTACTTTTCCATATTTTCAAACCATGGGGGAGACAAGCTTTATGGTTTGAAAGTAGCAAGTTAGCAAAATGTTTTCAAATTTTGCCGGGTTCGCACACTTATGATTGATATGATTAGCTGCGCTTGTAGTCTCCTTCGCAGCCGTTTTTAGGCTCGTCACGTCACGCAACCCTCCTCCCCACTTTACTGCGCTTGGAGTTGGCTAAAAATAATGACGCCATCGACCGACCGGAAGTGAAATTGCACTTCCTTAGCAACGCGAGAGATAGCGCGAAAGATAGGTCACGGGGCCCTTATCAGACAGTTTTAAATCGTTTTTAACTACGAGCACAATAGATAGGAAAGAACTACGTCAAAAATAGGTATCATTTATGGAATGCATGCTCTGTATTATGAAAAGCTATTAAATATTGTCCGCTGAGCTTAGCTTTGTCACAACTGTACAGACACCAACGATCACAGCGTACGTGGAAAATGTTAAGTGGCAGCCGTTTTTGGAGCATGCAGACATGTATTACTAAGTTAGCCTGCGTAGCAGGCGCTTGGAAGTAGCAGGCGCAAGAAAGAACGAGCGCGCGAGAGAGGGAGACACCTCTCCCCTCGCGTGTCTCCCTCTCGCGCGCCAGTTCTTTCTTGGGCCTGCTACACAGGCTAATTTTACAGTTTTGGGCTTAGTGTCCTAGGCTTTGAGTGAACGTCACTCTTAGGTTGACCTTGTTTTTGATACAAACCTCTTTTCTTTTCTAATGTAAATTTTGCTTAAAAATACTAGTTAGCATAAGAAAGACATGGTTTACATAATAAAGCAGGGAGGGTTGTATCAAAACATAGTCAACTCTAGTCTCGTTTTCACTTGTAACTGTAAAATGGGCTATTGAGATTACAATCCAGACGTAACTAATCGATGACATCAATGACATTCTTGAAATCAATGAGTACTAAATAAGTAACCGATGGGTAATCAGTTAATTAGTCATTGATTATATCCGATATTCAACGAGTAATCGATGAATAATCGATAGGCCACAAAATTTTCAGTCATCGATTAGTCATTGATTGATTTTCGATATAACCTCGCGCTTACACAAACCATACCAAATCGAAATAAAGAAACAAAGAGTTCTTTGACATAAATGTCACGATACCAAGCTATATTTATTCGTGATCTTTTACCCGGTAGGCACTCTGCAGTGGCTGCGTTTCTCAACAAAGACACAGACTCTAATAGACAAGAGAGTAAGACAGATAACTCGACCTTCTGAACATTTCGTTTTTGACATTTCAGTTACTGTCCAATAGATAAATTTGATTTGCCGTTCTGTTTTCGTCATAGCCTATATACGTTGGTTTTCTAGTTGAAAGTTCAATGCCTATTTGGCTATTTATATTATCGTCAAGAACCATCAATGTAAATTTTTATCAACGGAAGTAAGTTAAGAAAAAAATTGCCTAGAAATTGTGTGAGCATGTAATCAATGACTAATCGATGGATAATCATTAGATAATCGAAAGTAATCGAACGCATCAATTACTCATCGATGACATCAAGGTGTAATCGATAGGATACAAAATTCTTGGCTATCGATTTGTTATCAATAATCCATTGATTATAGGGAATAATCAATGACTAATGGGCAGGATTTTATTAAGGTGAGGGGAAGGAAAGAGGGGGAGTCATTCTAGACTGACTTTGCTGCTTTGAAGGCCATAAATGTTTATGGTGTATATATATTTTTGAATTTATTCCGTCTGTTACTAGTTATGTATTTGGGATGCCTTTCTTTTTTTCCTTCCTCGTTCTCCGATCTTCTCCCTCGAGGCGCTCGGTGACTCAGTGTAATCTGGAGGGATCAGGTTTCCTCTAATCTGGATTTTTCTCCTGATGGCTAGCAGCAAGAGAGAATGATCATTCTCTCTTGGTAGCAGGTACATCAGTTGATAACACATTGCTTGTGTTCAACCCGATCGACATAGGATCTGTGAGGAACTGACTGTCACAAAATTTATCGGCAAAATTCAAACAGTGGGAACTACCGCCAAATTGAGTAAAACATTTAGAATAACCACTGAATCGAAAACATTAAAAGAATGAATTAATGAAGCGCGCGGCACATATAAGTATCCCGATTTCGTAAAATGGCGGTGATAAGCCTGAAAGCCCAGTGCTTCCTTGCCGACCCTCGTACATGACTTCTCTCAAAGCCAGCGGTTAACTCCTATCCTTTTTCGTAATTTATCCCTATGCGCACCTCTGATCAATATAAGTATTGTAATTGTTATATTAATGCATATAAAAAACTCTCGGTAAAAACTGATCAGTAAAAAATGAAACTGAAAAATTCACTAACACTTGACCATTCTGTGTGAATTCCTTTTGAGAAATGTTTTGGCCACCGTCGTCATTGTCGTTTCTTTAGCTCCCTAGACTCCCTATAAAAGTCCCCAAATTTAATTCATTGCTGTGTGCAAACGCAGGGATTCCGAATACTTTTTCGTATACATTTGCTAATTCGAGAAACGATTATAGAGCGTTTTCACCCACGTGGCCAATATCTATGCAAATGTTATGGAACAAAAGAAAGCGTTTACAAAAAATTTACAGGATTGGGTTGGAACGCTGACATGGCCACCGTTTCATTGTTTTGAACACCAATATATGGCCGCCGTGACGTCATTTGAAAACCCTCTATAGAGTGTTTTCACTCACGTGGACAGCATCTATGCAAATTTATTGGAACAAAAGAAAGCGTTTGCATAAGAAAAGAGTACAACTCCCAGAGGATTAGTTTGGGACACCAACATGGCCGCCGTTTCATTGTTTTGGGACACCAATATGGCCGCCGTGACGTCATGTGAAAACACTCTATAGGAGAAGAGAGCAAAAGTGAACGCGACAATCCCGAAAGGTACTATGGGATAGGGGACACCCAGCCCCCCTCCCCCCCAAAAATGATTAATGATTAAAAAAAGCTTTAATGATTAAAAAAATAACAATAAAAAATTAAACACAGTACAGTGTTTTTGACAGAACAACGCTTTCAACCGTTAATTAAAAAAAATAACTTACAGAGTTGAGATTTTTCCTAAAAATTTTTGTAAACTTTTATAAAAACAGAGAAGTGATCTTGCCTTGATCGAAACCTAAAAACAACGTTACCCTCGATTAGATAGAAACAAACGCTATGTGGTTTACAATCGTTCCTTTATAAAAAAGATTAGTTAGAAACTAAACCCAACAACGAATAAACGAATCCTTTCAGACCGAAACTGGGAGTTATAAATTGCAACACTTGAGTACTCTGATCATGGCTTAAAGAGAAGTGGCCAGAACAGCGCATACGGTGAGGATGATGGCGCTAACCAGTGGTACTGTGGCAGCATTGCAAAGATCTCCAGAGCAGCAATCCATTTTACAGGTTCCCTTCTTACAGGCTTCGGTGTCTGTGGCAATTTTGCAAACTTCTGCTGAAGAACAACCTTTAGCATAACCCTCTACTGATTCTCCGTCGTCTTTGATATGTGCGTAGGACTTAAAACATCGGTTGTCACTAGAGGAGCAGTTCACCACTTTTTTGACGCTTTCACAGTCATCCCAACTTTTGGTACTTGCGCACTTATAACACTGTAAGCCACATGCTGGAATAGAACACATAATCAGACTTTCAGAATTTCAGGGAATTATTGCACTTCTTTCTATATATACAGCAAAGCAGTGCTAACAGATTGTAATAGTACCGTTTTCCCTTTGTTGTTAGCACGGATAGCTAGATCTTTAACGAGTCTACTGGTTCTGTCGCAAGGCCTATAACGCTCCAGCAATGCTCTTGATAATCGTTCAGACACATGGAACCCGAACGCTCTATTAGCTGATAAAATAATCAGTTGTTATTTACTTGAGTTTCCTGAGTCTTTATGAACCATTTTGGAAGGTATTTGAATCCACTGATTGAATTCAAATCCCTTCCAAAACGGCTCATAAAGATTTCGGAAACACAGGTAAATAATTGATTATTTTATTAGCTAATACAGCGTTCGGGTTTCCTGTGGCGAAGACGAAGTTACGTAAACTTAATTTATCTGGTTTTATCACTAATGAAGTTCAAGTAAAAAAATTCGAATGAAAAGTCTTTATCTCCCCGTTTTTTTTCAACCACGACGTCTTGCCAGTGAAGAAGAACTACATTTTCAGTAGTGATAATATTAAGAAGTATGATAGTCAGGTTGGCTTCCTCGCTACCGTAAAGTTTCATTTTTATCTTGTAGCGAACAGATTTCCAGTTAAATTAACCCGCAACCTTGTTTCATGGGCAGAGCCTCCACCACTCATTCATTAAAGGCAGCGAATCAGTAGAACTGACCTCAGCAGAATCAATTTGAAATGTTTGGCCAGTAACGGCTAAATTCGCATGAGAGTAGATCCTTGTGATGTATTAAACAGCACAAATTAAACTCCTTTTTTTAATTTGACATCATTTCGTTTTTTACTCTTCTAGTCATAAATGAAGTTTCACAGCTTTCTTGAAAACATATTCTCCTTTGGCCTTAAGTAACTTTTATACTATAAGGATAATGTAATAGTTTCAACTAGCAGCAAAAACAGCTCAGTTTGTTTCATAGACAACTGTTTCCACGTGCTTAATTAATTTTGCCGGTTGCTTCACGTCAACTTTAACGAACTATAAAGACTCAGTTTTGAAACAATTTTTCATGCTCTTTATCTGCTACGCGAGACTCAAGCATACAATGCCGCATGCTTTTTAGAGATATTCATTTGAGTGCTTTTTTCTTAAGTGACAGAATGTGACAGTAAAATAAACTCAGGGTATTAACATTACGTCAGTTTTAACCTAGGGCCAATCAGAATGGGTGGTGCAATATCAATAATCCTTACAAATGACAGACCCGATTCCGGGAAAATATGAATGACTCCTTTGTCAGTTTCTAGGAATCTTACGTGGAACGCGATTTATTTCATAACCACAGATAGACGTTCAGCTAAGAGAGAATGAGCCCATTCTCTCTTGCGTTGAACTCGAATTTAAAAAAGTCTAAAATGGACGAAAAAATGAAAACTTTGAAATTAACGTTATGACTACGGTATACTGATTTAGAATTCCCACTAAATCAGCAACCTAACATGAAAGCGCACGTCTAATATTTCTTTCCCTTTCTGACCTTTGAGAAGTTCACCTACACTTGAAAAATCACGCGAGTTTAAATAATTAACAATCGCCATTTTACGAGGAGTGAAAGTTCTCACTTACTCTGTGGTGGTACCCCTTAGTACTTTTTTCATGCTCTTATATTCACGAGTCACGATTGCGCACGATCGATAATCAGAGCTGTAATTTTCCGTCTTCAAATGTGTGAAAGTTACACCGCCAGGGAATTTTAATACTTCTATCTACAGAGGAATTCAGGCTGTAGAAGAAGCTAGAAGATACCAAGACATCATTTCCTTCGAGGCCAAAAACAATTTTGTTTTTTGAAATTCTATTTGTCGTAGAGATTCAAAAGCATGGAACAGTTTACAGTAGCTAAAACCTCTCAAAAGAATTTTAACTTATCTCTCGCCAAATTTGATGTACTTCTAATTCAGCAATAAAATGGACTCAGTTCGATCCCATTTGAACCACGAACCAAGACAATTATAGCATTACTAGTAGAAATTAACCTTTTAAAGCAACAGTAAAGCTATTTCAGTGATACAAGCTCATATCTTAGGGATTTGGTGGTTTACTGAAAACTTCTGTGAAATGAAAGTAGGCGCTGGCTTATCCGTGAACGCGGAAAAGTTTTGTTCTTTTACAGCGCAGCTGTTTTCATTAAACGTGGCCAGTGAAGTTTTAATGTTACAAAATATCTTTTCACTAATGCATGAATGCAACTTTCAATGTAACGGCCTATTGACAAACTCAGCTTTTTCTGATGATCCTCCGTTCATATCAATTTAATACGTAAAGACAACCGTAACAAAAACGAAACGTAATCTTGTAAGGAACAACTGAACATCGTATCATCGTATACCAATACAGCGAAGAAAGTACAGCCCTAAGAAAGGCAACTTTGAATAAAACCGTTTCAAATCCGCTATGTATCGATCGACTGGCATATTGCCTAATCATTGCTAGAAAGAACTAGATGCATGTCAATGAGCGAATCAATGCAATAGAGCGGACCAAAAGTACTTACCAAAAGAGACGCAAAGGAGAAATACCAAAGCAAAAAGTCCCTGATTCATCTTTTGGGAGAACTTTTAAGGCGAAACTTCTCTTCAGCAAAGTCAGCTCCTCGGTAGCTGTCCCAAAAAGTAAAGTGGTATTTTATATGAAACACGCTACATTCATCGCATCCTATTTTTCCCTATTCTGACAGTGAACCAATCAAAACGGTCGATTAAACGTCTATCACAACTATGCACCAATCAGAACTTTAGGGCGCTGGCTCGTAATTTAAGATCAATAATCCATCCTTTATCGAAAGATGGCTTGTTTCTCGGAATTTTACCTCAATGTACCGTTAACAAATTATTAACAAAGTTCATATTCTAATTTCAGCAGTATTCCACGGCAGTTTGTCCCAAAAAGTTCAGCGTACATTTACAATAAAGAAACACACTCTATTCAGTCGAATTGATGTTTTCCCTATTCTGACAGAGAGCCAATCAAAAAGGCCGATTACTGGCGTGTGATGTAAGATCACAGTTTTCTCGGAAAAAGTAAGCCCTTTGCTAGCTTCTCAGAATTTTACGCGAGTGTTTGGTTTATCAGGTAATGATGGAAAGGGGTCAGATCATAAAAGTCAACAAAACCAGCAAATTTGCGAGTTTCACGATTGCCGTAGCAACAGTGGCCCGCGTAACAGGCGCTTGGAAGTAGTGGGCGCAAGAAAGACTACGAGCGCGCGAGAGGGAGACACGCGAGGGAAGAGGGAGCGCCTGGCCGGAAGGCCCACGCAAATCGTCTGCGGCCTCCAATCTAATTACCTTCGGGGGTGGAAGCGGAATCATGAATCATGAATCATGAATCATGAATCATACTTACAAAATATTTAAGAATCTTTAATCTTTGTTTTAAAAACTTGGGAATAATGAATCTTTGCACTTCGGCTCGAGAATCATCAGAGACTCAGAGAAAAGCTTAACAAAATACACGTATAAATTAGTTGCGTTCGATCCAGGGAATGCAGGATATGGCGTTTCCGAGAGTCCAATTTTCCACAATTTTCCCGGGGGAGCATGCCCCCGGACCCGCCTATATAATTCGTGGAATCGGGGCTGATAGTCTGTTTGTTTCTCCAATAACCTGGTGGTTAACTTTCAGTTGCAAAAACAACCTCCATACCTAGACCAAACAAATGATGATACCGAATCTGGATGAAGTAGAAGTTTGAACGCCGAAGAAACTATACAAAACGAGACTAAGTTGCCACTGAGAAAATCATTAAGTTAATAAGTGATCAATAGTCTTCGTGAATAATGAATCTGGAAGAAAATTCTTGTAGGAATCATGAATCATCGAGGCAAAAACGGCAGGAATCATGAATATCAAGATTCAAATGATTCCGCTTCTACCCCCGAAATTACCTGGCAGCCGCTGCGTGATCTGTGAAAAATTTGGACAGAAAACGTCTGACCTCGCACAAACAAAGCGTGCCGCCAAAAAGCGTGGTACATTTTATCCTCCGTCTAAATATATTTGTTATAAAGAACAGCTGGGTTATCTGATTATAGAGCGACGGAGCAATAAACAGATGGTCAACAGACAGCTTTAAATCGTTTTTAACCACGGGCAGAACAAATAGGAAAGAACAAAGTCAAAAATGGGTGTCTTTTAAGGAATGCACGCTGTGTATTATAAAAAGCTATTAAATATTGTCCTCTGCCACATACTTTATCACAACTGTACAGGCACCAACGATCACAGCGTACGTGGAAAATACTAAGTGGCAGCCGTTTTTGGAGCATGCAGACATGTATTATATAATTACTAAGTGGACCTAAACTTCAGACCACAAACTGTACCGAGACGTTTTCTGCTGTAGTAACTAGACTAAAAGTCGCCTCCGAACAAATAACGATAGTGAAAGGTTTTCAAATTCATGTCCCTGGTAAATGTTTCATTTCATCAATCATGTCCAAGTTTTGATGTTATGCGTTCCATCGACAACACAAGCCGCCAAGTTCTCCTGAGCAAAGAATATTTCCGCTGATCTTCATTGCAACGATTCGACAAATCTTTTGCCTCTCGCCACTTCTGCTAATGCGTATCCGACGTCAGTTCTTTCCTCCATTAGGGACCGTTTAGTGGTTTCAGGAGCTGGTGGTGTAATATAAGACCTTCAACACGTTGTCCATGTACTATTGATTGACAGTTTTCTTGTCCAGCGCGGTTAATTTTTCCCCCAGGAGGTTCTCGACCAATTGGAAACATCCGCACTCACAGAATGCGAGTTGAAACGTTTTTCGTGGGGCCCTCCCTCTCCCCTCGCGCGCCAGCTCTTTCTTGGGCCTGCTGCGCAGGCTAATTTTACAGTTGTGGGCTTAGTGTCCTAGGCTTTGAGTGAACGTGACTCTTAGGTTGACCTTGTTTTGATACAAACCTCCTTCCTTTTCTAACGTAAATTTTGCTTAAAAATACTAGTTAGCATAAGAAAGACATGATTTACATAATAAAGCAGGGAGGGTTGTATCAAAACATGGTTAAGTCCAGTCTCGTTTTCACCTGTAACTGTAAAATGGGCTATTAAGATAACAATCCAGACGTAACTAATCGATGACATCAATGACATCCTTGAAATCAATGTGTAATCAATAAGTAATCGATGGGTAATCAGTTGATTAGTCATCGATTATACCCGATATTCAATGAGTAATCGATGGATAATCGATAGGCCACAAAATTTTCAGTCATCGATTAGTCATTGATTGATTTTCGGTATAATCTCGCACTTACACAAACCATACCAAATTGAAAATGAAGAAACAAAGACTTCTTTGACATAAATGTCACAATACCTAAGCTTTATTTGTGGGGGGGGGGGGGGGGGGACAGGGGGGTCACAATCTCCCGCTTCCCGTACCCCGTTCTCCCGTCTCCCGTATGTTTTTGTCCCTTTGTCTCCCGACTCCCGCCCTTTATTGTGTTTCTCCCGTTATCATGTAAATCACGCTGTTTGACTCCCTATTCAGATTCTAATATAGGGAGTGCTTTGGCCTTGTCCAAAATAAAAAATTGTGTTGTAAATCGAACCACTCCGCACTTTCCAGCGCGATCATTGAAGAGGCATTCCTTCGACACAAGTTTACACCTCGCGGCAAAATCTTCATTACAGTTTCCCTGCTAGTAGAGGTCTCTCACGACGAGGCAAAAATGAGAGAAAGGAGAGAGACCTCTGCCGGCTTCCGAGGCGTTGTTTGATGAAGCAGCCGACCAGATTTCTGCTGGAAACTTACAGGTTTCAAAACCGTTTTCGTTTAATGTGTAATGCGCGTGCCCTTTTAGACTGAACGATGACAATTATTGAGCCCACAATGGAAGGTGTTGACAGGCCAACCATGACTCATAACCGAGAATTGACCACTCCAGAAAATACCGTAACATACCATAATGCTCTTTGGTTGCACCCCAAAATTTTGCATAAGCTTTTTTTTTCAGTTTCTCATGGGAGTAAAAATGGCCCCAAGAGAAACTGAAGACAATGCTTGTGCAAACTTTTGGGGTAACAAACAAAGAGCATTATGGTATGCTATGGTATTTTCTGGAGTGGTCAATATCTCCCAGAGATTTTGCTCTCTTGTAGGAAATGATGGGGGGCTCGTTGTATATTTTTCTCAGTAGTGGTTACTTTTAAACTAAATGCCATTTGCTCATTAAGATGTTTTTATGGTTTGGCAAAGCAGGGTGGTACGTGGTAACGAAAGGTAGAATTTTCTTTCGCACTTCGTTGTTCTTTTGTATAGCCGAATTCCGTTCAGTAAATTTAACCTCAGAGGATTTTTTTTTGTGAGGGTAACCTCTAGCGCGAAAGCGTTTTTTGAAGTTGTAGATGTTCTCATAGAAAGATTTAGCTGAGGAGTTAGTTCTCAGAAGTCTAAGGGCTTCGCCCGCGGATGTCAAGGATTCTTTGGTTGTGAAATCTCTTGCTTTTGTAAACAGTGTATCCAGAACGTTAATCTCTTTATCAAATATTTTAGCCGTAAGTTTAATTGTAGGGTGATGCCTCTTTGGAAGAGTAATGAATTCAGCAATCTCTTTCCTCTCAGTTATCCACAACGAGAAAATATCGTCAATGAATCTATTCCACGCAAGAGGTTTAGTTCTGCTAAGGTTCAGTATTTCTGTTTCTACCGCCGATACAAAGGTAACTTCAAGTGATTTGCCCTCTTATTTTGAATTGTAATCCACAAAAAAGGCATTTACCGTCTTTTCCAGACTTTCAGCTTTCCTTTTTTTCCTTTTCGCGCGCAAACCGCGGTTCTATGGGTTGTGTCGCACATGACAAAAACGTCACTGGTTGTTAAGGAAACGCGAGGGCATGCGTGATAGAAAACGCGTCGGAAGCCGGCAGAGGTCTCTCTCCATTCTCTCATTTTTGCCTCGTCATGAAAAACCTCTGCTAGCAGGGAACATTACAGTGTTTTGTGAACTACAGTCGTAAGGAGCGAGCTACCAGGAAGGTCTTCCATGGACGGATTTTTCCCCACCAAACCGAAAAATACTAAGACCGATCATCTTTGACGACATTTGACCTGACTCGCTTTGTCGTCCTTACGGAGAATTTCGACATCTGGCAAGACAGACGAGACACTGACACGACTGACACAGTCGACACACATGTACATATGTCATGCAATCTCATTCATGTCCTATGATGTAAGCGACTTGGAAAGGTTTCCAATTTCACAGGAAGTAATGCGGTTTTGTTTTTATCCCGAGCACGGATTTTCGTTTTTTGACTTTTCTCGTGTATAAAATTTTGCTTTAAGCCTCGGAAAACGTAAAATGGAAGTCAAGAAACGTTTTTGGGTTCGTTTCTTTGACTGCCTTATTGAATTTCTCTCCCGCTTCCCGCCATCGTAGAGATCCCGCCTCCCGTACCCCTCCCGCCCCCTGTTCTCCCGGGCTCCCGCCCCCCTGTCCCCCCCACTTATTTATTCGTGATCTTTTACCCGGTAGGCACTCAGCGGTGGCTGCGTTTCTCAACAAAGACACAGACTCGAATAGACAAGAGAGTAAGACAGATAACTCGACCTTCTGAACATTTCGTTTTTGACATTTCAGTTACTGTCCAATAGATAAATTTGATTTGCCGTTCTGTTTTCGTCATGGCCTATATAGATTGGTTTTCTAGTTGAAAGTTCAATGCCTATTTGGCTATTTATATCATCGTCAAGAACCATCAATGTAAATTTTTATCACCGGAAATAAGTTAAGAAAATAATTACTAGAAATTGTGTGACTAGTCGATGGATAATCATTAGATAATCGAAAGTAATCGAACGCATCAATTACTCATCGATGAGTAATCGATAGGTTACAAAATTCTTGGCCATCGATTTGTCATCGATAACCCATTGATTATAGCGAATAATCAGTGACTAATCAGTTGATCACCCAGCACCCAGCGATTACTCATTGATGTCATTCATCATTGATTAGTTACGTCTGGTGCAATGTATGTATCGGCGGGATTTTATTAAGGGGGGGGGGGGGGGGAGGGGAAGTCATCCTAGACTGGCTTTGCTGCTTTGAAGGCCATAAACGTTTGTGGCGTATATATTTTTTTGAATTTGTTCCGTCTGTTACTAGTCAGGATGATGTATTTCGGATGCCTTTCTTCCTTCCTTCCTCGTCACCGCTCCCTCGAGGCGTTTGGTCACTGGCAATGTAATCTGGGGGTTAAGTTTTTTTCCTGATGGGTAGCAGGTAGATCAGTTGATAACACATTGCTTGTGTTCAATCTGGTCGACATAGGATCTTTTAGGAACTGTGTCACAAAATTTATTGGCAAAATTCAAACACTGGGAACTACCGCCAAATTGGGTGGAACATTTAAAATAACCACTCAAAACATTAACAGAATGTATTAATAAAGCAGCACATATAGTATTTCGATTTCGTAACATGGCGGTGATAAGCCTGAAAGCCCGGTGCTCCCTTGCAGACCACCGTACATGACTTCCCTCGGATACATTGGCTACTTCGAGAAACGATTGTAGAGCGTTTTCACCCATGTGGCCAACATCTATGCAAGTGTATCGGAACAAAAGGAAGCGTTTACATAACAAAAGTATTGAACTCCCACAGTTGGTTTGGAACACCGACATGGACGCCGTTTCATTGTTTTGAACACCAATATATGGCCGCGGTGACGTCATTTGAAAACCCTCTGTGGGAGAAAAGAGCAAAAGTGAACGCGACTAGTGATTGGCAAAGTTTTTGTCGATTGTGAAACAATTTAGACCTTATCAATGAGGCCATAATACTCTTTGTTCTAAGACGATGTTAAGTCCAAAGAGAAATTCAAGACAATTGTGAAAAAAGCCTCAGTTTTTGCCCCGTCCACACAAATCTAAATTTTTTTCGAAATCGCATAGTTTTTACCCGGATCATGTTGTTTACGGGGTCTTAAACCACTCTGGAGAGCGGTTTCAAAAAGGTGCGCACTCGATGGCGGATTCACTGGTTTTGTGAGTTCACTCCACTCCTATATTTCCACATTGAACACAGGTGAAATATCGTCAAACTACTGGGAAAATTCATTCTCGCTTTCTTCACACAAAACACATTTCTCTTACAGACGATTTTTTCGAGATCCGGATGTCGACCACAACTTAACGGTCTGCAAATTAGCAAAGTCCCTGACCATAAACCAGAAAATAACTGAAGTCTTTGACTTGGGTAAAAAATCGCCACCACTTCATCCTCGGAGACCTAGGGGCAGATAGTGGGGGCGAGGGAAAGTCTAAACGGGCGGAAAAATATGGCACGAAGAAAAGTAAAGAACGGCGAGAAGAGCCCCTGGGAACAATGTCTTACCAGACAAGTTCCAAACGGTCGCCGAAATTCTGTCTTCTGATTGGTGCCAGAAAAAGCCAGAACGGCGGCAACCGTTTGGAACTTGTCTGGTAAGATATTGTCCCCAGGGGCTCTTCTCGCCGTTCTTTACTTTTCTTCGTGCCATATTTTTCCGCCCGTTTAGACTTTCCCTCGCCCCCACTATCTACCCCTGGGTCTCCGAGGATGCCACCACTTTTGCTCTCCCCGAATACATGATCCCTATAGAACTTACTTTCTAAGTCAATAGACCGCTAAGGTCAAAGCGCGGATCCAGGGGCGTAGCTTACAAATGTTTGGTTTGATCACTCTTTGAGTATGGTTCCTCAGGTGACAGCAATCTACAAATCGGCATTCTATCATCTCCGTAAAATTAGGCTCATTCGTTAACATCTCACCTTTGATGCAGCCCAGCTTCTTGTTCAAGCTCCTGTTACATCAAAGCTTGACTATTGTAATTCGTTACTAAATGGTTTGTCTAAGAACGTTATTAAACAGCTCCAACGTGTGCAGAACGCGCTGCCCGCTTGTGTTGTTTCTCTTTCGCCCAAGTTCTGTCATATTTCAACTGTTACCTTGCAAAATTCCACTGGCTCCCGATTGACCTTTGGATTGAATTTAAAATACTTACTGTTACTTACAAAATTCTCCATTGACTTGCTTCTGCTTAATCTTCTACAAAGTTACCTCCCGGCACGGGATCTAAGGTCTTCAAAGAAAAATCTACTTGCCGTACCTGCTTTTAACATTAACAGCTATGGCCGTCGTGCCGGATTCTGTTGCTGCGCCGGCCTTTTCTTTGGAACAGTCTTCCTCAGAATATTAGGGATGCTGGATCACTGAACAATTAAAAGAAAGCAAGAGAAACTGTTCTTTTTAGACGCGCTGTGGTGTTTTTGTATCTTAAATTATTTTATCTTTAGTTTTTGTAGGGAAAAGGGTGCTTTACGAAGATCACAATATTATTATTATTATTATTATTATTTTTATTATTATTATCACTCTACCGCTTGTAGCAAATTATGGGTTGTTGGGGTGAGCTAAAAAGCTTAAGAGCTCAAAGTGATGGTAAGGTCAGTGCGTGATTACGTGCCAGGAAGAGAACATATTTATTTCGGAAATATCGTTCCTAAATCTAGTCCAACAAACCAGTTCAATCGATCTTTAATTTCTCTTATATTAACAGCGCGAAAAAAAGAACTGTCTAAAAAAAGAAATTTTTTGGCGGTTTTACGTAGGTGTAAAATGAAGAAACTTGATTGGCTATCTTTCCTTGGGTATCGAATGACCCTAGCTATTTTAAACAATTGCTGAATGAGGTTTTTGCGATATCCGGAATAATCAAGGTTGAGGTAAGTGTTATCAGCAGACCCGAAGACCGAGGCTGATAACACTTACCGAATTGATTATTTAGGATATCACAAAAACCGAATCTAATAATTGTTTTATTATACTTTGTTTTGAAGAAAATGACGACCAACACACCATCGCAAGGAACCTGAATTGATAACTTTTATTGGAAATAATGCGTTTCCCGCTCAACCGACAGATTAGTCCGGTTATCTACTACCAGATAACTAGCTAATCTTTATGTTTTGCGCTGATTTCCAAAATTAGCTGTAGGCTCTTAGCCAATGAGAAAACAGATAGTGAGTACAACGTATAATTGCTGTAAACCACGTTAAATGTCATGGGCTGTATCTTTCTTTCTTTTGACGTAACCATGGATATTTCCCATGTTAAATTTATCTCGGAAGAGTCCGGTCACACGCACGCACCACGCCAATTTACCGCGGTAAAAGGGTCATATACCACGGTAAAAATGTCCTGTGTAACCGCACCTAATATAATGAGTTTAGGCTCTGTTGATCGATTTCGAAAAGGGAGAATCAGTTAAGGCCTGTTTCAGACGTCGTGCTGCTGCCGCGCTAAGCTGGCTCGACTGTAGCTCGACTACAGAACGACACTGACTAGCACGACTTGGTTTCAGACGTCGAATTTAATTCAGTCGAATAGAACGGCTGTTGCCGAAAACAAAACACAATAATAAAGAAACGGTTCAGCAAACTTTTAAATGTATTCTAATGCATTTGTAATTTATGAATTCAGTTCGGCACGGCGGTAGCACGACGTTTGAAACCAAGTCGAGCTACTGCCGTGTAGCACGGCAAGACTTGCCGTGCTACACGGCAGTAGCACGACTTGGTTTCAAACGTCGCGCTACTGCCGTCACGCTAAAGTCGAATTTAGTTCGGCACGGCAGTAGCACGACGTTTGAAACGGGCCTAAGAAAGATTCAAGGCTGATAAGGGTATAAAAAAAAGCATTTTCCAAACAGAAAATGGACGTGAAGTAGAAAATACCGGTGTGCATAAGGTTTGGGCTTGTTTGGATTTTTGGGTAAATTTCAGCGCCGAGTTACTAAAGGGTCACCAAAAAATGATCATTGATGTGCCAAACGCACATTGCCGTCATATGACGTTAAAAATAAACCAAATATGCATCGCCGTGTAGTGTGGAGATTTCACTTTTTTTTCTACATTAAGCTGACTTTATATTCCAAGAATATCACAAACTAGCTATAGATGAGTCTCTAACCATAATAATATTCCAGTTCACTTCGACGAAAGTAGCATTCATGGTCAACACAGAAATTGATAATTACATCGTTAGTAACCTTTGTGAACTGAAAGCGGCTGTTGTTACTAAAAGGGAACACAGAAGTGTCATTTAGACTGACATCGCTTAAAGGCCGCGGCAAGCTATAAACTAAATGTTAATGAGCAAATTAAAAATCAATCGTTCCCGCTCCTTAGCATTCAGAGGTCTGCATATGAGAAAGGTTCGACGTTTGACCTTGGCCTACTATTTGCCATGTTAAAACAAGAAACAACGTTGAAAAAATCGAATTCAGAATCCTAATCAAAAGTCTTACTAGAGCGACAATATGTCAAGTTGGAAAGCCCAACAAAACCCAGTTTCGGTAAGAAATAAAGTAAATCTGATTTTTTGTTTTGTTTATTCACGCTACCTTGTACCCACTTCTAATATAGCCGGCTCTGCTAATTAAATTTGCATTTGATTGCAGTTTTCACGGGGACTCTTAGCCTGAACCTTGTATTAACTTTAATTTTAATTTCATTCATACATGGTCTAAAGTGATTAAAATTTATTTTGGCTTCATCTAGTCTCTCATTCAGCCTGGAAGTGAAACTCTCCGACATCTAAGATTTCCTATTATTATATAGACACCGATGAAATACCAGGATTTTTCCAGTGGCGAAAATTTGGTATCCAGTGAAGATACAATTTTTATCTTTCACATGTGAAGATATCACGGTTGTCATGACTACTTCAGGCTCAGCCAATAGGAAATTACCATCACAGTATCGGGCGCGTTTACCTTTTCATTCACAAATCAGTCGTCTTGAAAAACAAGATGGAATTTTCAAATCAACTACCAAATTTCGACATAAATATTTTCGACGACGAGCAAAACGAAATGATTGATGAAAGGTTTGTTCCGATGACAGATAGCGAAGTTGATAATTTGATCGAAACGGAGGAAAATGCCAACACAAAGAGAAAGACACTGTACGACATAAATTTTTCAAGCAGTTTCTAACAGAACACGGCGAGAGGAGAAGCATTGAAGAGATTCCGGCAGTTGAACTTAACAACTACCTAAGCAAATTCGTATTCTCTGCAAGAACAAAAAAAGGCGAAGAGTACGAGCCATCTTCACTTAGAGGAATTTTGTCGAGTGTTAAGCGCCACCTACGTCGCGCCGGTTATGCCGAAATCTGTTATCAAAGACAACAATTTTCAAAAGACACGAGATGCCCTTAAAGCAAAACAGAAAGAACTGAAGCGACAAGGGAAGGGGAATGAATTAGCAATCAATTCATAATAACAGCTCGTTAAGAGAAAGACAAATGGAGACCATTTCGAAAATTTTGTCATCCGCATCATCAACAACGAATGCCGTACTGCCAGCAGCACAACAGAGTCTACAAAGTCATTTCACTGAGGCACATTCATCGACTTCAACCGCTGAAAACACACTCCAAACAATGTGTCAAGATAATTATATCACTGGAAGCGTTTTTAATATCAATCTGGCACCGACTAAAAGTACTGTCACAAGTCCAGAACTGGGGCCGAAAGCGAAAAAAAAAAGCGATATGTAATTGAAAGTGATAGCAGCGGTGGAAGCCAAGAGTAAACTGGTGCTGAACTTGAAGGTGACTCTAAATAATTCAGGTCTTTAAATATTGTGCATTTTTATTTAAGCACATAATAAGGTGAGAAAACTGCAAAAGTTAACATGCACCACGCCTCGGCTACTAAAACAATGATCTTGAACTTTTTGGTACACTAAATTGTTAATATTTTTGAAATGTTGCTCATATTTTTATCCACGGCACATGAGCTAGGCATTTTATCCATTGCCTGATTTTTTTCGATAAATTATTTACACGTTTTAAAGGACAGTTACGTAGCATTTTTGTTATGAAATTTCGTATGTCTTATTGCTATAACATTCAAAATATAAATAAACCCGACTTATATTCTCTTATTCAGACCAAAATTAAAATTGTGCGTAAGATCTATGTTTTATTACATTTTATTGACTCAACGAATAAAAGATTAGTCCAAGAAATCGTTGTCCTGGTATTTCATCGGTGTCTATATAATAAACAGAATATTACATGGCCGCTTGGAGATACGAAATTTCTCTTCTCGTGTTGAAAAATATTTCACGAGTGAGCGCAGCGAACGAGTGAAATATTTTTCAACACTCGAAGAGAAATTTCGTATCTCCGCGCGGACATGTAATATCCTCTATTTAATATTGACTCCTTTGTAATAAATATTTGAAGTTTCATATCATTGAAGCTGTGAATTTACTGGGCGATCAACTACTTGCCTTGAAAAGTGTCAAAATTGTCTATTTTGTCACCTGAGCTGTTGCCATGCGAAGTGGAGAATGTTTTCTACTTTCCTTCAACAATATTGGCAAAAGGTGTCATTTCTAGCGTTA
Organism: Porites divaricata; assembly: GCA_038088405.1. Taxonomy (NCBI): domain Eukaryota; kingdom Metazoa; phylum Cnidaria; class Anthozoa; order Scleractinia; family Poritidae; genus Porites; species Porites divaricata. The sequence goes on along the minus strand of JBBMOI010000002.1, from coordinate 42,575,890 downwards.
GAATTCCTTGTTCATCTTATCACTGACTCGAAGTGACAAATTTGGGGAAAAATAAGATCCATTGATTAGAATAAAAAAGAAACCGGCCATTTACTTTAAGGTGAGTTTACAAGCCTTTTGTTTCGCTTTTTTATAGCGGGCTTATACTATGCAACACGAGTAATATAGTAGTTTAAGCTCGACTGAGAAGATTAGAAAAGTACTTGAGTTTGCTAAAATAAAAAGGGTAGTAGCCATTTTTGTTATAAAACGTTCCTTGGTATATTTTAGAAGAGGAGGAAGAGGAAAAAGTGCTGAAATAAGACGCAAAGGAAAGACCTTAAAATCTCCGTACTCTCATAGATTGCTGCTGCCTTACTAGAGCCGAGAAGAACAATTGTTCCATTAAAACACTTACAATAGGTAAGATTTATCGATACAGGATAATTTGCAGTTTAAGTAAATCTGTTTTTTTGGAGCATCCGGTAATGTCGTAATGGCCATACACTACGACCACTAAGGCGGGCGGGATCAAACTCTGGAAGTCAGTACATTATTACACGACGATGACATCGAACTGCAAGACAGGAGAAATCTAGTAAAGTTATTAGTGATTTCATTGTATCCTCCAAAATGTTATTACTTTGGTCGCTTTGTATAAAATAATACCGGCCCGAATTTGTGTCCTCAGTTTTCCACTTAAGCTTGCATTCATTAAGGACATTTTTATCTAGAAATCAGATTCGCTGTTAGTAATAACATTCTCGGGCTCTCTCCACCTTATAAGCAGACTGTAACCTATTAAGAGCTGAGTGAAACATACTTAAAGCGGAGGCTATGGGGCTTCTCGCGCGCATGGAGCTCCGCTATAACGAAAATTGTTAATTTTGTTGCCTTGTTTAAGACAAGTGACCTTATCTTTTGAGCCTGATTCGTTTCGTTTTGCGGGGAGTTAAGTATTTTTTAAAAGTGACATCATGAAATTAGAATTGTTGGTGCAACAAAAAACCGCTCATCGCCAGCCCTCACACTCTTTTCAAGGCTCCCGATCCAAAAAGACTCCCTTTTCAAGACACCAAATAATGAAATATGCATACCCCCAGGATATTGTCTTGTCTGATAAAACGACTGTTAATTTGAAGTGGGAATTAGATACTGCTGTACTCAGGTTTTTGGTAACTTTTGTAAGTTTTCGCCTGCCTCGCAGACACATTTTAAAATGTGAGATACGGGGACCAGTGCAGGCATCGGCTCAAAATCTGGCCAAATGTGATTCAACTTGGGTTACAATTTTAGCGGAACGTCCGCGCGCGCAGTGGAACCCTATAGAGTGTTTTCACATGACGTCACGGCGGCCATATTGGTGTCCAAAACCAATCTTGTGGGAGTTGAACTCTTTTCTTATGCAAACGCTTTCTTTTGTTTCAATAAATTTGCATAGATGCTGGCCACGTGAGTGAAAACACTCTATAGCTATAGAAAATGTAAACCTATCTTCACTCGAATTTGTGTCCTCAGTATTCCACTCAAGCTTACATTCATTAAGAATATTTTTATCTAGAAATCAGATTCACTCTTAGTAATAACGTCCTTGGGCTCTCACCACCTTATCAGAGTTTCAGACTGCAAAATAAGAGACGAGTGACCACATCACGTGCTCGTTGTAGTTGAACAGGAGGCTACCTCAGTGATATCACGTGCCTGCGGTGTGCGACATGGGTTCTGACTCCCTTGCCCATTTAGACCATATGCGATTTTTCCTACCTCAGGGTTAGGGAAAATCACATATGGTTTGAAATGGTCTGAGTTTCTCAGACCATTTGTTTGATTTTCCCTGTCCTATTTCAGATCAAAATATGTGACCTTCCTGCCAAATTACCGCTCTGAACAAGTAAGGTTATCTATGTTTACTTACTTCACATTTTGCTGTTTCAGTTGTAAATATTAGTGTTTGATCACGCTTCGGTAGGTCAAACTAGATACTCTGATTCTAATTTAATCACCAACAAATCTTTCGGCAATGTCTCTCCGCTTCCTGTTCAGAAAATTAATATATTTCTTTAAAATCCCTGATAAGAATACCACTTTTTAAAGGACGGCTATTTCGCTTAGAGGACATGAACTTCTTTGCATGATTCACAGTTTTACCGATGACCACCATAAAGAGGGTAATATCATTATTTTTTCATATTTTTGTTTGACATAATTGGCAGATTTAATCAACGAAGACAACTTGGCAAAATTAAAATGACGATGGTGCGCGCAGATCTAAAATCCGACTTCATCTGAATAACTCTGAGAGCGGCAACGAAAGTCGCTTTTAGTCTGTTTTCGCGCGCTCTCGCGTTCACATTTGAGGTTTCGTTTTCTTTGCTAAATCTACCTGCTTGTGCTGCATATTGAATTATCGTGTTTTATTCACATGATGGCCTGTTTGTTCAAAGCGGGGTTAAGATAACCCAAGGTTAGTGCGAAATTTAAATTCAGACTGATAAAAGCTTAAAGAGCAAATTCAGTTTAATTCCTCTGGTCTGCAATTTGGTGATTGAATACTCTAAACAGAATAGGGAAAATTATCCAAGAAAATGCTTATAAACACCACCACCACCACCACCAACAACAACAACCAAAAGAAATCCCTACATTGTAGGCCTAATGGAACCTCGGTGTTTTGTAGTTGAAGCCGTCTCAGGCCCCGTTCACACGTCGCTCCACTCATGTGCCGAACCTAACTTATGAATTAAGTACGGCAAAAGAGCGGCGTCTGAATCAATTTGATACGGCAGTTTTAGTTAGGTGCGGCAAAAGTTCGACAGAGTCTGTCGAACTTTTCACGAACTTAACTTAGGCTTGACACACGGTGCGCCCTCTGAAAAAGATGTCGCGCGGCGCAAGTGTCGCTTCAAAGTCGAACTTAAGCCCCATTTACACGGCAGAAAATTTTTGGCGCGGCTTGGATGAAAGTGGCACGCGTACCAAAAAAATAGTACTAATTACTCATTTACACGTTCTTTTTTCTATCGTGCTAAACGATGTGAAATTATGATTTGGTACGGGTAAAAGGCTCAACATCTCGGCCAGCGTACTGGATTCTTGCCTACTGCGTATGCTGCTTCCTCTGTAAAAACATGGCGGACGAAAAGTTCATTAGAATGCCCACAGCCGCATGTAGTCTACGCAAAAGGAACAAATCGGTGGTCATTGAATACTGGTGCGGTTATTGAATTATTGTGTGGTTATTGAACACACTGAACTAACGAAAAAGTATTTACCACTTAGTTAATGCTACACATTTATATTAAAAAATTCTAACGTATTTGTGGCTATTTCCCCCGCAGCTGCATGTTGTCCACGCTCATCAATGAACTAACGTGTGGTCATTGAACTACTGTCGTGTTTATTGAACTTTTGGTTTATATTGAGCTAACGAAAAAGCTCATCTGTACATGTTCTCCCACATTGGTGCTGACCAAAGGCACGAAGGCTCATCAGAGAAAGGTTAGCTCGGCACGGCTAATCGTTTACACTGCACACTTTATCCGAGCTGGGATAGATTTTCAGGATAGCGTACCAGTATCCGTGCTCGGACTACCTCTCGACATGGTCCGAGCACGGGTGAAATTTTGGTCCGGCTCGGATGGGCCGAAGTCGTTTTAAATCTATCCGTGCCGAACCAATTTTTTTGGTACGCGTACGTTTTTCATCCGAGCCGTGCCAAAACTTTTCGGCCGTGTAAATGGGGCTTTATTCAGTTAGGTTCGGCACATGAAAAGTACGGCGTCTGAAACAGGCCTTAGTCGGCTCAAGAGGTGTTATCCTGGTCGGCTTCAATTGTACGAAAAATATCAATTACAACAATTTATGTCATTTATATGAGAAGTCAATGTGAGATCAATAACGAATTTAGCCGTGAACTGCGAATTAGCCTTGTTTCTTGCAGCTCGCTTCTTCTAGGCCCCACTTGGTGCCCGGGAACCAGTGCCTGGGTACCGGCACAAAATGGTGCTGTGTTCACACTTTGAGTACCCGATACATGACTGTGTGCATAGCAGTTACTCCTTTTCGCCCTGCCAGACTCCATTTTGAAACATCAGCTTAGCAGCGAGAGCAAAGCAGTGGACTGCCCACGGTGTGCACGCAGGGATCAGGCCTGTGTCCACTTTTGTGCCCGAAGTTTAAGGGTGGGTAATTAAAAAAAATAGTCTGTGTTCACATTAGTGCCCTGTGAGTACCTTACCCGGGCATCTTGTACGGGCACCAAGTATGAACGCTGTTTTACTACTCGATCAGTGTATGTAAGGTCGTGTAAGACGCCGATCGACTTGCTCATTTGCCACCCTACTACAATAGAAAGGACAAGTGTGACGTCACGTTACCATGGTAGCAAATTTCGGGATCACAACAATAGTGAGCTTAAGCAAAGACGACGGCGACGGCAACAAGAACGGCAAAAAAAGCAATGGGTTTGATTAGCAAAACAACAACTTTGCACGTGCCTTACACTCTTTTGCACATTTTTTAGCTGTCGTTGCATAACTGCAACATGAAACTTTCTAATTTCACGTGCCCGCTTTATGGTATGTAGGTGAACACAACACAAATATACATTTTTTTCTTTTTCTAAACTTAGTCCTTTTTAATTCGACCTCAGAAAAGTTTGCCAGCATTTGACAAATTAAATGAAATTGAATAAGATCGATGAAGTTTGAAATAGTGGGAATTCACTTTCTTGAGTTTTTTAAAAGTGGACGTTTACGGTTTGTTGTCACTCAGAAATTTTGTTACCATGGCAACGTGACGTACGACTTACTAAAAATTAATTTCCCTAATAAATTTTATTTATTTTATTCACCTTTTTCTCCAGCTAGATCCCACCAGTCTTTGTCATATTTTGCTGTCTGCTCAGGAGGATGAATAAATTAGACCGAAAGAAATTGTCTTTCCTTCTTATTCCTGTCCTGCCGGTGTTAATTTTGACAGCGACGTTACACTTTACTGGTAACTTATCAGATATGAGACCCCAAGTGTCCTACGTAAGAATAGTGAAAAACAGAGTTTTCTGGAAAGACACAGAGGGTTTGAACTTGTCAGTTAGTAACCTGCACAAACATAAAAAGACTGTGGATGGTAATTGGGTAAATCACCTTGGGCATAACCAGGCAGAGCAACCTCGGAATGAAACGACTTTATGTCCAGAAAATCCGCCAAATCTTGGTTAATAAGTTTTATTTGTGATTTAGTTAGTTTGTTGTTGTCCGTCACCTACTGTTGTTCTTATCCTAAAAAATACTGGAAAACTGAAATGGAGGTAAATGCTTTTGTTCAAAGTGGAAGTGCACTTTAATATCAAAACTTGGGGTGCGCTCGAGTGACCGTTACTCTGCTACACTGCCGTTTTTAGTGTCGTCACACAACGCTCTGTGTAGCTGACTAACTGATCGTATTCCGAGATAAATATGCGCAAAAGTTTTGTTACAAATCTCCGAGTCTTCTACCGTGATTTTTGGACCATTTAAACTTTGTGTACAATTAACTAAAAATTTGTAGTTCAAGCAGTTTTGTAAATATCGCGTGAGAGTTAAAGCAAGTGATTTCTAGAGTTCAATGACAGTATTCCTATTCCGGAATATAAAGTATAAAGCTTTTAAAAGCACGAAGCCAAGCTTTCCTTATTATTTGGTTGACGTTCCCTTGATTGCCAATTTTGTGGCAACCAGTATAAGGAACCACTTTGTGACGCCTCAATCCCGTATATTAAGAATCTCTACTTTCAAAACGCTTGCTTTCCATTATGAGAAATCATTTCTTTAGTAGTTCCAGCATTACAATTTTGCGAGTAATTTCATTGCTCTTCATCTTCTAAATATGTATACTTTCTTCCTTCTCTCAGTTGGACCTATACATGTCAGTACATCAGTTTCTAAGATGGATGATGTTGCAAAAGAAGTTTCTTATGAGTTTAATGGCTGGGTCAGAAATGGGGGAAGATGGAAACCAACTGAATGCCGAGCAAGAGTTAAGGTGAGGTGCCAAAATGAGGATGTTAATGGGGTGAACGGACAAGTGCTATCGCAATGCAAAAGATTGAAAAGACACTGAACAATACCAACACCACAACACACCTAGTCACCTCTGGCAACTTGTGAGGTCTTTGTAACCATACACCTCTTGTGAGGACCCCCTGTTCTACTGGAGGTATCGAGAAAAAAAATATGAATATTGGTAGTTTATTTTCCCATCTCGTCCGATTTTGACTTCTGCAAAACGTATACGTTTCTAAGTCCACCTCTGGTCATTAAATATACGACTACGATTACCCCATAGCAAATAAAAAAAAAAAATAATTATTATACTTTAGACAGCTAACTTCATTAGCACCCTAAGGAGTGAATGTGGGTATAACTTTAATGGCACCTTGGTACGTTCAAGTGCCTCAAGTCGAGGGCCCTTTAACCACCTCTTCCCAGTCCCTGTCATCGTTGTCAAACGTCATGTTCCTTTATTGGAAATCCCGCAATTTACAACACACTCACAGCAAGGTCAAGGATCTATATTTCAATAATGTTTTCGGTATATCCATGTAACTCTCTTGTCATTTTCCTAAAAATAAGGAGCTTCTTTCAGTCATTAGAAAGGTTTCGCTGCTGAGCAAAAGTTTTGGAAATGATGCAACGAGTCGAGTTTGCATCACTGTGATATGAACCCTGATTCATCACCCTGTCAGTCAGCCTCCTCCACCTCTCTGTACTCGCGCGAAGATGGCACTGGTCTAGAGACAGCCATCGTTAATCTACCCTCTGATTGCAGCCTCATTTATCATCTGAACTTGAGCTAAACCTAAATCAGGTAGATACATTTAAAAGTTGAAAATTACTTTGTTGAGGCTGAACTTACTCACTTTTTTAAAATACTTCTTGCTTTATCTCAACAGATGGCTCTTATAATTCCATTTCGCAATCGTTACAAGCAGATCTCAATATTTCTTCGTCATATCCATCCTCTGTTGAGGAAACAAAATTTAGACTACAGGATCTTTACCGTAGAACAGGTATGTTTACGAATGAGAGGCTCTAGTTGGGGGCATATTCAGTACCTCTCTTTAATAAAAATGGTATATGATTTTATACGTTAGATCAAGGGAGGTCGTATTTTCCCACTTTAATTTAGTCTCAAGCAGGAAATGTGAATTTGGTGTCAATTTTATGAGGGTCAGTTTTTCAAACCATCAACGGCACCCCAATGACAAAATTTTAGAAAACAGGCTCTCCATCCAATGAGGGCGAAAAGGCATAAGAGCGCGAGGTACGCATCATATACCATCCAATCAGAAGGCGTGTTCACAATCACATGTAGTTAGAGGCATGGGTAGAAAATACGTTTACCCACTAGTAGGGAAAATACATTCAAATTTCCTCCAACTGAGTGGGATAATTTTTACCAGTTGAATACCAATCGCCTAACTACAACTGTGCCCATTACTCTATGACCCAATCTTTAAACTCTAACGTGTAAAAAGTGAAGGAGAAAAGCACCAGAGACAGCGTCATTGACGAACAGAAGTTGGCTCAATATTGGCCAAGCTCCTTCCTTTGGAGTTTTCATGAACCGAGACGAAGTTGAGGTCTTTACTGAAAATATGGAAAAACTGCTACGCTGATATCCAGACATCCTGATCAAATACGTTTGGCCAGTAAACGATTTCTTTTATATAAAGCAAGAGAAAATTTTTCTTGCGGGACCATAACGGGAAATCCTTAGCAGGGAAAGATAGGCCCAAGTTACCCACTCTATTACCAGATCAGTAACACAGGACTTGCTTCATCATGCCTGCTCGCGAAACCAGTCATGTAAAAAGAGCATTTGCACACAAATTTTCTTTTTTACAGACAGGAGATGGTCCGTTCAATAGGGCTACGCTGTTCAACATCGGCTTTAAAGAAGCGCTGAAAATTGACGATTTCAAATGCTTTGTGTTCCATGACGTGGACTTGATGCCGGAGAATGATCGAAATGAATACAGCTGCCCCTCATCGCCCAGACACATGTCGGTAGCTGTGGACAAATTTAATTATCGGCAAGTACCTTATAGCGTTTTCTCCCACAATAAACTTTGGGCTGTCCTCACAATATACAGGATAGTTTTTCGTGCCGGAAAGCTATCCGGCATAGTATGAACAGCAACGGCCCGGAACTGGAACAAGTCGTTCACACACATCGAATATCGTGCCGGAACGGTTGGCCGAGAATAGAAGCTTTGGTACACTAAATCCCATTCCTCACTCCTGAATTTCTTCCGTCTCGGTGGATTTCAGCCCTTGCTGCAATAAATTCGTTTCTGCTACGGTCCGAATAAATGGTTACACTGTTCAAAGAGTGGCACGAAAGTATCCGATACAGTGGTGGATAAGGGGGTGTAAAGTGGGGGAACTAAAAAAAATGTTTTTCCGCCCTTCGGGCCTCAGTTTGTTCTAAAAATAAGGGCCTCCTCCGGCCCCCTCCCCTGGATCCCCCACTGCGATTTGTGTGCCGCTCCAAGTTCGAGGTTGGCTCGGTGCAGACATCTTCGCTCCGTTGCAGAAATCGCGCCGAAATGCCCGTTCTTGTGTATAAACAGAAACCCTATCCGGTATGGTCAGTTCGTGTTGGTATATATAGAGGATATTACATGGCCGCGCGGGGATACGAATTTTATCGCTCACTCGTGAGAGATACTTTTCTGTTTATTTTATAGATACCGATGAAATTCCTACATAAAACACAACTTTTTTAAATTCATTTTCGAAACAGCAAGATAGTGCAATTAAAGTGGTCACCTATCGCAAAATGCCTGGCACAAAAATGTTATGAAACTCGGATATAAAGTTATAAAGGAGAAATAAAGACAATAATACTCATATTTTCTGTTCCAAAAATTCAAAATTAATGTTAGTAACCATGGCGACACCAATATCCACACACGTGAAAGATAAAAATAGTATCTTCACTGCGCGCGATGAAGATATGATTTTTTAGTAAAAGGAAAAATCCTGGTATTTCATAAGTATCTATATAATAAAGTAACATAGCCTTGCTCGGAAGCTTTACAATGAAACAAACCTTCTTTACTGTGTTTGTTTTTGTTAAATCCACAGTCTACCATATTTTGGGATATTTGGAGGGGTAGGCTCGTTTACGAAGGAACACTTTGAACTAATCAATGGTTATTCAAACATATTTTGGGGATGGGGCGGAGAGGATGACAACCTGTTTCGAAGGTAAATTATTGCTTTTATTTTAATTGAGAGCTTCAATAGTTAAATTTTAGTGACCCCTTTGAAGGAAAAAAAACTGAGTTCTCCCACTTGGACTCGAACAAATACTACCCATTGAGAACAAACATTAACCACAAGGGACTGCAATGTTTGTACTTTATAATTTTTGGACCGTAGATCTTTTATAGATCCGATATGCTGTAATTCTTGCATGGTTCTGTCCATGTTATTATGTTGGTTTTGGCCAATTTTTTTATTTTCTCTACGAGACATCAAATTGACACTTGGACTCTTGCCTCCCAGAAGGCACGTGGTATGGCGTGATATATTTTATATCAGAGCTTTCTCTGGTTGTTGCGCCATACTGACGAGCCCCAAAAAGGGCGAAACACCTGTCTGTGGCTACAATCCCGCTCTGTTTTGAGTTCTTTCGGTGTCTTGTTGATGTCTTGCAGAGTTAAATTTCACGTAGTACGATCACCATTGCAGTATTCTGCTTGCAGAATTTTACCTGTCTACCCTTGAGAACGTTTACCAGGGAGGGCGGACCCCATTTGGTATTTAGGAGCTTAAGAAATAACGACAGCGACGGCTACGAAAACGTCATTTAAAAAGTGAGTTCGCTTCTTCAAACTTTATTGCGCTTATTCCAACTCGTTCATTTCGTCAAATGTTCGCAAATTGTTTTCTTTTGGCAAAGACTGTATCAAAGTTCAGGAAAAGAAAAAGAAAGTCGTTGTCTTGGGTTCACGTCCTCGACAAAACGTGAAATTAGGCAGTTTCACCTTGCAGTCGTGCAGCTTCGGCAAAGAAATGCACAAAAAAGCGTGATGCACGTGCAGAATTGCTGTTTTGCCAATCTAAACCTATAATTGCTTTTTTGCCGTTAGCGTTGCCTTTGCTTAAGCTCACTATCAATGAATGTAATCAGTAACTACTTTTGCATATTAACCACATTTTTGTCGTTCTTTCTTCTCTGCCGGCCAGTAGAATAATAGCTAAAGGACTCACACTGTCCCGACCATCAAGCCAAAAAGGAAGGTATAAGATGTTGAAAATGTTTCATGTGGCAGGAACAAAACCTCCAAAAACTTTAAGGCAAGTTGTTCTGGCGATTAACTGTTTTGTTTATCACTGTTATTTATTGCAAGAGTTTTTTTTATATATTTGGGTCAGCAAGTAATTTCAAGTTGAATGTGAATGCAATTTTTGCAGTCCTAAATGGCTTAAAATTTACAAGAAAAAGGAAAATGACGGGAAAAAAAATTAAGCTTAACTTGTTAATTAGGAACTCGTGTGAATAAAGGAATGGCTCCTCATTGATATCAGCCTTCTAGAATTATTTTTCTCCTTTTGTTTGGCACTCCTTTTATCTTTGATTTAGATGAAAGGAACTATTTTTGGTGCTGACATTGCACTTTTTGAAGACACATGACCAGCCACGCTCTTTAGAATTATACAAAATTTTACAATGTAGAATTACACTTCTTTTGGAAACCTTTAAGATCTCAATTTTTCTTGTATTGTATCGAGGCTAATGCTAAACATGTCAAATTAATCAGGGAATTTTAAAGTACTTTATTGCTTGGTAAAAACTCAATGTTTTCTTCTCGCCCACCAGTCTCCCTAAAATGAAAACGTTACAGTTTACAGAAGACAATAAAAATTTCAAAAAACCCCGCTAAGTTCTATAAACCTCGTACTTGAAGTAATAAATAGCAAACGAATTAAAATTTTAAATGACTTAAAAGTGGTATAAATTTGAATCAAAGTAAAAAGCAAAATCGAACCAAAAAATGGGTGTGGTAAGTCACATGACTAAGAAAATCCATCATTCAAAATGAAACTGCTATTCTTATATGAAAAGGGTGACAAGCCTACAACATTTTAAGTAAAAAGGTTTAATCCTCTTTGAACAAGACCTGACCCACTACAAATTTCCCGAGACCCATTCCTTGATTCAACGATCTGACTTTTTTTCGTTTCTTTTTCAAAGGCCAAAGTTGATCATACAATTGGGAGGGACATGCACCTCACAATTAACTGTTTCATCTGTACGTTTCATATATTATCAGGCTGCATTATCATTTCTTGTTTTATTGTATACGAAACCACACGTCCTCTCAGTACTTATAACATGTATACTACGCAATAATCTACAGTTTTATAAATATTGTTTATATAGGTTGGCGAGAATGGATCAAGCTTTAAAAGAAATGGATAACGATGGCCTTAACTCTCTGAGGTACAGCGTGGAAGTGACGGAACACCCACTATTTACATTGATACGAGCTAATTTAGAAAACGCTTTATGAAAATTACACCGAGAATTTACAAGTGACGATCTGATGTTGAACGAACTCGGATAAAACGCGGCTTCCTAGTAATGACGTTTTGAAGTGAGCGAAAACTGGGAAAGGTAGCGGCACGCAAGTTTTCATGGGAAGGGATAAAGAAGAAATGGGGCGTTGCATTTTCTCGTTGCCCCTTCTCTTGAGTCTGCCCGCGTGCCTCCGTTTCATCAAATCTTCTCTCTTTTTACCAGACATATGAAAAGCTACTGCGTACGAATCTAGTGATTACCTGATTGTATTGGCTACTTGGAGACAGTTTAATTACAGTCCGAGTTCCCAGTATAGCCGTCAGCATTTACCATACATATATCTTCATGATGTCACGTAGTTTGATAAACTTGATGCTTGCGATGTCGAGTCATTCTTTTAAATAATTTTCGTCCTTTTTTTGTCTTTGGTTCAAAATTTGACTCAAAAGTTATGAGCTTATTGTAAGAAGGTCTCGTGAACAGATGGAGAAAGTTAAAAATATCTGATAGATCTGAATTGATCTGCGGTGTCCATTGTACATCTGGTACTGACCATACACGGCTTGTTTTTGTGTTGTTGTATTTTATCTGTCCCTTTTGACATTAAATATTTAGCAATTATTGAATGAGATTGAGTAGGATATGAAGAATTCTGCAGGTCTCGAAGGGTGTTATCCACCTTGGCCTTCATTCGGCCTCGGTGGATAATACCCTCTTCGATCTGCAGAATTCTTCATATCCTACTCAGCCTCATTCAATAATTGCTAATTATTATTCATTCAAAATAATTCCAAGTTTAAAAACAGGCTAAAACGTGCTTACCTCGGTCGATGTTAGGCTCATATCGATAGCGCATCTTTATCGACAAGTTTAGGAGATAATTAAGGTCTGTTCAGGTCTGCAAATATACTCTGAGTAGCAGATGTCGTCCGTCGAGATGTCTTATTGCTGTTCTCGCTATGATTTAAGACAGTATTTCGCCGACTGTTCAGCCACTTTGTTCTCACTACAAAACAACTTAACGTCGTCCCCAATTTTCTCGGTTAACCGTGCGTGTGCTTTTAGCCAATCAGAAACGGAGAAATATTTTGAATGAATAATAAATTTAATGTAAGATAATGAAATGAGAAAATAAATAACCTTGAAAAGAACAGTATTTTGGTTGCCAGTACTCTCAGTTTAACGATTCTCGGCAAAATATCGTCTTAAGTGATTTTGCTAAGGAAATCGCCCAGTTCTTGCGTCGTCTATGCAAGAATTTGGTCCTCGTTCTCACTAGGGTAAAAATTCTGGTTATGCAGATTATATGGCTTGAAAACAAGCCTTTGCTGTCAACTCGACGTTATCATTACGAAGTAGTGTCTTTAATCTGAACCAAGTATCTCACAATCCCCAGAAACATCCTTTAGTTCAGTGGAGTTAAAACGAGCGGAAATGTGATGAAATCCCTTCCTTGCTACGGTGAACTTGGCAGAGAATCTGGCTTCTTCGTTTACTCCGACTGGTTCCCTGTCACAGGAAAAAAGAATTTTTTGATGCCTCGATTTTTTTATATCAAGTTTATTATTATGTTGTAAATGTAAAAAAATGATGATGATAATAATAATAATAATAATAATAATAATTATATAATAAAACTTCTAAAGTCCTAAAACACATGTTCAAGTCCAAGATGAAATCAATGAAAGATGAAAATCGGGAAAAAAAAGCATCTCATGGCCAGTATCCAAGGATCCTAGTGAAGCCTCATGTAGACACAGTCACCACCAACAAATGGTTGTCAAGTAATCTGAAAGGAGAAACAGAGGGACTACTTGTCGCAGCTCAAGACCAGGCAATAAACACCAGAAAATACCAGAAAATAATATGTGGCCAGCAAGTGGAGAGCAAATGCAGAATGTGTTCGCAACATGAAGAGACAGTGGACCATATTGTATCTGGATGTGAGGTATTAGCCAAAACAGAGTACATCTCCAGGCACAATAATGCTGCAGCATTTCTTCATTGAAGCATCTGTAAAGATCATGATATTGAGACGACAGACAAATGGTACCAACACCAGCCAGACACTGTGATGCACAATAAAGACAACAACATCACCATCATGTGGGACATGCCAGTCAATACTGATAGAACTATAACTGTGAACAGACCAGACATCATCGTTAAAGATTCAGTGAATTTCACCTGCAAACTGATTGATATGACTGTTCCATCAGATAGAAACATCGCACTGAAGGAGATCGAAAAGAAAAGCAAGTACAAAGACCTAAAACTAGAAATACAGAGAATGTAGCATATGCAAACCGTAGTGATCCCTGTGGTTGTTGGTGCGCTTGGCACAGTAAAAAAGGGGATGGTAGAAAACATCAAGAAAGTATCAGAGACAGCTACTGTGACGAAGATTCAAAAGATCTGTATGCTGGGATCTGCGCGAATCCTCAGAAAGGTGCTTAGTGTATAAACAGAATTATTGACTTGAGTGACTGATGCTTCAGGTGCATGGTTTGCTCTCGGCTGATGCACAAAAAGAACACCAGCAAAGACTGTGATAGAATAATAATAATAATAATAATAGTAATAATAATAATAATAATAATAATAATAATAATAATAATAAGAAGAAGAAGAAGAAGAAGAAGAAAGGTGACCAATTGGATCAATGACAAAGCTAAGTTAGCTGAATTTGCTCTGGCTCAACCACAAGCGTGCTACGCAGCATACACTTTTGGCTTGAAACATCTGTGGACGTACTTTTTAAGAACTTTGCCGGACATTCAATATTTATTACGACCTCGTCTCCAGGGTTGTCTCCTACGAAAATGGATCTATTAGAGCCATTAGAGAATGCAATATCTCATATGCTCATTCCTGCAATTACTGAGCGCCAGTGTAATCAACTGGCCATGGATAGGGATATTATATATTCTAGCGCTGCCAGTTCGCTTGGCTGGCCTGGGCCTAGGAAACCCTTCGATTGAAGCAAGACCGAATATTCTTCGTCTGTCAAAGTAACAAAGTCCCTTGTTGAGCAAGTTGTTTCTCAGTCACATCGGTTACCTGAAGTTTCGCTCACAAAACAAGCACAACGAACATGAAGTAAGAAGTGAAAGATTAAAGAAACTCGAACACAGGGCAGAACGTATTAAGGAGATGGCATCAAGAAAGACTGAGTGAGCACTAGATCTGGCGACAGAAAAGGGATCATCAGCATGGCTTACAGTGCTTCCCCTCCAGGATTTGGCCTTTAACCTGAATAAGAGGGAGTTCCGTGATGCTGTTAAACTACGCGACGACTGGCTAGTGGAAGATATCTCCTCCAGACGTGCCTGTGGGAAGCCTCTACGGTTGATCACTCTATGATTTGCAAACTAGGTCCAAGCTGAATTTCTGATTATGGTGTGTAGTGATGACGAGATCGAGCCAGTACTTCAAGACATCTCCGGCGAACATTTAAACAGTGGATCTAACAAAGGTCAGGATGCGAGTTTAGGTTTCCACGCGCGTGGTTTCTGGGAGCGACATCGATCAGCTTCCTTCGATGTGAGGGTCTGTCACCCTAATGCTATATCGTATTGGGACCTAGAGCCACAACAAATGTATCGTATCCATGATCGAGAACGAGAAAAAGCGTCTCCACTCAAGGAGAGTTCTGGACATCGAGCATGGAACATTTACACCCTTGGTCTTCACCACAACAGGCGGAATGGGAAAGGAGTTTCTGATGTATTATAGCTGTTTAGCACAGCCGATTGCCATCAGAAAAGGGAAGCAGTATGCCAAAACCATCTCATGCAGTGGCGGATCCAGGAGGAGGGGCTTGGGGGACCCGTCGCCCTTATTTTTAGACCAAACGGAGACCCGATGGGCCAGAACCTCATTTGCACTCTAGAGATTTGCGTTGGTTTGTCTTAGAGGCTCTAGAAAAAGGAGAGTGCCATGTGACATTAAGAATGTTTATATTGACGCCGAAGTTGTTGAAGGAGCCATTCAATTAGAGTATTGATGTCTTTCCTTATTTTTAAATGGCAAATATCCGTCAATAACGCATTGAGAACGCTAAATAATTTTCCTCTTTTTTTTAGTGATTTTCTTAGTAAGAATGCAATTGACCTTGAAAATACTTTCTTTTTTTAAATCGAAATGGATTGTTTTAATTGAAATGAAATGTTTTTAATTCGAATATTTTTTTAATTAAATGAATTTTTTCTAATCAGAACTAATTGTTTTTTTAAACGAAAGGAATTGTAAATAGTGTTTTGACGGAATAGTTTTTTTAAGCGAATTAATTGTAAATAGGATTTTAATAGTTAGCATTGTTATTATATATATATAATAGAAACAATAATGGGTCATTTCTTATTCAAAAGAAATAAAATGATAATAAACGCCGAACTTTTGGTGTACCGAACATTATAGTTATTTAGGTTGACCCAAATGACACAAATTTGACTGTTGATTCAGATGTTGAACTTAATTAGACGGACTCAATACACTATTCACGTGGTCCACAATGTTTACCAGTGAAAATAAATTAATAGTAATTTCAGGCATTAGGTTCATCACGTGAAACGTTCGACGATTGAAACGAATTCCCTCCTTACTCGGAATTCCCATGTGGCCCATGCCATCTTAATATATGGGTCTACGCAAATTAGATATATTGGACTCAATAGGCCATTTCCGAGTTCCCCCGGGCCTCTGTATCAAAACGAGGTTAGGTGCTCAACCTTGGATATGGAAATGATTTTTCATTCTCATGCAAATAAAACTCATTTTCACAAGAAAAGTTGAGCACCTAACCTCGTTTTGATACAGAGGCCCGGGGAAACTCGGAAATGGCCTATTGATTCAAACGTCGATGTTTTCATGAACTTAATTGAAGGATTAGCTAAGCTACATGAAAAGTTCGACGTTTGAATTGGGCCCTAAAGAATTTACTATATGGCCAAAAAAGACACTTTTTGCGGACGCGATGTGGGAAATCCATTGCGTGGAAGATGTGTCCATCTTGCCCACTCGGGCAGCCAATCAGAACACAGGATTAGCTTCATCTTGCCCACTCGAGTGCGAGTTCAACCATACAATGAAAGGGGCTACTTATAGAATCATAAAGAGATTTTCACGAAGGTCGAATTCAAACCGGAAGAAGTATCAACATGGTACTAAGTCGATAAAACATTCACGTGTTTTGTGCGCGTTCGGGAACGTACATTTACATTACTTACTTGCAATCGATACGTATTGTGCGTGGTTTCATGCGAGTAGCTTGTACAAGGAAGTGTCCTTTTGTAAGGGGGACTGGTAAAGGATTCTTGAAGATTCCAGTCAATTCAACTTCATCACCAACTTTTGCGCTTTTTGCAGATGACTGAGAAGAGAAATAATAAATCAATCGGAAATAATTACCAAATTAATATGAATAATATCTTTTTGAGGACGTATAAGAGAACTGGATGAAATGGGCCATTTGCACGATGACGAATTTTTACTACCAAGACCAGAATTCCTTTCGTTTTCCTTTCTTATTTGAATTTGGTAGTCCCAGTGAGGTTTAAATAACAAAAGCCTTAATTTGTACAAGAAAGCAATACCCTGAAGGATTCTGGTCGCAGTAATTAAAATGACGCTAGTAAAATGACGCTATCGTGCAAATGGTCTATTAGCGTGCGTGGCAGGCGTCGTTAGGGGAGGAAGAGAAAATGAAGGGGTATTGGGAAATTGGGCGGCGGGGGGGAGGGGGCGTCTTCCCTTGTTTTCCTCCCCTCTTCCCTCTCATTAGGAAGCAGTTGCGATATCATGACGGCGACGGCTACGAAAACTTCACTTAAAAATTGAATTAGCGCTGCTTCAAACTTTATCGCGCTTATTCCATCTCGTCTAATTTGTCAAATGTTGGCAGTTTTTTCTTGAGTTGAATTCTAAAAGACTGTATCAAAGTTCAGGAAAAGAAAAAGAAAGTTATTGTCTTGTGGTCCCGTCCCGTCTTGTGGTCCCGTCCTCCACAAAACGTGAAATTAGGTATTTTCACGTCATGGTTGTGCATGCAGTGACGGCAAAGAAATGTACATAAAAGAGTGGTGCCCATGCAAAGTTGTTGTTTTGCTAATCTAAACCATTGCCATTTTGCTATTCTCGTTGACTTCGCCGTCGTCGTTGCTTAAAGGTGTTGTTACACGGACGATTCGCAACGACGGTTTGTAGCACAACACAGCTTGCAATGTTGGAACAGTATTGCAACTATTCGAAACAATGTCGCAACAATGTCGCAACGCTGTTTTGGGCTAAAAATCGTCTTTGCGAATCGTCTCGTGTAACATCACGTTAAGCTCCCTTCTTAAAAAGGGCAGAAACCTAAGGCTACGTGCAAACGGACGCAACAACTCCCAACAATGTTGCGTCCGTTTGCACGGGGCTAAAAGCATGACCGGTTTCAAACTTTGCGCAACAACACTCAACAACATCAAAGAACATGCAACAGGGTGCGCAAACAGACGCAACATGTAACATTTGAATGTTGGGAGTTGTTGGCCAATAATGTTGCGTCCGTTTGCACGGACGGGAAACTGACCACCTACTCCTCCCCTAAGCCAACATCTTGCCCTAAGTGAGAAGTAAGTGTTAAAGTTGGCTTAGGGGAGGGGTAGGTGGGCAGTTTCCCCGAAACCTAAATTGACCCCTTTTTGAGAGTCAGCTCGAATATCCCCACTCGCACACGTTGTCAAATTTCGGTGAACTCTCCTGGAATTGAATTCCTAAGAAAGGTATCTACTGATGAGTTCCACAAATGAAGTCAAACTGTCATCCCCTAATAGACCAGAGACGTCCTGGACGTCCTCTAGTATAAACACTTTAAGAAAGCAAAAGGGCAGGATACACTATCCAACCAAACAGCCATGAGAAGACATAAAAGAAAAACTCACCTCAATTTGTATCTTTTGCTTCGTGAATCCCACCTTTTTCTGATCAACAAAGGATTGGCCTGTTTTAGGCACCACACCTTTCACATATAGCTGGACAAAAGAATCGCCCACAGTCGCCTTTGGCGTGATGTAGTCACTGGGCTCAATTGGTAGACTCAACCTTTTCCCTAGATGAATAACATAGATAATAAATACAAATGCTAATACTGAAACTAATACGAAAAATTACTAACAGTGACACTAACAATAATACTTGAACAGAGCGAGAGTGAAGAATGATCATCGCAGTGAATTTTCCAATTTAAGCAATTGGAAAGAAGAAGCCTGAAAAAATCAGGGCTTCAAAATGAATTATTTCATTTATTTCACATCAATACTTGAACACTAAGAGTAAGACTAAGACTAACGCTCACACTATCACTAATACTAACGCTAATGCTAATGCCCGTCTTATTATAAATGCTAATGCTAAATGCTTATACCAGTGCTAATGCAAATAGAGTTCTAGAGTGACGACGTCAAAAATTAAATTGCTCAAATTATGAGATTTGTCGGGATATTCTAAAAGAACAACATCTAAAAGGCCTATTTGCCAGGATTTGTCAAAAACTACTGAGCATTTCGGGGCAATTTGTCTCTGAGATATTATGGCCATTCCTCTGATATATTTGTGCTTAATACCTGCTCTTGAGTTTAAAAGAAATTTGAGCTTGTTTGTTTTCATTTTTTTGGCAGGAACTCCAGTGTAAAAGTCTAAGACAGCTGCCAAGTTGACTTTGATTTCTCTGGTTACTTCTGACTTGTTTTCGACCACAACTGTAACTTCAAAACTTTGACCCGGATTTACACGGTCCTCAGTCTCCAGTCGAAATTGGACATCTTCAACCACGCTAGTGTCGTATAGTTCGTGCTCAGTACGACTACTGAACTGAAATGCAAGATGCACGGCTTTTCGCTCTTCCTCAGATCCTGAAATAATTAGACAAAGAAATATTACCTGGAAAGTCTTCAGTTTTGTTGCTAAATAAGGGGCCTTTGACTGAAGCGATGGTCTGTCCTTCACATTTCTTTCTTTTTAATCCTGGTGCTCACAACCCAGGACCTGCAAGTCTCCTACTAGGCCTATGTCACGGTGTTTACACGGATTGGTTTTGTTTTAGATACATTTCGAGTGCTTTTTCCAGTGAAACTGAAAGGTGGACTCCTGCTTTTCAAGTAGAGCATTCGAGGGCTAAAATGGAAACTTATCTTTCAGCGCATTCGAAAGTAATATATCAAAGGGAAAACTATAAGTCATTAAAAGCTGAAAACAGTGTCTTATTTTTCTTAAATACTGTATGAATATTTACTTTAAACACTATCTTGAAGTCACGATACTACAAAATTATATACCATCTAGTGGCGAAACCGGGGGAGAAGTGCAGTGGGATTCCTTTTATATTGGACTTAAACAGAGACCCATAAGCGAAGGCCCTCTTTAGTAGAGCGGGGCGATCTCATCTCTTGATCCGCACACTGCCCTCAGTTCGTAATAGTTTTCTTACTTGATCTAATGACGAAAAAGGCGACTCAAGATTTGTCGATGATAGACAAGTGTGTCGAGGTATGTTTTGAAGGCGGCTTTTTTGGTTGACAAAGCAAAACAATTTTTCGATCAATATTAACAATGCCCCATTCACACCAACCAAAATTGTCAAATTATACTATGTGTATAAAAAAATGAAAACAATAACGGCAAAATAGAAGACGGGCTTTACACAGAATTCAAATGAACTTTATTATCCACCACTATCGATAATAGTGCTGTAGTTAGATTTTATAAAGCGGAATACAAATTTAAACCGCCGTGTTTAATTGTACAGCTCTTAAACATGTTTAAGGTTTGCTGTGAATGGGGCTGAAGGCTGCGTGCAAACGGACGCAACATTGTTGGCCAACAGCTCCCAACATTGTTGGATGTTACATGTTGCGTTCGTTTGCACACCCTGTTGCATGTTGTTGGATGTTGTTGCGTGCTGTTGCGCAAATTTCGAAACGGGACAAACTTTTAGCCTCGTGCAAACGGACGCAACATTGTTGGCCAACAACAACATTGTTGGGAGTTGTTGCGTCTGTTTGCACGTAGCTTCAGGTTGTATTAATTCTGAAAAGCTACGCACCTAACCTCCTCCCCTATAGCCCGTGCAAAAGGACCAACATTGTTGGGAGCTGTTGCGTCCGTTTGCACGTGGCTAAAAGTTTGACCGGTTTCAACCTTCACGCAACAACTCCCAACAACATGCAACAGGGTTTGCAAACGGATGCAACATGTAACACCCAACAATGTTGGGTGCGTTTGCACGTGGCTTAACCCATGGCAACGTCAGGGGCGGAGGGGGGAGGGGGAGAGAAATAAGTTAAAGATGATTTTTTCCCGAATGATGCACTGCAAAATGTCGTGAGACTAGACTGACAGCAACGGTTTAAGTGTACGAATTTATAGTTCATAGATCTAGATCTTTTATTGGCCAGAGCGGAAAAACCCATAATTTTCTTTAAACTGTCTTTTGGGTGGTGCTTCATGTGAACCTTACTTAATTTGCAGTATTTTTGGTTTTTTGCACAAACTGCATGTGCAAATTATGTAAATTTAGGTGGTACTGATGCATTGCACCTACAAATTGTGCAGAGAACAAAAGATATATAATTGCAAAAGTCCAGTTTACATAAAGCTCCACCCAAACGGAAATTTACAGAACATTATGGTATTTTCCGATTTTGCCAATTTGTAGTTTGTTGCGAGATATGTAAGACAAGCGGAGCCTGAAAGCAGCACAGAAAGAAAGTTTTAAATAAAAGAAAGCAAACGAAGTGACGGTACTAGCCTTCTAGAAATTTGTATTCCTGAGTTATATCATCTCTTGAGTCACTCCCCACGGCTTTTGTGCTAACGAAAGAGCCAACACTGTTCTTGTGCACGTTGGTGGGTTTCATAGAACCGTCCTCTTTGTTAACATCCCAGTAAACTCGATCACCATTCACTTCAGCAAACACGAAGCCTGTGTCGTAAGGGAGGTATACCTCCCCATTTTTGACTGCTTTGACAGACGCTGGTCCACAACGGAAAACACCTGGACGAGAGAGAAATTATATACCAAATATTATGGCGACTGGATCAATTTCTGTATCAAAAAATTGTCATCTGATTTATATAGACTTCTTGCTCCTTATTCTTTAATCACTACGCCTCAGATTGTTGGCTTATGGTGGCTCAGTGAACCATGGATAGTCATTGCCAATAAATAGTATGGAAAACTGTGGATACAACAACAGAGCCAGAGGAAAGTTTTAACATGGCAAGGACTGGAAAATTGGACATGCTACAAAAACGATTAAACTTGGGTGAACGTAAACGAGGTCTGTCCAAAGTAAGATCTGTCAGAAATTTTCTTTGCTGGCCTTGCGGGCGCTTTATTGACTGCTACTTAGGTTCGGAATAAAATAAAGCATGAAATGCAAAGGTCTTGATAAAACATTACAGCATAAGGCTTGCTCAACCTTGGCTGGTTTCTTGGGGCGTGGCATCATAGACTTGCCATCCATCATGACCAACAGGTAAATCGGGACGTCTGAACCAAGACTCGTTCCACACGTGGAAGTTCCTTCAATATAATGCACAGTAGCACAGTTACCCAATCGGGTTAAAGGACATAAACAACAGTCCTCCGCCATTGCCAAACATAACAAGAACGTGCACGGGATAATCCTTCAGGACCGGCTGAAACGTTTCGAAGTGCTTAAGAAATGCAGGAACTTAAATTTGACTGTTTAGTGTACGAAATGCTTTTCATAAGAACCTTACAGCCAAATCTCAACGTGCAATCCGACTCTATTCGTGCGAAAGTATTTTCATAATCTTCGCACCCTGTTATCACGGTTAATTTTCTCCCCACATCGCTTTTAATGCTATAATGTGCATGATCAAAAACACTTTTCCTTGATAATGGAGTCATGACTACTCCGAAACGTCAGATTTTATCGTTCGTTTTTACCGTTTATGTCTTAAGAAATATCTTTTAGCAGCACATTTATAATTACAAACTTCCTGGTATATTAATTTTAAGCTTTTTCCTATCTAACGTTAAAAAATCGAAATTTAGATATTACTTCAAGGGCTCGCTGTTAACAGCTAATCGCAACGGCGTCAATTTCTTAAGACTGGCAGTACTTCCAATTATCGATCACAAACGTAATTTATTCAATCTTTAAGGTTGAAGAAACTTCGTCAGCCATAATGTAAATTACTACTTGGCACTACTGCAGATATACTTACCACACGGAGTCATTCATTTTATCTATCATGTCTCCTTCCTCGTCAAAATGATAGTCAATTGTCATGCTTGCATCTCTGTCATGGGCTGAGTCAAAGTTTGTAACGCTTCTGGTCGGGATGCCTAACGCTCTCATTACTATAATGCAATACATAATCAAGAAAGCTTTAAATGTAATAGGCTTGATCATAACTATTACAAAATTCTCTATTGCGTTATGCCCAAGCAACCTCGTCCCCAGGGCGCTTTATTAATAAAGGGGATCCAGGATTTTTCTTAGGACAGGTTGCACCACTAAGGAATGGCGTAACTGACTGGTGACGTAAACAATTTTTGATACAGAAAACCATTTGAATTAGAAAGCCGCAGTTCATCTCAAGGTGTGGTGGTAGTGGTGGTGGTGGGGCGAGGGGGTGAAACCGTTGCACCCCCCTAGATCCGGCCCCGATTAAAGAGAACGCAACCTTAACCACAAGGGCAGTCGACTTATTAAGTCTTCGAGGTTGGACAGACTGACAGAACGTTAACGCACCATGGCGCACCTATCAGGTTGCTCTTGAATGGGTTCTTCTTTATCACTTTTTGGCGTCTGACACAAAAACAACAAAAAACCTCTCGGAAGGAGAAATAATTTAAGCTCATATTGTCTCTATTATTTTAATAGCACCCTGAATTTCAGTTTTTATTCAGAGTTTTGATTGAAAGAGTAACGGTTTCCCACTGACACTAGGGAGCTTAAGCAAAGACGTTTTTGAACGACGCACGTCAACCGGAAGTGAGGTCTTCTCCCTTACTATATGCCTTGACGCTAAGAAATTTGTATTGATAAGAAACTTGTATTGATAGGCGAAACAGGGAGAGCAATGCAAGACAGGATAAAAGAACATGACAGAGATATACGGCTTGCTCATACACAAACCTCCGCAGTTTCGGAGCACGCAAACGAAACGGGGCATCTTCCTTTATGGAATCAAGTCAAGTTTATCGATCGTGACCCTCACCGATACACACGTAGGGTCAAAGAGGCTATCTAAATAAGACTTCATTCTAATAACATCAATAGAGACAACGGAATCGAAATTTCTGAAGCATGGATGCCTACGATCAGGAAGCATAACAGCCGTTCAACTACAAAGCGGACCCCTGAGGGAACATCATCTGCTAGTCGGAATAATGAGGATCGAAATACACCAATCACAGCGAACCAACGTGCATAAATAGCTACAAGTAAACAATGGACCTCATCGCCTGATGAAGACTAGCAGTATTGCAGTCGAAACGTCGCGATCAATATCTCAAAGTGATTCTATCGTGAGACAAACGAATAAACGTTCATTCCTATCTGACACCACGATGAACAATATTCACATCTTTAATGACAGAGTTTCTTTTCTCTTATAAGGACGATTTACCTGAGAGTTTTAACCAAACCACCGCCCAATGATGCAAAACGTCCACTTCCGGTTGACGTCCGTCGCTCAAAAACGCTGTTGCTTAAGCTCCCTAGTACTAGTAACTAAGTCGTGTCAGGCGCGCTTAAAAACTGGGTGGGTCACCCGCCGCGATTATCCTACTTACATCCCGGGAATATAACCGCGTCATGTAAACTCAATCAAAGTCGTCTGACAACCAAAACGTAAATGCTAGCCGACTCTTTATGCAAGCGGGCAGGATAGTTACTTCTTTTCATCGACTTACATGTTGTGACAAGACCGGAGAACACCCAACATTGTCCATATTTTACAGTTTTCTTTGTTGTCCAGAATTCTTCCAGAATAGGCCCACTTCCGGTCCAATCCAAGGGATTTGTGGTTCCTTCTGGGTAGTCGTTGGACCAACGTCCTGACACAACCCCACCATCTGCGTTATTTGAGTTGGACTAGACAAGAAAGCGTATTAATAAGAGAGAGATCGTCAGTCAAAAAGAGTTATGAAGCGAATACGTTTTTATAACTGATTACAGGGGTGGGTATTCGTTCACGGCTGTTGCTGGCTTTTTACTTATATGTGAGTTTAAAAAAATGCGCAACTTCAAACCGCTTGTGAAAACTTGCGGTGGTTTCATTGCCATTTGTTCTGCGAATTCGTTGTTTCTTCGAACTGCAAACCGGACTTTGACACTATTTAATAAATCGTGTCAAAATCCGGTTAGCTATATTCTGGGAGAGAAATGGCGAAAAACTATCTTGGGTCTCTTGGCTTTTGCCGTGCAGTTTGGTTCTTGTAAACGAGAAAAATGAGGAAAATTGATCATCTGGTCATCTCTGCCGTGGGTTCAGCTGAAGACTCTCTATTCACATAAACGGTTTTTAATCTTAAATTCGCCATAAAATCGTAAAAAAAATGATCGACTTTATAAACGGGCCTTATGAAAAGATATTGAAGAAATCAGGTACTTATATAGTTAACACAAGCAGTAAACAAAACAGATGACCAGAGGATAGATTTGCATCATTTTCACGTTTGTCGTTTTAAGTGTGAAAAGGTTATAGTTTTCACGTTCATGAAAAAAGGGAGTAAAAACTCATTTATTAAAAAATCGTTAAGTCGGATATATTAGGGATCGTGTATGCATCGCGTAGAATGCCCGGTCACATCCGGGAATTTAACAGGCTAGAGCCGCATTCGAGCCACGATTTGGTCTTTAAGTAGTAATAATATTCATTTTATTTACATTTAACTCGGGGGAGGAGGGAAGCCTGGATTCTAGTTTACCGGAGTCTGCGCTGTAGAACTGTCAGAACGCTGCTAGAACTCTTAACATGTGCTTGATTTAGCTGGCTTTCTCTCCCTGAATTATGAAGCTTAGAAGGAGTACGAGAGAGAAGAAACCTCCCCAGCATTTGCAGGATTTCCAGTTAGAATTAGATCCGACAGAGAGCCTTCAGACACGAACGATTAGAGATGAATTGAACCAAGTAGAGACTCTGCTGGAAAGCTTAACACCCGAAGCAGGTCAACAGTCTGCCAGTGCCAACAAACTTCAAATCCCGACCTTTACATCCGCAGAAGAAAAACAGTCTGCCGTCAGCATCACCAAACTTCAGAATGAGAACTTGAAGTTGGAACTTGAACTGACACGAGCCAAAATTGAGCTTGCTCGGGTTAAGTCTGCGATGGCACACGAAAGTCAATCCAAGATGGCCGCCTCAAACCCGACGAACGTCAACACACAAAATCAAGGCCAGTGTCCGACCCAAAGAGCGACTGTACCCACTCTATCTGCGTTGCAATCTGACACAGCGGTTCAGGAGGAGCTTAAAGCCTTAGAAGAGTCACTAGGGGACCCAATTCTTCTTGGTCTTTCTGACGAATTGGCGGATCCCGCGCAAAAACTACTAGAACCCAGCGCCACCCCTAGAGGTAAGCGCCCCCTGCTAATTCCAGATTTTGTAAGTTCCCTCCCAGTGGTTCTGGAAGAGGACCGGGAGACCGTGCTTGGCGCTTCTGGTGGCACTCAGATCATATTAAAGACTAGCCATGAGAAAAAGCCCCCGCTCAACAACATCACCTTTCCACAATGGTCAGCAGCAAACTTCAGGATCATGCACACACTTGTCAAAGAAGGTGCCTTGTCAACTATGCCAGACATTATGAACTACATATCATATAGCACCAAAGTCTCAGAGCTGGCCAAGATTTATCCGATAGCCCGTGTCGTCCACTATGATGACCTTTATCGACGAATGCAATTCGCCACTGGTTGTAAATGGGGTACAGAGAGTCAGTTTATCTACCAGCAATCTCTCCACAAGCCTGACCCCAACCAGCCTAGCTCAACCAAACAAGCAAACCGCCCTCCAGGTAGATCAACGCCAACTATCAACCCGACCACAGGCAAGCAGGTGTGCTATGACTTCCAACGACGACAAGGCTGCAGCTATGGCACAGCTTGCAAGTATGACCATGTTTGTATAAAGCCACAGTGTTTGGGGGATCACCCCCAATGGAAGCACACAGCTACCCACTACCCCCAAGCCTGAACTCGCACTCGTCTGCAGAGCTATTTCTCAATTTTTTAGTGGAGCCACTTGCAGGGGATAGCTCGTCTGCATCCCCTATAGCAAGCAAATACCCGTCCGTTAGTTTAGAAACAGCAGAGTGTGTTAATGACTCCAACCAATCAGCAGGGCCCTCATGTTATGCGCAGCAGCCCGATGCAGCCTTTATTTCCACAGACTTAAAATATGAGATATGGGCAAAGGAATTAGCTAATGATTTGGACAGAGACTTTATCCTCAATGGTGTACGAGAAGGGTTTGACTTGATTTCGCGAGATACTACTGTTTTACCAGCTTTCACAAAGAACAGCAGATCGGCACTCAGGCCAGGGGCCAAAGAGCAGATTGAAGAGCAGCTATGTAAGGGCCTCTCACTAGGCCATTTAGGATCATCAAACACACCCCCCATCATTGTTAATGCTATTGGAGCTGTACCCAAAAGGGACTCTTCCGAGTTGAGACTGATTATGGATTGCAGTCGACCGCTTGCATTGAGTGCAAACTCCTACATGGACCTTGACCACTACAAATATACCACAGTTGATGAGGCAGCATGCCAAGCCAACCCAGGTTTTTGGTTGGCCAAGATTGATTTAAAACATGCTTATCGAAGTGTTGGTACTCACCCCAGCAGCTGGAAAGTCACTGGCATGTCTTGGCTCTTCAAGGGAACCACCGACATCACTTTCTTGTTTGATAAACGCCTTCCCTTTGGTGCTCGCACCTCTCCTATGGTTTTCCACCGCCTTACCCAATCAGTTTGTAGAATGATGGCCCGACGAGGTTTCACAGTGCTTGCATATTTGGACGATTTCCTCATCATAGAACCCAGCCAGCAGTAGTGTCAAATCGCTGTGGACACCCTCCTCGATCTGCTTCAGTCACTTGGTTTCACAATAAACTGGTCAAAGGTTGTTCAACCCAGCCAATCTCTGTGCTTCCTGGGAGTCGAAATGGATACAGTGAATCGTGTACTACGGCTCCCCCGGGTTCGCGTCTCTGAGCTATTAGACATTTTGAACTTAACCTTAACTAAGCGCAAGTGCCAAAAACACCACCTTCAACGCCTTGTTGGAAAACTAAGCTGGGCTGCTCGGGTCGTCAGAGGGGGCCGGACCTTTTTGCGGCGTTTGATTACTGTAATGAACTCTGCAAAACATCGTCACCATCATGTGTACCTCAATACCCAAGCAAGAGCAGACCTTCATTGGTGGGCATCCCTTCTTCCTGTTTTCAACTGCAGATCCCTATTCCCCGACGAGCTACCTATGACATCTGCGCTAGCCTATACTGATGCTTCTCCTGCAGGTGGTGGCTGTTGTTGGCACAATGATTGGCTATACATTAACTGGGCACTAGATTTCCCAAATATCTGCCCCCTGCATATCAACTACAAAGAAACCTTCATGATTCTCCAGGCAACCAAACGGTGGGCCCCATCCTGGTCAGGACAAAGGGTTGTAGTCAAGTCAGATAGTGAAGTTGCTGCAGCCATTGTAAACAAAGGAACCACCCCCTGTCCTATCATGATGGATTGGCTCCGAGAGCTATTCTGGTTGTCAGAGTACTATGCTATCCAACTAACTGTTGAGCACATCCCTGGTTCCGCCAATGTTATTGCCGACAGTATCTCTAGACTTGATGAAACATGCCACCGACACGCACTTCACGCATGGCTCTCACGGTCCTCTTCCTCTACGGAAGACTTGTTGTCTCACATGTCACCTTTGTCACTTGTTTTTCTCAGATCCAGACGATCAGTCACGATTGGACATGGAGGTTCTTAAGTTTCGAAAACAAGCCTATGCAACTTCCACCAAGGCCACTTACAAAAGTCAACTGCGAGCCTATCTTACCTTTTGCGTATATTATGGGTACCAGCCACTTCCAGCGTCGACCATCACACTTAGCCGCTACGCAGCTTTCTTGGCACGCTCTTTGTCTGCTTCCTCTATTCCAGCCTATCTTAACATTGTCCGTATTCTCCATTTGGAACATGGCCTGGAAGACCCTACCAGGTGTAACTTCCACTTAGCAACAACCTTGCGTGGTATACGTCGCTGCAAAGGCTGCAGAGTCTCACAGAAACAACCCATGACCCCTGCAATGCTTTTGGCTATCAAGTCACATTTGAACTTGACAGACCCAGTCCATGCCACCTTTTGGGCTGTCTGTTTAACGGGCTTCTTTGGCCTTCTTCGCAAAGCTAACATGTTGTTGAAGGGTGTTGCCAAGTTTAACCCTTTAAAGCATCTCAGGCGAAGTGACATTGTGTTCTACCCAGGCTGGGCCATTGTCATCAACCGCTGGTCTAAAACCATCCAGTTTAGTCAACGTCTCCTTACTGTTCCACTACCTCTCATCCCGGGTCATCCACTGTGTCCCTATTCTGCACTACAGCATGCCTTCAAGCTTGTGCCAGCCACCCTGTCTGGTCCAGCCTTCGTCTTGCCTGCACCCTCAAGGAGGGGCCTAATACCATTCACCTATGCCAAGTTTGACAGCCTTCTTCACTCAGTGGCTTCCACAGCAGGTTTAGACCCATCCCGCATCAGTGGTCACAGCCTTCATTCAGGGGGTGCCACCCTGGCCTTTCAAGCTAACATTCCTGAGGAGTTTATTAAAAGACTAGGAGACTGGCGATCTGATGCCTTTAAGTCTTATATTCACATACCCATTAAGTATAGAATGTATGCTATTCGCCAACTAGCCTCATTTGTTTGATTACTTATTTACTTTTATGCTTTTCTATTGGTATGGGGTAGGTCGTTCCTCCCTTGGGCAGTTTGTTTTCAATAAATGGGAGGGCCTGCTTTCTGGCCCTTTCCTCTACCCCATACCTATTGTTGTTGTAATCTCCCACTGGAGTTAAGTAGTAATAATATTCATTTTATTTACATTTAACTCGGGGGAGGAGGGAAGCCTGGATTCTAGTTTACCGGAGTCTGCGCTGTAGAACTGTCAGAACGCTGCTAGAACTCTTAACATGTGCTTGATTTAGCTGGCTTTCCCTCCCTCCCCCCCTTGTCATGGTTAGTTCTTATTGCTTATTCTGTAGTATACTGGTTCTGCTTGGGCAGTTTGTTTTCAATAAATGGGAGGGCCTGCTTTCTGGCCCTTTCCTCTACCCCATACCTATTGTTGTTGTAATCTCCCACTGGAGTTAAAATATGGCGGAATAATAAGACTGAAGCGACTTTCGGAGTTTTTTGTCTCTGATTGTGAGTTACTCGTAACCAAACCTCAATGGGTACCACCGGAATATTTATATCAAGAAACACCAAATTCAAGATCTTACCTTCGATTAATGCCAGCTTGTCGGATTTCAGTGGGTTTTTCGCGCTAAAAACCAACCAAAAAATCGCCATTTTTGTATGGATTTTCACCTGCGTAGACTTTTGCGGAAAGATTACAACCAAAGTTTGCAGAAATCGCGAACGGTACCACCTGATATCATGACATCTCTTGTCTACCTTTAAAACCACCACAGTCTTTTAAACGAAGGATTGTGATAAAAAGTGGGTTTTTTGTTTTCCTTTGAATTTGACCTGAGCCCGTGAGGGGTAGCCAGCGCGAAGAAAATTTCCAGAAAGCTTCTTTGAAAGCTAGGACAAAATTCTCGCAATTTCGGCGCCATCTTTTTTATTTTTCAAACTTGTTTCCAGTACTCTTTGACCGTTTTATTGTTTTTACCTCATGTATGCTTCATTCAGAAGTGTCACGGCTAAAAACGGCAAATTACTAACCCCTACCCGGACGGGAAATTTTTTGTTGACCTCAATGGACCCGGAATTCTACGCGATGCTCTTTTTCATTCATGCACGTAAAAGAATCGAAGAAAGTGCGTTAAACACAGTTTACAGATTAGGGAAAGTCAAGATAGATGGACACTGAAGATGAAGATTGCGAATGTGCCCCTTCGCTGGATTGCACGAGGCTGCTTTTCTTGTCCAACAGCTGGGATATATGCGCAAAACGTAAAAGCTAAAAAAGCCGGCGATATTTACGGATAGCAAACGGTAAAGCAGCCGTTTGTTGTTTGCGTGAACGTGGCAATTCTATCTCTTAAAAAAAAAAAAAAAACTTCGGAAAAGTTGTCACCGCCAACTTACCATGGCTGATATGGTTCGTGATATCTCTACTGGACTGGTTCTGTTGTGACTGAAAAGTTTAGCTTTATCCAGCAGCCACAGAGCAGAGTATAAAGCGACGTCCTCAAACTGAAAATAACGAAAAAATAGATCGCTTAAACTTGCTTGCTTGAACTCAGTCTGTCTGTACATGTGTGGAGCCAGTTCATGTGGATCCAGTCCTGCATACAATCTAGTTCTTAAATGGGTGTACGTGAGACTATTAGTTGCTAAGCACGAAAGAAGTATTAAAAGAGGCGCACAAAGCAGTGAGTGCGACTCTCAAACTTCGTCAGTGCCTAGCAAACCACCCAAACATATATTCAGTAACTTAATATACACACAAAATGTAGTATACTCAGATCAAGCTGTTTATCGTTTAAAAAGAGAAAAGAGCTTTAGGGGATCGAGGAGACTGTAAGAGTCACGATGTGCGCGCCATTTATTGTCCCCGCAGGGATAATTCGCCTAGAAGGCGAAATCCCAAGGAGGCACTCTAGTAACTCGCGCGTATATTAAGGAAAGTACTTACAGCTGAAATATACAGTCAGTATGCTAAAAAAAATCTCGATTTGCTTAAACAGGGGCCGCGAGGAATCGGTAGGTAATGATGACGTTTCTATTGTTTGCGTCCGCAAGTACGAAATGGTTAGGATGACCTTACTGACAGAAAGTCCCGAAGCGACTGCTTAGGTAGGTTTTATGACATTTATGGTACAGTCATATAGTTAAGATACGCGTGTAACTATGTATATATAAACACTTGGAGGATTGGAGAGTTTGCCAGACACGAGTTCACAAATCTTTGATTGGAAACCTTGCCAGACACTCTTTCTGCCTGTGCTGACTTATTCCCTGCTCACAGATGTCCTTCGGTCCTTCCTTCCGCTATAAAGTTTAAAGTAAGACTAGAATGCACGAGCGTTAATCGACCAAACGTTCTTTTAATTTCTAAGGTTTACTTTGAGGCAAATAAAATGAACTGTACATGTAAAAAGTGAAAAAGAAATAGCGAAAAATTTAACTTCTAATTAAATCTTTTTTTTATGGTTTAGAATAAACTATTCTCTAAACTGAGAATGTTTTGATCAAAGCTCTGTGCCAGGGTTCGAACTGAAGCTGTTCGTGGAACCTTGCGTTTCCTGTTTTTATCTCATTATGACTGATCGGTATATTTCAAAGAGCTATACAACGATCAAGAATACTATTGATCGACAATATACAGAGAGGGGGCAGCTGTAGTGTCAACTATTACTAGTTAGTTATATAGATCTGATAACTCGAGTGCCTTGTTTACAGAGGCGAGGTAATCACATTTTACTGAGTTACGATATCAGCCGAGTAAGCATTTGGGAAAGTGCGGTAAGTAGAATGATAGAATGGGTAGCGAGTCAGTCGGTAGGCAACCTTAGTTAAGATGTACCTGGTCAAAGGCCCAAGGTGATGGAGACATATCGCTACTGACACCTTTCCATATGTAACCAAAGTCCTCCAGCACGTATTCTTTGCGATATTCATCACTTTCCATGTAAACTGCATCTTCTGCAGTGCAGGATGAGAAAAGAATGTTATATCAACAGTTAAGACCCCACTGTACTTGTTCTACAACAGTGACAACCTATGTGTCATGTGTCTTTCATTTTCTTTTGCCATAACATTGGTGGTAACATAAATCCATATCATGTAGATAAATCGAGTGGAATTAGGGTTGTGTTGTCAAGAAAGAAATTTTAAAGCCTGTCTTTCTTCTTAATTCCTAAAGATATGAATTCTACATTAGCTGCTTGATCTTGCAGAAGTTTCTTTAAATTCACTTGGTTACTCAGAAGTCTTAGTGTAATAGTTATTTAACCTTAATTTCTTCCGGAGCAGACTTAACAATCTATAATATGAAATTTCTGGCGTAACATGAGTTTTATTTGCACGATAATGAAAACTCATTTCTAGTCAATGTTTTTGCACTTATTCTCGCTTTGCAACAGAGGCTTGGGCCAACTCAAAAATAAGGGCTATTAAATATCCTTCTATTTACCTGTACACCATGCATTGAACAAAATATAAATCGGTTTCTTGTCCTGGTAGCGAGACATTGCTATTTCTCCAGATGAATCTTTGCTTTTTGTTTCCACGAATAGTTCATATTGACCAATGATGGCTTTAGATGCAGACATGATTGACAGGCTGACGTCATTTCCCTTGGTTTCCTTTACGTGCATTCCCCACTTGGTAGGTGTGAGTTCGTCTTGGATTGCTACGCGCATGATTGATCCCTTGCTTTCTTGGGGCCTATTTCCTTAGATAAATCAGTACGACTCTTGTTTCAGAAGGCGTTTTCTATCTAATTTATTATTTCTATCATTTTTATAAATCATTCAGTAGGATTTGTAAACAGGATTTTAAGGAATAATTAGTCATTGTTTTTAGAATTTTTAGAATTAGAATATGGGCATGTACTAGGAATGTAGTCATTTTGTTTTAATGTTGCTTTTGAAGTAGCATTTGAGGAATTCATGTAATACGCAGGTGAAATTTTTTTTCCTCGATTGACGTATATTTGGGCATGAAATCAATAAATGTGAACCTAGTATATGGCCTTGCTCTCCATGAGGTCTCTGTAGCTGAAGTGGATAGAGCGCCTGCCCGGTGTTTGGGAGGACTAGGTTCGAATCCTGTGGGGGACTCAGATTTATTCTTTGTCCCACGCTCGTGACATGCTGAAATAGTATTTCATTTTCACATTATTTTTACATTATTTACACTACTACATGAGAAATTTCTGCAATTTGATTGGCTTAGAGCAGTGGTATTTCAGCTTAATTTGAAATACCTACATGTGAAAATTACAAACCTTTTGCGGGTAGTAGTATAAACAATAAGTGGCATGATTTGAATGTGTTGGCATAAATGCCATTCGTGATATTTCACAATTGTCTCAAATTTCACTTGCCTAACGGCTTGTGAAATTACGTATAACAATTTCGAAATATCACTACAAATCTTGCTATTACCTATACTATTATTATCATTATTGAACACAATATTAAATCCCGTAAGCATTTCTGAAACAGTGACAATGGAGAGATAAGATTCTTTACGCCAAACAGCAAAAGTGAATTTGTACCAAGTGATCAAGTTTTCCCATAATTGTCGTGTGCTTTTATTACTTCTACTTAAAAATAAGTAGTTTCACGCCAGTTTTATTCATAAAAATTGTTCTGGACTGTTTTTATCTGCTTACTTCTATTCTGACAAATTCTCAACTTGAATCTGACGTTTGCCTTTTGCCTTAAACGTGACTCTTAATCTCTCTAGTAATAGGGACGGCAGTGATAGAACATCAGCTAAAACGCAATTTGAATTTACATTGCCTAAGCTCTATTCCGCTATCTTAATCTTGTTCAATCAGTCCGGAGTCCTTGCGTTGTTCATTATTGCCGTTTCATTCCGACCTATAACGCAATACCCAAACGGACACCGGAAAATATGTTATTCTGAAAATTAACTAAATCAACCAATTTAGTCTGAATACCTGTGACAAATTGTACAATAATGACGTCATCCTGTGGATTGTATTCCCTGTTAAACGTCACAGTGATATCGAAAGTCTGTCCTCTTCTGATAATCAGCTCCTGTACCTCGTAATCCTCTGTTCTGTGACCCTTTCTGTTTTCTTCATGATGGAAGTTTATTGCTTTGGTTATTAACTTGGTTGCTGTGGAAAATAAATTGTTTGTTTCCAATCCTTAGGTCTCATGTAAAATACAGTGTTTGACCCGGGCCTAAGTGAGCATAGTGGCCGGTCGAGATTATGGCAGACTAAATAGAGTACCTTTTTCGTCCGTTTCCTGCTGAATTCTTAGTGCATCATTTCGCTGTCGGAACTCCTCATCGGGAATTGTATTTATTCTCCCCTCTAAGCCTTCACCAAGTTTTGATATTCCCCCGCTGCAAACGAAATAAAAAAGGCAAATAGGATTTTGTTCTGCAGTTGTCGCGTTCGACAGAACTCATCCAAATCTGGTGTTCCTGTGGTACAAAGGCAGAAATTTTCGAGCTATCACGGGCGACTGCCGATTAGCCTCCCCTATTAATTTTATCAGGGGCAGCTCGGCCTCAGGAAACTGGACTCCTTTGGACTCGTTTTCTTTAGTCTCGTTTTCGTGCAGATGTCAATCTCGTAGAATAAGAGGAACGAGGATCCATATTCAATGATTATTACTAGTTAATAAGGATTAATTTTAGTCGCTTACAGGAGGTTTAAACTTACGAGAATCGAACTACAGTGGAACCTCGATTTCACGAAGTCGTTGGGGACCGACCAAATTTGTTCGTTAAATCGAGGGTTCGTTAAATCGAAAACCTCGATATAACGAATTTGAGGGGAAATGACCAAAAAGTGCGCTAATATCGAGGTCATAGTTAATTTTTGTAACACAGGTGACTTCTGTCACGTAATTCAATGCAATTTTTGTCACCCCGAAGTGCCGCGTTTTTAGATGCAATTCCGACATTTATTAAGCATGGTGACTTTCAGCGTCAATTATTTTCACTTTTGAGCAGACGCACAGCTTTTCTTTACGGTACAAAAAAACGACACGTTCAGAGCACCGATTTAAAAATGTTGCAACATACAGATTACTGTCTACAGAAAATTGTCTTCGTAAACAAGAAAACTGGCTTTACTTGTTATGTTGCACTACCCAATAGGATTTCAAAGATTTAAATTTTTTGCCTTTAATGTTTGTATCTTTGCCAAAATCATTTACAGTCGAAACATAACATAACAATGATATTCGAGAGTTTCTCCAGTTTCTCAACACGCTAGTTGCGTTCGGCGTATAACAAAACTTAAACAAAATGTTAGATGCAAGAAAACAGAAACCAGCAGCAGTTTATATTTAATGGAAGAATTCTTCCAATGAGGATTGCCTCTGTTTTCTGGCTTGCATCCTTAAAAATGTGTCCTCCATTGACGAGAGGGAACGCAGGAGTTCTTGCTCTTTCGCACCTGACTTGTCAAATGTCATAACTTGTTTTTAAAACACGGAGGACAAATCTCTTTGAAAGTGACTGGTAAACGGAGAAACAAGGGCATTGGACTTGAAATTCCGGCTACATATTCGTTTTATCACAAGAAACCTTCGAAAGTGAAGACGTTAAGAGAACTAATAAGAGACAAAGAAGATAAAGCAGAGGTTAATTGATGTCGAAATACTATATATCGCGCCAATGCCTGTGACATAATAAGCCTTTGTCTGAAAGGTTGCTGTCTCTTTACCATAAGGATTAAAGGATTTGGTGACTGTTGATCTGTTCAGCATTTATCTTCTGTCGCGTGTTGACATTGTAATTCGTTATATCGAGGTAGATTTTACGTTTGGGCTTCCGGATTATGTTCGCTATATCGAAGAATTCGTTATATCGAGGTTCTACTCCATGCATTTTATTATAACTTATATATCGTTCTTTATATCGAGGACTTCGTTAAATGGAGGTTCCTTAAATCGAGGTTCCTCTGTACATGGAGTCTCTTCCGAGAAAGATGTCCCGAAAGCTCAACTTTTTGGAAGAGTTACGATACGCGTTAGCTCCGTGTTATCACCAGCTCAGTCAGTAAAGTGCTTGACTGCACGCAGAGCGGGAGGTCGCGGGTTCAATTCCCGGGGCCGGACCAATCCTAAGGGTCTTAAAATAGCTGAGAAATGAAGGTACGCTCTTTGCACTGCAAGCGGCTTGACCTTAGCGTGGCTCGGATGACCACGTAAGATGGCGGTCCCGACTCCAGTTGGAGACGTAAAAATAGTATCCCAGATTAGTACTTTCGTGCCAAATACCTTGATACTCAAATAAAAGTGCCTTTTTTTTTGTGAAGAACAGCACATACGGGGAACAAGAAGATCATAGCATCGTCAAATAGTCGCTTACAAGACAGTTAGGAAAAAAGGAAGCAAAATTGATAGAAAACTGTAATTAACCCCCAAAATGACATGAAATGATCGCGGCAGCACAGTACGAGTGGTAGTCGTTTATCAGAGGTTTCAACTGCAAGTTTGACTAGGAAAAGGTGTTGGTTTTTCGCATAGATAATCGCTTACGATAGTTGGTCGCACATGGAGTCCCTAGCCTTGTGTATAGCCACCCCCTCCCTTCAGCCTTCAGAGGAAATCAGAGAGGGGGCCCCTTCTCCGATTTTTTCTGAGGGGAGAGGAGCGGTTGTACACTGGCTAGGAGTGGAGATAGCTGACAAATGTCAACTTTTCCCCTTTTTTGCATTTTACCTTTAATATTTCTTAATATATAAGCTAAATGAAAATTGTGTTAAGTGGGACCTAAGATTTCTTTAACTTGGACAGAAGATTTCACCGGGTAATCTCGATCTTGAAGTTACCTGAAAAGTTTCCGAAATTGTCTGACCCGTCGCCCTTTCCTAAAAATCCGAGGCGATCCGAAGGATTTCCAAATATAAAAGATTTCCACTGACATTGCTTTTTCTGCTCATATTAAAACTGGCGAGTGTGACTCAAAATCAGACCCGCTTTTTACCTTGTTGGAAAGGAGAGTAAATTCCAACAATTCCAAAATAGTTGATCAAACTGGCGGTGGCGGCCTAGGCCAAGCGTCGAACTTTTCATGAGGCGAACCAAACTCAGTGAGTTATGTTTGTGAAAAGTTCGACGTCTGGCTCAGTTAAGTTCGTCTGAATGAGTTTGGATCGTCCAACACGTTTTATCCGTACGTCTGCTTCAGACTGATAGAGCGTCTGAAGATCGTCTCCGGTACATAAGTTGATCTTCACATGCAACGAACTAAATGGACAAATTAAAATTTTGTATGATAATGTATATGTTGTAGTTCATTTTTTATATCAGGTAATTTTTATTTTTCTTTTGTTTTTGGGTATGGTAATGTATGCTAATGAAGTTGAAACAAAAGAAAAATAAAAATTACCTGAGATAAAAAATGAACTACAACATATATTTAGCCTCGTTCGAGAGAAAATTTATTACTGGCATGGCAGGTTAAAATTGGTTTTTGGTCTTATACAGTTGGTTGGTGCGATGCGTCCTAAGTTCGACGTTTGACTTAACAGACGATCTAATTTTAATTAATTTAGGTCGACCCAAATTAGAGTTTGGTCCGTCTCAGCAAAAGTTCGACGTTTGGCCTAGGCCTGACAACCACAGAACCTTATGCATTGTGAGAAATGTTTACGGTGACGAATAAGGAAAAGAAAACAAACCTATCAAGGAGATAAGAATACCTTCTACAGTCAACTGCCCTCATTGCGGATACTGTAAGGACGAGTTAGTGTCCTCATTACCGAGAGTACTAGTCCATAATAGCGGGAGTTTATTTCAGTCAAACGTCTGTAATTTATTTTTGCCGGGGAATTAGCTGCTGTCCGTATTATCGAGGGTGTCCGTTGTCCGTTGTATCTAGCTTGCTTTGCAATGATTTTGTTGAATGTTCATTAAATTAAATCTTGTATCCCTCTTAAAATAGTTTGAGAGCTAATAAAGAGGTAGCGAGTTAGTGCTGACGTGCGCTGTTTATTATTTTACTTTAACATCAAATGCTACTTGAAAGCACCCGAAAACACAACAAATACAGTAGCAGAAAAGTAATAATACATACTCCGCTTCCTGTAACCCGGCAGACGGCGAAAGAGTTGTTGGCTCATTTTCAAGGCTCCTGAAAAATAGAAAATAAAGTTGAATTATTGTTAGATAAGAGACTGCCATCGTCCTCCTCTGTACTCGGTCTTATTAAAGCAGAAAGAAATATTAACTGCTTGTTCACTTCTTGTTCGCAAAATGGCACAGGTATGGTCATACTGTTGCAAAATGTAGGAATTGTTGTAAGGCATCCTTCAAGCGCTGTTTTGCATTGTGGTGATCTTCTGAGTTACCTTTTTGCCTCCTTGAGTTTCCTTATACTAGAGAGCTTTAGCAACGGAAAAGGCGCTGAAGCGAAAAAGTCACTACTTGCAAGACTTCGCTTTATTTCAAACTTTGTCGCGAATATTCCGACTCGCGTTAATTCTCAAATGTAGATTACCACACCCAAGTTAAGAGAGAGAAAAAGAAATTTGTAGTGTTGTGTTTACGTCCTCCATAAAACCTAGTTTAAGGGAATTTCACCTAGTAGTGGTGCAGTGCAGCAAAGAAATGTTCAGCAAATTTGCTGTCTTGCTGATCTTACCTATAATTGCTTTTTGACGTTCTCGTTGCGGTCACTCTTCGTCGTTGCTATATCTTCCCCTTTAGAGCAGCCACGACGACGATGGAAACGATAAAAAGCAACTATCACCCTTTTTGGTGTACTACATTGCTTCAGCTCTCCAGTAGTGGCATACTTAAGTCATAAGTGTTGTGCAACTAACGTAATAACGTGAGCGTTTTTGTATGTAATGTTATTTTCAATTAACTTTCCGTAAGATTTTATTGTTTATTGTTTATTATGTTTTGTTTCTCTCGGAAATATTAGCTCCCTAAAGCTACTCTTTAATTCGAGGAAAAATTAAATAAAGTTTATATATGTATGTAACTTGTCTAATGATAGATACTAGTACTCGGTGCTTACGTACTTTGGTGGCTTCGGCAAATCTCTTGTCGGTGCAGGCTCTATTTGATCATTCCTGTTAAAATTAGTGAAAAGAAATACACTTACATATTAAAAAGAGCCAACTTATTTTTATAAAGCTTAAGTCATGGACTCAAAAGAGTATTGAATACGTTTCCCTCAATCTATCAGGGTTCTTTTTTATTGTCGGTCAGGTCGGGGGAGGTATTTTCCTTTCCTTTCTTTTTTCAGGGACAGCTTAAGAATTCCAATAAAGGTTGCTAAATTCATCCTTGGGTGATGATAGCTACTATAGCAATGGTAAAGTTTAAATTTTAAATATTCAAGTAAAATAATGTGTTATTTTACTCGAGTGAAATAGCATTTGAGTATATACTTACCGCAAAATGACCGGCTCTCCCTCAGGCTCAACTCGTGTCCCGCGTTTCCTTCTGAAACAATTTATGAAAAAACAAGAACGTCATTAGTGAATTGGCATGTTGTCCTTTGTCGTGTCGTCACCTGCCAATTCTATAGCCTAAGAAAAAAGCAACATTTTGCGACCCCACCACCAGTTACCTCGCAAAATATCTTCTGAGGAGCGACTGAAGAAATTCACACTGATGAATGGGCACTACGCAGATCTGGCTATTGCTTTTGATTGGTTGAGGCCAATTTTCTTCCCGGCACAACCAATCGGATGCAATACCCAGATCTGGGTAGAGCAGAATGGACTTTCTGCGCTCGTTGCTCAGACGTCATGGCGCGGGAAACCAATGGTGCCATCCCGAAATGTCGGCTGTTTTTCTTAATCGGCAAGTTTTTGTATAGAATGATGTTAAAGACTGCTTTTTCAAAGCTTGTAGCCGGCTTGGCAATCAGGCTTTTCTAGGTTTCCTGGGTGCTTTCTCTTAGGTGTTCTGAAATTCTCGAAAGAGAGAAAAAATCTTTAGGCTCAAAACGAGAAAAACCAAAAGACAAAAAACGACTGAACAATCCTCAATTCACGCTGCCCGAGAGTTGCCATCGAGAGTAGCTAGGAGAGAAGAGTTAAAATGTTTTTCAAATGTTCTCGGAAAAGTCAAAACAAAAAGCAAATTTTGAAATGCTGAAGCCGTGAATGACTCAAAATCAAACTTCAAATTTATTAGAAAATACTTAACAGTCAAAATTTACTTTTGGAGACGTTGAGAGTCAGTTTCTTCCATATTACAGTTAGAGAATTATCGACAACTTAATTCCCACTTTCCATTTCGACCATGCATCCTCCCCCTTCACCGTTTTTTTTTTCTTTACGGAGGGGAAGACTGGTTAGACTGCTAGCAGTCTACAGTTCGGGATTGACGCGCAACCGAGCATGTTTAACTGGGAGCGAGCGAAGAATAGCTCAGTTAGCCGCAGGGCTAGAGCGAGAAAGCATGAAACTCCATAGTATGGAGTTCCATGCTTTCTCGCTCTAACGAGAAGTGGAAACATAAGCCAAAATGAAAAAATGAGAGGCAAGATTTCTACCATCATGTTTTTGGAAGACTGTGAATAAATGACTACTTCTTGCTGCTGTGTTCTGCTGCACATAAGAAAAGAATGTACAGTAAAAACCCGCATAAAAGAACAAGTGCATTAAGAACACTCAGGCTGGAATTTGGTCAAAAAAGTACTATTATATACATAAGAACACATTTGCTAATTTGTAGAGACTATAGAAATCAAATTTTCGCATTACTTATTCATTTTGCCTTGAGAATGGTGTCATAATGATACCGAAACGTCGGCTTTTAAAGTTAATATTCGCTTGCTTATGTTTTAAGAGAAGAGATTTAGCCTGAAAAATGAAAGTTGTTTTTATATAAAAAAAAATTGGCCGGCAGTTAGATTAGAATAACCTACTAGGGTACAGTCAATAGTTACATCGAGAGGGAGGGGGAGCTGGCGCATTTGGAATTTGCTTATCACCAGAACTGCTACCCCTCCCCCAATATACTAGTTGTAGCTTTCGCTAAGTGCGGGTCTTTATATTACTCGTACTAAGTTTCTGTTGGAAACTATTCAAGTATGGATTGATGTACATTTTTGAAAAGATCACGATATAAGAGAAAGAACTATAAATTATTGAATGGTGCATTTTATCTTTCCTTAGATTACTGTCTTTGTTTTTCTATTAGAAATTGCGCTTTTGCGATTCCAGAGGACTACAATCGAAAATTAAAGGGATTAGAGTCTTATTGTCCCTTAGTTTACCGGCAAATAAACGCACTTGTTAGCAATAAAATGAACCTGCTCTAATCAAATGCTTCATACAGCCATGCATAGTCTGATTCAGCACTCTACGTTTTTTTACCCCTCGCTTAATATTTGCTGAATTTCGCGTTCACTTTTAATACATCAGTAGCTGTTTGCAGTTTAAACCCACAGATCATGTTTTCTTTTCCATATTGTTAGAACTTCTGTGTTGATGAACAACCTAGCAAGTTTTAATTACATAAAACGTAGTGTAAAGACCCGTGACTCTAATTTTTAATCTCTTCTAAATAATGTGTAGCTGTAAATAAAGTCATTATGCTCGATTTTTCAATGCAACTCTAGCTAATAATGATCTAATGATCCCAGAATGTCAAAAAAAAAGCCAAATCAAAAAGAAAGAAAACAAAAAAAAACCTTTTCGTTTATTCATTCTTTACTGTACGGTCTCCATGCTTTTTGTCTCGTACATTTATCTAACAAAATTAAACTAGAGAAATCAATTTGAATCAAGTATTTCATGCAGGTTGCTAGACGGCATGATTTATTCTGGTAGTTGCTAGGGTAACTAAAATCAGAAATAAACAACTCCGCGAACCGAAATTGTTACTACGTTTCGATTTTTCCTTCATTTACGATTATTTCCGTCAACGATTTATTATATTGTGAAGGACTGCCTCTTATTTTTCGTTTGTTTTTCTGTAAAAGGAGAAAGACAACCCTAGCATAACCATCGTGTAAAATATTCCAATACATAATATTGATCCATGCAGAACCAACAAAACTAAACGAAATTATCGAATGAATTTTTCAACAGTTTGCATTTTTTTCTTCTGTTCTGTTGCCAACGGATCGAGAAACGCAATATTCTTGCCATCGACCTCGTATCTTTCCTACGCAAAGTGAAAAAACAACTCGACTCATGTGTTGATGTATACAAGACTGCTTTCACACACCGTGTAAATCGCCTTTTTGCCGGTATAAGGGCGAAGCTTTATACTTACCCACAGCAAGGGAAACATCCCTGTCTCTGAGCCATTTACGATTATTTTAAATCTTTCATACAAAAAGATTGAGAAGATGCGAAGAATCAGTTCAAGGACAACACTCCTAACATGTTTTGATCTTCTTTAACCAACGCAGTTGTAGTAAATAATTATTGTCTGTACGGATTTGCATATACATTGTCTCGCATGAAGACTGCCTATTGTGCTTTGCCACCAACTGGAAGTTTCGCGTGGTGTTTGTTTTAACTTAAGTCATGTGAAAGGAACGTGCAAACACAAGTACATAAGGCGAATATTTTTGTGCTTTTCAAGGCTTGGTTGGCAACAGTGCAGGCGGTGTGCGTCACGACCCACAAAGGTTCATGGGTAAAACTGTTTATGTGCCTCATTTCAATCGTGACACGGTCGAGTTCGCATCTCGTGAGAGGGGAGTATATTATACTCGGGATAAACGTTCTGCTCCCTTTTCTGAAAAAACATTACAGAGGAGAGCGATTTGGAGAATTTTCAAGATCTCATACTGGCCTTAGATGCTTGCTATTGGCTTCATATGGTAATTTCCATAAGTTTATCGCGATTCGGAGACGATCGAAGGTGCGATTTTAGCCGGCGATTTCCTGCTTCTCAGAAGATTTTAGGTACTGTTTAGTGCTGTGCTTATATGTATATTTCTATCTCAGAAGAGTGAAAGAGATCTGTAGTTCATACCTGGATTTGCTTAAATAAAATATTCGTCCATTTGAAAGTATCGTTTGATGGACTTTATTAACCGGACAAGGAGGGGGAGCGCGAACAAAGAGCAAGGTGAGAAATCTTGCATCGTCTCTCATAACAATTTTATTTTCATCGACAATTTTATATTATTTTGCAAACAGTGACTTTTTGTAATCCTTATGAGCAAATAAATCTTCTATAGGCAAGGGAAAGACAGACCAAAAGTAGCGCCCGAGCAGCTACAGCACAATGCGGGAAATTTCACCGAAGCTACGACCGCAGAAATAAACCACAATCTTGTCTGTACGTTCATTAAAGTGAGGTGTATCGATTTTGTTATAAACCTAA
Source organism: Porites divaricata (assembly GCA_038088405.1). Lineage (NCBI taxonomy): Eukaryota > Metazoa > Cnidaria > Anthozoa > Scleractinia > Poritidae > Porites > Porites divaricata. The sequence continues at coordinate 42,532,104 of JBBMOI010000002.1, read as the reverse complement.
CCTCACAGTTTAAAAATCCTGTATGATGTTGTCTAGATCTTCGATAATGGTCTTGTGTTTTGGTAGAGATTTATTCCTTCGCGTTAGTTTACATGGAGCTTTAGATTTGTATACACATCGCACACACTGCATACATTTTATTTTAAATTCACGCTTTCAGTTTTCGCACTGGGTTATGAAAAATGTTTTGTTTCCAAAGGTTATAACAATATTCAGACTTATTTACCTTTTCTGGTTTAAAATGAAACAAACTCTTCCTGGATTTTGCGTTACTCGCTTCACGTCGGCTTTCGCTTCGGGAAGTTCAAGTTCTCAGCCCGTTTCCCGGGAGTTGTGCTATTGGGCTGAGAGAATGTCTTCATTCCAAGGCAGTTTCAACGCCTCATAACGGGGAAACTAACAGGGGTAGACCCGGGTAGACCCCAAAATTTACAAAGAAGAAAGGTTGAAGTAACAAGTTCACCGAAATAATTCGATAAAACCGCTAACAGTAACCAGCAATAAATCCAAGAAGAGCGGCGAAAATAACACTCAAATCATCATGGCGGCTTGCACATGACCGAGCAATTCAAACTTGTCACAAACGCTCAAGAAAGCAAAATATTTAAAACTAACGCAACTGCTAACAAGATAAAGTGTTCCAACAACTTTCCACGGCGGTATAATGTCGAAATTACCTACACAAACTTGGAATAAAGCGAAAATTTCACCACATATGCCTCTGAAAACAGCTCTTTCCAAGCGCGAAAATCACTCTGCAAATGACGCATTCTGATTGGTCGAATCTCGTGACGCACACCGCCTGGGAACAGTGCATGCACTTCTAGCTCGGACCAATTCATAGCATCACTGCTGTCTTTTCTTTCTACTAATCTTATAACCACTTATCTGCGGCTACTAGAAAAAAGTACCCTCAGGGGCAGATCCAGAAAATTCAGAAAGGGGTGGTCGGGAAACGTGCCAGCTATACACTCTCTCTTTTTATAAGAAATTAATATATTTTATAAGAATATCGAGGCTGAAATTTGCGAAATTTTAAGAATATTTTAACAATAAACCTGAGGCTGAAATTGTGAAAAGAATATTATTTGGTGCGTTGAAAATCTGTAAATACAGTAAAATGATGCGTTTTTACTTGTATAAAATTATTCCTTTCTCTAAACGGCAAACTAGCCAACAAACGAAACACTCTCCACTAGCGATAGCCAAATGTTCAATGATGAGCAGTATATGTAACGTACTGTGCAGTACAAAATATGTACAATGCAAAAGACATGAACTAATTAAGAACATAAAATCGGCAGAAAATAGGAATATTCAGCCTGGGCCGGAAAAACAATATTCTTATAAAAAAGAAAGAGTGTAATTCAATAGATACTATCAATATTTATGTTACAGATAACTCATTAAAAACAATACAAAACTTCACAGAAAAAAAGGGTGATTTTAAAATCCGGAGCAAGTAGCAGCCAGTTTAAGAGCGCTTTCCATTTGTCAGAACTGGCGGTCGGACCACTGCCTGACTAGTCAGTTTGAAAATGAAATCGGCTTTTTCCATGAGTTTTTCTTGAAAAACCACGTTTTGCGTGCATACTATTCAGGATTTGACTGATCTGGCTGGATAGTTTTGATTAAAAGTGAAATTCCCGTTACGACTGGAAGGGTCTGGCCGATCAGTTCTGAGAAATGGAAAGCGCCCTAAGATTATAAAATACTAGAAGGTCAACCTGCCGTAAGCCTGGACTAAATAAATCGGATGGTGAGGCTCAAGACACAAATGAAGAAATATTGGATGATGAGACTCAAGATTAGACAGAAAACGCGTTTGAATCGGATTTAGTATAGAGATGAGAAAGGGTGCCTATTCCTGAGAGGCAACAACGCTATTTCACAATGATTCAGTTACTTAATGGTTCACAATTTAGAATTCACCCTTTATGTTCAAACTAGTTGAATATTAGCTTTGGTAAAGGCACGTTATAAAAGGGTAAATATAAAAGTTTCACAAAACGTTCTCCATATAAATTGAACTGTACACTTTCGAAAGTATAACAGACTTGCGCTTTCTAGATAAAGTGGTGTTAGAGCAAACTGAGACTGCAAACACGGAATGGACTCACTTATTTTTTATTCTCTCAAACTGCCGGTGTTGTCCAAGCAGATTTGAGTGATCCCTCTGAATCTTCTAAATTTTTTTCAATGATCGCCCCCTCTGTTCTCCTAAAAATCAAGTGATCCCCCAAAATCCTCTGATCCCCCCAGGGAATAAAAAATGACTGGTCCCTAAGGTATATCAAGCAGAATCTTGTAGAGCGTATAGTGTCGGAAATTCCCACACCTTTCTACTTTTAAATTCACTTAGTGTAAAATGAATTGCATTTAGCAAACACTTTAATTAGCTAAAGCGAATATAGTGAGTCTCAGCGTTGCCTGCGTTGCAAATGGTTTAGACAAGTGTGTGGGTCGGCTGCAACACAGGCTAGTCCCAGCGCTCCCGTAACCTTGGTCATTTTTGTCTCTTCACGCAATGTTCTTGGGAAGGACGATTGCGTGATCAGACAAAAACGACCGTGACTGCAGGCGTAGGAAACTACCGCAACCTGAACTCTACAAACTGCAACGCGACCGTAAGACCGTGGTCGAGTGGCAACCCAAGATCGACCTGCTTCTTGTCACTCAAAGTTCTCCCAGGCATTTTCGCAAACGTTACAAACAACAATAATGCTCATTGACAAACAACTTTTCAAAATCCACGCACATTTGCTATCTTTCAAGTTCACCCATCCAAGCCCTTCTTCTATTTGTTGTGTTATTTTACCTTCTTTTAACGCTCTGAGCGGTCATTGTTGTTTCACTAAATTTGGTGGCACTTTCCAGTTTGAATTTGGAAAAGTTTCGTCACATAGCTCAGCCTGATAATGTCCTCAACATTCAAGGTAAAGCCGCTGAGCCTCGTGTAATTCTTGACGAGGGAACAAATTTGTCAATTTTACCATGTGCCAATGAGACGGAGAATTGTTTAGGAAACCTTTCCTCACGTAGATGCCCTTAACACTTTGTTTGTGACGGTTTTTTCAGGATCTTTAATACTACATGTCTAGTTCAGAGAACAGCACATCATAGTAGGACCCTACAAAGATATTATTTCATGTTATTTTATTCTTTGATATCGGTTCTCTTTAACATTTACACCATTCAATTAAAAATAAAACTCCTTAATTTTAATACTGGGATGCTACTGGCTGCTAACTAATAAACTATTAATTTTTTTGCATCTCATTAACTCGGTTTCATTGTTCGAGTGTCGCATTAAGATAGGAAAAATTAAATAGGAAAAATATGATTAAATATTCTTGACTGATATTTACCTTTATACCAACAATTTTATCTAGATTCGTCTGAGACAACAAAATTCTAGCCTTAGTAGCTGGCGGGAGCAGCAGTTTTAATTTCTGGCGGCAAAGCCGTGAGAAGATTGGCGGCGAGTTAAACTGAAGAATTTCCTTTAAGGCTTGGCCGCTCGTTTCGCTTGGCTTCACCGCCGAGAAAGTACCCCCGGGCATCAATCTACGCAGGTCAACAAGATTCTATCTTGTTATTAGATTACATTTACTAAGGGTTCACATGATTTGCGCATGCGCGATAGTGATCAGTACTTGGCCCTTCGCTGAAAGCTTATTGAGCATGTTGTGATTGTCTTTCCTGTTCAAACGAAGGATATTATTCATTGCGGTTCTCTTAGAAATTTAGCACTTCACTACAAATTTAATACTTCATAATAGTTTGATGCGGTACGACCAAGTCATGTCCTTGCATCCACGAAACGTTAAGAGACTTATTTTCATTGGCCTTTTTAAACATCCTGATGTGTTAAATGTTAAGAGATTTGATTGTTTGGGTCATTCATCTACTGTTTTGGTAGGTATTTAACAAATCGCTCTGAAAATTTCGTGGTGCTTCACAAGTCCCATTGGCTGATCTAAGAGAGGGTAGGCGGGGGGACGGGAGAGGAAGAGAGAAAGGATGGACCCTTGGGGTACCTGTGCACCCTCTTCTTACCGTATATGCACCTTTCCACCTGAGATCAAACTTCATCTCAAAAGTGTAGGTAATTGAACAACTCGCTGTGAGAGTTTTGTGGCGAAAACGAGGGGCCCTTGGGGTAGCTGTGCACCCTATTCTTACCCTATTTCCCACTATTCAGCTGAGATCAAACTTTATCTCAATAGGATAATTTCGCCTCTGTGTCGTGTTTTATAATACTACTTTCAGTTGAATGAAATAAAACAGACCTCAAAGTAAAACTTGGTAAATGTACATAAAAGCTAAAAGATGGAGAGAGACGAAATACAAGGCCAATGCGGCCTTGCGAAATCCACGGGGTGAGCTTAGAGACGATCTGAAGAAACAACAAGAAACAAGAAAAAAATTGGTTAGCTTATTGAGAATTTAGCTGGTAACTTATGTCATTAGCAGAAACTAGGATATAAATCTGTGGTTCAATTTTACCGTTGGTTCCTATTTCAATTTCCCTTGAAAGTCATTATAATACATGGAAAACGATGGAAAAACAAACAAAGGAAACTATAATCTGCACTAAGGCTAAAACTGAACTACAACATAAATATTCAAATAAAAATGATAACGCAAAGGTCTGGTAATTGGTGGCTATCTGGTAATTAGACAAAGAGAAGAGAAACAAATATGACAAAGAAAGACTGAGATTGACACGCTCTAAAGAGCGTGAAGAGATTCTTTGACTTCTACTTGGAAGATGGTAGTATCCCAGGCAATGGTGGTGAAACAAGAAATGGTAGAACAAGAAATGTGACAATGATCAAAGAGTTCAAGATGTTTCAAAATTTGAGAGGCCCTGTCTCGAGCAAAAGGATCGTGTATGCCCGTGAAAAGGTGACAAGCTAGGTGACGAGTGGTTGCCCCGATTTAACAGGCATGACATTAGACTAAGAAAACAACCGACATTTCGCGACGCCACCAATGGTTTTCCCGCGAAATGACACCGGTCACTACCCAGATCCGGGTAGTGCTTCTGATTGGTTGAAGCAAATTGCCCACGCGACACGACCAATCAGAATCACTATCCAGATCTGGATAGAGACACGTCACCAGTATGGAATTCTGCGCTCGTTTCTCAGACGTCATTTCGCGGGGAAATCAGTGGTGGCGTTCGCGAAATGTCGGCTGTTTTCTCAGGCTAGCTTAACATCCTGCTCATAACAATTTAGAAACTACGTTTGAGCATTGGGCAATAAGGATGGGGGTTTCTCACACTTGCAAACCCTTGAAAGACGAGAAAAAGCTTAGTATCTACGTTGATGTGTTTTCCTATACCAAGCCGCTTGAAAGAAACATCATGACATGTAAAAAACATATAAGAATATCTAATGACACCTACCCTCTTTTCAACACGCGTCCAAATTGTCTTACAAAGGAACTAGCCTCGCGAGCTGTACATAAACAGACAAAAACATGTTTGATACTTGAGTTTTTTTATAATATATAATTATTTGGAGTCCTATTTAGATAAGACTTTGACAACGGTCAAGACCATTTGTCATGAAAATTAAGTGCGGATGTAGAGAATTTTTGTAAGTAAAGAAATTTATTTGAATGTCTGTTGTTTGTGACAAAAAACTATCTGTGCACTCTACACCTTTTCTTAAATCCGTAATCCTTGCTTAATTTCCTTTTCATTGTGAACAAGAGAGAATGATTTGTGATTCATATCCAAAGAACTGAAACGAGTCTGAAAACAAAAACTCACACTGGAGAGAGACTGGCGCTAGAACTGTTGTCGTCTCTGAACGTCTTCATGACGTTTTCCAAAATAATGACGTCACCTTTTTGATCAATCAGGGTCCAGTTGTTCAAGAGGAGAATAACGTTAACTAGTTCGGATAAATCTGCAATCAGTGCACAACGTAATGTATTTTCTTAAACTCCTACACTTGAATAGCGTTATCCAACTTTTGACTGGAATCAGAATCTCTACCCGAAGGATGGAGACAAAGTATCTGTCATATAACGAAAAACTGGTTTGATACTTACTGACATGTGGTGATGAAAAATGGTATTTTGTGGGGTATTCCTTGGACGGACTTCCAACGTCTTCGATTTGCAAAGAGACCTTAGTTTGAAACGGGAAATACGTTATTGTAGATACAAGGAAATGCCATAAACATAGTCTTATTATATTCTTTCCTAACGGGCTCTTCTCTTTTAAATACATTGCGAATAAAAATTAAAAGAAAATGATGGAAATGAAATAGCAAAATGCAAGAGTTAATTTAACACTTTCTAAATTGGCCCATCTGAAAACGTTCATAAAGACCGAAGTCCTGGTTGATAGATGGGTTTTTATAGACAGTCCTAGAACAAAAGGGCGCCAACATGTAAAACTCGATTCCTTTCAGTGTGGTCTATCATGCATCAATTTATACTTTCACGTTAATTCCAAACTACACTCTCCAGAATATGATCGACAAACCCCACTAAGCGCAGAATACATAGCAACACTCGCTCTTGTGCTGAAATAAACAAATTGCTCAAATAACTGTTTGATTGACTGAACGTGTTTCCTACCTCCCCTTCACGGCATTTCGCATCATACAATTCCTCCATTTCTCGCAACCTGAAAGAAGAAGAAACAAGACTTTCAATCGAAAATGAAAATCAAAGAAAAGTATGTGTAATTCGTAATTAATGACAAGTGGAAATTAGTAAATAATTTCACGCGAGTTTTTACAAAATTCTAATCATTTCGAAACCAGCGCATACCATTGATTACCTATTAACGGAGAAAAGAGTCGCGTTTACGGCAAACGGCAAACGGCAAACGTCAGATTCAAGATGAGAATTCTTAGACTAGAAAATAAGCAGATAAAAACTGCCCACAACAATTCCTATGGACTAAACTGGCGTGAAACTACTTATTCTTGAGTAAACGTAATAAACAGTAAACGACAATTAAGGGAAAACTTGGTCACGTTGTACAAATGCCACTTTTTTGAGCAACGAACCTCAACCGGAAGTGAGCTTTTTTCCCTTTTAATATCCCTTGACGCTACCAAATTGTATTCCTAAGCGTCTTTACTCTTAGAGACGATTTGCCCAAAAAATTGTTCAAAATCACGGCTCAAGGTTTTCAAACATTTCACGTTCCTATTAAATAGAGAGGTAAGCATCATGTTTACGTCAAACGGCAAACGCGGATTTGTACCACGTGACCAAGTTTCCTCCTTACTTGCCGTTTACTGTTCATTATTTCTTCACTTAAATTGGGCTGAGTTTCAAGCAATTTTTTTATCTGCTTGTTTTCTATGCTGAGAAATTCTTAACTCGAATCTGACATTTGCCGTTTGCCGTAAAACGTGACTCGAAATCTCTCTAAAATCATGGGCGACACGTGACCATCACAGTCGAGGATTTTTGACTTGTATATTGTAACGACAACTTCAGGCATTGAAAGCTTGAAGCATACGCTTAGCTTGGTTTACAAATTTTTGAAATAATCCACAAAAAGCATGTTAGAATCCTTCTTACTGTTAACTATCGTACTTTTTCGAGTATTCATTGCTATGGCAATTTTACACATTCACGCTGAAATTTCGCGTCAAATAAGGAAGTACTTTGTCACCCACGATATTTTTTATCAAACAACGCAGCTAAGGATCACCAAAGAAAAGTAAGCAGCCACAACGATACCTACCTTAACTTCAGTTGTTCTATAGTCTCAGCAGCTTCGTCTTCGTCAACAGGCATATTAATCGCCAAACTCTGCAGAAAAGGCAGTTGTCGTCTAACTTAAAGTGGTTACGTCACGCTAACTGTTATTTTTTTTAAAAAAGCCAAAACCTTTTTTCGGCATCAATTAAATAAAAAAAAATAATGGTCCAGTTTTGTTATTTAAGATCATATTTAAGCACCGAAAATGTTTCCTGTCGTTTATTGCAATGGATAGCAAGAGTGATCATGGATTGAAGCTTGTTTAAGTTGGGTCACTTTTTTTCAAATCTTAATGCTGTGCCTGCATAAATCACCATAAAAATTATTATGGTTAGTGCTCCCTAAAGAAATTTGTTTGATATCTTCTTCATACAGGGTTTGTACAGATTTTTGGATCCAAAATTCAATACTTTTTCCAGACTTTTACCAAAGAATAATTTCTTTTTCCAGACTCAGGGTTATCAAATAGGTGATAAACAGAGACCTTACAAAAAGGCAAGAACAAAGCTTTTTTCATGATACGCTGCAAACGTACGGGCAAGATAGAGTAAGATTTGACCAAAACGAAAACATGTCCTTATAGAGCACTTGTTGTAGCTTTAAAAAAAAAAAACAACAAAAGTCAAGACTTTTTACCATTTTTACTATCTCTATTTTCCAGAATTTTTCAAGGTCTGGAAAATTGTTGGGCAAATTATAACACTTTTTCTAGAATTCAAAACTTCGTACGAACCCTGTTCATACCTCTACAGGAGCATAGGTAAAGTGAAAAGGTAAAGAAACTAAGTAATGACTTCAGCACAGAATTGACCTCTTGACATGTGCCCCTTAAAGAAACTGGGCCCAGTTGTTCGAACGCCGGTTAGCGCTAACCACGGGTTACATTTTTTCTTTTTTTCAAAAGCACTCTCTCGGATAATTTTCTCTCTTCTTTTTAGAGTATCCAGTCATCAAATTGTAGGCAAAGGGAATTAAACTGAAACTATTTTTTAAGCTCTCATATCCGAGTTCAAATTTCGCACTAACCCTGGGTTACCTTAACCCAGCTTCGAACAACCCGGCCCTGGTTGATATCAACTGAGTTGACAAATTTGAGAACCATATGTAGTAGCAAACATACAATAGAACGAGGAAAAAACGCTCAGTAACTAGAAATTAAATTGAATGCTCAAATTTAGAGATTCTATCCCAACACTAAAAAGTTCAACCACTTTGTACAGCACAGTCTTATTAAATAGTCCCCAAATTCTGAATCATCAAAAGATATACTGTGGTCAAGCATTTTAGTATTTCTATCCAGGATCTTGAATTTTATAAAACGATTTTTAACACCAAAGGGACAATGTTATTTTTTCGAATAATGCTAATACTTAGAGCTGGGGTCAATTTAATAAAAACTTTTACAAGTGTAGCTATTGTGTTCAAACCCTAGAAGAATGGTTACACTTGTAAAAGCTTTATTAAATTGACCCCTGAAGAGTAAAATTCCAAGGGAGCCGACTTTTCCATAGAAAAGGTTTTACTTTCACGTTCACAAATTACCTGGCTTCCAAGCCGCCTAAGTAATTCTTCTTTCTCCGCCCTGGCTGCGTCAAGATCATTTCTCCAGCCCTTTCCAATATGCTCAAACTGCAATTTTGCTTTGGTCAATGCAGATTGCTTCTCGAGCAACGACTGCTGTAACTCTCTGTTTTGATTTAGTGCTTCTTCACTTTTCTGTGTGAGGTTTGTTTTTTCTTCAAAAGATTTTTCCAGTTCGCTCCTCAGCGATTCTGCTGTTTCGTGAAACTTATTAAACAGCTTGTCTTTTTCCACCCTGCCGTCTTGGCATTCCTTTCGGAGCAAATTTATTTCGTTCTTCAACTCTGTCACCTCATCAACGTTCGGTTGAACATCACCAGATCTTTGTAGATCTTCGTTTGTCACACCTGATTTTTCTTTGAGTTTTGCAATCAGAGAATCTTTATCCCTTACAAGACTTTGAATTTCCACTCGCTGGTTATGAATAAACCTTTCTTTCTCTAGATTTTGTTCCCGACTCTGCCCAAGTTCAAGTTTAAGGGAAGCTACGATTTGATCATAGTCTTTCCTTAACTTTAAGCGCAAATGTTCTTTTTCTTTCATAGTCATATATAAATCTTGCCGCAGTTTGCTATTGCCCGTTTCCAGCAGGTCATAGTTAGCTTGTAATTCTTCAAACAGCTTTTCCTCGTCAGATTTATTGAGCATTCCTGTTCTATACTGACTAAGCTGTTCGCTCATCGTGTCTATAATCTGACTCTTTTCAACAAGTTCACTTTCTAGTTGTTCTTTCTGGAGAGAAAATGGAAAAAAAGTACCTTTGGTAAACATAAATAGATTTACAGCGATTTACAGTGAAAGAACGTTATACTGCAGGTTATAATAGGGACCTTTTGGGTGCGCGTGTGAGCCAACGTCATTTTGGCGGGAAAACGTGATAAACGTCGGCATCCTACTATGGTTTTTGGCGAAAATGTCGCAATGAAGCCGAGGAAACAAGTTGTCAAATGTTTGAAGTTTTATCATTTTGCGAATGGGCGAGAGCTTAACCTCCTTCAACAAAAATATACTTGTTAACTGTTCAGGTGAGATACGGCAAAATGAAGCTTTCCAGGGAGACTATTTTTTGAGAACACGTGGAAAAACTTCAAAGTCAATTCTCTTGCTCGAATCTTAAGGGACTCAAAAGGGAGTTGTTTTGTTTGTTAGAGAAAAAAGACTCCTTTCCTCCAACCTAACCGTAACGAGCCCTTCTCTTTTGGCTTCAAATATAACAAGGCAAAAATGTTACAAATGAAGGAAGCTATGGGTCCGGTGTCACGATAAGCAAAAACTATCGTGGCTTTACACAAACCTCTCTTCCTAAAGTTTCCCTTAACGTGGCTAAGTGCTCTTCAAGTTCTTCGTATTCGTTCGTTTTCGTGGTCAGGGTGGCGTCAAATTGATTCTGTAGGGTTTGCTTCATTTCTTCAGTGTACTTAGCAAACTGATTTACTTCATGGCTCAACTGTTCTGCAGTTTTGGCATGCTCTGTGGTTAGCCTTTCAACTTTAGCCTGTAGATCCTGAATTTGTTGATGCTTTTCCTCGATATCACCTGCAGATAATTCAAAATAGATCGTGAGAATGTAAGCGTAAAAAGAAATGTGACAAGAGATTAACTGTTCACCTAAAGTTGCTGCCCCGCCCTCCCGCTTTTAACCCTTTAAGCCCCAACATCAACATGCACCTTCACCACGCTGCTCTTCATACATTCCTTATGGTACTGCTTGAGAGAATTTGTTCTAACATCAAAACTTTTCATCTTTGGTGATCATTTTATTTATTCTCGTGACCTGTCTGTTAGATCACGCAGTGTTATTGTTGGGAGAAATTGGATGTGGGTCACTATTGAGGCTTCAAGGGTTAAAAGGAAAGTAATAAAATTGCACTCGTCTCGCAGTAACTTTAAGAGCCCTGTGCAGGCGGGCAAGAAAGCATTCAAATGACACAGCAAAAACAACAAAACACACACACACACACACACACAACAACAGCAACAACAACAATCCCCACAAATAACTGAAGAAGATAAAACATAAACGATATAAGGAACACAGATAACTACCATCGTGATGACTTGAAAGGCTACAGTGACTAAAAAGACCAGGAGGACAGGACCCATCCAGGTGATCTGTGACGTCATTGCGGGGGCCTGGGGAAAGAAATTTTAATGCCGTATCCCATAAACCAACGCGCGCACCAATTCAATTCAATTCAATCTGTTCCCGACAGCTTTGGTTTATGGGATACGGCATTAAAATTTCTTTCCCCAGGCCTTCGCAGTGACGTCACAGATCACCTGGATGTGGCCAGTCAATTCAGTGATTCACAGACAGGGATATAAGACTAGCTTACCCGGCACTCGCTCCTTATATGACTGTGACACAAACAATTAGAGGACAGAAGGGTTGTTAGCAGAAATAGAGATCAAACCTTACGACGTTGCGTTAACTTATCGAAGACGCTTCATTTCTGTAAGGTAGCAGTGTCCATTGGTCTCTGGAGCCCTACTTTTGCCTTTAGGCAGAGAATTCCTCTGCTGGGCATCCTGTGTTTCACAGGCTCAGAGCACAACGGCTCTTGAATTTTTCTTAAAGCGCAACCTGAAGCTGTAATAGGCTGCTAAAAGGACCTTACAGACGACTTGAACGCACATTGCTGCGAGAGAATTGATACGATTTATGGCCGATCGAGTGTACGGAAATAAAAAGATCTTTTCAAAAAGTACCTTCCCTATCTTGCACAACTTCGTCAAGACCCGCAACCCTCTCTTCCAATTCTTCTTTTTCCTCTCTGAGGTGATCCAAAGCAGCATGCAATTCCTGAATCTCACTTTCCTTGCCTGAAAGGTAAAAGGAATCCTCCGTACCGATGCAGATGTCTTGGACTACTACTTCTGATGACACTGCCGACTTTTCTGCTCTTTTGAGCTTCATTTGAAACTCGTAAGCGATCTCATCAGCTGCCGCTGTCCGCTCTTGGGCACTCTGTAGATCTTCACGCAACCCAGTCACGATGTGGTCAAAGTCCTTTCTTAGTTTGTTAATATCCTCACGCTCTTTTTCCAACACATGAAGCTGTGATTGCAGCTGTATTACTTCTTTACCAGAAGCAGCCAGAGCCTGCTCTAGATTGTCCGCATGATTTTGTTGCTGAGATATCACAGCTCCATAACGATCTTTCAAACTGTTTACTTCTCCTACATACAATTCTTTTTGACTTGATAACTCTGCCTCTAAGGCCGCTATTCGTTCGTCTTTCTCGTCCAGTAAAGGTTTATCACCTTGAAGGAGATGATCCAAAGCGATCTTCGCTTCCTGCAGCTCCTTCTCAACTTTAACCCTCTGTAGTTGAACTTGTTCCAAGACTGCAGTCAGATTCTGCTTTTCGGTGACATTATTCTCGAGTTCATGACTGACCTCATTAATCTCTTCACTTAGAGACCTTACTTGTCCACTAAGGTTACCGATTTCAGCATCTTTTTCCAAGAGAAGATTTTGGTACTTTTCATTTCGGGTATTGTTCTCCTCCATTTCTGCGATCATTTGCTGTAGTTTTTCCTTAAGTTCACTAACAAGTCTCTCCTTTTCTCTGACAAACGCATCCAAATCAACTCTCAACTGCTGCGCCGATTTTTCGCATTCAAATTTTTCTTGGCGCGTTTTGTTGAGTTCATCCTTTAGTTCCTGGATACTTCCTTCGCCTCCTATTTCAGACTTTGTATCCTTTGATTTCCTTATCATCGCCTTCAATTTTGCCTTTAATCGCTCGTTGACTGTTTTGAACTTCTCCAGTTCAGCCTGAGCCTTGGACAAATCATCTTTAAGCTTCTGAACGTCTTCATTATCAAAAGAACTGTCAAAAAAAGTAGGCCGTTCTGGCGGAGAAGCTAAAAGTAGCTCATTTTCTGGTGACCTAATTAGAGCCTCTGACACGACCTCTTTTCGATCTCCATTCGCCTCGTCTGTTTTAATAATGCGGTCGGACAACTCTCTATCATGAGCCTCGGCTTCTAGAACTCTTATCCTGTTTTCCAGGTTTGCTTTGTCTGCGGCAGTAGATTGCAGAGCGTCGTGCAGCCTCTCAGCTTCCTTCTGAACTGCTTCAAACGTTTGCTGTGTTATTTCCTCCCCCCTTTCTATGTCCGAGGTATCGACGGCCACATCGCTATACTGCGTTTCGAGCTTTCCTGATATCTTCTCCAGAGGCTTCAACTGAACCTGAAATTCATGGGCGATTTGATCGGCCGCCGCTTTACCCTCCAGAGCATGTTGAAGATCTTCACGAAGACTTGAGACAATATGGTCAAAATTGACTTTCAGCTTTCCGATATCCTCTCTCTCTTCGTTCAGTCCACGCAAACGACTCTTCAACTGTTCAACCTCTCTGCACGCCGATAATCGCTCTTTCTCTAGAGTGTCAGCATTGCTTTGGATCTGGAATATTATTCCTTCATGTTGATCTCTTGTAGCCCTAATTTCGGTTTTATACTTCTCTGTTGTGTCCTCCAGCTCTTTCTCCAAGTTCGAAATGGTTTTGTCTTTCTTTTCCACGAGAAATTCATACTCTTCTACCAGCTTATCCTGTTCAAGTTTAAGCTGACTGCACTCGCTCTGACTTTCATTTCTTTGAGAAACGAGGTCATCTATCTCGAAACACAAGTTGGCATTCTCTTGTCTCAATTCCCCGACATTCTTCCAAGCTTGGTCATTATCACTTTCCAGCGCTCCAACATCATTTTGCAGGTCTTGCAGCCGTGCATTCTTTTCCTCAATCTGTTTTTCCAATTGTTCAATCAAGCGGATTCTTTTTTCTTTTTCTATGTTCAACTGTCCAACTTTACCTTTTAACTCGTTGACAATATTTTCCTTTTGACGCACAAATGCATCTAATTCAACTCGCAGTTCCTGGCAGGTCTTCTCGCTTTCAATCTTTTCTTGACGGATTTTTTCAAGTTGGTTTTGTACCCTTTCGCGTTCACTAAGGTCTTCATCACCCGATTCCGACTTAACTCTTTTCTTTTTCATAACGGTCCTCAACTTTGCCTTTAGTTTTTCATTGAGTCCTTTTATCCTTTGCATTTCATTCTTCATATTTTCAAGTTCTACTTCCCCTTCACTGACAGGAGAAGCAGTGAGTTGATTGTCCACGGAAGACTGTACGATAACCTCTTGTAAAGGCCTCTCAGCATTCTCTTTGTCGATATCCTTAATACCACTGTCACTACGGGCAATGAGCTCTTTCTGATTGCTCTGCTCAAGCATGACCTGAAGTCTGTTAACTTTATCGTGCAAATCGTCCCTTTCCTTCACGGTCACGACCAAAGCAGCTCTAACGTCCGCCACCTCTCGCTGTGCTGCTTCCAGCATCTCTGAAATCATGTTTTTCTGATGCACTGATTTTCCATTGGCTTTTTCAGAACCTTCAGTGTCTGATTGTCGCAAGTTCTCAAGCTGAACCTGGAATTCATGAGCAATTTCATCTGCTGCTGCTTTGCCATCGAGCGCCCGCTGAAGATCTTCGCGAAGTCCTGATATGATATGATTAAAGTCACTTTGCAGTTTCTCGATGTCCTGCTTTTCTCGTGCTGCGACGTGGAGTTGAGTATTCAAACTCTCAATTTCCGACTTGGATTGAGCGAGTTCCTGTTCTAAATTACTGGTATTTTCTTGGCTTCGCATCAGCTGTTCCTGGAGTTTTTCCTCCAAGTCATTCCTTTCGTTTTGACGTTTTTCTTTTTCCTCCTGCAGTTGTTGGTGATTCTCACCTATACGAAGTTCAAATTCTTGCATTTGTTTTTCCTGCTTTGACTGTAAATGTTCAAGCTGGTTCTTATTTTCTTCAGTCGTAACTTTTAATACCTGGATCTCTTCTTGTAACTTGCCCTCATTTTCTTGCAGCTGTCCGATTATTTCATCTGCTTCCCTTTGTTTTGATTCCATCAGGGCAGCAAGCTCTTTGATTTTTGCGTCCTTCTCTTCAATAAGTGGGTAAGACTGTTGAACAACTCGCTCAAGTTCAGATTTAGCTTCTGATAGTTCTTTTTCTATCACGCCTTTCTCGTCAACTGCGGCCTGGATAGTCTGTTGCAGCTCAGTATTGCTGTGTCTCAGTTGCTCTACAGCCTCATCAGCCTCTCTTACTTTCTCAGACAATGAACGTTCATGGTCTTGTTTCAAGACCTCAATTTCTTTCTCATACTTTTCTTTTGTATTACTTAATCCACTCTCTAGCTCGGATATTCTTTTATTGTTATCATTAATGAGTGACTGGGCATTCTCTTGTCGTCTTTCCAAGTCCATGTTCGCTTGTTCAGTTAGCTCTAATTCTGCACGCATTGCCGACGTATTTTCCAAATTTTTCTTCAAAGCTCCATTTTCTAGGTCCAAAATGTGAAACTGTTCGGTCAAGTCACGAATAAGAGAGTCCTTTTCTAATAGCTGCTTTTCATGCTGTTCAATGAAACTACTAACATGCTCCTTCTCTTGAAGTAATCTATCAATTTTGGACTTAAGTGCTGCAACAATTTTTTCTTTGTCTCTAACGAAATTATCAAGTTCCAAGCGGAGCTCCGTCACTTGTCTGTCACTGTCAATTTTTGCAACTCTAGCCCTCTCGAGTTCTGCTTTTAATTCGTTTGACGCGTCATCTTCCCTTGAATCTGATCGCGTTCGTGATCGTTTTTTCTTCAAAGCCGCTTTCAACTTTTTGTTTAGTTCGGTAGTTTTCTTTAACTCGCTTTGCAACCAAATAACATCATTTACAGACTCCGGTGTATCATGGGTTAGAGAAAGAAATTCTTGATCCGTAGAATTTTCTCCATCCTTGCTATCTATTGCAGCCTGTCGAACTTCTGTTTCTTCAGAATCCTTTGCTCCCTTTTCTTTAAGTGTTTCTAGATTCCTATTAAGTTCTTCTTTCTCGTTCGTAACACTCTCCAACGCTTCTTTCAATGAGGCAACTTCTTCCAGGGAAGCTTGAAGTTTAGCCTCCAACTGTGGTCTCTCCGCTTGTACGCTTATATCGGAGACATCGTTCCGCACAGTGACATCCTGGTTAGAGGATGACTCGTTTCTTTTGAGCTGAACTCGGAATTCGTGAGCCAGTTGGTCAGCGGCCGCCTTTTCATCGAGTGCCTGTTGGAGATCTTCACGGAGACCAGACACAATGTGATCAAAGTTGCCTTTGAGTTTGTTGAGTTCCTCCAAAGACTGTTGTGCCTCTTGTAGCTTGCCGTTAAGTAGCTCAGAGTCCATTTCGGCATTAGCAAATTCTGTTTTTAACTTTTCAATCTCGGCTTCTTTATCAGTAAGAATCTGCTCATACCGATCTGCGTTGTTTTTCGTTTCTTCACTAAGGAGCTGATAGCTTTGTTTCAGCTTTTGAACCTGGGCAACAGCTTTTTCTGATAGCCGGTTAATTTCTTCGTCTTTCTCAGCTACAAGCTTTTCGCACTTTTCAACAAGGGCATCATTTCTTGCCTTTTCGTCTAAGAGCTGCTGTGCCTTTGTCTTGAGGTCGCCGATGACGCCATCTTTGCGGCGAACCACTTCATCTAATTGTTCACGCAGTTCATGAATTGTCTTTTCAGCATTGAGTCTTTCCTGACGAGCTTTGTCAATGTCTGCTTTCATTTCACTGGAGTCGTAGTCTCCAGTAGATCCAGATTTGGTCTTTTCTTTCTTCATCTGAGCTCTCAACTTCGCTTTTAACCTTTCATTCAGGGTTTTTACCCTTGAAAGTTCAGCTTGGATTTCTGACATTTCACCTCTTACATTTTCAAGCTCTTCACTGCTAGTAGGATCCACAGATGGTGAACTCAACGGTGCTTCCAACTGTAAAGAAATGGACTCTTCAACAATTGGGGACGCTTCCTCTGAAAGAGTGTCTTCAAGCAGAGAGGTGCCTGCCTTAAAGGCGTCAGTGCTTTCACCACCAGTTACGGTTTCCAGGGCAGATGAGGCTACCAGACCCTTTGCGTTTTCAACATCAATCTGTAGCTGCTCGTTTACTTGTTTCAACTGCGAAAGCTCCTCCTCAGCAGATGAAAGTTGCTCTTCTAGCTTAGCCCTCTCATCGGTCAAAACATCCATCTCTTCTTTCAGTCCTTCAGCATTTACCCCCTTCTCTTTAAGAAGTTCAACCGCTTCGCTAAGCTGCTGAACTTCATCAAGGAGCAGTTCTTTTTCTTCTTTTTGACGTAACTCGTTTTCTTTCATTGCAGTCATTTCGTTATTGCGTGCTTCCAACTCTTGCTGTAAGTGTTCAATGAGCTTGTCTGCTTTTTCCTTTTGAGAGCTCAGTGCGTCGACGCTGGAGGTAAAGTCATCTTCTGCAATGGAAAAAACAAGGAAGAAAGGATAAGAAAGCTGAGCCGCTCAAGACAGCGTACAAAAGGAAAACGCAAAAGAGAACATAAAATGGATATTGCGCCACGGAGTTTAAGATAAGAATTAGGATTTACTTTAGAGTTTCTTTGCTAGCTCAACGCAATTCTCGATCCGGATTACAAAAGGACGTTATATTAGTAAATTTGAAGCAGGCTTCAGTTGTACGGAATTTATGTTACTTTATCAAAAACGCGAAGTAAATGTAATCATTCCTTTATTTAATAGGAAGCGGGTTTTTAGGGTATGAACATTTCATTCAGTAATATCAGATAAAAAAGTATTTACATTAGAAAGAGGACGTGAATCATAGTTAATTTTGATTTGCAGTGGTTTTATTAAAACAAAAAAATACATGGGGGAAAACTGTGGTAAAAATATTAACAGTATATATTTCCGTTAGCACTCTATTCAAAAAAGTTAATGAAGTTACAGGGTTGCCTCTTTCACAAAAATTAACACTTTCTCTTTCTTTTTCGTCCGCTGCTTTTGCAGATCACGGAAACACATCTTTCCCTGACTTTTTCTTGACCGTGGATAAAGTGGCAACCCTGGTAAGGTGATCTTCCACGAGACGATTAGCAACGACGATTTTTAGCGCAACGCAGCGTGGCAACATTGTTTCGAATGGTTACAACATTGTTCCAGCATTGCAACGCTGTGCTGTGCACAAAATCGTCGTTGCGAATCGTCCCGTGTAACATAACCTTTTTTTTTTTTTAGCAGAGTTTTCAGTCGACTTATTGCGTGAAAGTTGGAGCGACAGTATTCCTCTTCATTTTTTTGCTCTCGTCCCAACTTTCTCGACGAACTCGCACGGAAACGCTTGCTATTAGACATGTTGTTTTTAGTTTTTTCGTCTGAAGGACTGAATAGTATACGTACAAATTAAGACGTTTAAAATGTTGAATAGGATACAAATAGCTTTAACTCAACAATTACATTGTGTTTTATGTCCACTTACACGTTAACTGATTTATATGAAACACCACAATAAAGAAGCTGTAGTGCAATGCAAGGAACAAAAATTAGAACAAGACAAAAGGTAAGCGCAGAAACAAATGCAGACCAACTTACCTCTCTAGTGTCAGCATTGCTACAATGTGCTTATCAAGGCTTTTCAAGACATGAGCTCTCATTCTCTAAGGAAGTGTTCGGTATGTGACGTGTAGGAGAAGCGTTTATAAGCCGTGATTAGACTGAATTTAAAAGTGAGCTATATATTTTTAAGTGCAACGAAATTGGTGATTCAAATCAAGGGCAGCGTAACAGCGTGGTAGTGATGACGTATGCGATTAGCTAAGTCGGGTCGTTCCTTGAACGCACATCAGCACACGATTTCTTAATGAAATTGGCCAAACAATGACACATATAGGCATTTTGGTGTTGAGTGAGATCACCAATGAGACAAACACTTGCGAAGTTGTGCGAGAAACAAAGAAGAAATTGGCGTTGAGTGTCAAATTACTAGCGACTAAGATGGGTGCCATCTTTAGCCAGGGAATGCTGCAGGATAAGCAGAGATCATGATTATACACAGGGCGAAAACAGACAACGACAAGGCAAACAAGTAGCTCTTATGTGTAAGATGTTTAGGACTTTCCTAACTGCGATTTCTTTGCCACGAGATGCAATAGGATATCCATTCATGATAAAATCATGTAGTAGGTAAATGACAGAGGAAGCAAGTCGTGCTGAGTAAAAAAATAAATAGGATGTGCACAGCAGCGACAGGGGTAAGTGAATTTTTTCGCACAGAATAGCGCAGCATAAGCAGCAAAGAAAGGCAACGAAGAGAAAACGTGGTGTTTCTATAATGCGAAATGACCTCCTCCTGACAAACTAATAAGAGGCAGCACTGAGTAATTGAGGGCAATGACCAAGTTGCCATTCCGAAATATGGTAAGCTATAATAGCTACACAATATAATGGCTATTCTTCAACGATTACATGGTGATTGAAGTTAAGAGGGATGTAACAAACTTCTTTATCGAGTATACGCTGGCTTCCAGACTTACTGCAAAGGATTCCTAAATACACACTGACTGTTCTTCAATCAACAACTAAAATAGCTGTTCTACTGCAAATTCAAGAAACTGGACAATAATTTGACCCCCTTTAAACAATTTTTCGGGGGCTTTTTTCCATTAGGAGACGCCGCCGCTTTCCTTCCACTCTTAGAGCGATTTTCGTATGACCTTGAAAAAAGGTTTCGGTAAGTGTTCGTTATTTGTTTCATCAGCCAATGGATGAAAAGATCAAAACATGGCCTCTTCGTTTTCCCGCCAAAGAAACACTAATATGGAGAAGGCATTGTTCGATTGGCCAATCGTGTTGTAGTATGACGTCAAAGCGAAGTATCGGTTGATTTCTAGAAAGTTCTCGGGCATGAAGTTTTTTCACCTGAGCATTCGCTTAACCAATGAAAAGTCAGGCGCGTTTGTCTGTCCGTTCGATAAACCAATCAAATCGCTCTATTTCCGTTCATTTGTTGTTTCTGTTTTGTTCGCGCGCTTTCATTTCAAGGTCATACGAAAATCGCTCTAAACCTTTCCCACAGTTTTTATTTTATTCTACAATCAATGCCGCTCATGCCTGTTGTGCAGCCTGCTTCAGACATTTCGTTAAGAAAAAGGAAATAGCAAAATAGAGTAACTTCGCCGTTTAACGCACCGTTAATCTTGTGCGGGATCTTTTTCAATTGCGGAAACGTCAAGAACAAAAATTGTACTTCTAGTAAACAACATCTAAAGGTTAGACTGAGTCAATTCTGGCAAAGTAAAATCGAGATTTCACGTGCAAATCTTTGTTGTTGCATTTCAATACAAATTCTGCGCTACACTTTCGAAGTAGTCCTTGGCCAACGTTATTGGCGATAATACTTATTATTTTCGAGACCACTGCTTACCTTGTTCTTCAAGTTCCTTCTTCAGTTGGTCTTGCGTTCTTTCCAGTTCAATCTTTTCATTCTCTAGGTTCTCAACCGTTTTTCTCATAACGACCAATTCGTCTTCAGCGTCACTAAGGTCATGTTGAAGGGCCTCTTGTTTCTCCTCCAAGGTTTTGTTGTCGTCCACTGAAGCTTGAAGCTTTTTGTTAACCTCAGACAGCTCCTCAGCGTGCAACACCTGATTTGAACAATGAGATTTTAAAACGTTAAAACTGGATTTAACCAACTACACTGACAGAATAAAATCGCCATCATGAAGGGAACCAAAAGCCCAGGTTTCGAGTAAGAGTCACCAAGTGAATCAAGGAATTGTGAGCAGTGTGTGGTTGATAAATCCAACAGTTGTCCTAACAACTGGTGGAAAATGGTAACATGGAAAAAGAAAGAACAGTTTTTGTTGAAAAAAATTATTCTTGTTTGCCCCATGAAATGTGCACACCAGCAGCGTGGCTGCAACGTCAGATATTAACCACACACAATCCAAGATTCCAGCATAAGCTCTAACAGACGAGTAGTTCCGAAACATACGTTGTTGAGTCATATGATCCGCCATTGTTGACCGCTTTATCCCCTCAACCTAAGGCACTTGTATTACGCAGGGAGTAATTACCTTACAGAAGCAAAGGCATGGGGAGGGGGAAGTGTGGCGAAGAGGGGGGGGGGGGGAGGGGGGAGAATTCGCGACCGCATAATGTTGTTGGTTCTCGCCTTTGCTCCGAGAGGTTTTTCTCCGTGTACTCCGATTTTCCCTTCTCCTCAAAAACCAACATTTCCAAATTCCAATACGACCAGAAATGTTAGACAAGAACCACTAAGTGGATGAGCTACCTCTAAATCATTAGTATTTATTTATCGATTTATATATGTGTTTTTATTTATTCATTTATTTATTCTGTTACCTTCAGCTGCTCTGCCTCTGCATCCTTCTCTGCAAGAGAACCCTGCAACTTGCTCATCTCTTCTTTCTTTGCAGCTCGTTCCTCTTTCAGCCTTTTCTTTAGATTAGCAATAAGCTTGTTCCTGTCAGTAATTGACTTGTCATACTCTTCTTGCCCTACGCTAGCCTGCAAGCGGGAATCCAACTCTACTTTCTCTTGCTCACGCTTTTCAATCTCCAGTTGAAGATTCTGCAAATCAAGCAGAGCTTCTTGCCATTTTAGGTCCTTCTGTTCTCCCTCACTCTCCAAGTCAACAACTTTGCTTCTTAGAGCCTCTATATCATCATCTTTTGTTTTGACGTTTTCCCGTACTTGATCCAACGCGGCTGAAAGTTGTTCAGATGTTTGAATTTGAAGTTCTAGTTGAGACTGAAGCTCCCTTACATTTTCTTCTTTCTCTTTCTGGTCATTTTCCAGTTGGCATCTAAGCTCCTCTACTGCCCTTTCCTTTTCTTCTTCGTAAGTCTGAAGCTTTTGCAGTGTTTCTTCCTTCTCGTTCTGAGCGTCTTCCAGTTGACACTGCAGCTTCTTAAGGGCTTCATCTTTCTCCTTCTGGGCATTTGTCAACTTTAACCTGAACTCTGCCGTGTGTTTCTTGTTCAAGTCAATCTTCTCTCTTATTTTGTCCTTCAACTTAGCAATCACACCATCTTTATGCGCCTTGGTCTCTTCCAACTGCTTTGTAAGTTGTTCAGTGACCTGAGCCTTCTCGAGATCTTTGGTCAATGCCACTTCCTCTACTTTTTTGCTCACAGCATCTTCAAAGTTGTCCCTCATCTGCACAACCTCGTCTTCTTTTTTACGCCATCTTTCTTCCAATTCACTACCAATAAGTCCTTGTGATTCCCCTTTAGAACTGTTAGCCTCAGCAAGTTGTTGTTTGACACTGTCTAACTCTTTCTCCTGATCGCTAAACTCTTCTTTTAAGCTCTCCAATTCAGATGTCACCCAATCGTGTTGCACCATCAATTCACGCAGTCTTTCCTTTGTACTAGTAAAGTCTGCTTCTACAGCATGTCTCATTTCTGTTGCATCGTTTAACTCTGATTTAAGCTCCGCGAGTTCCAACGTTAGGTTTTCCTTTTCTTGCTGAAGCTGCTCTATTTGACTATCAAATTGTCCTCCTTGAGATGGAAGGACCGCAGTTTCGTCAGAAGAAGAGCCCAAAGGAAGCTCCCAATGAGGGGCAGTTTCTGACAATCCCACTTCCTCAGGTATGATCTTTTCAGCTTGAGTTTGCTTTGTACTTAATATCTCGTCCTTAAGCGTTTGCACTTCTGCTTCACTGTCGTGTAGTTGCTGTTTTGTTTTTTCTAACTCTGCAACACTCTGTTCGTGCTCAAGCGTTAATGTAGCTAACCCATCCTTTGCATTGAGAATTTCTAGCTCTAAAGAGGCCTTTTCTGCAGACATCAGACTTAGTTTGGCGTTCGTCTCGTCCAGAAGAGTCTCAAAATTATCCCTTTCCTGTTTAGCAGCATTGAAGAAAGTTTCTTGTTCTTTCAACTTATTAGCCATCTGTTCAGCTGCTAATAATGTTTCCTTATTTTTGTCAAGTTCTTCGTTGAGTTCTAGAAGTTTTTGTTCTTGCTCTGTGCAAAGAGAATCTAACCTGTTAAGTTCGCCAGTTGTTTTTTCCAGTTCTTTGTAAAGCTGCTGCTCCTTACCTAACATTTCTTCAACGACTGCTTTTAGGTCAGAGTTGTCTCTCTCAGCGCTACTAATGCTCTCATTCTTTGACGTGAGCTCTTCCTTAAAGCTGTCCCGTTCTATTCTTAGCGCGTCCAATTCCCGGTTAGAAGCACTCAATGTATCCTTGAGATCAGACAATTCAGATTTTAATGCTGTTTTATCTTGCCAAACTTGCTGCAGCCTGGAATTAATATCACTAAGTTCAGCCTGCAGACTACTAGTAGTATCGTCCGCTTGCCCAATGGACCTTTCTAATTCACTCTCGTGTCTAGTAAGTTCCTGTAACCTGCTATTTGCTGCAAAGAGTGCTTTTGTGTTTTCTGACAATAAATTGGTAAGTTCGACAGCTTCCTGATCTCTTTCGCTCAATAATTCTTCCTGTTGTTTTAGTTCCTCTTGGAGCTCAACCACTTTCGTTGCCTTAGCCTGGATTTTCTTTCCCAACTCTTCTTCGTTCTGAGATGCAGTGACACCTTCTTTTATAACATTCGTTAATTCAGAAACCTCCACTTGAAGTGACTCCATCTCGGAATCTCTCAAGTTCAAATCATCCTTGGTTCTCTCTAAATCTACCTTAACCTTCTCGTACTCTGATAATAAATCGCTATACTTTGCCGCACCTTCCGAGAGTTCATTCTTTAACGAAACGTTTTCAGCTGAAGTTGTCTCCAGCTTCGCTAACAACTCATCTTTTTCTTGCTCAAACGTAGACTTGTATTCGTTCGAAACGTCTTCATCGCGCACAGTTTGAGACTCTTCCAATTTTCTACTTGCCTCAACTAGTTCCTCCTCCTTGGCTAACAGCTTCACTTCTAACTGTTCCATCTGTTCCTCAGAAGACTTGTTAAGATCCTCATTGACGCGCTTTAAGTGCTCCACTATGTTCCGAAGGTCATCAACTTCTTTCTCTTTTGAATTAAACAGCTCTTTCAAGTTGACCAAATCAGAATTTAGGCTCACACTTTCAGATTGAACCAGAGACTCTTCCTCCTTGACACGACGAGCAGACTCCTCCATTACCATCTCTTTATCTTCAGCTTTACTGAGCTGAGAAGCAAGTTCGTCACGTTTTTGCTGAAAGGAATCTAGCGCTGCTTGAAGCTCCCTAACCTTTGAGACCAAGACCTCCTTTTCCTCACTTCCCAGCTGTACGACCTCTTCCACCTGTCCAAGCTTATTTTCCAAGTGCTGTATTTCCTGATTTTTGGTATGTAGCTGATTTTTGTATTCGATCAACTGCGCTAGGCATGTTTCCATAGTTTCCTTTTCTTCCAAGAAAATTTCCCTCTCTTTCATTAGCTCATCCAAATCCCTTTTGAAACTTACGTTCTCAGCGGCCAGAGTGTCATGGGACTTTTTCAGTGCCTGCGCTTTCTTCTTCAAAACAGCGAACTTGCCGTCTTTTGCTGCAAGCTGACTTTTCACGTCCTCGAGCTGCGCATTTGTCTCGTTCAGACTCGTGTCAAGGTTTTCAAGGCTAGTGCTCTTCTCATTAAAACTAGTTTCTAAAGCTAGTAGCTCTTCCTCTTTCCCGGAGAGCTGGTCGCGAAGGGCACTCATTTCTTCATTCCAATCACTATAGCGGGAATCAAAGTAGAAACTTTGGTCGTTCAGATTATCATTAAGTGTGCGGATCTCCGCCTCTCTTTCACCTAATGTCTGCCGCAACTCACTTAATACAGAAGACGTCTCTGTCAAACGACACTCGAGCTGATCAACACTTGATTTCTGTTCGGAATAACGAGCTTCCCACTGGCTGAGTTCTTCTTCCTTGTGCTGAAGTGTTTCTCGAAGCTCGTTTACTTGGGAAGAGTTTTCAGCAACGTTAGTGCGCGACTGCTCCAAGTCGGCAACTTGCTGATCCAGCATCGATTGCAACTTGTTGACTGCATCTTCTTTTACTACAATTAAATCCTGCAATTCTTTCACTTGGGTCGCTACTTCGTTATAGGCCACATTCAGCTGCTCAAGACTGGAAACTTTCCTTTCAAGATTAGATCGTAACATTTCCATTTCATTATCTTTTGTATGGAGCACCTCTCGGAATTCAGAAAGTTGCTGGCTGGTTTCTTCGAGCTTTTCAGTGACCTCCTTAAAGCTGGAAGTCTTCTCCTTAAGTTCGGTGGTGAGAATTACGACTTCTTCTTCTTTGTCTTTAAGAGCTGCTTGAAGATTTTGCAACCTAGATGTTGCCTCATCAAAGTTTGCGTTTAGTTCATTCACGGTGGCCAAATGTTCCTCCATTTCCGATCGGAGGGAAATATTCGCGGTTTCTTTCGATGTAATGACTTCCTCAAGTCTAGACACTTCAGAATTGTGCGTGGCTTCAAGTTTACTGTACTTTGCCTCCTCCGCTTCTAAACTGGCTTTAAGAGAATTGATTTCACTTTGTTTATCGCTTAAAGACCTCTCAAGGTCTTGCAGCTGCGAGCTCTGATCAGTTAACCGAGATGTGACCTCTTGAAAGCTGGAGCCTTGGTCTTCCATGCTGCTTCTAAGTACGTGCAACTCTCTCTCCTTAGCTGCGAGCAGATCATGCAAATCTTTCATTTGAGAACCAGCTTCTGTGAAACTCGACATCAGTTCTTCGTGCTTCAGACCGAGAGCTGCAAGCTGGCTCTCAAGTAAGCCAATTTTTCCATCTCTCTCCATTGTGCCTTCTCCAAGTTGTTTCACCTGGATATTGGCCTCATCTAGATTTGAACTCAGCTGTTGAAAGCTTTTGTCACGTTCTTCTAGGCTGTTCTTGAGATTTGCCAATTCCTTGTCTCTTACGCTAAGCAATTCTTGTTGTTCTTTAATCTGGCCGTCTTTCTGTGAACAATGCGAGACCAGTTTTTCAATACGTGTATCCTTTTCTTCCAAGCTAACCTGGATTGTGTCTATCTCTCTTTCTTTACCGATCAACGAATCTTGTAGCTGCTTCAGTTGGTTGTCCGATTCCGCAGAGCTTTGGTTCAGCTTTTCATACTGCAGTCCCTGTTCTTCTAAAGCCGTTTTAAGCGTTTTCAGTTCTACATCTTTTGACGCACAATTTCCCTCAAGTTCTCCGATTCTTGCAACTGCCTCATTGTACCTTGTATTCATTTCCTTACTTGTGGCTTTCTGTTCAACTAATTCTGACCTAATTGCATTGACCTCGTCTTCCTTTACAACAAGTGCCTCTTGCAAATCATCAAGCCGTGACGCATTTTCAGATACCACTTTCGTCAACTCTTTATAACTAAGAGCTTGCTCATCAAAGTTCTGTTGTATAGCCTTTAGTTGTGAATCCTTAGCCTGCACAACGTCTTCAAGGCCTTTTACTTGAGAGCTAGACTCGATCAAACTTGTGCTTAGATGTTCGAAACTTAAGTCTTTTCCATCCGAGTCTGCTCTGAGCTGAACAATTTCAGATTCCTTCTCCTCGACAATCTCTCGGAGTTTTTGAATCTCATCAACAAATTCGCCATGTTTCGAATACAAGGACTCTATTTCACTAGCTTGAGAGCCCCGATTATCTTGTAACGCCTTTAATTCTTCTTTCTTGTTTGCTAAAAGACTTTGCATTTCATTGACTGTAGTACAAACATCAGTATAACTTCCCTTGAGCTGCTCTAAGCTTGCCTCTCGCTCACTTAATTCTTTCTCCAGACTCTCCACATCAGCTTCTTTGGCAGCCAGTTGCTCTTGAAGTTGTTGTACTTGGGTAGTCGTCTCGGTGAAGCTGGCATTTAACATCTCAAAACCAGAGCTATTTTCCATCAACTCTCGCTGTAAATTGCTTATTTCGTTATCTTTTTCCACCAGAACTTTGCTATGGTCGTCTACGCTTTGTTGAAGTTGAAGCTTCAAGGAACCAACAGCTGTCGTATTTTTTTCAAGATCCTCTTGCAGATTTTTCACGTTCTGTGCATGTTTTGCGCATTCCTCTTGACTCAATTCAAGCTGGTTGAGTAGACCTAAGGGAAACATTCCAAACTGGTGAGTCATGGCAAAAGCAAAACTGCAGAGCGACATGTATATTTCAACTGAAAATGACAAGCACGGACTCTGGCCCGCGAGGACTGATAGCGGCGCTCTCTCGCGCTTGAAGCGCTAGCAGCGGAGCACCATGGGTGAGAAACTTTTGTTCTGACAAAAACGTCCGTTCGTAGGTCCACCCCTCATGTTAACGGAGGTTGAATGTCTTTCTAGCCTAAAAGCCCAAGACCAATTTCAGGACTGAAGCACACGTACTAACTCCGCGGAGTTTTAACGTGTGCTTCAGTCCTGAAATTGGTATAGTTTACAAAATTTTTGGGTACACAGGTCAATTTCTTGATCCATATACGCATGCAGTGGGAGAACTGTTTTGCAGCTCCCAACCAGCAACTACCACTTGTCTACGGTGGAGCTGGCGATTAAAGAAGTGCTGCTTTGCTCTCGCCTCGGCAGTAAAGGGTTTCTACGACACACGTTCGCCCGTTCATTGACCCGACGACTATGCTATGCTGCTGAGCTCCGATAAGGACGAAACAGTTGTCTGAGGCTGCCACTGCTCCGGGGATATGGTTGTGCGCATGCGTTAGGTACTGACCATACCGGTTAACACTCATCTCCAAACTCCAAAATGACGTCGACACATTATGATTCATGCACAAAGTAATTCTCTACAAAAGAAGGAACCTCATCGACTTTCAATACTGATAAGGGTTAAGCCCTGAGAATAGTGATTAGGGTTAAGCACTGATTAGGGTTAATAGTGATTAGGGCTAAGCACTGGCTCGATAAACGGTTAGCTTCTATTTGGGGTTAGGGTTGGTGCTATATTTTTTTAAATCAAACAGTTAATCGCCAACAAATCCTCAGTGGCGTAGTGGTGTAGGTGATGGAATGTAGATTCTACGCTCCGGGTACGATTCCCACTTACGCTCTTCTCAATTTCTTTTTCCCTTAAAAATTGAAGAGACTTGGACTTTCATCAACATTTCTCAAGCAGAAATTTCTTGTAGGAAAAGGGAAATGTCTCAGAATGTCTTGTGAGAGGGAGTTTGGAGTATGGAGATGAGTGCTAACCGACCATACCACGGAGTTGGTACGTGTGCTTCAGTCCTGAAATTGGTATTGTTTAAAAGTCCAAGGCATATACAAATTAGGTTTAATTTGATATTGTACAAGTCTGTTATCATCAATTGACAGCTGTCAAAGTAGGGTATCCGCTAACCAGTGTCACATGACATGGGCTCATATGTACAACTCACTAAGGTGACGTGCTTTTCAAAGTTCTCCGCTGACCAGTTAAGGTATTAAAGTGATCGCTGGCTCAGAAAAGTACTTCAGAAAGACATTTCATAAAAGTTCCACCGAAAGCTTCACTTTTGGCCTTGGCTAAATCTATATATTAAAGCTTATAGCTTATTTCCAAGATTGAAGGTGAATCATAGGGCCCGCGCTGGAGGAGGCTGCATCGATCGCGAGGCACCCTTAAGAGTTCAAGGACATCGCTCCACTGACAAAAACATAAAAAGGTGAAAAGGCATTCAAATAACCGTGAGAGATAACAGTAATAAAAATAATTAAATGACAACAAAAATTGCCTTTTGTCTATGACAAAAGATTAAAGAAAATAGCTTTGGTGAGCTGGTCTAGACATATGTACTGAAAACACGCACCTAAGAAACACGCAACTAAGACACTATTTTGCAAAAGCCTGGAAAATGAGCTATACTATCAATAGGAGGTTAAAATTTAAGTCCTCACAAAGTCATTTCGATAATCTACGTTCTCTTCCCATCTTGCTTTCCTTTTTCTTTCAGCCACTATTTTCACCTCAAACTCGTTCTAGAGATAGTACCATTCACCCGAGTTCCGTACTAATTACACAATAATCGTCACTAACCTGCAGATGTTTCTCTCTCTTCTGCAATCACTTGTTTCAAGGAGCCAATTTCCGACTGCAACTCTTTCTGCAAACGAAATCGAATATTTGTTACAAGGGCCGGACTACCCTGGGGATCAATAGGGGTAAAATTATCAAAGAATAAAATATCTGAGCAAATAACCTATACAACGGCTTTTTCTCCAAGTTCATTGTCTGGAGGCCGCACAATGAACTTGGAGAATCTCTTTAAAAAAGAAATTAAAACTGTAAATTGTAACTTGTTTACCCACTGAGCAATTAGGAGCTCGTTGATACGTGTCCGTGCGTTCCAGGTCGAATTGAAATTTGGAAATGTTGGTTTTTGAGGAGAGGGGAAAACCGGAGAACCCGGAGAAAAACCTCTTCGAGCAAAGGAGAGAACCAACAACAAACTCAACCCACATATGATATGGTGTCGATGCTGGGATTTGAACCCGGGCCACATTGGTGGGAGGTGAGTGCTCTCAACACTGCGCCACCCTTGCTCCCCAAAGAGGCCAGGTGATCTATGACGTCATTGCGGGGGCCTGGGGAAAGAAATTTTAATGCCGTATCCCATAAACCAACGCGCCCACCAATTCAATTCCATTCAATGTGTTCCCGTCAGCTTTGGTTTATGAGATACGGCATTAAAATTTCTTTCCCCAGGCCCCCGCAGTGACGTCACAGATCACCTGGGGTAAACTACGTTGACACAGTCGCTGATACACAAAATGGTCATTGAAGGACAAGGAAAAGACATAAATGTATTCTCAAAGGTGTGACCAAACCATAATCAGTGACTTTTAACCCTTTAAGCTCCCACTATCAACACAAATTTTGAACTTTCCGTAAGTCAACCTGTTTTAAAAGGGATAGTGTCACGCAGGTCGAACCTCGCTAACCCACACTTCTTACAAGCGGACGCCTTCCGCAAGAGGACGCTTGATTATAGTCCCACCAACAAACAAAAATCGCCCTTTAAACCTCCGTTAAGCTGACACTCTTCTTAAATGGAGACCGTTTCTGTTCCTAAGGGTATTCGCCTGGGTTCGCTTGCGCGAGCCTTTTCTATACATGAAATTACAGAATGTTTACTAAATAAAGCAAATTGGCGAGGAAGCCCAAAGAAACTATGAAGCTTACATGACATAGGTTTTCTGTACCACAGTTAAATTAATTATAAGGATAAATGGAGCGACAATGGGAGGACGGGTAAAATGACAGTTAGTTATAGTACACGATAACAAACGAAAAATAAAAATCAAAGATAGAAAAATTATAGAAAGAGAGGGAGAGAAAGAAGAAGAAAAAAAGGGGGAGAGAAATTGGGAGAAGGTAGTCTTTACGTAAGAGGGGTATTTTTCTTTAACTTGTTGTTAAAAGTTTCCTCGACTTCACTTGAGAATCCAACTGAAACGTTTCTGTCAATGGGATTCCCTTGTTCATTATCTTACAATGGCTACACCACAGTTTGGTTGAAGAACGGAAAGAAGAGTTGGCCTTCACCTCATCTTCTGAAACATAAACTTCTTTATGCTGTAGCATTGTTTTAAACAGATGAAGATTCTGTTGTTGATGGGCGACTTTCGTCTCCAGGTACGTTATGCGTTCTTCTTTGGAGAAAAGCTGAAATGTTGGATTCTGTGATCAGAATTTACTTTTCATGGTCGTCTGATTAAGCATAATCATTATTATATGTCAGTTATTAAGAACATAGTTTAAGTCGCTGGTTCGAATCCTGTCGGAAACTTAAGTTTTCAATTTTTTTATTGTTTTATTTTATTATTACTTTTTTAAATTTCTATTTTGGTCTCTTTCTGTTCCACAAACATGACGATTTAAATACTACAATTTTTTGAAACTACCGAGCAAGTTTAATCTATTATTCTTGTAGTGTTACTGAGAAAAAGGAAAATAACAACAGTTTTCTGAACAAAGATTTCATTGGAGAACTCAGAAAACAGTTTTTATGTTTTTAAGATTTTCTAAGCTTCTAAGCAACAGAACTTCATTTCAGTCTGCTGGATAGGAAGAGCCAACTCTGTTAAGCAGTTAAGATGCAATAACTCAAATTTTCTCCTTCAAGAGATAAAAAAAATTTGATTTTAGTAAGTTTAAAAAACTCTTAGTAAACCTCATCTCTTTAGATTGCTTTAAATCATCTGCACTCATTACATAGAGCACATAGATTATAATCATATCATCCCACTGGTTTGGAAGTACAATACAGTGGCTCTCATTCAAATACTAGCCGTATGTGCTGCACACACACAGGGAACCAGGCCAAGTAGATGTTCCCTAAAAGGGGAATATTAATTTAGTACAAATACTGACTGAGAAAACAGCCAACTTTAGCAACCCCACTAGCAGTTTTACTGTTTCCCTGCAAAATGATGCCTGATGAAGGAGGGCAGAAATTTCAAACTGATGACATGTCACTAGTCTCACTACCCAGATTTGGGCAATGCTTCAGACTGGTTGTGCCATGAGGGAAAATAATAATTATAATTAAGCAATTATTGCTTTAACCAATCAGAAGCACTATCCAGATCTGGTTAGGGAATTGACATTAATATGGAATTTCTGCGCTCATTCCTCTGATGCCATTTCACAGGGAAACCAGTGATGGTGTCACAAAACTTTACCTATTTTCTTCTGCTAATAAAAATACAGTGTACAACTTACTTTCTCATTCAAGGGAGTTTGCTTCATTTGCTCTTTCAAATTTGCCACTACTGATTGCTCCAGCTCTAGGGATGCTCTGATTATTAATATTATTATTATCAAAAAAGAAAGGTTAAAAGAGAGAAAAGAAAATGAATATACATTACATAAGGGACAAGTTTCAAGTGAATTTTTTCCACACAGAACCAAACAGGATCACCATAAAACGATAAAATTAATGTATGTTAACTTAAGAAAATACAGGTATAGCTGTGAGCTTGTGTGTTGATGAGACAAACCACAAATCTCCCTTTAGAACATTAACTTATTGTAAAGCACTTGTATAAAAGCCAGTCAGTCAGTCAGCTACACTGCAATTGGTCAGTTAGTCAGTCAGTTATTTACTAGTCAATCTCTCAGTCAGTCAGTCAGTCAGATAAAATAAGTCAGCCTGTCAGTCAGTCAGTCAGTCAGTCAGTCAGCCATACAGTTTGTCATTCAGTCAGTCAGCCAGCCACTCAATCAGTCAGCCATACAGTTTGACAGTTTGAAAGTCAGTCATAGTCAAAGCCATGGGATATCATGATCAGGTTCTTTAAGAAGCTCTAGGTTAGCTAGAGACTTCTCAAGCTATTCTTCTTCAACTACATGTACATTATATGTTCTTAGAACACCAATGAGCAGAACACAAACTAGAGATACATATACTTAGCAATTGTATAAAAGGATTCATAAAGAAAAAGTTCCTACCACAATGCAGTTGAAGTTAACCAAATGAGTCTCTGTTGTAGGTTATTTTTCTCCATGCACAGTACAAAGTCAAAATTAATCATTACAAAGTATTATTCTTTACCTGAGTGTTTCATTTTCCTCCTGCAAAGCTTCCACATGCATCATTAATGACTCTTCTGCCATATGCTTAGCATGTTCAGCATCTTCATCTGAGCTAATCTCCTCAGCCTTTTTCTGTTGTTGCTCCTTTTCTGCTTCCAACATTTCTTCTAATTCCTCCACCTTGCTCTGCAATGAGTCATGTTCCTAGAATTAAAAAAAAAAAAAAGCAAAGACAAACTTTGATGAGGATTAAAATGCTTATTGAAAACAAACCATTTAGCTGTTGTCTCGAAAATTATTTTAACATATTACAGTCAAACCTCTATTATAGCCAACTGACCGCTTAATAGAGGTTTCCCAAAATGTAGTATAAAATATGGTAAAAATGGAACTGTAAGATGTATACAGTATATTGTACCGGTTCACAACAACAGTAACACAAAATATTAGAAAAACATCAAGTAATTCAAGGAAGTTCACGCTTATACAGTACTAATGTTGTTTGAAAGGCAATCGCCTTTGTTGTAAACCACATTAATAAAGTTTTGTATTCAACATGATGTGAAAAAATCAGTTATTGTTGTCTGCAATTTAGGGCTGCGTAACTTGATTTGTATGTATCATGTTGTGTTTGGACAGCTGTTGAAAGAAACTGGACATGGTGTGCGTATCATCGTGTCAAAATATCCTAAAAAAACGCATTGTAATTAACTACGTGACCGCTTAATAGAGGTGAAATACAATAAAATTAGCCAATTGGGAATTCTAATGGTGACCGCGTCCGCTTAATGGAGGTGACCACTAAATAGAGGTCAAATGTACAGTAAATAAGGGGAATACTTTTTGGGAATTTGATAAGTGTCCGTTTAATAGAGGGTGACCGCTTAATAGAGGTTTGACTGTATTGACTTATATGTAAAAAGAAGTGGGAAAATACACAGCAGAGGTTATATCACCAAGTTTGACATTTAAAGCTTTGTAAGGCCTTTAAGCCTTATATAGTCAAATATCGATATTTAATAATTAAACAAAAAGTATTTTTCATGGTCGCCCCTAATAATATGTTTCCTAAAAGAAAATAGGGGGATATTGTTGATACCTCTTGTGTGATCATGTTCTTAATTCTCATCACTTATCTGTTTTATTATAATAGAATTTTTAACCTGTTTTAACAAAGAACTGATATTACTAGGAAAATGTGACACTGATCACCTTATGGGCTTAACCCTTTAAAACCCTAAGATTAAAATTTGAATTCTCATTTGTTGGCCCTATTCATTTCCCACAGAAGTAGTGGGGAGAAGTTGATAAAAATTAATATCAACCAAATTCATCTTGTATGATCATGTCTGTAATTCTCATGACCACTCTGTTTTACAAAGCACTGATATTACATGGAGAAATTTGATGCTGATCTTAAAGGATTAAAGAGCTAATAATACAGTATGTGGAATTTCAGAAGAAAACAATTAGAGTAGAGCAAATACAAACAAAACAAGGAAAAAGGAAAAAAAATGTATAATACAGCAGTGCTAACACAGAACCAGTCATGGGTTTGAATCCCACTGTCAAACTGCAGAAATATTTTTCAGGTTATGTTGCAATTGCGTAAATTGCTTTTACAATGGAAAAATCTTATATTCATTTAAATATATACAGTACCTTAGTTATGAGATCAAGTCTTCTTTCCATGCAGTATCTTTCCTCTTCAAGTATTTTCATAACATTAACAAAACCTGACTCCTCTGATGTGGAGCCTACAATAGTTGACACTGTGCCGCTGCCTTCTAACTCTTCTTCTGGCTCACCATCATCTGGAGGACACATACACATAAATATATTTTATTGTAATTATTCTAGGTTGATGCTGTTTAAAAAAGGTTATAATTATTTGTATTTCACTGAAATTGTACCATCAAATTCTTCTATTCATACAACACTTACATGTATAAATTCTAGGAAAAAAGACTGAAACTACTATGAGGTGAAATTGCATTTCAAAAGAGCAGATTATGGATACAGACAATGGCTGATCATCAGGCTTATCCAGTTTTTATTGTATTTTTGTAAAACAAAAACTTTATCTCAAAACAAGTGAGGTGTATCTTGATAACACTCTCATAGCTGTCACTTAAACTTCACAAACATCAAGGTCACCGTGGCTATTGGAGCAAAAAGCTGCCCTGAACAATTTTGGAAGAAAAGTTCCCAGTAGCACGAAATATGGCTGCAAGTAAAATAAGTAGTTGTAATGGCATCATTTTGTTGCTATGACAACTCTGATGTCATTGTAACCCTGATCATGACAAATATTCTTCTTCGCATTTTTTGTAACTTAAGTCAGCTGGGGTGGACATTTTTTCAAATCTTTGTAAATGACAACATAGTTTACGCTCAAACTTGGGTGGTATTGAACCTACAGAACCCCATCGAGCCACCTTAGCAGCCAAATGTCACAAGTCATTTCTTCTGTAATTAGTTTTTAGTTAACACAAATGACACAATTCTCTTCACAAGAGATCCAGGATATCCACTGTGTACATAACTTTATTTCATTTTTTTTCCCCAGAAGCACAATTATTTTTAGCTTAAACATGTACTCAATTTTGGGTTTTCTGACAAAACTGGATTCTTCCAACACGATGTTAAATAAGAAGAGTTCTTTTGTTTACCTTGCTCAAAGGAAGATTTTTTATCCAGGGCAGCTAATGTTCCTTTCTTGTCAGTTGACCTTACAAACTCCTCCAGTGCTTGCTCTAATTCCAGTCTTTTTGTCTCAGCTGCTTCCTTTTCTCCTTCAAGTTGTCCTACTTTCTTTTGAATAGCCAACTTCTCTTCTCTTTCATGCAGAAGATGTAGTTCAGCCTAAATTGCAAAGTATTATTTCTTGCTACACCAAATTACAGTAATAACATATATTTATTATATAAACACCAATGAAATACCAAGTGAGCTTTTCGTGCAAAAACTTGATATCTTCACATGTGAAAATAACATGTTACCTTCACATGTGAAAATATCACCTTTCCTATGACTTCATAATAAACCACACCTTTCAGACCAAAAACTATTTAAGTAAAATGGTTTGGTATTTCATTGGTGTTTATATAATAATTTATTGTAAATAGAACATTACATGGTTGCTTGGAGATATGAAATTTCTCTTCTCGGGTAAAAAAAAAATATTTCACTCATTCACTGCACTCACTCGAGAAATATTTTTCAACACTTGAAGAGAAATTTCGTATCTCCGCATGGCCATGTAATATCCCTGATTTATATAACATATCATGGATAATAATTCTTCACAGACAATGGTGTAGTTTAGGTTCTGTTGTTTTTTGACCAGTCAATTCTTGTTTTCTAAGCATTTTTCTCAAAAGTTAGTTGTTGGGTTGACCTTACAGTAGCTTAGTTTGTTCCAGGACAAAAACTCCAACAGGACTTTCATTATGCTGAAGTGGGTGCAGATGAAACATGACAGATGCTGATGGAATAAGTAATTCAGAAACTAAAAACAATATCAATTTTGATCAGGATCTGAAGTCTTCATGTAACTATTGTGGTGATACATGTACTGTATAATCTATAGGATGCAATGCTCTCAAGATTTTCTGTTCAGTTGGTTTTATAATCTCAGTTAATAGAGTCTTTAACCATCCATTCCATTTAGACCTACCCTCAAGACAATAAACATCTTTCATAATTATTTTCAAAGGGTTTTGACAGACTGTAAACAGCAAAATCATTTAAATAATGATATTACATAGCAGCCCCTTTACCATAAAGGTACTCAAGTCTTGCAACAGAGAAATGCAATACCATGTTTATTTCTACACTGTTTACAAATGTATGTACCTCTTGCATATCCTTGGAGAGTTTCTCCTTTTCATGCTGCAGGCTTGTCACCTTAGCTTTAGCTTGAAGTTTCAGTTTCCCAAGCTTAGCATTCAAATCCCGAACCTCCTTCTCCTTTACCTCGATCTCAGCTTTAGCTGCACCCAGCTCCTCTGCAGTTTTGTTGTTCTGATCAAGGTAACTTTGCAGCTGTTCATGAAGAGCTTTTTCACTATCCTGAAAAGCTTGCTTTTCATCCCTGAACTGTTGCTCCTTTTCTGCATCAAGCAGCAGCAGCCGCTCTGTGACATTTTCTTTGGATTCAAGCCCAGCAAGACTTTCTTTTAATGAAGCAACAGTTTTCTCCAAGTCATCATTGACCTTGACTTGGGATTGTAACTTCACTTCTTTTTCACTCAGTTCAGTCTCATGCTTTTCTTTGATCTCTTTAAGTTCCTGCTCTTGAGCTCTGATAGTCTCTTGAAGCCCTTTTACCTCTCCAGTTTTAACATCGATGGACTTTTTTAAAAAATCAATCTCACTCTGTTTGTCTACTGAATCCTTCTCCAGTGCATTAATCTTCTCATTCTGACTGCTGATGGTCTCTTCTCGTTCCTTTATTTTTTCTTCAAGTAGAGCCACTACTTTATCACTGTGAGAGGGTGTCAAGGCCCTCTCACTGCTCAAGTTTTTTTCTTGCATTGCTCTTTTCAGGACTTGGATTGCTTCATCTTTTGACTAAAAAGAGACAATGACAAAAGTAAACAACTGCTTTTATTGTATTAACACCAGTGAAATACCAGGTGAGGTTTTGTGCGAAAACACGATATCCTCACATGTGAAAATAACAAGTGAAAAGTTCATGGTTGCTATGGATACATAAATCGTGCCTTTCCCAGTAAAAAATGTTAAAGTGAAATGGTTTGGCATTTCATCGGTGTTTATATAATTAATTAACAAAATTTCTCTTCTTGTATTGAAAAATATTGCAATCATTTGCTTCGCTCGGATCACTTATGAAATATTATTTTTTTTACTCTCAAAGATAAAACTTTGTATCTCCGCACAGCCATGTAATAATAATCCTCTATCTATCATTCCTTCAATTGCATACATGTATGTTATTTCATTTTGAAAACTCAAAGGAAACTGCACGTGAGCTTTTAAATGAAAAAAATGACTTCAGCTGTATAAATTTAATGAAATAACCTCAATGATCTGTGTCTTTTCCTCCAACCTCTCCTTAAGATCATGTTCAGTAGTTTTGTACACTTGCTCAGCTTCAGCAAACTCAGCAGCAAGAAGTTTTTCTTTTTCCTGAACATGGTGCTGTAGCTTCAGGACAGTTGCTTTGTGATGCTCCTCAATTTCTTGGATATGTTGTAACAGTGAGGCCTTCTCTTGCTCCAACTAAAATGACAAAAGAGCTAATCTGACTGAGTGGCAAGCTTTTTCAGTGTTCTCGCCTGGAGGTCTGAACTGCCTAACCAAAGTTTATCTACTGTTACTTCAGGTGGTAATAGTAATCACAGGTTAATAAAAGGCAGTCAAGATTCAATTCATGTGAGATATCAAATGGTTTTGATCTGTCACCTGGATTTAACATGAAAATAAGGTGAGCAACAAGGAAATATCAGAAAAGGGTTATTAAAGGATTATAGCCTCATCATGAGTCCATTATTTAAAAGGTCACAAAAAAATTTTACCATTTTTTATTATACTGATAATTTTTATTTCTCAAGAATTTGTTTTGTTACATTTCTATCATAATCGAGAGAACATTTTTGCATATATTTTACTGTAAGGTTTTTGTCCTCATTAATAATATTTTGTTTTTATTGATGATCAGCACAGCACTAAGAAAAATAGGGGAATTCATTGTGAACTATGCCCCAGTTGCTGAAAAGGAGTTTAACAAGTCTATTACTTATCAGGACTGTCATCAAGAGGCAGGGACCAGGGATTTCCCCTGGCTACTATGAATGTGGCCCCTGGCCACTTCAAAGGAAAATAGAAGAAAAATAGAACCAAAAGAAACCGTACAGACTGTTGCTGTTTGATTTCCCACCTACTAGTTGTATTTACCCAGCAACATGGAAATCTTAATGACAACCCTGACTGATGGTCTATGGAAGACTTGCAGAAGCTAATTTCATGTACATGTGACTAGGTTGATGCGACTAAAAATGTTTTCAAGTGGCTTAAATAATTATTAGCAAAGAACAATGTATGAAACTATTTCATTGCTCCTACCTTTTCAGCAGAAGCAATCATTTCACTTTTGTCTTCTAATTCTTTTTTGACAGAAATGACTTCCCTCTTAGCTCTCTCTGCCTCATCAACAGCTTTCTCAACCCTTTCATTCATTGCATCTAGTTGTTCCCTCAATGTGCCAACAAGTTCGTCAGCACCACTATCAAGATTCTTCATGGCTTTGAGCTGGTCAATCACTTGATCACGGCTTTCAATAAGTCTTTTTTGAGCATCAAGCCGATCCATTAATCCTTCTATTGTTTTGTTTCTATCTTCCAGCAGCTGTTTGCTTTCTTCAAGTTTAAGTTGGAAGCCTTCAGCAGTTTTGATCTTGACTGCTAGTTCATGCATTACTTTTTCCTCATTATCCCTTCCCTGCTGTTCCAGTTGCCTTACCAGGGATTCACTTTCATGAAGTCGCTTCTCTAGACCTTCAATTATACTGTCTTTTTTGGCAAGAAGTGCTTGAATCTGTTGGATGTTTTGAGTTGGGTTGCTCTGAAAAACAAAAAAAAAACATAAAAACAGAAAAAAATACCATCAGCACAATCAAGGCCTAGGATGAAGGACAAAAAACTCTCTATTTAAGAGAAGAACCCCATATCTAAGAAAATTTGATTATCTATGCTTCTGAGTGTATGTCCATCTGTCCACCCATCCGTCTGCACCACAGGCTAACCAATGTGAAATCTCACACTTTCTAGCTAGTGTGGAAGCTTGCAACCTGATATTGCATATCCATGTAGTGGTCACTATATTATTGATAGCTGTATCACATGACTGTATTGTGGGCTTGCTTTTAGAAAT
Organism: Porites divaricata; assembly: GCA_038088405.1. Classification (NCBI taxonomy): domain Eukaryota; kingdom Metazoa; phylum Cnidaria; class Anthozoa; order Scleractinia; family Poritidae; genus Porites; species Porites divaricata. The sequence goes on along the minus strand of JBBMOI010000002.1, from coordinate 42,492,571 downwards.
CTGAGCAATCTTTGGTACAAGGTGAGTATGGTTGTTAAAATCAAAATAGATTGTGGTGTTCATTCTGGACATTTTATGGAGCTAACTCTTAACAGAGCTTATTCACTATGGGATGAACTCAATTTCTTCCAGGGCTAACTTGAAGGGGGGCTTTCTAGCTATGGGCTCAAAACACTGGCTTCTGCAGTAGATACAGTTTCATAGTAATGACAATACCATTGCACTTACAGCATCCTGAACTTCAGATGAGAGCTCAGCAGACTCCAGTGATGGCCCTGCTCTGACAGTTTCTCGTAACTGAACAAGTTCCTCCTAGATATACAAGTAGAAGAACAGAGCAATGATTTATCCAGCTGATCACTATGAAACCCACAGCATTTAGATTTACAACACTGCAACCATGTTGAAATAAAAATGGCTAAGCCACACAACAGATCTTGGGTCCAAGTTAGAGCTGTAAATGGTCAGTCACTGCACGAGAATTATTCCTGATTCCTAATGGTTCTTTAAGAGAGTCAGGTTAGTAAGGTAATGTGAGGCCAAAGAGGCCTTTGGGACTTCATCCTTCTTCCGAGAAGGCCAGGATAAAATCATTTGTAGATCGATCTCAAAGGCAACACGTACTTTCTAGGCTCAGACTTAAAGGATAAGCACTAAATATATATGACGGAATTATTTAAACATGGATTTTTTTAAAAAAGGAAAACAGTGTTACAATATTTGTCTGCAAAGTATCTATTTGACATAAATATTGCAGGAGAACCAATATCTTGCTCTCAGCAGGTAACAATGCATGCAAGATGTAAACACTTGTCGATCATTACCTCTTTTTGTCGCAATAACTTCTGGAATTCACGATTTATCTCTTTATTTCTCTTCTCTGACTCACTCAACGATCTCCTAAGATCTGCGATCACGTCTTTGTCCTTAAAACAAACATTCAACCATTGAAACACATAAAAAATCAACAATCGGTGAATAACAACCTTAATCTAATGAATAGTTCCGAACCTTCCTTGCTGGCGAACTTTCGGCTGTAGCTTCGATATCGTCTTCTGGATTCTCACCTAATGACTCCTCCAGTTTCTCCTGCACGGCTTGCGCCATGGAGGAGATTCTTCCCCACATGTTGGAGGTGTTAGGCTTTTTTAAGCGCGAGATTAACGTGTTATTTGAAGCACATCGTTCTTCCTCAGCTGAAGCATCAGTCTTGCAAACTTCATTCCAAACTACACGTCAGCTGCCGGCTGGGCTGCTCGGCTCAGTCCCAGTCCCATGATCGCGTCACCCGGCGCGTTCGCGGGTAAACGCTACCATTTTTTTCTTGTTTTTAGTCTTTTTAATTTCCTTGTTTTTCATCTCCCACAATATATTTTGTTTCGGAAATGTTAAATGTCGGTTTCATGTTCAACTAGCCTGCGTGGCCGAAGCTTAAAAAATAGGAAGGAGAAAGGTGGATTTGGTGCCGTTTCGATCCCCTTCGGGTTTGGCTTGCCATTGACTTTCAATCCTTAGCCCCGAGATTTAGTTAACAGATTCTTTGTAGCACGAGTCTGGACAAATGTTTGAACAGACGAATTTTTTACCTTTGCATCCCGTTAACACGGAACGGTGTAATTCTGTAACACATTGCAGTATTCTTTTACCGTTTAATGACTTGCACGATTCCGCAGGTCGGGTCTAGTTATAAGCGAACGGCGGATCTGTGCAAGTTTTTGTCCCTTCAAAAATTTTGTCCGGACTGGTAAACGGAGTCTTATACAAGTTCGTTTCTACATACAGTCTAACCTCTTCTTACGGACACCTCTATAATACGGACACCTCTCTATTACGGACAGTTCGTTTGGTCCCAGGAATGCCAAAAATATACGTTAGCTTTACGGGCACCTGATTAATACGCACACCTCATTATTACGGACAGTTTGCATTGTCCATGGGGGAAAGAATTTAAAAAGCAGCTAGAAGTTCTGTTTTTGGGAGTTATACTTGATGAACACTTATCTTGGAAATCTCAAATACAAACGTAGCAAGAAAAGTCTCAAAATCAGTGGGCATTATTTACAAATCAAGTTTTTGCCTTAATAAGACCTCTTTATATACTCTCTATTATAGTTTAGTTTATCCTTATTTACATTACTGTGCGACTGTGTGGGGCTCAACTTATCAGTCAAATCTCAAGCGTTTGATTAATCTTCAGAAACGGGTTATTAGAATAGTTTCCAGGAGTTCTTTTGATGTACATACCAATCCTATCTTTGTAAGCTTACGAATTCTAAAATTTGAAGACATTATCAAACTCCAAATAGGTAAAGTTATGTACCTTTATAAAAACGGCCTGCTTCCTGTTAGTGCTTAACTGTGACATACATTCTTATAACACTAGGAACAAGAATTCCTTCCGTTTGCCCTACTGTAGGACAAATTTAAGGAAATTTTCACTTCGTTTTCAAGGGCCCAAAATATTTAATTCCCTTAGCTCTGAAATTCAGAATGCCTCTAGTACTGCTTTGTTCACTTCTAAACTTAAATCATTTATTCTTGGCTTAAGCACACTTTAGTTCTCCTTATGCTTGTGTGTAGTTTTTCGCTTCTTTCGCTTTTTTTTTCTTTTTTCGTGTTTATTCTTGCTTTATTTTTTTCTCACCTTTTTTTTCTTTTGCACTTTCATGTTCAGCCTTTTCTATTTTTATCCTATTTTAATGATTAGCGATTATTTTCTATTATGCGTATTTAGAGTTAAATTGCCAATGTCAGCATTGTAATTATTAATTTATTAGGTATTATAATCTTAAAAGGTGGTCCTATTCATAAGCCTTATTGGCTTTCTTGGGCTTCCTTGCCTTATCTTTTTATTCTTTTAAGTTTTCTATTTTGTGTATGGCAAAAATGACAATAAACAATAAAACAAAAAACAATAAGCTACATTTTCTCTAAATTCAACCCACCTTATACAAAAGGGCTGTGTCACGGCAGTCCAGTTCATTTTGTTTAATTTTGTCAATTACTCGCCCTCAATCGCTATGGAATTTAAAGTAAGTGACGAAACTGACATGTAAATGGAAAATCAGAGATCCGAGACAAACAAATATGTTTCCTGAGCATTATTTCTGAAGTTGCAGGCAGCAGGGATCAATTCTCAGAAAAACTGTTAAGCTGAACAGTTTTCAAAAAATCCTAATTTCAATCCGGTTCAATCTTCTTCAGTTTTGCCCATCCTTGACATCTGTCATGTTATTTTAACCTTCCTTTAAAGTTTTAAGCGTTTATTTGTATATTTCTCTTAATTTTTTTACGGGCATTTTGTGATTTCCTAATTTAGCTGAATTTCCTGACACAGCTCCTTTAATACGGACATTTTCTATGCCTTCGCAGTGTCCGTATTAACGGGTTTTGACTGTATAATGTTTATGAGATCTGAATCGAAGTTGCGATACTGCGGACAGCCGGACACCCTCCAGCCTCTTAGGTTTACATGATACCGGATAGTAGCTTTTGGGCCGCCACGAAAATCATACCAGATATGGCTTATGTTCACAGATAGGAACGGTTGTGGCGGCGCGATTTCTATGACAGAGCGAAGCTGCACCGCGCCGATCTCGAAAGAGGAACACCTCCCTCCCCCCTGTTACGATATATGTAATTAGATTTTATCCTCCAAGGGTTTTCTGGGATCAGTATTGCGCCCGCTGTAGGCCAGTGGTGTCATCATGCTAGCCGTTTCATTGGCGGCAACAACCGAAGCTCTGTAGTTTTGAATCGGGGGATTTTGGCGACCATTAAACACCGTTACATGGTATCAGGAGTGGGATTCTTAGCTGAAGCCGTGTCAATCACAGCTGCAAAGAGATTTCGACACGAACGCTAAAGAAATTGTTTTTTTTTTCGACGGCGTTAGTTTTCTTGTGTAGGACGCCATCTTGAATTTGGACTTGTCGATATGGCTACTTATCAGATTCCAGCGCCTGAACAGATGAATTGCAGCGGAGATTTACCCACAAATTGGAAGATATTTCGTGAAGCATACGAAGATTACTTGGTAGCGACAGGGCTCGACGAGAAAGACAAGAAAATTCAAGTCGCAACTCTCAAAAGCTTGATGGGCGCCGAGTGCAAGAAAATCTTGAAACGCCTACAACTCACCGATGATGATATGAAAGAGCCAGCTATAACCTTGGGCGCTCTTCAAGACCACTTCGTACCGGTAAGAAATATACTGTACGAACGTTATATTTTCCACAATACGGAGCAGCAAGCACACGAAACTATTGACCAATACTTGATCAAGCTTCGCCAACTCGCCGAACCATGCCAATTTGGTGCTCTCGAAGACGAAATGGTGCGAGACCGACTGGTGCTAGGCTGTAGGGACAGTGCAGCGAGAACAAGGTTATTCAGAGAAAAGAGTTGTGATTTAAAGAAAGCTGTAGAGTCTCTTAGGATCAGTGAAACGACCAGCGAGCAACTTAAGAAAATTGAGGGGGATGGAGACAAGGGACAAGAGCCAGTAAACTTTGTGGAAAAAGAAGGCCCTAAGAAGAAGCGACCTGAAAGATCAATCAAAAGAAGTAAAAGCACCACTGGCAGGCACCTTAAGCAGGAACGTGAATGTATTTACTGCGGCGGCCAGCACGTATATGATAAGAACAAATGCCCAGCATTTGGCAAAACATGCAGAAAGTGTGGGAAACTCAACCATTTCCAGTCTGTCTGTTTACAAAAGCAAAGTGTCCACTACGTACAAGAGGATTCGGCATCAGAAGATGAGTCTGTATACTATGTTGAATCTGTGGGAGCGGTGGAACACCAGCAGAGTAAGCGTTTCTTTGTACCCCTTCGTTTCTTGGATGAATATGGAGAAGCTCTGGTTCGTTGTCAGCTGGACACAGGTGCTACATGTAACGTTATGTCCTTTGACAGGCTGTGTGAAATAAAGCAGAGTGGAAATCCAGTTATGCAACTGACCACAGCAAAGCTTAGGCTTTATGACGAAAGCCTCGTACAAGCCCTGGGAGAGTGCAATTTGGAATGTAAATACAAGGGCAAACAGCATCTGCTTAACTTCAAGATTGTCCCAGGATCCCAGCAACCTTTATTGTCAGGTGAAACTTGCACTAACATGGGACTCATTACCGTACATGCAGCGAACAGTGTTGACATACCTCCATCAGCAGCCGCAGCAGTACCACAAGATATCCTCAATGAATACAAGGACGTATTTGAAGGTTTAGGATGTCTCCCTGGAGAATACCATTTAGAGGTAGACCCGAACATTACGCCAGTGAAACATACTCCAAGAAGGGTGGCCATACCACTAAAAGCTGAGCTTAAGGCACACATCGAGGAATTAGAAAGGATGCAAGTCCTTAAGAAAGTTACCGAACCAACAGACTGGATAAGCAGTGAAGTTGTTGTACGTAAAGGCAACAAATTACGATTGTGCATTGATCCGAAGGACCTGAACAAAGCCCTTAAACGGTCACATTACCCAATGCCAACGATCGAGGAGATTCTTCCTGAACTCTCTAAAGCCAAGGTCTTCAGCGTAGCTGACGCTAGAAATGGGTTCTGGCAGGTGAAACTCGACGCGCCAAGCAGTTACCTTACGACCTTCTGGACGCCTTTCGGGCGATACCGCTGGTTGAGGATGCCTTTTGGAATTGCAACAGCACCTGAAGAATATCAGCGCAGGCAGCACGAGGCACTTGAAGGACTACCTGGTATCTACGTCATAGCAGATGACATCCTTATCACGGGACAGGGCGAAACCAGGGAAGAGGCATTGCAAGACCATGACCACAACTTAATTGCATTATTGAAGAGAGCCAGAGAAGTCAACTTGAAGCTGAACCCCAAGAAGCTGAAGCTCAGACTGCCGGAAGTCCCTTACATCGGCCACCTGTTAACTTCAAGTGGAGTCAAGCCTGATCCAGAGAAAGTCCGTGCAGTCCAAGAGATGCCAAACCCAGATGGACGAACCAATGTGGAGAAAGTCAAAGCGGTGCAACGGTTCCTGGGATTTGTAAACTACCTAGCCAAGTTTGTTCCCCATCTGGCTGACGAGTGTGAGCCATTACGACGACTCACCGACAAGGAAGCAGACTGGGTGTGGGAGAAACACCACCAAGATGCATTTGACCGTGTAAAGCAACTGGTGGCAGACTACCCTGTCTTACGCTACTATGATGTGAACCTACCAGTCACCATCCAGTGCGACAGCAGTGAGACTGGCCTTGGTGCAGCCCTGTTACAAGACGGTCAGCCTGTGGCCTTTGCTTCGAGAACGTTGACACCAACAGAGAGAGGTTACGCTCAGATAGAAAAAGAATGTCTCGCTATCGTCTTCGCTTGCATGCGTTTTAATCAATACATCTTTGGTAGGAAGTCCGTCAGCGTACAGAGTGACCACAAACCCCTAGAGACCATCTTTAAAAAGCCACTGACAGCAGCCCCAAAGCGACTTCAGGGCATGCTCCTTCGCCTTCAGAAGTTTAACCTTGAGGTTGGTTACAAGAAAGGAGCGGAAATGTTTCTTGCGGATACATTGTCTAGAGCACCCCTACCAAGCACTGGCCCTCCTGCGACCTGCCTCAGACCGGAACATGAAGAAATCTGTCGCCTCGACTTGGAAGATGTTAATGCGGCCGAGTTCCTGAGAGTATCAAACGATGGTTTGAAGAACATTCAACGCCTTACTGAAGCAGACAATCAGCTACAACGTCTCAAGATGACTGTCCTACAGGGATGGCCGGAGACAAAGCAGCAATTGGAGCCACTGATTGCTGAATATTGGACATACCGTGATGAAATCGGAGTCTACAATGGTGTGTTGTACAAAGGAGATCGAGTGATCATTCCAAATGCATTACGTAAAGAAATGTTGAAGCGCATTCATGCAAGTCATCAAGGACAGCAAGCTTCTTTAAGACGGGCTAAAGATGCTTTGTTTTGGCCTGGTATGAGCCACCAAATTGTTGAAATGGTGAGTAATTGCAGCCTGTGTGCAGAGTATCAAGCAGCCCAGCCGAAAGAACCGCTGATAACTCCAGAGCTGCCTACCCGACCGTGGAGTATAGTGGCCCAAGATCTATACAGCCATGGTGGTAACAACTATCTGATAACAGTAGATGCCTTTAGTGGATACTGGGAAGTTGACGAGATGCCCCAAACCACATCCCTGGCAGTCATCCACAAGACAAAGCAGCATTTTGCACGCTTTGGTATTCCAGACAGAGTGTACACAGACAACGGCCCACAATTTGACTGCGCTGAATACACAAGATTTGCCAACCACTGGCAATTTGAGCACTTAACTTCATCCCCATACCATTCACAGTCTAATGGACTTGTTGAAGCTGCTGTTAAGACGGCCAAAACGCTCCAGAGGAAAGCAGCAAAAGCTAATCAGGACCAGTGGCTAAGCTTTCTGGATTACAGAAATACCCCTACAGAAGGGATGGATAGCAGCCCAGTGCAGAGACTGATGTCCAAGAGAACCAAGACTAAATTGCCAATAGCACAGCATCTCCTTGAGCCTGAGATACAGTCAGACGTCGAACGAAGACTGACAAAAAAGCGAAGAATGGCTAAGAAATACTTTGACCGAGGTTCAAAAGAACTTCCTGAACTGGAAATTGGTCAGCCCATCAGATTGATGCCCTCTCCATCAGACACAAGCAGGAAATGGAGAAGAGGGGTCTGCACTAAAAAGGTGGCCCCACGCTCCTACCTAGTAGAGGTCGACGGGTCTTTATATCGAAGAAACCGGAAGTTTCTACGTTGTGCACAGGACAGCGTCTTCGAGTCAGCTCAAGCAAACCCGGATGCACAGTCACCTGAACCTCAACAAGAACCCCTTTTATCTGCTTCACTGCCTCCGACACCGACTAACACAACAACGGCTCCACCCGTCGATCACCCTGCCATGAGCTGTGGCGACTCAGCTCCATCGGAGGAAGAGCCTCCCCAGAATGTTCTACGTAACAGTTCTCCATACCAGCCACCTGTACAAAGGACCCGCAGTGGAAGGATTGTTAAGCCTCCATCCAGGCTGAACCTTTAAGTAGTACAACAATATCTGTTTAATAGATATTTGAACACTGGACACGCTTTGAACTCAGAAACATTTATTTATTTATTTGTTTAATGGATATTTGAACACTGGACATGCTTTGAACTCAGAAATATTTATTTATTTATTTACTGTTATAGCTTTATTTCAGTTAAGAAAGGGAAGATGTTACGATATATGTAATTAGATTTTATCCTCCAAGGGTTTTCTGGGATCAGTATTGCGCCCGCTGTAGGCCAGTGGTGTCATCATGCTAGCCGTTACATTGGCGGCAACAACCGAAGCTCTGTAGTTTTGAATCGGGGGATTTTGGCGACCATTAAACACCGTTACACCCCCCAAGGCGCCAGATCGAGGACAAAATCGATACTCAGATTTTGTGGCCTTGGAAACACTTTTAAACTTCGAAAATTGTTCTTCGAGTAATTGTCTGTTGTCTTCGTGGCGTCGGTTCCATGTCTTCGAGCCGTCGTATCCCTCGTTTCATCGTACTGTTTTCTTCGAGGCACAGCTGGCTTTTCTTCGTGGCGTCGCTATGGGCTTGTGCCGTCGTTGCGTCATTTTTACGCCTTCCACAAAATCTGAGTATCGATTTTGTCCCGATATCGTATAAGTTTTGTTCCATACTTTGGTGCAGCGTCTCGGAAGGAAATAACTAGCAGCGAGGACTGGAACCCACCGTAATGGAAGTAAATACTCAGGAAAGGAGACTGAAATTTAGTGCACCAAGCTCTCTCGGCCAACCGCGCCGGCACTCGATGTTTGTGAAAGACTTGTGCCACCCTGGCCCTTTGCTATTCATACTATAGCTTTTTGTGGCGCCACGAAGCTAAAGCTAAACATTTTCATGACAGAAGCGTTGCTTGAAGACACGTCACAAAGAACACACACACGGGAACGCGAGTGACTGTCCTGAATAGGTCTAATACTTAGCGGGAGCCCGCTATTGTCTGGGAGACCGCAATTAGGCGAAGTGCACGCAAGGCAATAGTTAACCCTACATCGGTCTTCGACACATAGCAACTTCGGTGCCGTCATGCTCTGAAGAAAGGCCATAAACCTGTCAGAAGCCTTCTCAGAAGCCTTTTTCACTTTTGTTTGATTGTATTTAATATGTTCTCTTAAACTCATTGATGCACTTGTGCGCCTGCGTAACAACATGAATTCACAGGCAGGAGAAAGGTCCTAGCTTATTCTAGCAAATCTTCTGAAAGGAATCAATGTCAAATTTAAATTCTCATTTTTTCTCAGGACGCGCTTGGGAGCTTTAATTCATGCAAAATAACAATTTCAATTATCTCATCGTACAGACTAGGCCACTTTCATGCACTTTGCTTTTTGTCTTCCTTCATGAGGTTACTTCGCATACTACACTTAGTGCTTAGAAATGTTAATAGATAACGGAACAATCAACTCAAACACAATAAACCATTATAAAGATATTCGTGAAACAATATCACTTTATTTTTTCGAGTATGCAATCTCATTTCAGAGGCGGTTTAACGCAGAAAAAAAGTGAATGAAATCAAAATTCGAATAAAAAATGGAGCCTGAAACGACACGGTAGAATGTAAGCATTAACATACGTATAAGATAAAAATGATTGCACAGATATCATGAATGTATTAACAATCTTGCAAAGTCTTCATTATTACCACATTTGATTCATAAAATAATCGTCTGTCAACTCACAACAACACTAACATAAGTTAACTAATTCTTCTTTTAAGAGAGAAAAAGGAAAACAAAATATCTGTAAAACGCAAGCAAAAAAATGTACGCATTGAGAATAAAAAAAATACACACAAAAAGCAAAGAACCCAATGAATTTTTCAAGAAGAATGCCTTCAACTCCTGGGTGTGGCCACTTTAGCGTTGGGTATTGACAGCAGAATTTCCTCGGACGCCAGATAGCTGATCTGACGTGAAGCTAACCACAACTGAAGTCCTCCATCCTCGTGACACTTCGAAAGAAGCTTCTGCCTTTGCTTCCTTCTTAGAAGCCACAGGTCCTCTGAAAAAAAAAACAAGAAGAAAAATTGACACGGCTAGTAAGTTTTTAAAGCTACCCCAGTTTTATGCTTACATACGATATAAGTTCACTTAAGGTGTTTCGATACATGACTAATAGATTTCAGTACGACAAAATATTTCGTAAAAAATTAAGCCTCTTGTTTTTCTTTTTTGAAATGGACTAGACATGGAGGTATGTACCGTATGCATTAATTAGCAAACATTAGCATTACGTCAAAACATCGAATTTTGTCACGCAGATTTTTGGCCGGTTCGTAGGCTAGGTTCGTCTTGAAATTTCAAGGTGTTAAAGTCGATCAATCTTACTGAAAGTTTCAGACATTATTACATACATTATGAAGATTATGGGATTTGATTTCAAAAAAATTCGTTCGAGTAGTTTCACAGATAAACAAAAAAACGCTGAAAGTCAAGATTTAGAATAAAGTTGCGCTTAGACAGGTGGTGAGAAAGCAGGTTGGTTTTGAAGTTACTTAGAACTTTTTTTTTAATAATTTATCACGGCTATTGAAAATACGAGGTTTCAAATATATTTAAGATTTATTTGAAATCAAACATACAGAATTTTTTGCTTCTCACGGAGGTTATTTGCTAAACACCAAACTTTAAGTTCCTAGTGTTGGATTTTTAGTAGCAGGTCTAGATTGCGCAAAATTAGTCTTTTATCAATTTCCAATTGTTTTGTTTATTGTTGTCATAGTAATATCGATTTTAGTAAAAACTACACTTTGATAAACTTCAATCCATAGTCAATCACTGGTGAAACTTTTATAGCGATCAGACAAGGATAAACTCCTCTTTAAGGCGATAGAAAAATATCGGTATGGTCCCCGAAAAACTGTATCGAAACACCTTAACTGCAAAGATAACGCAGCCGGTCAAATGAGGACGCGAAGGCGTGCGGAAAGGAGTGATCTGGTGCTCATCTTGCCGTTCTACAAACAGTCTCGTCCCCAGAGCTTTCAAGGTCCTTGGGGCTGACCAAAAGGCCTCAAGAAATGAGGTTGATCAACCAATTGCCAAGTCGGTTTAAATAACAATATTGCGCGCGCCATCGTAACTGCCGTTGCGTTGTCTCTGCTAAATCTATAACTAGCAATGTGCTTGACACTAAAGCTGCCCCCGCTCTGTATGTTAAATTGTCAGGGGTCAATTGCGCATGCATACTTGGTCTTTGTGTGGCTCTATGAAATAGAATTCTTTCTTATAATAAGTGGGAGAAAATTGAGCAGAAAAAGCAAGATTCCATGCACTGATTCAGGTCGACCTACGCAGCTTTGATCAAAGCACTCTCAGACTGCATATTTCAACTGAAAGTACTTTCCTATATACGCGAGAGCTGCTGGGATACCTCTTTGGGATTTCGCCTTCAGGGCGAAATACCTGCGGGGATAATAAATCGAAATTGTGAATACAAAGAGATAGAATTGTAAGCATCGAAACAACTGTAAGCCAATCCGAATTCACCTGAACGCACTTCGACACTAAGTTCGCGAGTGAGTTCCCTATTATCTTGCAAAAGTAAAAATAAAAAAATCGTTTTCCTCAATTAAAAAAAAAACAACAACAAATAAACAAACTTTGCCTTGACTAACTAATGTTCAGTAAAAAACCGCGACCAAAGAAATTTTCCAGTTAATAGAATATAAAGGCACCCACTGGCTAAAGAGCAAAGTCAAGATTTTTCGTCCTGCAAATCTTTTATCATTCCCGTTCATTCCATATATACAACTAGCTACTAAAGACTACTAAAGTGTAAAGTGTGATTAATTTGGTGCTGACGTACTCATAGAAATCTCAAACCTTTAACTTAAAATAATTACCTGTACCCAAGGTCATTGAGCAAAGAATCCGGCTGAAATTAATTGCCCTTACATCTTTTTCCGGACACCAATAACGCCAGTCAAACAAACAGTGTAAACAATAATAAAAGACTCTGTAAATACTCACGGGCAATCAACTTCGATTGACTTAGGATGCATCCCGCAGACCGAAAAATAGAACTTTCCGTTTTTCAGGGCCACTGGCAACGAATTATTGAAGAATGCTTTAACATGCACCGAATCACCTCTCTTTGCTGATTTTGGGGACACCTAAGGAGATTAAAAAGAAAATAATTTAATAATGCCAGAAGAAGAAAATGGTCATCTAATCACAAGAACCAAGGGCTAATAATGAAACTGAGTGCTTGACAAATACTTTACACTTTTAATAACGTCTATAATTATTGCTCTGGTTCCCTAAGACCTCGTTTGTCTTCAGTCAGTTTGATATGAATGCAACACCGTTTGCCTTCCGGGAGGGGTGGCTCAGTGCACTGCCTCATAAAAGGTATCAGAAGGTCGCCTTGGCGGCGTCAGTTTAATTCACTTTTTCACCCAAGAGATACCAATTCTACCCTCGTTCTAGAGGTTCGGTATGTTTTTCAAAAAGTGGCTTGAGGCACACGAATAAAAAACTATCTGCAACCAGTGTATAACAAGACAAATTTATTGAGGCAGATAGTCACGTCGGTCTATTATTATATCCACCTCCGCAGACACAGAGGTCGAAAGACCGTCGCAGACTCTTAAATGTCAGATGGAAGCCAGCTTGAATGATACAACGATAATTAATTCTATAGTCATTTGAAATTTAATTACTCCAAGCCGTATTAATCCACGAATATTAGGGACTTTAAGATTCGTTACGGAGAGATGCTACTACGGCGACATGACGTCAAAATCACTTCCGGTGACGTCACCACCCAAGTTGCAGTTTCCGCCAGCAGTAGCCTTGTTGTCTGGTACAGTATATGCCGGTCAATAATCACCTATTTGGGAGTACGGCAATCAAGGCATTTCTTCCTAACAAGGCTCAGCCGGCGGGAAAGTAGCCTGCAAAGCAGGCGTATTTTGGAGCGCGATCCATAAATTCAGGAATAACGTTGTCCCGCACGATCAATGTACCTCCGAGGTTTCGTTAAAAAACGCCTGCTCTGCAAGCTAGCGGGAAAGCCGTACTGCAAGTCGCGTGGTGACGAAGTGATTTTGAAGTCATGTCGCCGTAGAAGCACCTCTTTGCAGAAAATCTTAAAGGGTTAAGACACCGTCATTGCTATAGGGGGGTTCTTACCGTAACGGTCATTGTTGGTTTTCTCATTTCCACCACATCTTGAGTGGCGAACCTCTGTTCCGTCTCCGCGACCGTTCCTTTGATAAACAGCTTAATGTTTCCGTCTGCCGCCAACTTCCCAATGTAGTCTGCAGCTGCGATCTTTAAAATCACGTTTTTCTCTAGGGGATAAACATAAATATTAAACGTAATTACCAACCTTCCATACAGCTAAATATACGTAAGATTAAAAATTTTCCGTTTTTTCGAACACCTCAATTCTTAGGAGAAATTAGTAAGTAAGCACTCAGTAAACGCTTTCGATGTACGTATTTTCAAAGATATTAATAATCAGATTCTGTCATATGATATGGCTTGAGATTGTTTTCTCAACAGCGCGCTCTATTAAGGTATATGTACACCCCCGGGGGGAGGTACTTCCAGAAAAATTGGATTGGGGTGTGCGGCACGCTTCTTGAAACCCTTCCCCTATCTCAGACAAAAATCTGTGATTTTCCCTACCTACCCTACCCTACCCTATTTCAGATCTGACCCTTAAATCAATATCCTATTTCAGACCTGCCTTATCATCAGTTCCCTAGATCAGACCAATGTTAAAGGCAATGTTTATACGCTTACAAAACTACACACTAAAATTACGCACTATGAAGCAGGTTGCATAATGGGCCTTCATAAATACAAAATAAGTGCCTACCTAAGGACTAGGGGTGCACAAACTATACCCTATTTCAAACCAAAACGGCTAAAAAAACCACACCCTTTGGCGCCGCACATACTTATATGGCCTATATGAGGGACCACCCCTTCCCCGGGATGTACACTATACCGAATAGCTTTTCGTGTCTACACGTGTCTATAGATATGGTGTGAACAGCAAAGGCCCAAAACTGAAACAAGTCTTTCACACACATCGAATGTCGTGCCAGAGCGGTTGGCTGAGAAGGTTTGGTGGTCTTAATCTCAGTCCTCGATTCTGAATATTTATTTCGGTCTCAGTGGGTTCTGTTCCGCTCTCTTACTCATTCACTTCCACTACGGTCCCAATACCTGTTCACGAAAAAATTTCCAGCTATATAACAAAACAATACGTATGACGCCAGTGGGTAAAACTTTGCTGTTTTTTTTTTGCATTTGAGGAAAACTGTTCTCGGTAGGCAACAGTTATAATATTGTTTCGAGAGCTTCACAGTACTTTCCGAGGTAGAGCAAAGGAAACAATTGTGATTCTTGGGAAACAAAATTAACCAGTTTCTCCAGGGACCAAACATGAAGTGATTTGTTATATAGCCCACAAAGGCAAACTTTTACATGCACAATTTTATGAAAGTAAATCTAAGCGAGTGATCAACATTTGCGGTCATTACAAATACAAACTCCACTTTACGATCATCTACTTAAAACGGACACTTCATTATTTGGGACAGTTTGCTTTGTCCCTGGGGGAAAGAAAGCTCTTAAATTTTCTCTAATTCGGCGACTCCTTTAATACGGACACCCCTTTAATACGTAAATGTACACTTTCTATCGCCCCCTCCCCCCCCCACGCCAGTCCGATATTAACGGGGTTTGACTGTACCTTCTTTCCCAGTAAGATACAAAGTTTCTTTTTTCTGCTTAAGTCCTTTGGCTGGCATTCCTGTGTAGAAAGCTAAACACGAAGTGATGTTCAACTTCACAGTTCTCTTTTCGTTCGACTTGTTCTGCACCACGACTTTGACATCAAAGCTGTCTCCGATACCAATATCATCGGCAACTTGCAAAGTAAACTGCACGTCCTCTTTGTCTGCCTTGTAAATGTCGAACTCTCTTCTGGTGCTAAACTTATTAGCGAATTCAACTGCTTCCCTCTCCTTTTGGGAGCCTGTTAACAGGACACAAGCGCGCGTGTAAATTGAAAAGGTCGAGTACAATATTAGCAGTTTAAAAAAATGTCGTATCGCATCGGAATGGGCCCTTTTTTCAACACATTCGCGTTCTTCCCTCAGGCAATAGAGAGCAGAAGTGTGACGTCACGTAACCATGGTAGCAAAATTTCTGGATGACAACAATAGGGAGCTTAAGCAACGACGACGGCGACGGCAACGGCAACGAAAACGGGTAAAAAGCAATAGTTTAATAAAGCAAAACAACAACTTTGCAAGTACATCGCGATTTTCTGCACATTTCTTAGCCGCCGTTGCACGACTGCGACATGAAACTTCCTAATTTCACACGCCCGCGTTATGAAGAAAGTACCCTGCACGCAGAGTCTCCTTCGATCTTCCCAGACTTATCTAGGAAGATCGAAGGAGACTCTGCGTGCAGGGTATGAACAAAGAGGACACGACATGAAATTTCCCTTTTTTCTTCTAAACCTAAATACGGTTCCTGCGGATTCAACTCCAGAATAATATTTCGCCAACATTTGACAAATTAAAAGAAAATGGATATGAGCGATGAAGTTAATCGGCTTCCATATTTCTTTGCCATATTCTTAAACTGACCGCAGTCACTTTATCAAAAGATGAGAAGGTCTTGTGAATTCAAGGAGAATTAGCGACAGGCTGCGCTTCACTGTAAAGAACTAATGTAAAAACGATAACCATTTTCACCACCACCACCATAATCATCATCATCATCATCATCACCATCACAAACATCATTACAATCATCATCATCATCATCATCACCATCACCATCACCATCATCATCATCATCATCATCATCATGATCATCATCATCGACACAACCACCAAAATCCTTCGCAGTTTAAATGCTAAAGATAATTTAATTTACCTTCTGGATGTTTGTAACCTCTGGTAACTTCAAGCCTCGCAGTTGAACCCGGCATTTTGGTACTGATACACTTGCCAATGCTATACTTATCGATGTAATAGGCCTTCATTGACCCATCATCATCATCCACGTCCCAGTACACGCGATCGCCGTTCACTTCAGCAAATATGAAGCCAGTGTCATAAGGTAGATACACCTCTCCATTTTTAATTGCGTTAACGGAAGCCGGGCCACAGCGGAACACACCTGAGAGAAATACAACGACAGTACTGCACATCAGCCACAATCGAGAGGAGACGCTTGACGTCACGTTACCACGGTAGCAGAATTTCTGGATCTCAGTCAACATTCGTTCTTGACAGAGACGACCATGGAAGAAAATTAGTATGGACTACCGTTTTGTTCCTGTGTGAAATGAGACATAGTAAAGTCAATTTTTTCCCTTTTTTTTCCGCATTATTTGCAAGACAAAGGTTAGATCCAGAAAACTTTGCTACCATGGCAACGTGACGAAACGAGGTCTCAGAAGGGTCAATTTTTAATGACAGTGTAGGTTTCTTTTAAGAAACGGGATGAAAATACATACCTTCACTTGTCTCTTGGGGCGTGGCATCGTGCGCTTGCCAACCATCATGTCCGTCTGGTAAGTCAGGGCGCTTGAACCATGACTCGTTCCAGACGTGAAAGTTCCTAAGAATGACCCCGTGAGAGGTAAATTATTTCTGACTTTCTTTCCATTAAGAGGAAAACCTTAAGCCTCAACAACTAGTGTCAGTTTTTACAAGAGCAGAGTTTTTTTTATCGCATTTGCTGTGTCGGCAAGTATAGATAATCGGGGATGACAAGGACCTAAATGTGAGTGCTGAAATATATCTCAGCTATAAGTTAAGCTGTGGCGATTTCGTAACTATCATCTAAAATTTTAGCCCATTTTGAAGCTGTTAGGAAATTCTGTAGATCTCCGATCTCTTTGGTTAAACAAAACGTCATTTCCCAGCTGACGGTAAACGTTTTTAATAATTCTCAGCTATTGAGTTGAACCTAATCTAGACCCCAAATTGACCAAACAAAGAGTCATCAAACGAGATTGAAAAAAGAGGGAGAGGCAGAAAAAGGAAACGATAACTCTGCTAATTGGGATCTCACCAGATGGAGTCATTGAGATCGTCTAAAGGATTCCCTTCTTCGTCAAAATGAAAGTCGATAGTCATGCTGCCGTCTGTGTCGTGGGCTGACTCAAAGTTTGTCACGCTACGGGTGGGAAGACCCAGTGCTCTCAACACTGATGGAAGAGAAAGAATATGTATAAGTACGGAATACAAATTAAAAAAGATAAATAAATAAATAAGTTCATCTAGTTAAGAAAAGACATTTGAAGATTGTTCTCAGTTCTTGTAAAGTTTCCATCTAAAACACCACAACTCTAAAACAAAAGGCCGCCTACGTTCTAGTTTGAAGGAGCTCGCAGTTCGTTTAAAATTGGACTCTCAGGTATCATCATCATCATCATCATCATCACCTGCATCATCATTATCTGCATCATTACCGATACTTTGAATCGGTAAACCTCGTTACCTTCTAATTGCGAACTGCCGGTGCGGCTTCAGCCATGTTAACAGTTTTATGCTGAAGACGGTCTCCACGTTCTTTTAACGCACGTTTCAAGTACTGATGTATCCTAGGCTTTTATAAGCTAAACGCCAGTTCCCTCTTTTCGTCCTATTGTACGCACAACAAGTGGACAACCATTCTTTTAAATACTCACATGTTGTGACCAATCCAGAGAAGACCCAGCATTGTCCGTACTTCACATTGAACTTCTTCTTCCAAAACTTTTCTAATATGGCCACACTTCCGGTCCAAGCAGTTGGCTCGGTAGAGTTTTTGGGGTATGTCTCCGTCCAACGACCACACAGTATGCCCCCATCACTGTCATCGTAATTAGCCTACACGAAGAATTCACCAAAAGGCTTACCGTATAAGACCAAGTTGAATTATCGTTAAAAGTTATGGTAAGGGTTACGGTCAACTGTTATAGATGCATCAGTTATGAAAGCTAGTATACTAGATGCGTGCTTAAATTTCTTCTGAAATTTGGCGGGTCCGCGTGGTAGCGTAGTGGTAAGGTAAGGAGGTTAGCATACGAAAGGCTTGGGTTCGATTCTGGGTTGCGAATATACGATTGTCGCTAGAAATAACCAAAAAAACTTAGATATATAATCCCACACAAGATGGCGAACCAGGGTTGAGCTACGAGTGTACCATGTCTTAGTTTTCTGAACTTGTGTTTTAGCTTTCGTCTACTGTTTCGCAAGCATGCACACAAGCCGAAATCGCTCTATTTTGCGGTGCTGTGTTTTATGCTTGCGTCTCTGCGAGGCACCTGCTATTGTAGGGCAATTTTTTTAACATCCACTCTAACTCAGCTTGACGGATATGAGAACTAGTCCTCGCATCGACACTCCTTAACGACAAGGATACTGAGCCACACTTGTAAAGCCCATTAGCGCCGATCGGTCAGTATATCCTGGATACCAGTCTTTTACAAGCACAAGCAGCCATGTTGTAGATGCAAAACAACAAAAAACAAAAATTCCGCATTGATCGGGTGCCTTCCTAATTAGAGGTCAACTGAGATTCTAATACTTACCATGGCTGAGATAACTCGAACCACAGAGACTGGACTAGCCCTTCCGAATGGAGATAGCTCTGCTTTATTGAGAAGCCAGAGGGCACAATCTAGAGCCACATCTTCAAACTAGCAACGAGAAAAAAGTTAACAAACGTCGACGTAAGAAACATTTCAAGGAAACAGAAAATACTTGACTGTACTCCAGGTATATTAGGTTTAATAATGAAATTTAGGGAGAGGCTTGCCCACCTGAAAAAAAACAGTCAACGTAAATGGCTGACGAACGGCTAAGAACTGTGAATGTCAGACTTTTTATGGAGGTGTCCATGCGTCTTATAGGGTTGCCTGGTTAACAACGGTCCCAAGAGTGACCGTAAATTCTCTTTTAAGCCCCTCAGGGGGGTTTATTTATCTCAAGCCCATTTGAGGGGTGGGGGGGGGGGGGCTTATTTAATTTAGAAGAGACGATGGTATCAGTTCTCCATAAAGAACTAGAATACAAAGTGGAATTTAAACTCAAGTACAGAAACATTGGAGGTCATGCAGCCCAGGATCATAATCAACTGATCCGAAATTCCAGTTGGTAAATAAACCATCCCGGATCAGTCCACACGAAGTTTTACTGTCTTGACTGATTAATACAGTCTATCATTTATTAGTGAAGAATAATTGAGGGAGGGGAGGGGACGGGGGGACTTAGTAACTTACTTTTCCTAGGGGGGCTTATTAGAGGGAGGGAGCTTATTTGAGAGGGAGGTGGCTTTATGGAGGATTTACGGTAATTTAATTTCTTCTAACAACTTCAATGCATCAAAAAGAGAAAAGGGTTCTGACGATCATGATCACCTAGTTGTTTAAGGAAATGTATGGAGACCAGTCTGGAGAATTTTACGTGGATGCTGGTGCTTAAAAGATTGAGAAAGAGTTGACTGTAACCATTTACCTGGCCAAAATTCCAAGGTATTCCCGTATTATTTCTGGCACTTCCGACCCAGATGTTACCAGTATCAGCTAAGACGTATTCGTTCCGCTCCACGTCGTTTTCCATGTACACCACGTCATCTGAAGGTTTAAAAGCAACGGAAAATGAGCAAACAGTGAGTATTGTAAAGTGAACTGGTGATAAGTTGAAATAATGAGACACCGGCGATCTCATTTTTTCACAGTTCAGCTGTACGCATATTTAAGTAAACTGCAGTCTTTCATTGCAGGTACTGCATGCCTCCATTTGGAAACTTCGATGCCGTGAATTGACAGTATTAGGCCCTTTGTATAACTATAGCATTACAAATAGGTGCCTAATTTTGCAATAACCGGCACCACTGAGTTCAGTGACTGACGTTATGCAAATATGAGCAATTCGAGTCAATACTATCATAGTACGAATCATCAGCCAGAGAAATAAGGCCAATCAGAAAGAGAGTAGTATTTTACTTGAGTAATGTCATTCGTTGTACCGAGGTGTTTGTTACATAGTGGTTAGTCACATTGACAGAAGTTTCACTGGATGAAGTTATAAGACATTATGGGTCACACTAACCTTTGCACCAAGCGTTAAACAGGACGCACACTTTATCATCGTCCTTGTATCCTAACACCAATTTATTTCCGTCGGCGTCCTTCATTATGGTCTCCACGAACACCTCGTATTGACCAATGATAGCTTTCGCAGAAGCCATGACCGTGAAACGCACGGTTTTGCCGCTGACCTGCTTGATTTTCATTCCCCACTGGGTGGTAGAAAGGGTTTGGCGAGGCAGGACGCGGATAATAGAACCTTTGCTCTCTTGCGGGCGTCCCCCTATTTGACCAATTTGGAATAAAAGAGATTGTAAGGAATTGGAAATAGTATTTGAATGTGAGTGTTTGGATCTTCTAGAAAATCTGGTCGGCTCAGAGCAGTGTAGGAAAGAGAGGACAAGATAAACTGTTCGTGTGTACCGCGTCGTTATGGTTTCGTTAAAGAGGGTCAAAAAAACATTCTTTTGCATTACCGGAGAAGTGGGATTGTCTAACAAATGGATTATTTACCGAAGTGAGGGTAAATAGTGTTGGATTAAGGGCTAACTATAACCTGCTAATCTTCACCTACACATAGGTGTCAAATGAACTAGTCTATTCTAGGCTGTAAGATAGTAGGGAGAGCGGAACGAGAAAAGTTGGATCAAAACCACCTTCTTCCCGTTCTTTTTTGCTCGCTCGCTTTTTCTGTGCACGCCCGCCTTTTTTGCTCGTGTGCACTGACCGAGAGCCTGGCCACGCTTAGTGTTCTGATTGTGGGGAAGGGGCCAAGTAAAATGAAAAGGAAAAAAAAAACAGCGGAGGATGGGGGTAGGGAGAGAGAGTGAAGGAACCTTCCTCTTCTCTCCCTTCTCCTTTCTTCTGCTTCCCTCTTCCCCCTCCCCCCCTCCTCCACTCTCCATTTTGCGCCCTTTTCCTGAACGCCTGGAACAGGCTAGTGGTTATCTTTTCTCAACAGGAGTGTAACTATGACATCGAGGCGAAAATCAAATGCTGTTGATGTCTTTGCAACAGATCAAGAAAGAGCCTAAAAAACTGTTCTTTGGTTTGATATAGATACCAGTACAGTGGATGTCTGCGTGACCTACTGGCCGAAGACCGTCTGTTTACTGACCTGCAAGAGCAAACTTTAAACTTGGGTGGTTTGTTATACACCTGGCACCCAAGCTTTCCGTTCAATCTAGCACGTTTTAAACCTTTCCTTAGGTTGAGAATCGTGTTTCATATTTGAGATAATGGTTAGTTACATAAATAAAGAATTGAAACGTAGGCTTACGAAACAAACCTGTTACAAACTGTAGTACAACGTCGTCAGAATCCGGCTTGAACTCTCTGTTAAACTTCACAGTGACTTCAAATTCCTGACCTCTTCTGATGATCAGCTGTTCATGTTCGTAGTCTTCAGTCCTATGAGCTTTTCGGTTTTGTTCCATGTGGAATTCAACTTCCTCTGGTTTCAGCTGAGATGCTGTGTGTAAATATAGTAAACACATTACCACATGACTGCATATTGATTATCGAATCAAGATCTAATGCGTCATAGTCACGTGGTTTTAATAATGCTTTGTGCTGGCCATATGTTGCTTACACTATGATTAGCCTAACGCCTTACTTTTCATAGAAACGGAAAAAAACGGAAAAATCCTAGTGGATCAACACCATTACCGTCAGCGTTTCATTCCTCCCTGCGCTTTCTAACCGAGTCTATGGTCTTACACTGCCATGTAAGACTTGCTGTATGATATTATTTACATTACTGACGGATAAAGACTATTGCTGTATGATATTATTTATATTTCTCTTGGTGCCTAATGCGGATATAATCACACTATCTCAGTACCTCAATAATACAGACACTATGTTCTTCCATCGTCATATTTATCGTCATACCTTGGGGTTTCTTCTTGTCGATCTTTAGAGCCTTGTTCAAAGCTCTAAACTTGTCGTCAGATAACACTTTTGTCCTCCCTTCCAAACCTTCACCCATCTTGGACATCGCATGGCTTCTCGAGTCAACACTGGCAAAAAAGAGTTCCCTTAGAAATTTGTAACATAAGGTTTTGGTAGTTCTTTGCCTTACCACGTGTAGAAACAAATCAGTGAAAAAGAAACAAAAACCAAACAAGAACAAAAACTTATCGAACTTCACATGAAAGTCAATTGAAATTAAAGTGAACTTTACGACTGATTTCGGGATTGTTTGTAAGGCTACAGTAAAACGGGCAACAATAAAATGCAATTTGTGTTGTAACTAGCTTCAACCACAAGCTCCTTCAGAGTTTCTTAAAAGTTGCCCAAAGTTGCTCGAATTTTCGAAACAGTTGCTCAAAAGTTGCCCCTTAAGTAAAATCAAAATGGCAACCATTGTGAAGTACAATAACGCAATTTAAAACTACTGATTTCTTTGCTTTTTTAATTTATTTAACGCATCTACGGTGGGTGATGTTTAAATGAACAGCAACTCGTAATTTTCTCCCTACAGAATTATATTCGAAAATAAGAAAGGTATTATTAAAATTCTAGTTTACTGTTTTGTCATTGATATTAATCAGATCTTATCCTGCGTGGCAGGCGCTTGGAAGTAGTGGGCGCAAATCTACAGTACGTAATCTTTTTTGCAATAATAACTGGCGGCTAAGAGCGATTTGCGAAGGGTGCTTCACGCGCTTTAATCAGGTTAATACAGATTTCCTATGGCATTTGCAGCTTATTTACTGGAAATTGCAATTTTGGTGTTTTGGCATTTACACACGTTTATGAGCCCCACCGTGGGACATTTGTAGCTTTTCCAAAACAAAATGACAAATTCCTGGGTAGGGGATGGGTACGCTTAGAATAGCTTAGAATACACTGAGCCATTAGAACATCGTTGATCAGGGCACTTATAAAAACAAAAAAGAATGGACAAGAATAAAGAAGCATACTATGTTGCATAATAGACACAAGGACTGAATAAAGACTATATTCATAAATTAGTAGAACATTGAAATTCTCTTACTGTTCGTCCTGTCCAGAGTCAGCAGCTGTCTTTCGTCGTTTAGGCCTGTAAAAAAATGAAAAAAAAAAAAAATGAGAGAATCACAGACTAGTCCAAGTAGCCCGCAAGCAAGGTCTCAATTTGGGGGAGTGGCGCGAAGTCACGCGAGAGCTGCACGCGAAAAGTCTGTGGCGTCACCAACAATGGTCACCATCTTGGCCGCAATTTTGGATATGGCTACAAGAAATAGTAATTTTTCTGTTGTTTGACATAAAATAACACATAAGTAAGCACTTTGCTTCATTTTGCTTTTATTGTTGAAAGAAGTTGAGAAAACATGCGTTTTCACTCAAAAATGGCTTGACCACCTGCTACTCATGACGTCATATCTCGTAACCATAGTAACTGACCATCACGAAACTTGTCTCAAAATGCGTGCGAGGGATAAACGAACAGCTACTGAAAACGTCAGGTGCTGATGTATGGAGGGGAATACTGGACAAAAATGTTATTGGATCGTACCATAAGGTGCATTATATCGAATTTGCCTGTATACTGTCTTACCGTACCCGGTATGCTGTTATGTCGTACTCGGTGATGTTGTATTGTAACCGGAACACTGTATTATCGTACTCGGTAACCTTATATCGTAACCAGAATAGTATTGTATCGTACTCCAACGCTGATGTATCGTACCCGGTAGTCATATATCGTAACTTGTATGCTGTTGTTTCGTACTCGGTAACCTGATAACGTAACCTGAATGATATTGTATCGTACCAGAAACCCATAAGGCATCACGCAAAAAGGTATCACGCAAAGAGGCATAACGCATAATGGCAACACGCAAAAAGGCAGTACGCAAAGAGGCATAACGCAAAAAGGCATCGCAAAAAAAGACAATTTGCAAAAAGGGCATCACGTGAGAAGTTTACTTAGGATCCAGGCCTGGATCTAAAACAGTATTATTTAGTATAACAGCAAGCAAACCGACATGGTATTCGAACAAGACATTGACAGCGATTGCATTTCTTTCCGGCTGGAAACGTTGTCAAAAGTCGAATTCATTTCCAAAAAATGCTAGACGGGGCCTTTTTATGAGGGTTTACTTTGTTTGTTTACAGGTAGATGGGCTGATAAATAGGGATGTTTGGGGGGGGGGGGGGGGGGCCTCACAATCGGAAGCTTACGGTATCTTTATGACTTATCTTTATGTTGGTTATGTTTTTGAATTGCGTTTTTTGGCAGGAACTATTTAACCGATTTCTACTTTTTATAAAAAAAGTAAATATTTTCAAACTCCTACAACAGGGCTAGATTTTTATCTAACTTCAGCAGCGTAGCCGCAGAGCTGTTTAGTTTTAATCTGCAAGTTTGAAGTCACTCGTGACCATACAACTAGCTGCACAAATGCTGGTCAAAGTTAACCTTAAAATGCTACACTAACACTTTTGTGAAAATTGACGCACAAATGCATGGAGGACGAGTGCCGAAGGATCATCTCCTATCTGCAAGGGTATTCTTGCCATAAGCCTTACTGTAATAAACTGAGTAATCGTAAACCTACAGCACATACAATTCGCTCTACAAGAAGAACAATTTATACTGAATGCGGGGTAAGATTAAAGAATTTACATTCATCAAACTTACTTAATAGTTTGTATTTGTTCCTCTCCTTTCCAAACAGATCTTATCTGAGCAAAATAACGAAATTATTTACATTTTTTTGGTAAAAATGCGGTTTTAAATATGTGCCGATTAATCTCGAACGTTTTCATACAAAGAAAAAGAATAACATTTTCTTAAAATTCCTCCATTCTTTTCGAAGGATGCCAAAAATCATAGAAATCGTTCCTGCCAAAAACACAACCAACACGCATATAAAATAAATAAGTAGCGAAGAGCTAATCGCAACAAACCAGACTGTAGACAGATTTTTAAAATTGTTTTCATTAATGTACCGAAATTTGTTCAAGATCATGTATATTCCACGGATAACGAAAATATAGTGAGTGGGTGTGAGAAGACGATTCACGGTTTAATTGTGCTTGGTTGGTACCGTTTGTATCGTTACTCGTGAGGCGTATAGCCTCGTTAAGTAAAGACGAAACTGTGTCTTGCCTGTTGGCTATAAGGCCGAACTCACGGTATTGAGTTCCTAGCAGACAACGCGAGTTCAGTCCCTACAGATTTTCTTCTTCCCTTTAGCGAGATATCGCTTTGTTTTTTTGCCTTTTTCAATGTTACCTTTGACATTTGCATTCCTCCCTTTTGTGTGTTGCCTTTTTGTGTTATGCCTCTTCGTGTGATGCCTTTTTGCGTGTTGCCTCTTTCCGCTGTGCCTATTTGCCTGATGCCTCTTTGCGTGATGCCTTTTTGCGTGATGTCTGTTTGCGTGATGCCTTTTTGCGTGTTGCCTCTTTGCGTTATGCCTCTTTGCGTGATGCCTGTTTGCGTGTTGGCTCTTTGCGTGTTGCCTTTTAGCACGATGCCTTTTTCTGCGTGATACCTATATAATAGTGGCTTTTTTGGTATTCCTTCCTCTTACCGTGGTCTTTCGTTTACCAACTTTGACTCGGAATATTTCAGATTTGACTTAACTCTTTTCACTTTTAGGTCATTGAATTTTGGCATACATATATACCCTCATACAGTCTGTTGTGAGACAATAATTGAAAAAAGAATTTATGATATTGTTAATATATTGGCGCCCCTTCATACATACCGTAAAATTCCCAAAAATAAGCCCCCCAAAAGGGTACCGCAAAAAACCCTCCGTTAAATCGCCCCCCCCCCCCCAAACATAAGCCTCCTGGGGGCTTGTACTTCCAACTATAAGGCTAGCCCAATCGCAAATTTCCCTCCGAATATAAGCCCCTCAAAAAGGGCCTTTGAAAAATATAAGCCCCGGGGCTTATTTTCTGCATTTTACGGTAGCTGAACCACTTGATTATAATGAATAAATGCTTAGTTGGACGTTTTTTTATCCCAGTGGCTGAGACCAGGATAACCTTAACATGAATGTTGATAAGTGAAATCGGTCTCCAATTTTCTAAAAGTTAACAGTCCTTTCCTTTTTTTCAATGAAAGTGATCTTGGCTTGTTTCTTTGCATCTCAAGTAGGCAAAGCACCACAAGCAATGAAGGCCGCAACGCTACATTAAAAGCACCCTATGATAGCAAGCTCAATATACACATACGACGGCTAACGGTTAAACCTATTGGGAACCCAAAGTGAATCACGTCAAGCAAGTCAAGTACCAGAAGCACGGAAGCACGTAAAGCACCTAAACACGGTACATTATAATGATCATATTTGACGTACTTTGAAAAAAACTTGAAAGACTGCAAAAGCCGTGAACGAAGAACCTACTTGCTTGTACGTTGGATCACACAGGAGATCTAATCAGCCAAATTTGAAAAATAGACGACGAGAAGTCCAAAGACTACTGCAAGGCTGACACAACGTAATATATTTGAACAACAATATTTCGGCTGGCCAAACCAGCCTTCTTCAGGTTTAGATGTTACTAAATTATGTAAATTATTTTACAATATTATATTATGGAGAATGTCGCAATACATAGGAGGGGCGGAAATGACTCATACAAGGTATTTCAAAAAGATGATAAGTAAAAATAGGAATAAAAATAAAAATAAAAAAAAATATAAAAAAATAAATAAAAAATAAAAAAAAAAAATAAAATTATCACGTCTATTTGAAAGCCGCTGACCACATTTCGGGTACGACATAGCAGCATCGGCAATATCATTCAGGTTACGATATCAGGTTACAGAGTACGAAACAACAGCATACAAGTTACGATATATGACTACCGGGTACGATACATCAGCATCGGAGTACGACACAATACTATTCTGGTTACGATATACGGTTACCGAGTACGATAATACAGTGTTCCGGTTACAATACAAGACCACCGAGTACGACATAAGAGCATACCGTGTACGGTAAGACAGTATACAGGCAAATTTACGATCCAATAACATTTTTGTCCAGTATTCCCCTCCATACTGATGTTTTATCGTCTTGGAAAAAAATCAGAAAACCCCAGAAGGGGGGAAGGCCGTAAGTCTGAGGGTTAATATGTAAAAATCTCAGGCAGCAGCTTCCGATCATGTCGCCGATCGTTCCAGATTACATTTGGAAAATATTCACTTTCTCCGAGGATACCTCCCACGCAGACACTCTCAACCTCGTTCGCGAGAGGGCACGAGCAGGAGAGTACCCTGGAAACGAGGCTGGGCTTCGTCACACGTTCCTAGACTGACATCGCGGATTATGTAAACATCAACAGCATCGGGTCGTCAAGATGGTTCTTTAGTATAAGTGGCTTTATAATGCAGTCTCAATTGCATTGTCGTTCTTAAACGCAAATCTTCGAGGGAGGCTTCTTTATTTTAACAGTGATCGCGAAGGTCTCTCTCTCTAGGTTTAGTGTGTGGCGAGTAAACTTTTATAATGTAAGCTTTGATGTCTTCAGACATTAGTGGTTTAAAGTAATACACCGTAAGTAATATTCAGTGACGATTAAAACCTGACTAGACATGAGCCGCGCCTGTCGTGAATGCCGAAGGGCCGTTCTTCACGATTATCACAGTTTTAAAGCAAACAGGGTTTATTTCACAGCTTCGATCCTCACAGTACAATGGCTCGCTCACACACTACTCAAAATCGTGACTTTCTTGAATCTATAAGCTTTAGTTTTTAATCCTATCGGTCATTAAGTTCTCTGTCGCTCTGACAGACGAGTGAAACTATTAATAACAAAATCTAAAAGGAATAAAATCACGCCATCTCACAATCACGCTACACTCTTGCTTCATAACAGCGCCTATCTAGCTAATTAGTATTGTCATGGTCGACAAAAATTGAAACCTGGTCGCCCGGAGCCAAGAAACGAGACCAAATCGTTCAATTATAAAGGGAATTCAAACACAACTACATCCTCCCTCCACTTTTCAGTCTGTCATGACTGATGCAACTTTTCATGAATAACGTTAGTTTCACTTTTATAAACCTAGTCACTGAACCGTACAAATGGACCAAATATGAACAAAAGTGACAAATGACAAAGGCGGAAATAACTTTTGAAATAAACATTTAGATGCTTGAGACAGAAAACAAAAAGAGGGCCTGTTAGAGAGCATCTTGCAGGTCCGTAACTGGTTCCTGTACATTTAAAGACGCGCTTAAAACCCGGAAACCATGCAGCCAGACGTTAACCATGCGGCAATTTGCATATATAACTGAATTAGATTTCAGCCTCACTGTTGCCTACAAGTCGAGCTCAAATTTTTCACGAGCGTTATATTTTTTACATCGAGGGCTTGGTTAATAAGTGAGGGGAAAAGGTTCCTAAAATCTAAATGCAATCGATAAAGAGAGAAGCGAGAATGGACATTTATGATGCTAAATTGCAAACCTATGAATATTGCAGAACAACTAAATACGCGGACATTTAATAACAAAATACATAAATACTCACTCTGGACTGCTTACAGGAGATCTTGGAGGTTTTCCTGAGCTACCTCCTGACCTACGAGTGCTTCTTCGTGGCATTCTCTATTAGTCTTTTAAACCTCTTTATTAGATTTGCTCGCGACTAGGAGCACACCCTCTTAAAACTGAAGCGACGCTTTTCACGCAACGAGGCGCACACGTACGTGACAAAAGAATAAAGCGTGGCTGCGAGGCAAGTTCAATTGAATTTGCCGACGGTTGGTACTCTATCAGGTTCTCATTTCTCTCTTGGGAATATAAACCAGCGAGCCAATTGGTAGTTTGAGATCTTTCCTTCACGTACCGCCCGGCTTATTTGAACCAGTACCAATACAATAGCCGTTCTTTTAGGGATCAATATTTGAAGTGATGGAGTCCAATTATGGAATGCTCTGGAAAGCGACTGACCAACAATATAAAAAATGATAATAATAACAGTCCAAAAAATGTTTATTTAATCCTGCTAACGAGCTAAGCCTACTCAGTTTGATGGAAGTGCGAATTTACTAAATAACAGAACTACCACGCAGCAGACACTCTGATTCAAAATATTAAATCGAATTAAACGCGGACAACAAATGTGCAAATATGGAATTGTTTTATAATTCATGCTGGTACAGAATTATGAGAACGCTAATAAGATGTAAATAATCTGAGCTATTCTTCATACTGTATTTCTATTCGAAAAGTATCAACCAACATAATCTAGAATAATATTCTCGTAATTATAATATCTTGACAATGTCTTAAAGGCGTGAAGCGGAAGAAAAGAAGAGTAAAAGCGTGGAGTAAAAGAAGAGAGCTCGATAAAGAGATTCTGGCTGACAAAGCTGAGAGAGCAAACTAAATGCAAAACGCCACATTTCATTGTCTTTTTGCACGTTTAACTCAAGGTCATCGGTGCAAATAGAAGCGAACTCTAGAACATTTTAGTCCGGGATTTTAGGCAGTCAATGCCCATTTAAAGAAAAGAAAAAAAAAAAACAATAGCTCTCTCGTCTATTGTCAGTTACTACGGCAGTAGGAGAACACAATTGTGGATAGAAACATAACATAAGTTTTTGTTGGTTGGCAAATTCAAAACAACCCTAAAAATATTCTTCGTCTTCTGTCACTTGCAACTGTAGCCGTAAACGGTTATGGCTTCGCGAAGGTCTGAAGGTGATTCTTCGCCTACATCGTCTAGGACAAATTTTAGGTAAGCTATTACGGATATTACGGTTGACAGTCTGTTAGGGTGGCAATAAACAAATAACTAGACTGAATCTGCTGAATCGTGGATCTCAGATCGAAGCTATTCATCTTTTCTCGAAATTAATTTCAGGCAAAAGCGATGATGATCGCTTTAAATTAATTAAACTCATTTGTCACAGAGTTTCCCGATCCTTTCCTGATCTATGAATTTCGAACTTATTAATAAGGTTTTCCCCGCAAGTCTTGATCGGTCTGTGTGAGCTGAAAACTTTAGACTAAAGGTAATCTGTGCTCAACGACACATCTTGTTCGGGGGTGGAAGCGGAATCATGCCCATGAATCATACTTGCAAAATATGTAAGAATCTTGAATCTTTGTTTTAAAAACTTGGGAATCATGAATCTTTGCACTTCGGCTCGGGAATCATGAATAATGAGACTCAGAGAAAAGCTCAACAAAATACACGTATAAATTAGTTGCGTTCGATATAGGGAATGCAGGATATGGCGTTTCCGAGAGTCCAATTTTCCAAAATTTTCCCGTGGGAGCATGCCCCCGACCCCCCTATATAATTTGTGGAATCGGGCCTGATAGTCTGTTTGTTTCTCCAGTAACCTGGTGCTTAACTTTCAGTTACAAAAACAACCGCTATACCCGAGTCTGGATGAAGTAGAAGTTTGAATGTCGAAGAAACTATACAAAACGAGACTAAGGCCCGTTTCAAACGTCGTGCTACTGCCGTGCCGAACTAAATTGATCGAATTAAATTCGACTTTAGCACGGCAGTAGCGCGACGTTTGAAACTAAGTCGTGCTACTGCCGTGTAGCACGGCAAGCTTTGCCGTGCTACACGGCAGTAGCTCGACTTGGTTTCAAACGTCGCGCTACTGCCGTGCCGAACTCAATTCATAAATTATAAATACACTAGAATACATTCAAAAGTTTCCTAAACTGTTTCTTTATTTTTGTGTTTTCTTTTCGGCAACAGCCGTTCTATTCGACTGAATTAAATTCGACGTCTGAAACCAAGTCGTGCTAGTGTCGTGCTACAGTCGAGCTACAGTCGAGCCAGCTTAGCACGGCAGTAGCACGACGTTTGAAACAGGCCTAAGTTGCCACTGAGAAAATCATTAAGTCAATAAGTGATCAATAGTCTTCGTGAATAATGAATCTGGAAGAAAATTCTTGTAGGAATCATGAATCATCGAGGCAAAATCGGCAGGAATCATGAATATCAAGATTCAAATGATTCCGCTTCTACCCCCGAATCTTGTTGAGACTCCGGCAAACTCTACAACTTATATATGCTTAAAAGTCTTGTGCCAATGCCCTTTAAAAAAGTCCCGGAACAAAGGCTTCAAGTTGAAGTAGACAAGTGTATTAAGATTTAATTATGACTTGAAACACTTCCATGGTTACTTGGAAGCGTGTTTACCCTCGTCCGACAGAGTTTTTTTGGGGGTCGGTCAGTTTATCCCTTTAATTGTTAAAGGCAACCATTATATCTATTATATATAAGCCAGGGCAAAATTTCTGATATTTATCCTCAGGCACATTTATTTTCAAAAAATCACTATAATTGTTTCCATTTCAAGCTCTTTCTCGACCTTTCACAAAGTAAAATGATTTTTGATTCGGGGCAGTTAAGATATGTACGTTATGCAAATTTAGATGTCTTCACTTTAGTTAGCTTATTATCATGTAAATGATGAAAAATATAAATTGTAGATTACCAAAGCAGCCGAGCCGAATGATTTTTTTTATTCTGGCTTACTAACGTTTTGGCTATCTTTTTAGTTTTATACTGTCCAAAAATGGGATGCCCGGAGACCTAGGACTATTTCCGAGGAGTAGTTTAGTTACATTCGAAATTAAAAGAACACCTCAACTTTCAGCAATGCGGGGGCGTACTTAATTATAGACTGTGGTAGCTAGGGATTGTGTCTTGAGAAGTGTGGCACTGTCCGAAATAGAGGGGTGTCTGTATTATGGAGTCATTGTTCTTTTTAATAAGCTTTTTTATTGCACGGGTACTGTCTCTGACCGAATTAAACCCTCGGGAAGAGTGAACAAAATCAAGTAAAGAAAGGTCCAAACTATCCCTGGTTCAAAACCTAGCCTGACACCAGGCTCCGTAGTGGGGGAAAGGAGAAAAAGGGCATGAAACAGAAGCAAAAATAGGAGAGCGACGAGAGCCAGAAAAAGCGGCCCAGGCTATTATAAACCTTGTAATTTGTGTAACCGATGCAATTTTATGGTAAGTGAACTGTATTTACCGTTTGCTTACTCTGCAATGGTATATCGCGGGAAAAGGAGAGAGAAATAAAAATGGAGTGTTCAATATCCTAGTACCCGAAAGTTTCCTTTATTCCATTATTCCACCACCTATATTCCAATTCCAAAATTCCATTATCAGGTTATCAACTCTATTATTAATCCCATCTCCCCAAATTAAGAGCATTACGTATGCCATCATTCTGACTAAAAACAATCACGTTATTGTTTTCCCATTATTCCTCGTCGGTCTCTCCCGAATCCCTGAACGTTAAAGCCGCCGGGCGTATTACCTAAAAGTCGCATACTTATCCACTTGCCTTCCCTGCATCTTAGTACTCAAGGCTAACCTACTAGACTTAATTTTAGAGGCAATACCTCCGGCTCAAGTTTGATCAGCCTTAACTACGTTTGTATTAACGAAGATGTCGGAAAAAGGTCATCACAGCTGGACTTGCGCTCGTATAAACTTTAAAAGGTTCTTTTGTTAATTGTTCACGGGAGTTTTATCTCCATTTCCTGACATACCTTCTTAAGCCTGAGAAAACAGCCGACATTTAATTCGCAAAGCTACGCCACCATGGTTTTCCGGCGAAATAACGTCTGAGGGACGAACTCAGAAATTCCATGCTGATGGCGCGTCCATACCAAGATCTTGTTTAAGTGCTTCTGATTTTCAGAAAGAAACGCATCCCTAGTTCTGGGGATTGGAACAAGAAAGGTTGTTTGGAAGTTTTCATGAGATTGGATCAAAATTTAGACAGTTACTGTTTTCATTTGAAAAATGAAAGGACATCTAAACTGACTAGGCGTTACTTACCGTTAAAATTCTTCAACTTTTTTACTTAGTGATGATTCGGCAAGAAACCGTGAAAGATCAAGACTGGGTGAGGGTTTGGAAGGAAGGAGGAATGCTACTTCTGACGAAAGATTCAGATCTTTAAACAGAGCTTTGACGGTCTTTTTGTCTTATGAAGGTAACTGTAACTGTAAGGGTAACAGGAACGGTAAAATAACAACAAAATTATAATCGACCACCACAGCTCCTAAAATCATCGTGGTCCAGCCTTGTCCGTCCCAAGGCGTTCTCGGCTCGGTCAATCCTGGACTCTACAGTGAGCTGTGACATCACCGAGAGAGACTCGACCGCTTTTCCCCAGGCTTCGCGCGGGTAACGGGACAAGAGAGAACGCCTAGGGACTAGGCTGATCGCAGTCAACGCTAGACGACAAAGATGATCACAAATAGAGGCCATGCAGGTCAGAGTACAGCCTCTTCACCCGTTTCTCAGTGTTTTTCAATGCTAGCGGTCTACACCTTACTCTGACGATTTATCAGACACCGTTCGCAATAACAACGGCCATGTCAATGAAACCCTAAAAAAAATTGACTTTGCCTTACCTTTTACATTATTTATGAAAACTAAACTAAAGAGTATTAGTCTCACGTAATATATATCTGTGATATTTGGAAGTGAAAATAAACTTGCACCTGAGGCTTGTCAAACTTTTCAAAAATTCAAAATAAATTTTAAAATCCTGGTATTTAACCAAGGCGAAGGGTGGCCAATTCTTGGGCCATCAGCCTGGTTTAAAGG
Source organism: Porites divaricata (assembly GCA_038088405.1). NCBI lineage: Eukaryota > Metazoa > Cnidaria > Anthozoa > Scleractinia > Poritidae > Porites > Porites divaricata. Next base: position 42,458,861 of record JBBMOI010000002.1, on the reverse strand, counting down.
AGTCTTGATTTTATTGAATATGGCAGCAGTTTCTTTGCGCTTGCAAATGTGCAGGAAAAAAAGAAACGAAAACAAAAGTACTCCAAAAAAAAAATGATTGTGTGAGGTGATAATTAAATTTGCTAACCCAAACTGTTTTATTTTATTAAAGAGACACAACTGAAGCCACTAAACGTGGATTTCCACAAAGATGAGAATCGCATGTATCATAGAACTGACGATTACGAATCTGAAGAGCTGATCATCAGGAGAGGTCAGGAATTTCAAGTCACGGTGACGTTCGACAGAGTGTACAGGCCGGAATCTGACCATATAATACTACAATTTGCTACAGGTTTGTGAGGTCATTTATTAACTGCCTTGTAGTCATAATTATCGTCCAAGCACGCACTTCAACATATATTATAGGTATGTGCCGCGGTTGGGTTATGGTAGTGGTGCTGAGCCCTAGGTCTTAACTTTAACAACCTCGTCAGCGTACTAACAAAACGATTTATCAACGTTTATTCTACAGTTCTGTGCTTTATGAATGTCTATGTGATAAAAAAACTTAAAAGGGTGTAAGTCCAAAGACTACTACAAAGCTGATCATAACAACGTGTATTGCTTTTTCATAACAATATTTCGGCTGGTCATACCAGCCTTCTTAACTTCAGGTTTACAAATGTTACTGAATTTGAGCTGATTAGATCACTTTTCTAGAGATTCAATGTTGACAACCAGCAGGATTTTCGTCCACGGCTTTTGCAGTTCATTTCTTTATCATTAAAAAGGGTGTCCATTTTCAATTTCATTTCTAGTCAGCAGTGGCGGATCTAGACCCTCAGATAAGGGGAGAGGGGGACGGCGGTCTTTCAGACCCTGATATTAGGGGTGGGGGGCCGTCTCAAAAACAATTTTTTCGGCCCTTAGGGTCTCAGTTTGGTCTAAAAATAAGGGGGGGAACGGGCCCCCCCGGGCCCCTCCCCTGGATCCGCCACTGGTCAGGGCCAGGGTTTAAGAACCTTCGCGAAAATGAATGAAACTATCCTATAAATTGGTCGGCGTGCCCTTTCCCCCATCTCCAACCCTATGTAAGTCAATGCGGAGGGGTACGTGCGAAAGCCGAGTGAGAAGTGAACGCCTACTGGCCTGGGACTTATATTGCTGATAGTCTTTTTTGCTGGCTTAGGCTGAAATAGCTCAATAATACAGGCAGCCTTTTGTCATTATTTCATCTGAACAACAACCAGCAAAACACTCTGTTTCAAAATCGCAGGGAAAAAACCTCAGGAGAGCAAAGGCTCCCTTGTCCGAGTCACACCTCGTGATGTCCTCACGCCCAGCCAATGGGGAATGAAAATCAAGGAGGTCAGCGGCAAAACCATGTACCTAACAGTCATGCCCTCAGCCAGTGCTATCATTGGACGGTATGAAGTGTTCTTGGAGACCAAAACGGCAGACTCCGACGGAAAGCTTTCAGTGTTTAGACGCAAGGAGGACGAAATTGTGTGCATTTTGTTTAACGCTTGGTGCCAAGGTACTATGATTCTGCTTTAGTGTAGCAAGGATAGCCGCTAAATTATATCAGATGTGTTTGGGCCGGAATCCCAAATTGAAGGAGCTCTGTGTGACTGATTTTAGCTATTAGAAAGTTTAAGATACCAAGACGGCAAAGGCGGCAAAAACGTCACTTGAAAATTGATTTCGTGTTAAACATCTTTGAAAATTCAGCGCGATTACCTCAACTCCCTCGTACTGTCAAACGATGGACGAACTCTCCTAGAATTGAATTCCTCCTTTCACTGTTCAAAAAGAGCGAGGAAATTCGGCGTCGTTTGTCTACGCTCTTAATAAGTAATGCACTAAAATTAAAAGACACATACTAAAAGAGCCAAGACTGGCAAGCCGGTAGGTTTCTCTATTTATAAAATCCGCCCGTTTTTGTCACTTTCTGTAAAACTAGCAAACAGCTAGTGATAGCGCTTCTGTTTAACCATCTGAGTTTTAAAAGTGCTTTTTGTTTTATAATATGCATGTTAGATGATGTGGCGTATATGGACAATGAAGAGGAACGTCGGGAGTACGTTTTAGCTGACAATGGTCGCATTTGGGTGGGCAGTCAAAGGAACAATTGGGGAATACCTTGGGTGTTCGGACAGGTACTTGTGAAAAGCAAAGAAACCATTCCAGCCAACAGCATAAGCGCATGCTGTAATTGTCTAAAACAAGGCTCAATCATCGCTTTGACCGAGTTAACCCGGTTGGGCCGAAGTGATTATATGGATAAACGTTGACTCGATTTGGATGGTGGCCCCGCCATAACAAAGGGGTGACCGGCCGCTAGGCAGATCACCCTTCTTACCCAGCCAATCGACAGTCAAGTTTTTGCTTCTCAAGTAAACGATTCGTTACGTTATAAAAAGTTGGCTCGCCCAGGGTAACTTGGTTTGGCAGGCGCGCTTCTACCCCCCTCCCCCCCCCCCCCCCCCCCCACACACACACACACGCACGCACACAACTGCAAACGGGTCCTGAGTATGAAGAATTTTGCAGATCGAAGAGAGGGATATACGGTCAATCGTCTCGATTGCCTATTGCCCGCATCTTACATTGGTCATCGCCACCTGATTATGGAGAATTTGACTGGGGTTTATAGCTATTTAGAAAGGGTGAAGTATTTTTAATAATGGTATTCAATTTTATCTTTCTCTTAGTTTGAAGATGTCTCTCTGAACTGTGCACTATGGCTGCTCGACCAGTCGGGTTTAGCAGAGCATCCGGAGGCAAAGTCCAGTCCAATTCCTGTAGTACGTACTCTTTCAGCCCAGGTAAGTGACGTAGATATTTATTGATTTACTTTAGGCCACGATCATACACCACTGGACGAAATCTTGACCGGCTAAAAATTAGTTGACTGGGCACTTGGCTCTCTAGCGACCGGTTCTATATTTTCGCTCTTTGAACTAGGCGTCTAAAGTTTCGTGCTGTTAATGAGGTTTCTTGTAAATGGAACTCCTAAAGAACAAATATTCAACCAGTCGAAAATTCGTGAACGTATAGCGTTAGAAAGATCTAAAATAGAAAGACTTTTTTTTAAAATTTTTTTTATTCTCTTATAGGTTGCTCAGGTTACTATTTTCACCATTTCCCGTCTTTGGACTGACCGAAATTTTCCGTCAATGCGTCGCTAAGGAAAGCAAACTAGAAAGAGGCGCTTTCAGCGTTACCAAACGGGGCCGTAGCGTGAGATTTTGTAAGTGTACGCACGCGGGGATGGGTAGAAAAGGGGGCACGAACTTGCCAAAAACAACCCCCGCCCTTTGCTCACCATCAAATCGTCTCGGTAAAATTCGGCGACTCAGGTTGCGGAGCTATAACAAGTCCTTCCGGTGATAGTTCAACAAATCACGTTGAACTTAGTCTCCTTCGCAGCCGTTTTTAGGCTCGTCACGCAAGGGAGGAGCTTTGCGTGACGAGCCTAAAAACGGCTGCGAAGGAGACTACGTTGAACTAGGCATCTTTAAAAATTTTAAGGCGTTTATTTAGCCGGGTTGACGGATTTTTGCTAACTTAGCTGGTTTAATAGGCAGTTTCCTTGAACCGCTTACCTTTTTCAAACTGAGACCAAGTACAATGATTATCTTAAAGGTCAATTTTGACGATGAAGATGGAGGCCTTCTGTTGGGTCGATGGAGTGAACCCTACAACGATGGCACCAAACCTACTGGCTGGTCTGGAAGCGTTAACATTCTGGAAGAATTCTGGGAAACCAAGAATCACGTAAAGTACGGACAGTGCTGGGTCTTCTCAGGACTGGTCACAACACGTGAGTTGCCAATTTAACAATTATGAGAAAACTCCAATACGTAGGGTTTGTGACCCCGGGGGTACTCCTGGGAATTCTTCGTGAGGGTGTGCCGCCCGGTTCTTCAAATCCTGACCGATTTCAGACCAAAAAATGTAATTATCTAAACTCGTTTTCAGACTAGACATCTAAAATCCATACCCGTTTTCGACCTGGCTTTTAGGCAGAAATTATGTTATCATTATCAGATTAGGGCACAAACACAAAGATTATTCAAATCCACTTCGAATTAGCATATTTCTCTTTCTTTCTTACTCATTTGGAATTGAAACGATAAAAATGTTCATACACTCCCCTAGTTCCCTTAGAAAACCTAACCCGATTCCAGACCAAACGGGCAAGAGAGGAAATGAGGAATCCTGCCATCTTTCTTTCTCTAAAATTTAATCAACTTTTCTTTAACAGCGATCAGATATTAGGGAGGGCATGTTCTCAGACTATTGATGTCCCGGCTAATAACTAAATACAGTCTTAAATAACAAAACTGGTGCATTATTTTTGTAATTCAATTGACGTGAACACCATTTTTAGGCCTTAGATTTTTAAACGATAGCAATTAGCGTGACATAACCCCTTGTTAGAATGACTCAGTCGTCTGGATGTTCCGTTACAGTGTTGAGAGCACTGGGTCTACCCACCCGTAGCGTGACGAACTTCCAGTCCGCCCACGATCATGACCGCAGCTTGACCATCGATACTCATTTTGACGAAAATGACGATCCAATTAAAGAATGGGATGACTCCGTCTGGTGAGTGTAAGTTGTCAGTATAACTGAACAGACTCGTTCCCAGTCCTTACTTATTTGTTCTTCAAAGGCAACGAAAGACTGGGGAGAAATGATGTCAAGGTCGCGGGGCAGGCTGGGAAGGGCGATTTTCGTGCGGCCTTCCCTTGATGCAACGCGTTCTAGTCAAAACCGCCTCAGGAGCGACTGGGAACGAGTCTGATAACTGAATCTTTTTTAGTACACTCCAACTCTTAAAAATACCCTGTGTATTGATGGAGGTGTCAACGGAAGGGCTAAGGGTGGAGCGATGATGCTGGGAGAGGATCATCTCAGGCTATGTACACACCATATCCGGTAGTTTTAATTTCCATGTCGACTCCGAAAAACTATGCGGTTTTGTATGAACGGCAACAGCCCCGGAATTAGAACGCGCCATTTCACATGGAACTGTCGTGCCGGGGCGGTTGGCCGGGAGGGCTTGATAAACTAAATCCCATTCCTCACTTTTAAAAAATTTACTTCCATCTTAATGGGTTCCAGTCCTTGCCCCCTACGTATTCACTTCCGCTAAGCAAGTGTGGCACGCTCCATTTTCGAGATCGGCGCGGCCCTACACCGTTAAAGAATTCCCGCCAAAATCACCGTACTTAGGTGTAAACAGAAGCCCTATCCGGTATGGTTTGAAAATAGCTTTAGAGTGGTCAGCTCGTTGATAGGCGCGTTGTTCCCGAGTTCGAGTCCCGCTCTGACCACTAACTGGATTAATCTCTCAGTAATCTCGAGTTCAAACCCTCGGCCACAGTTCATAGCCAAGTGGTTTGCCTCCTGCATTTTGCCTCCCGCATTTCGCGATGGTATTTTCGGTGCCTTTGATTTGTTTATGATGATTTAAGTGAGGTGCTTTGGAACAAGCAAGATTAGCTGGACCAACAAAGCTGGGTCGGTAGGCATATCCACAAAAATAACATTTATCATTTTACCACCTCATATGGGCAAATATGGTTCTGTTTTTTAGGAACACAGTAAATTAAACCTGTTCTCCTAAACTTGGCGTTCCAGTAAGTAGCAGTTCAGGGAAAATTTTGGCGGCTGAGAAGAATGACTTTTCCCAAAAATTTTCCCTGAACTCGCACAAGTGAGCTGTATCCATGGGTCTTGTGCAGCAGTATGCGCAGAACAAAGTTAACCAACGAAGCCTTGTTTTGGTTCATCTGGAAACAGGCGCAAATTAAATACGTACTTGTATCTTGTTCAATCTTGTGTATTTTCAGGAACTTTCACGTGTGGAACGAGTCATGGTTCAAACGTCCTGATCTGCCACCCGGGTATGACGGTTGGTAAGCGCATGATGCCACGCCCCAAGAAACCAGTGAAGGTATGTAGCATGCATATATGTGAAACTGTGTTTTCATTTGGTGTGTCCGGCATTAAAGGTTCCATTCTTTGATTTTTTTCACGCCATCCACATAAAAAAAACTACTTGGTTCACATTTCTATTAGCGAAGTTATGGTTAGAAAATAATTGTATGCTTTATTCAAATACAACTTAAGATATAAAATTAAAAAAATTAACATTTCCTGATGGTCAACGTTTCTCTTGGACATAACTTTTTCAGGTGTTTATCGCTGTGGTCCGGCTTCCGTGAAAGCAATCAAGAATGCAGAGGTCTATCTACCTTATGACACTGGCTTTATATTTGCCGAAGTGAATGGTGACAAGGTGCGGTGGGAACTGAATTTTTCTGACCACTCCGTCAAAGCCTTTGTCACGGATAAAAGTGCTGTTGGTAAACAAATCAGCACCAAATTACCCAGCCAGGCGTCTAGGCTTGACGTCACAAACGATTACAAATACCCGGAAGGTAATAAGACTTTATATGAATTGTGCGTGCCTTGCCAAGTCCCTATTCGCACCGGCGCTTATGTGATTCGGGTACGTCTATGTGGTTCGGATACGTCGCCAAAATACTACCCTGGGACCAGGCTCCGTATTGGGGGAGAAAGGAGAAAAAAATTGGAGTGGGCGACAAAAATAAAATTCGTCGAGCGAAGCGAGCCAATGGGTAACCAGTGGAGGGGGGAAGGTAGCGGAGCCTGGACCGCCTTCCTTTCTCCCTCCCCAGACCACCGCTCGGCCCGCCTCGCTGGCCAATATTTTTTCCTATTTCAACCCATTTTTTGCCTTTTCCCCCACTATGGAGCCTGGTGCCAGGCTACCGAAAAGTTCATGAACGTAAGCCCGGGAGAAGTGGGTGGGGGCGGTATTCGACCAATCTATAAGTATAGGTAAGCGACTGAGAGTTTGAGACTTTTTATATATTAAAATTGTTAAAATGACGACAGCCTGCTGTTTTATCAAAGACAAAAATATAGACATAAATAACAAAACAGCAAAGAGAAAAGCAACTTGAGATTTTCGAAATATCGGGAAATCTCAAGTCGCTTTTCTCTTTGCTGTTTTGTATTTGTGTAGATTTTTTTAGGGTTTGTAACCCTGACCCTATTTAGGACAAAAAAATCCTAAAATTCGTACCCCTTTTAGAACAGACCCTAAATTTCATTACCCTGTTTAGAACAAAGGACAAAATTCACGCCGTCTTGTTTTAAAGCCATTTATTGGCAATTGCAATTGAAGAAATCCACGTTATAATCATTGCTTTTGTATACTTGGAGTACAAACAAATTTTATCAAGCAACAACCTCGTCCCCAGTGAAACGGGTCATCCCTGTTCATGCTGCACAGAAACAAGTGAAAGCATTGTTGGTGTATGTTTCGACCTCATCATCGGCAACATTATGACCAAAAAGTTGATGAAATAGCTTCCTCTAATCTACGTTACATTACATACTTAATTGTTTTTTCCCCAAAGGGGCTTTTCAGGAACAATCAAATTAAAATCTCCTTGCGATCGCGATTCTTCTAAGCGACCTAGCATTGTGAAACCGCTTTTCATGTTAAGCCCTGCACTGTCGGGAGGAAAAGAAGGTCATTCAGCAAAGCTTCACAGCTGATATTTGGCTCATGGTGTTGTATATTATTAAATAGGCACTGAAGAAGAAAGGAGAGCAGTTGAAATGGCTTACAACTTTAGCAGCAGGAGGGTGTTTAACATTTACGAGGCAGAGGAAGGCGACGTAGCGATTTCTTTGGACTGGCCGAATGATCTTAAATTCGGAGACAGCTTTGGTGTAAAAGTCGTGGTGATGAACTCGTCCAATTATAAGCGAACTTTGAACTTGAAAATCACGTCCACCATGGCTTTCTACACCGGGGTCGCAGGAAAAATACTTAAAGCAAAGAAAGATACCCTTGATCTGGCTGCAAAAGAAAGTAATATTAACTAAATACATCTGACCAGTATCAGTTATCCAGTTCGTAAAGTGACTGTTGTAATTTTGAATCCCGATGAAAAATTTCCATGTTTTATCCAGTATGGTCAACTCCTACCCAAGCTTAGTACATGAAAAAACTCTCCCCCCTAGAGAATAGTAAAGGATATGAGTGTTTCAGACCTTCCAACCCCTAAACCATGCAAATCTGGAGTGTTTGAAAGAAAAAAAGCTCCAAAGCCAAGTGAGAATGTCGATAAGGCTTTCCCACAGACGTTAGCGAACCTTAGTTTACGGGAATGAGGTTGAAATTTGACTCAGGTTTACCCTCAAAATTAGATTGATATACAATTCGCTCTTTATGAAGACGGTTTTTTTAAATTACGCGATTCCTACTGGAATTGTCCGGCAATTTTAATTTTTTTAATTTCTGATTCACTGCGAGAGTTAGAGCTGCTAAATCGTGATACCGTGAGCTGACTGCCCAAACCGCAAGTCTCACGGTCAAACCGTGAGAATTGGAAGGTCGGAGTGTTTTATTCACCTACTCACAGCTTTAATTTCCTAAACACTCCTATAGAGAACAGTACCATCCTACGAATTGAAGGTTCAGAGTACTTTGGCAGAATGGTAGACGGAGATATACTAAAGCTATACGTCAAAGGGACAGTTAAAGAGACCCAGCAGAAGTACGCCACCGATGCTGTGGTGGAATTATTGAGGCCGACACTTAACGTTGAGGTAAGCGTGTAGAGTATCCTGTCCGAGGTCTTCATGAGGCTGGGACGAGAGCAAATAAAAAGAATTCCAACTTCGTCCCATGGAGAGTCTTGGATTCTGGATTCCTGGCCTGGATTCCGGATTCTAAGTATGGATTTCGCATTCTTTGTCAGTGGAACTTGGATTCCGGATTCCAAAGTGCTGGATCCTAGATTCTGCAGGCAAAAATTTATTGGAATACGTATTCCAAAGGCAAAAATTTCCCGGAATCCGTTTTTCGTTACATGAGGTGACACATTAACTCGATTGGAAATGGTTGCTACGCAGGCAGAACAAGTGCTCATCCTTGGCAGGAGCCCAATAAGTCAAACTCGTTCGTTACTGAATGTTTATCACGATTTAACTGAAACCTACAGATAACCTGCTTTATCTTGCTTGGCTAAACAGTTCTTGTAATTTGGGTATTAAAAAGGCGAATTTCCAGCGGGAGTTCCTTAATCCACTAGGTTCTTATACGCCGGTGTTTACTATATATACTGTTTATTCTGTTTTGCTTCAGGCATCTCCTGCAGAGGTGAGGAAGGGCGAAATGGTGACAGTGACAGCTTCCTTCAAGAATGAGACGCCGGCGAGCCTAACGAATGGGCAGTTTCATTTTGAGGCTGTTGGAATGCTACCCAAGTCAGCCGCATTTTATAAGTAAGCCACAAGCACAAGCAAACATTTCCCGAGTTCTAGAACCCGGATTCACTTAAATGGGACGAAACTAATACTATTGGTTCCCGTCAGTTATAGAGAGGTGCATGTGTGCCTTAGATTGCTGGTCTTGATGGCAAATGCTATAACCCAGACGATAGACGATAGATAATGGACTTTAGTATCACCCAACTAGTGGACTAATGCAAATCCTGCATTTTAATTGGCTACGCTACTAGTGGGCTATTAGTAATAGTCATCGAGTAGCGAAATTCGCCGGTTTTGAAAACCTACCAAAACAATGGCGACCGCTTTGTGTTTTGTGGAATGCCACAGTCTTTTAGCTTTCATGGCTGCTCTGTTTCCATCGTAAACAACAACTACATGCGATGAAATAAAAATCGACAAACTGTTGAAAACTTGGCCCAATTATCAATCGCCAACTTGATCTGTAGTTCACTTGAGCTTTTCTTGCAGCTCATAAAAGTATTGTGGGTCACTGCACTACTTTGGAGATGTTTTTTTTTCTATGAACAGTTGTGGCTGGATTTTCACCAACTTTACAGCTGAATGAATGAATGAATGAATGAATGAATTTTCACAAGCTACGCTTTTGTATCACGTGTTTCAAAAACGTGACAGTTACGTACATTTATGCAAATTTGGGCAATCGAGCGTGACGCTTTCTTTCGTTTTATTTGAATATTTTTTCAACTTGCATTTGCTAACTTTATCATTATCTTTTCTGTCCGACTAGTTGGGTGATACTAAAACAATTAGACCCTTCGCCCTCAAGGGCCACGGGTCAATAGCCCATTCGGCTTCGCCTCATGGGCTATTGACCCGTAGCCCTTGCGGGCTACGGGTCTAATTGTTAAATAGACGATCGATGGGCTAAAATAGCAAATGTTCAAGGAAATGCCTATAGATTAATTACTTCACGATTGTTGTTCCTTTTTCCCTAAAAATTGTAATGACAACAAAGGTCACTTTAAAAAATGTGTGGATCTAAATGCTATTAAATGTTGCGGTTTTTCTTCAGATTCTATTTTATAAACTGTATTTTTTTAATTCGCGAAAATTAGGTGCCCGCGATTGCGTGACAAATTTGAATTAATAATTAATTAACGCTCGCGTAACAAATCTCGTATAGTTTGTAGTAACTATGACCCTCGTAAAAATGCCTGTAAAAATGGTATTGCCCGTCATCTATCGTGCATCGTCTATCGTCTATCGTCTGGGTTCTAGCACACATGATGCCGGTATTGAGAGTTCATTAACTTAAAGACTTTGATAAGCTTTCTTAACTTAAGGAATCCCTTCTCTTGATACAGGGAACCTATAGCTGTTTCTGAGGAAGCACGAATTTCAACTACCTTCACTTCAAATCGAGGCAAGGACCATATAATCGCGGTCAGCTTCGTTTCTGATGAGTTAAACGGCGTCCGTGGAGAATGCACTGTCTTCAATGTTAACTGATTGGCTGAACCCAATGTACGCTAGTATATGTACGTTAAATAATTACCGTAAAATTCTGAAAATACGTAGCCGGGGCCTTCTTCAGTTACGGTCTTATATTCCTTGGGTGTAATTATTGGAGGGAAATCTACATTTCAAAAACGTCTGGTCTTATAATCAGAGGGAACTGAATTATGTTACAGGGTGTAAGAAGTTTTTTGTGCCGACCAGTCATAATATTAAGCATTGGCATCAACCACCACGGGAAAAAAGCCTTCACTGATTTACGTTATTTTTTAGTTCATAGTTAGACTATCATTTATGTCCTCTTGGACGGCCGGCCATCTGGACTCTTGTCTCTGGAAGTACAGTTCCCATCGGCTCTTTACGCGGTCGAGGTTGATAAAGCCGGTTGCGGTTTGATATGGCTTATGACATGGTTTCGTATATGGAGGCAATCTCAAACATATAATCACAAGGGCACTTAAATAAGCTTATCTGAAAGTTGTTCAGTAACTTTGAAAGTATGCGCATGCTCAGTAACTGTTCGCACGCAATGTCCCAGTTGCCAAGGACATGACACCAACTTTGAAATTAAGATACTGTGAAATTGCTCATCTTTCGCTCGCTCCATGTGTTTTTTGTATCCCTACACTAACTGCTGTAGTTTACGGATTGACAAAAGGTAACGACTGATGTTTGTTGCTGTTGTCACTGTTGTTGTTATTCAACAGTTAAAAGTTTTATTGAGTAAAAGGTACTAGTTGTAACTCATTCGAGACTCTTCATTTTTTTTCAGTAACAAATTATATTGACTCCATTTTGATCCCAGATCCTTTTTAAAGCCAGGGTTCGAAGTTACTCCAACCAAAAGGAGATATTGGGCGTATCCTAACTTCCGAATCATTCTGAGCCGGTGTTGAAACCTGCCCTCCCAGGTGCACTTGGGTTTGCTCTATTTCTCTCCAGCCTTCCAATTCCTGACATTTTACGGACCTCCCTCCCTCGAGTTCCGCGAGGTTCTGCGGTACAAGTACTCTAGTATACTTTGTGTAAATCAACGACCAAGGAATGACCCATTTCACCGTAGACGTGCTACATGCAAGTGTCGTACGTATTTTATCATCATACGGAAGATCTCATACGCAAATTATGCCAACATGCTATAATCTTGCACAAAGTAAATGGGAAACTATACCCCCCCCCCCCCCCCCCCATCATCCCCACCGCAAACCATGAATGGAAAATGACGCGTTTTGAGTTTTGGACTTGGAACGACTTCGTCATCCTTGATTTCGAGGTGAAGGAGGGGGTGTTTAGTTTTCCATATTATTCTGTCAGGTTTCGGTGAAGTTTGTCTGAAGCAATTAAAACTATTAAAGCCTATTGAGGTACAACAGTGGTTAAGGGAAGCAAATGCGAGCTTTCTCCAACTTTCTTTAGAATTTATGCTGTCGTTCTAGCTCCTTTTTATGGTCAAACAATTAAACAGTTGCAGTTTCCTGCCGTATCATATGTATGATGGTGTCGCTGGAGTGGTAATGTAGGCCGTATTGATGGTGAGACTATTTTTGTTACAACCTCATCGGTTTACAATTGGAGAGCTTACTCGCAATCTGGAATGGTAAATAAATATCGAAATACTGAACAGCCTGAGTGGGTGCCATCGGTTGGCAAATGGAGAGCTTACTTGTAGTCCGTGGGGTCTGAAAAGTAGTTGTCTCAGTCACGCAACTTACTGTAGAACGTGTCGGGTGTGACGGATATGTGTCAGGGTCGGAAGGTCGAACTAGGCCGACTTGTAATATAATCAAGGGTGACTTCAAACCCGGACTTCAAGGCGATAAAAGAGGCCACGGCTGAGAAGTCTATAAAGGAAAGGACAATTTAAAAAGGACACTACTAGGCTTTCTACGATTTTCAGCCTTTCGACGCCATGTTCAGTATCATAGTGATATTTGTGTTTGAATCTTTCTTGGTTTCCCAAGCAGAGAGTGTCTTGGTCGGAGCCTTTGTCATGCCGCACGGTAGGTGACCTTGCATAAATTTCGATCTTTCTCCATTTCACCATTTTCCGATTAATTGTTGGAAACAAATCGTTTATGTAAACCCTTCATTGAATTGACAGTAACAACAACTAAGATCAGGCACGCCGACTCTGATTGAGTCTCGTGATTGCGTTTAAAATTTAATCCCAGAAAGTGTCAGGAATATGCCATTGGGTAGTTGAACGTTGTACCTTTCAGAGAGCCTTTCATATCTTTGGTCAAGGAATGGGAAAGGAAATGACGTTTTTCTTCACTTTTCCCTCATTTTTAATATCTCCCCGACCCCTCCCAGACCTCCCCAATGCAGAGATGCTAACCTCTGGAGATCTAAAATCTTGAGACTCACTCTTTTTCACTACCCCCACCCCCAGACAAATTGACCCAGCCCCCAATGGGAATGGCTTAGGACTCTATATGAAGTCTTACGTGAAGTACATACTATCAAAATTCACGATCATCGTAATAATCTTTGTCAGGGGCTAAATACGTGCAAAAATGCGCCAGAAACGGTACTACGAATATGAAAAATTCACATTTCAGTTTTGAGGAAAAAATGGGTCACATCTCAAACTAAAGCACTGAAAAGTTATCCCGCGGGAGGTTTGGTGACCCGTACGGGAGAGCGGGAGATCGGTGCCGTATCCGGGAGAGTTAGCATGTATGCAATGGGTCTTCATTTTTTGTCTTTCCACTGCCTTAGAAGAGCTCCTCAGGCTTGGAGAAACCAAAGTGACAGTGATGAGGTAGACTACGAGTAGTCCCCCATTTTTCCTCAGGGATAGTAAAGCGAGCGAAACGCGAGCGCGCGTGAAAATTCGCTCGCTCTACTATCCCTGAGGAAAAATGGGGGGACTACTCGTAGTCTAGCGATGAGCAACCTTAAAAATAGCGTATTATGAAAATTAGCATTTGCTTGCCAATGCGCCGAAAGCGAATGTTGTACAGGCTAGAAGAAAAGAAAGAGTATGGGTTCTTGTTTCAACATTCGCTGAAAATTGGTGCTATTCAACTATCTTGTCTTATTTAGTACCTAAAAGGCGTATATTTCCGTACGCAAAATTTCTGGTCTTCGTTATAGTATTGCGTTATGTGTTCGGTATCTGATAGACTTTTCTCGTAAAATCGAAGATAAATACAAATGCAGCATTAAGTAGTTGGAGTCTTGCATTGATGAACATTAACATCGCAGCTTTCAAGACCGGTTTCGAAAAATAACTTTGGTACTGAACACTTTTTCAGTGTTTATGTTTACGTTATTTTGGCGATTTTTGTACCATCAGGAGGAATTGCTCTGGATCCTCGATATTTCAACACCACTAATGCCACTGCCAAGGCACAGGCTTGGATGGTGCATGATGCAGCAGTGCAAGTAGGAAAACAAATCCAGGATCTGAAGCCAGATACAATAGTCCTGAGTACTCCGCATGGAATAGCGTCTCCTGAAGATTTCGTCTTTTATCTCAGTCCAAAAGGGGCAGGTTTCTCTGACACAGACAACTGCGCATGTCCACCTTGCTGCTACAACCTGTCCGTCGTCATGGACACGAAAGGCACCGAGAGTCTTGTTAGCACCCTTAAATTTGAAAAGGAAAATGTTTCTTACCTTAGCGCATTTGGTCCGCCCGGAAGTGAGGGTGTTCCTTTCCCGCTTCGCTGGGGAGAGGTAGTACCCCTGTACTTTACAAAAGGGACTTTAAGCTACAGCAAAGTGATCGTTCTGTCCCAGCCGAGTCGCAGATACACGGACAGCGTGCAGATGATCCCGGAATTGACCCACCTGGGCATGAATATGTTTAAGATTCTAGATCTTCAAACTGACAGAGCCGTAATGATTATAAGTGGTGACCTCGCGCACACTCACTTAAAGTCCGGTCCTTACGGATTCTCCACAGCCGCAGAACCGTTTGACAAAGCATGCGGGGCATGGGTTACCACTCAGGATTCAGACAAGCTGTTAGTTGAAGCCGCTTCTTATGTGAACAAAGCTCTTTCCTGTGGATTTACCGGTCTGGCCATGCTGGACGGGATGTTGAAAGCGAGCCCTAATCACTGGCATTCTCGGCTTTATGCTAACTTTCACCCTAGCTACTATGGCATGATGTTGGCGTCCTTTGTGCCATTAACACAGTAGCACCTTGCGAGAACTTCCGCAGATAACTACCTCTCTATAGGAGGGCGGGGTCTGTTTGAAAGTAGAATCTTACAAGAAAATGAATTGGGGTAAACAAAATATGTCGATCTAATTATCTCGCTTTTGAAAAGATTCAAACATTAGTAACTTACTTTGAGTTTGTGTTGTATTTTGCAACGTCTGTCTTCTGGCTGAAGCCACAAAAACTCGCAAACCCTATAGAGTCCAAGCAGCCTGTCTTGGGACGCAGTTTAGTGTTAGTCTTGGTATTGGAGAACCGTCATGTATAGTTAAAAAAATAAAGCGAATGTGTATTCTTTCCTCCCAGTAAAAAAAGAATGGTCTTTGAAAATTTAGCCTGGGCTGTCCGTTGTTCCAAAACGATTTACATACTAGTCTTGTTCTGCACTTTTGGTTTCTTTTTCTTCATAGTTTATTAACAGCAATCTTAATTATTGATTAAGAAAGTCCGTCAGAATAGTTTGGTAGTTGTTTGCTAGATTTCATAGTTCAGTATAAAATACCGAGAGTTCTACCGACTGGCAAACCGAGAACCGTCCCATTGATTTTAGTCAAATCACAATTTCTTTCTGTAGCAGTTTGGCATATTTATACTCTATTAGTAAAATCCAACTAGTGGCCTATTATCAATGCTGCGTTCTGATTGGTTGAGCTACTACTAGGCTATATGTTATAGCCCACTAGTAGCGAAAAGCGCCGGCTTTGAAAACCAAAACAATGGCGGCTAAATCACGTTTTGCTGAAGTTTCGGAAGAGTATTTGAGCACATTATTAGATAAATCGATACCAAAATCAACAAAGAAGTCAAGTAAATATGAAATGAGTAACAGAGATCGTCGATACAAGGTATACAAAGTCATCGACAACCTCCAGTTCATGCTCCAAGATTGTAATGTTGGGAGGTGAGTCCACATCCTGAGCCATGACCTGTGTTTTCTTCAGGCTGATAGTCAGCCCAAAATCTTGGCAGGCCTTGCTGAAACGATTCATGAGCTGCTGCTGAAGGTTTTCGGCTGAGTGGGTGGTGATTGGTGCATCGTCGGTAAAGAGGAGATCATGTGGACCCTTCATTTGAACTCTGGACTTTGCTCTAAGACCGGAGAGGTTGAAGATCTTTCCGTCTGACCAGGTCCGGGGATAGATGCTCTCTGTTGGATCTCCGAAAGTTTGTTTCAGCAGCACAACGAAGAAAATCCCAAATAATAAGGACGGTGCGAGGGCGCAGCCCTGCTTCACTCCACTTCGGTTGTCGAAAGGGTCTGATGTTGAGCCGTCAAAGACGACAGTGCCCTTCATGAAAGGATCTAATGATGCTGAGAAGCCTGGGCGGACATCCGATCTTGATTAGAATCTTGAATAGCCCGCCTCTGATTACTAGGTCAGAAGCCTTCGTGAGGTCTAAAAGGCTACGAAAATCAAGAGTTGTTGTCCTTGTTCCCTGCTTTTCTCCCGCAGTAATATTTACAATCAGTTAATCAATCAACCAAACAATTAATAAATCAGTCAATCAATAAATAATCAATACTCAGTAACCAAAAGCTACTACATAGCATTGCTTATTAAAATCACTAAACATCATTCAACCCTCTATTCAACCCAAAGTTTAGACTTCGAAGATGACCAGTCTGGATACCTCATACACAACGCAAAACAAAGTCTCATTCATCGCCTTGATATACGGCAAACGCTTTTATTTTACATCGCTTTTTACAGTCATGCTATTTCTTACAGACATTTACATATGAAGTCATATTTCATTTTGGCTTTGCACATTTTCACACTATGGCCATGATTTACAAACACTTAAAAGAAAAACTCCCGGGGGGGGGATGTGCCGCTGGGACCCTTGAACCCTTAGCCTATACCAGAACTCGTTCAAGTGAATTTTACTACCCTATACTAGACTAAACTCCAAAAATCCTCCCCCTGTCCTAGAGTAGCTGTTTTCCAGAAACTAGTGAGGACAGAAACACAGTCCAGCCAAAACAAAACCAATTTTATTTTTTCAAGTTTTTGATTGGCAATTCCCGGTTTCCCTAGTCTAGACTAAAATCGTCAACCAATTGATCAGTTTCCTGGAAAATGATACCCTATTCTAGACCTAAACTCTCTGATTTATACACCCTATCCTAGAGTAAACTGCTTGAAAACCATACCCTTCACAGCGGCACATACCTATAAAGCCCATATATGGCAGTACTCTCCCGGGGAAAAACTACACAGACACAGTGGCGGGCTAAACCAAACAAAGAGCCAGCAAGGATTATGAGCACTCGGGACCTGCAACGCCCCAGCATGTCACATCCCGAGCAATCAAATCCCATTTCACTGGTTCCTCTAAAATACTGACAAGCAGTCGCAAAGGCAGTTCTTATGAAACTTAAGGCCATGTCATGAGGATATTTCTGTTTTAGGTCAATCATAAGTCACTACTTAGTGCCTCTACCCATACAAAAAATACTCTTGTAGAGTTATGAAGAAAACAAACGGCGAATTTTTTCAGGGAGCACAAACCATAATGATTTCTTTCATGGCGATTTTTGCAGGCATGGCATTAAAACTTGAAAAATCGGCCCAACCTTTTCATGTTTTAGTCCACGTCCATCCTTGCTATCCTTTGCAAAAGACGACAGGAAACAGTTTCAATGTCTAAATATGGTCTTAAGTAACAAAACTGGACCATTATTTTGATGCGAAGAGAAGTTTTAAAACATAGCAAGTGGTGCGACATGGCCCCTTTAAAATCTAACGGTAGATGGGAGAGAATCCACCATGCAGTGTTGGTACATTTTTCTAGTTAGGCCTGCGTTTCATGGTGTTTGAACGGGAAGGGATAAGAAGAAGTATTACGAAGCTTTAACAAAGGCGTTCTTGGGCAACGAATGTTAGCCAGAAGTGTTTCTTTTTTTTCAGTTTTTGCATTCTTGTGGAGTGGTACTGCCCAAATTTTGGGGCATATCTTCTCTACATGAAGGTAGACACTTCGGGTTGATTTTCAGTGTCGCGAAATTTTTACGTGCGTAAAATTTACGTTCGCAAATAAAAGAGGCAATGCATGAAAGGTCGCTTGTAAGCGTAAAAGTTGAACCTTGCTTCTCGTTTAAGCTCAGCACTTTTTACCTCGCCTCTATTTTATTTACGTGATTAAAATTTCCATGCGTTAACCTGCGTAGCCAAAAAAGGGTCAGTAGAAATCAACCTTTAGCAATACAATTTGTTAGCGTCAAGGTATATTAAAAGTAAAAAGGGCTCACACCCAGCTGACTTACGCAGCTAAAAAAACGCCAGTGGTGCGATATAGCGCTGTGCCTCTCCCCGTGTCCTCCGATATCTTTAATTATGAAAGTGGAAGAGGACTGGGGTGAGCAGACAGTCTGCACAATAGACCTCTTTAGCTTGCATGCTTTGTTTTCCCAATGATTCAGAAGAAAGGGCATTCGCCCATCTTTTACTTTTCATAAATTATACGTCCATATGCACTGGAATAAGACGACATTTGAATGAAACAGCTCTCTAGAGTATTATCACATGACCTAATTGGGAAACAAAACGTTCAAGTTTAAAAGGTCTATAGGGCGGAAAGAGGGCCCTTTTTAATACCTTTTGACTCGTGCACCACCACCCACAAGCGAATTCCAGTGTTCGGGAGACCGCGAAACGCCTACAATAAAGGCTATTAGAAATACTCTGCCTACTACTAAATGTGCTAAAGCAATTTTAGATAATATCCAGTTTAAATAGAACTATAAATGGAGGATTAGATACCTACAGATATTTTTTCGGTACCTGAGAATCCACATAGAATTTTTTCATTAATATTGTAGCTCTTGCCGAAATTTCACTGCATACTGTGGCGACGTTTTAGCCAGATACTGGATTTTT
>JBBMOI010000002.1:42340000-42435000 GCA_038088405.1 Porites divaricata | reverse complement strand
CAACAATAACATGCATGTGATATAAAACAGAAATAAACAAAATATATGATCAAACACTTTAAAGGGTTGTACCTTTAAAAAAAGGAAAATGCATTGATAGTCATGCACAAAGTAGGAAACACTTGCTTACTTATTCACATAACTTGGGTTATAGCACATGATATTTTTATTATTTTTATTAACACAGTAACAAAAATCAGGTGAGTTCTTGATCAAACTTACTAGCAAACAGGAATGAGCTTGATGGTAATATGATGGATGCATGCTGCTAAATCTCTCCTGACCTGCAGTGTCCCAGAAATCTAAAACATCAAAACAAAAAAATTCAAGATTTAACAATACATTTTGCTACAATAATTATTACAATGTACAGAAACTGTATATGACTCTACAGCTGTACATAATAACTTCATTTATGTAATAGAATCACAAATAACCTCCAGCCTTTTGTTTGAGTCTGGGGGCCAGATTTTAATGGAGGACAGATTTAACATCCTGGGCCCAGTTGCTCGAAGCATGGTTAGCGTTAACCAATGTTTAATACCATGACAACGTATTGGTTTTGATACTGCTTAACCAATGGTTAATGCTAACCATGCTTCGAGCAACTCAGCCCAGGGCCCAGTTGTTTGAAGGCTGGTTAGCACTAACCTGAGGTTAAATTTTAACCCAGGTTTCTTTTTCTTTTTATAAAAAGCACTCTTGTGGATAATTTTTTCTATTCTTTTTAGAGCATCCAATCATCAAATTGTAGGCAAAGAGAATTAAACTGAATTTGCTTTTTATGCTCTTATATCTGAGTTCAAATTTTGCACTAACCCTGGGTTATCTAAACCCAGCTTTGAACAACCCAGCCCAGTTAAATATTATTGGATACAAGTTATTGCCATGTTTTGGCTATGGTGTTTTAAGCAATGATACACATTTCAGCTATCCTCAGAAACTGAATCTGACTAACAAAACTTATGTCCCCCACAGCAATTTGTGCTTTGTACATGGTGCATGTTTTTGTCTGGAAACCAAGTGCTCTTAGAATTTCCACTTTACTACTACTAACTTGAGGAAGAATGTATCACAACCACCAGCTTAACATATTAAAACTGAATCTACACCAGTAACTACGGAACTGCTTTTCCAGTCTCGGGGAAGCTGTGACAGCATTTCAGCCAAGCATCAGTTTTCCAGAATTAGTCAAGAATTTTACAAGCCTTGGTTAAACCTACAAATGGCGACAAAATTAGCTGAGACAGTTTGCCCTAAGGTGCATCTCTGACATTCTGCCGACTTAAAAAGGGGAAAATAAAGCTTTCCATCCCCCACCCTTTCCCGGCAGTATGTTGTCATGCTGCTGTTCAAGCAACCTGAAGGAAACAACAAACACCCCACCTTTGAATAGAGGGGAGGAGGAGAGGAGGAGGGGTGTGGATTGTTTTGTTCTCCGATTACCCCATTTGAGGACAAGGTCTCAACAATTTAGTCCCTGTCATCGTATGTCAACACACCAAACAACAACAATCTCAAAAGCCATAATTTACTAAGTTACTGTGGTTTTCCCTGTTTTACACCCCCTCACAACATTGTCATGAGAATAATGTTTTCAGTGACGTTGTCACAGCACCACAACAATATTTTTTCAAAGTGAAGCTGTTTGACCTATTTTGTTGTGCTCAAACATTGATGTAACAACAATATTCTTTATTTTTATCAGGATGTCTGAAGAATTAACCTTGACCTTGTTAAGCTTTATGACTATGATAAATCAATCCTTTCACCCCTGCAGAAATTGACAGTGCTAAGATTTAATGTTAAAATGTGAGAATCGCCCAATTTATTAAATTCTGAAATTGTCAAAAACCAAACATGACTTAAAAGCTCCTGTTCTACTGTTTTTTGTTTTGGTGTTCTACACAGCTGGAAAAAAAAATTGAGAAATTTTTTTGAAGTATGTTTGAATGACACATGCTGATTAAGTCTGAATTTTAATTTTCAAAAAAAAGCTTCCAAAATGTTGAAGTGTGCATCAAATCTCCAGAGGGAGATAGGGAGAAGAAATTGTGTTTGGATGTCCCTTTTTTCAGTGACTACTGGCTGTATGATGAATGCATGTATCTGTGACCACAAATGGAGCTCACAATGCACAAACAGAATATTTATCAACTTATATGTAACACTGCAAGAATGCTAAAACTGAAAAAAATCCAAAATGTTGTTGTAAAAGGCTGATTGCTGAGGATTTTGGTTGGCATTTTTTTAAATTCCTTGCGAGAAAGACAAAAAAATGTCATCTTCCCAGCCACTTTTCACATTCCAAACATGTAGTATAGCATGTTAACTAGTACTTACCAACACGAACATCAATTCCATCCACACAAGTTTTATACTGAAATAGTGTCAGTGCATATGTTGATAGTTGTTGTGGTTTACTATGAGATAAACCATTAAGGAAACCACATGAACCATTTTAACTTGCACATAAACAGCTCTTTTGAAGAAAACTCATTACTGAGAGATAAGTTGTGATAAATTTTAGTGGTTGCTGTTAATTCTTATTATAACTTTATGACATGATTATCAAGAGCTTTAATATCATTGCTGTAACCTCCGGAGAAAAACTCATCTCAGTTTTGTTTGTATCTATGTAGCTACAGTACAGCTCAGAGATAAGAGACAAACACACACACAAATTACATTTGTTAAAGCTAGTTTTAAATAAACTAGCGTTCTGTTTTGTTATTCACTGTTCAAAAATCCACTTCTGTGATAATCCTACATGTACTTTTTCAAAAACTAATATTTACAGCATTGTGAGCTATCAGTTTGGATCATGGTTAGCAGCCTGGCCTAGCTAGACCAGATTTGATAGAGTCCTTAAGGTTCTAAGACGAAGATAACTACAAGATTTTCTGCTAAGCAGTGCTCAAGCATGAACCAGCATTGATCATTTTGGCAGGAAAACATGATAGCCATCATCATTTTGAGAAAGTGTTGGAAGTTTAATCATTTTGCATTCGGGAGAGGTCTTAATTTTCTTCAATAAGGAGAACAGTGCTTACTTTGCAGATGAAAAAAAAGTGCAATGAAGCTTTCCAGGATGTCTATTTTTTGAGAAATTATATGTGAAAAAACTTTAATTCAAATAATTAATTAGTTCTTCCTTGTAGTCGTTGTCATCCTTGAATCTAAATATCCCTAGCAACTTACAAATGTAAGTTATCAGGATGACGATTGGGCATGGGGGTTGGGGACTTGAGGAAATTTCAAACAGGGGCCTGCCACCAAAACAAAAATAGCTGGGAGAGTTGGCACTACATATTGCCCTTTAACAATGGAGGTTTTAGATGCTGTTGACAGAAGTGACTGTTCCTGTATCTTACATGAACTATTAAGCATATTGACTGAAGAGGCTTGAACAGCAAAATAAATCTCAAGACTTTTAGTTTTTGATTTTACAGTTTTTGGTGCACTGAATGTGTAAAAAGACGTGATATCAACTTCTAGTTCGATTTGACTGAAACACCTCTATAACAATTCAGCAATAAAGCCAGAAGGCGGTAAGGAGGGGCAAAAATGGAGATTTGCATATTTGGGAAATCTTGAAAAATGCTCACTTAAAAATTTTACACTCTCATTGTACAAAAGCATTGTGGAAAATCTGAGAAATTATATTTTGTTGTTTGTTAGGCAACCATAATTACTAGATCAGAAGAATTAGTTCCAACTGAGTTTAATAGCTCATAATTATTGTAAAACTAAAAGGAATAAAATAAAATAAATTCTGTAGCCTAGCCACTTTGATTTTAGTCTTAGAATAAAAATTTAGTGTCTGTAGAATGATTATTTTAGTCAAGAACCCATTTGTAAACCACTTTAAATGATAAAGCTATAATCAATAATAATAATAATAAGGTGTGGACATGTCGTTAACAAAAACAGTTTGTTAACAGAAGATAGGCACTGTTTGTACTCTCTGAGCGGTTTTTGAAGTAAAAAAAATTGAGATTTTAATGCATGATTAGGGCATCCAATTTGAGTTTAGCTGAGCTCTGAGATTGCAAACCAGGCATACTGGTGAAAGAAAAACAAGAAATATATTTTAATAGAAATCAACGCATTTTGTAAAGGTAACTAAAGTAATGGACGAAAGGCGACAAAAAAATCATCAAGAGTGATGCGATGATTGCATATAAGTGAAAGGAACATTATTTAGGCTAACGCTTTCAAAAGTGAAGATCGAGAAATTGACCAGAGGGTGGCAATACACGTAACAGAGAAGTATTTTGAAAAGAAATTACAAAATCGAACCACACTTCTAAAAACCTCTCGCAGTTGTCAAGCTGACAAGTTACAGCAAGTGAGCTTCCGTAAATAAATCTATTTGCACTCATATTCAAGCGTGCTTTCTAGAAAATAAAACCATCCTTGCCCGATTTACCCTACGATGGAAAGGCTCATAATGATGAAATACGCCACAAGTATGTATGCAAAGGATACTACCCATCCATAAGAAATCTTTCAACTAATCTGAAGAGGAAATAAAACCGCAAGAAATGCCGGTTAGACAGTTGCTTCACTTTCATGCACCACTGCGCGAAAGAATTCACGTGAATGGAGAGACCGAATAGCCTGACTTACTTGGATTTTCCTACAGCACTGTCTCCTAAGCATATTACTTTCACGGACGAATCGTTACTGTTTCTATCACTGGC
This sequence comes from Porites divaricata, assembly GCA_038088405.1. NCBI lineage: Eukaryota > Metazoa > Cnidaria > Anthozoa > Scleractinia > Poritidae > Porites > Porites divaricata. Next base: position 42,430,294 of record JBBMOI010000002.1, on the reverse strand, counting down.
TTCGTTTTCATGATTTACCACAACTTCACTAGCCGCCATCTTCATTCCAAACGTCGCAATACCCGTCATGCCTCATGATTATTATGCAAGCCTCAAGCCTCGCTTTGGAAGCTTGTTGCTAGGCAACAGATTGAACAGCTGCCTACTCTTGGTAAAATTAAAAATTGTCAAATTTTTTCAATTACGCTTTGTAATAACAGATAACGACCCGGAAAGCTTTTGAGTTCGCTTGAAAATGATTGATTGAGTTTACATATGGAAAATTCGGAGGGAGAAAAGATTTTAAGCCCACCTGCCAGTGCTTCTCAAGCACTCGGCATCGTCGAGAAGCCAATATAAACAGTCCACCCAAGAAAATTATCTAAGATTTATATTAAATAAGGCCACTTTCTTGTAATCAGTTTCGGTGTTATTTGCCAAAATTGTCGGAAGAAGATATAATTAGCACATTGGTTCGAATTCATACCGCGATTTTGAAAAAAAAAAATCACTTTTTTTAATGCATGTGAAATTAAATATCAGTTTTATTGATGCATTCAGATGAAAAACCCTAATGGATGATATGCTGATTGTGGACCTTAGGCTGGAAATACGTCATTTATATCACGGGAAATTGGGGCTTTCATTTCACATTACTTTATAAGAAGGTAAAAAGCCATGGAAGTCACTGAACAAAGTTTTGGGCAATCTGATCCAGAGACTATTTTAACGGAAAGCACTAAACGCCAAAACCTAAGGTCCTGTTTCCGTTAATGCTCAATTACAAACATTGAAAAACACCTCTGATTTACATGATCAATTTAGTAGTTTTCGAGACCGGAAACAATAACTATCCTTGCTTTTAAATTCAGTAATTGCAATTGTTTTCCAAAGACGTACGGTCGTACTGGGGGCAGCTGGCATGTATTTACTCTTTCCAAGAGAGAATAATGAGACTTTTAATATCGCTCAACGCCTCCCGCGGGGTATTAGCGTAAAATCCCTAGCGGCCGCCAGAAATATCAACTGACAGGCGGCCAAATTCACCGACTGAGGCCACATCTTAAAACGGGTGTGTGTCACGATGTTAATTTTAGAAGCCACTTTCGAGCCGCCTTTCCTTTATCAAGGACCTTATATATGGTCGAAACTAGATGTTAAATTGAAAGGCTCCTTGAATATTGAATCTTTCAAAAAGAACATCAGGAAGAAAGACCTTACGTCACTTTTAAACAACAACAATAGCTGTTGTAATCTTTGCCATTCTTAGTGACTACCTTTTATATGCCTATTGTTTTATTACACAATTTTATACACACTACATATTTTAATTGTATATACATTATTATTATCATTTCTTATTTGTAAATATATATATATATAATTTTTTTATTATTTTTTTTTTTTTAATTTTTTTTTTTTATTAATTCATTTATTTATTTATTTATTTTTTTTTTTTTATGTGTCCCCAATTAGTTGCGAAAACTAAATACATTGACACATTAATAAAGCTTTTACTTTACTTACTTACTTCCGACACTTCTGTGTCTTCTTTTAGCCTCCGGACTAGAGACATTGCGCAAGTGACCTCAAACGCATTGTTTTGGTCGGGTCAACTCAGTGCATGTCTAGAGTTGCCTCAACCCTGCTGATTTCTCGTTTTTGCATGAAATGAAATTGTCAGTGATAATTGTGTAGCCACAGGTAACCCAAGCTCGACGAAATACTACGTGCGACGGCACTGTTGCATAACCTTTGAAATTTAGGTGTGGGTAGACGATTGTTTCTGTAACCTACGTAGATGATGAAATTGGAATAAAAATAAACAAACAACATAACAAAAAAGCTTATCTTACTTAATGTGTTTCTTCTCTAACTTTCTTGTCTAAATTGTCTGGCCAATTCATGATCAAACTAGTAACGGAAAAAAAATCCCTCCCCAAAAATTCCAATTCATCATTTCATGCCTATTTTGTTTTATGGCATGATTTGTTGTTGGAACCGCTTTCCTCTCTATCCGAAGTCGTCGCCTCCTGTCTCTAAATATATCTTTTCCAGTTACTGTCCTCATGTATTCATGTGTCCTCTCTAAACATTCCCTGTAAATATCATTTTCGATCCTTTCTTCTTTCTTTTCCCACTATGTATCTATTTTTGTCTCTCTGGTTCTCTTATTTCTCGCTATAGAGAGAGCAATCCGGTTCCAACGAAGACCCATAAAATGGGGTTAAATCTGCTTGGGTATCACACAATAACGATCAAGAAACACATAGCTAAAGTAAAGTAAGCCGTTCTTGTTTTTCAAATTTCAGTATCAATATACGCTTTTTCTTTTTCTCTTTTTTGAAGGTGACGCAACAGCCCAATGCCGATGCGCGATACTAAAATTTGGAGCTTGGGTACCTGTGGTGCCAGTAACAAAAAGGAGAGGCCCAGAGGCCAGGGTTGATAATATTGGATCAGTGTAAGATCGATTTAATTTCCTCCTCTTTCCTCTGAACTTTAACGAAATTGTGAGAAATAAATAGGCCCATGAGAATAGACTCCCTCCTGAACTGCAAAGCTGTCAAAACATGGCTTTCCTAAGCATGGCATGGAAAGATTTTGAGGAAATATCAAACACCTCTCAGCCCTATGTAACACTTCCAAGTGATTTTAAAGACGTTCCCTGTCCCAATACGGAGGTATGATAACGTGTACACGTAATAGTTGTATGAACTACAAATGTCCTGAAATAGTGTTGTAAACTACTTCACTTTTGCCGCTTAAAAATCTTGTGTCGGGGTCTGAATTTGATAGAGCGATTTTCGTATGACCTTGAAAAATGGTTTCGGTAAGTGTTCGTCATCTGTTTCATAAGCCAATGGATGAAAAGATCAAAACATGGACTCTTCGTTTTCCCGCCAAAGAAAACCCTAATATGGAGAAGGCATTGTTCGATTGGCCAATCGTGTTGCAGTATGACGTCAAAGCGAAGGATCCATTGACTTCTAGGAAGTTCTCGGGCATGAAGTTTTTTTACGCGAACGTTCGCTTAACCAACCAAAAGCCACCCGCGTTTGTATCCGTTCGATAAACCAATCAAATCGCTCTATTTCCATTCGTTTGTTGTTTCTGTTTTGTTCGCGCGTTTTCATTTCAAGGTCGTACGAAAATCGCTCTAATGGGATAAGGCCTGTGTTCTGGACACTCTGCCGGGAACACTTCTTAGAAATTTTGCTAACAAACATATCAATAGGCAAATAAGTTTCTAACATGGCTCACTTTATTTTAACAACATTGAATGCTATAGCAAGCGATAACAATGATATTTGAAGAGCAGACCATGCAATAGTCATGGAATATTTACATAAAAAATCCCTCTACAAAATAGATTTTTGTCTCTAAAGACCTCTAAATGCAAATAAACTGATGCACTAGCTCTTTACGTTTTTTTCTATCCTACAAATCCCACAGGTCTCATCTTGCACCTCGTCTATCGACCGGGGCTATACAAGGTAGTCACAAAACCCAACTGCCAAGGAAAATAACTCAGAATTCTTGATTTGCGCTCTACAGAATTTCCATTATTCATACTGATTTCTTTATGCTAAGACATTTCAGATGGCGATGCTGTTAGGAATGCGCTCAGGAAGCAGATAAGGGTAAGGTATTTCAAGTTTTGCATTTCGTTCTTTTATTTCAGCGGAGATTCCCTTCAATTTCTTCTGGAATCCAGAAATAGCAGCCTTCGCCGCCGCATCAGTGAATAGCTCCTCACGATAGTCGCCAATAAATCTCTGTGGAGAAGGTCAATATTAAGTTATTAAAAAAGAGTGCAAAGGCTTGACTTTTGTCTTAGTTTATTTTAATTTTTTTCGGCATTGTTTTGTAAGTTGTGAAAGGTTTATGAGCCCAGGAGTCGTTTAATGAGTAGTGAGGTTGCTGAGCTTGATAATAGTTCTGAATATGACTGTTGTTCACAGTGTGACGGACGTTTCGACAACCTTGTGCGGTAGTCATTAAAGCTTAACCTACTTACGTTTTGTAATTTGTTTGCTTGCTTTTCTTTTCTTCATTCGAGAGTCGCCCCATATAAGGGAATACGGCTTCCGAAATCCGGGAAATATTTGCTTATGGAATCCAAAATCTGGGAAAGTTTTGCTTATTTGGAATCCGAAATCCTGGGTTTTGGAATCCGGAATACAGCTCAAGGGTTCCGGAATCCCACTAACGATTGAAATCCAGATTCCAAGTTCCATTAACAAAGACTGGAATCCAGTACCTGGAAACCAGAACTGATCTAAAACTGTCTTGGATTCCCTCGAGTAAGCAAGTACAATTAGCAACTTCTGCCAGTAGCACATGAGGTCCCGCTTCTCCCTGATATTGCACTTTAGGATTTGCACCTTATTAACTACATATTTCAATAGTTCTGAGTAAAGCGCACCTCGTCTGCATAAATGCGAGTCAAATCGTACACTGTAGCGATGGTGATCGACGCTTGATGCTTAGTAGCGAGGCATGTCATAAGATTCTCCATTGTGACCTCGCCCTTCTTTGTGGGGGGTGGCTGGCGCATAAGCGCGGGAGAATTTGGCGGGAAGCCGTAAACATCCAACTGTGAAAAATTAACCGCAGCATGCTGACAGGCGCAAGTAAATATAATGGCTGTGAGAAAGTCGCGCAGCTGCTTGAGGCTCTTGAAGGACGCTGGGACGCCATGGTCAGCGTGTCCAGCAGTAACAGGGTATCCGTTGTCATAGAGATCTTTGATCCAGTTCTGCAGCTCATAGTCCTGGTATAAAAGATAAAAACTAACCATGTACCCTGTTGAGCTATCTAAGCGTGCAAGAAATTGAAAAAAGAAGATAGACTCAGGCTTTGGTGTCCTTGACTTTATAACCGAAGATCTGTAACAACCAAGGAGAAAATAAGGAGGAATACATCATCTGTTCAGTTATTAACTACTTTTATCCCAAGAATGTGTTTCCAGCCCTAAATTTCTTTCTAAATCTCTACAGTCCTTCTGAACTATCTTCTTTTCCTATGCATTATCTCCCAAAGAAACGTGTAAACTTCAAAAACGCAATTGTGAGTTAGGACAGAGAATAAACTTCGATCTAGGCTCCTCTTACCTTCTTTATGTCATCATCGGAGCGATAGTAAATGAATAGAATCTCAATGAGGAATTCCTCGATGGCGGTCCATAGTTTCAGAGCATCTTCTCGATAGTGAAAGTTGGGCAGTTTGTTGACCTCATCAACGCCTCTTTTCTTTAAAGCTTTAGGAAGATCATAGCTGGCCCAACTAGTCGACTTGTAGTATAATTTCATTAGCTGAATGTGACCTGCAATAATGCAAAAAAAGGGGGGGCATCTCTGGTCTTCCCTAAACTGATCTACAGCAACATAACGACCACAAATAGGCTTAATAGGATAAAAAAAAATAGGATAATAGGGCAAATAGGATAAATTCTGCCGGCAGAATGTCGAGCAGAATAAGCTATTTTTGAGGCGAGCATTCTGCCGGCAGAATAAGGCATTTTCGAGCACGACTTGAGCGGAATAAGAGAAAAATCAGCGGCACTAATATAATGATATGGATAACAGTTGGGAAAAATTTAAAACTAAATAAAAAAGCAAATGGAAAATATCTTGTGATTTATTCGATTATTCAATAGCCACAACGCACTCACATTAAAGTACATGAATGCATAATATTCAACTAGTTTACAGCGGAGCTCTCGCGCGCGAAGCGGAGCACCATGTTTAAAAAAAATTTGGTAAACTACCCATCCGAGAAAATTTGGTAATCACGTGACCGTACATCGACCGACCGACCGTCCGCACCACAGGCATACCAATGTAAAATAATTCAATCAACAGGTATAGCAACCCAAAGGCTTGCGATTCCTGTTGAGCATGCGTGAGATGAAAATGCGGTTACCATGGAATTTCTGTCACGTGTCGGTAATACGATGCCGCCGCCGGAGTTTGCTCATGTATTCATGAGTCAAATTTCCCACGGGAATGACTCGCACTCGCCATGTTGATATAGCGGGCTCACTTTTGCACAGCACACTAGTACATAAAAGATGAGCGAGTTGATAAAACCGGTTCCACAACCGGTTTATTCATGTGATTACCTCCTAGATCTTGGAGGTATCTACAGCGCATGCTCAACAGGAATCGCAAGCGGCTGTCGGCAGAGGTCTTTTCCTCGGCACAGAAACAACCAAAACAAAACGCGAGCAACCAAAACCGCGAAGAGAATGGCAGTACAACGCTGAGAAACACAAGGGAAAAGCCTCTGCTAGCAGGGTAATTTGAAAAGAAATCGCATGGCCGCCCGGACTTTTAGAAAGGAAAAACGACAACAAAGTCGTGTCTTTTTCGACGTTATTTTTTATGTTTACACTCACGTGGATAACAGAGAAAGAGCTAGAGCGAGTGATTGAAAACAAAAGAGACGAATTTTTTTAGGAAGAAAAACATGAAAATTCAAAGCGGCTGTGAGACAATGAGAAATGCTAGCGACCAGCAAGGAGAAAATGAGAGGCAGTGAAAAATAAAAGCGAATTAACATGAACCCAGGAGACAAAATATTGGTTAAGTACATACGACAATTCCTCCATAAAAGTAATGAGTAACTAGGACGATTGACGTTTTAATCCTACAAAACTGCGTTGTAGTTGTGCAAAACAACGACAAAGAAACTAAGACAAAAAGCGTGCTGCACGTGCAAATTTGTTGTTTTGCTAATTAGAAAAAAAAGTGTGCCGCACGTGCAATTTGTTTATTTGCTAATTAGGGCCTGTTTACATGGAGGTGGGGTACCCAAGATAGGTGAGGTGACCCGCTTAGGTGGGGTAACCCGCCTGTCCATATAATCTCTCATTTTAATGTGATCACGTTTACATGATAGGTGGGGTAACCCACCACATGTTACCTCACCTACCTGGGGCTCCCCACCTTCATGTAAACAGGCCCTTAAATCTATTGATCTTGATGCCATTTTCATTGCTCTCCTCGTTTAGCATTACACGATTTAATTTTTCTGTTTACAAGCATTATTAACCAGAGGTTCGCTTTTAGCCCTGGCTAAATCTATATATTAGGGCTTAGGCCCAGGCTCCCTCCTAATTTTAGCGAAAATTTAAAATACTGCCCGAAGGGCCGAAAATTTGTTTTGGATACCAAGCAGAATTCGAGAAGAATAAGGATATCCGAGCAGAATTTTTAGCAGAATAAGCGCTTTTTACGAGTACTGCCGACAGGCAGAATAAGAGAAGACATAAAAAATTCTCCAAGCAGAATACTGCAATGCTGATCGTTCTACGTGAAATTTAACTCTGCAAGACATCAACAAGACACCGAAAGAACTCAAAACAGAGAAGCGGGATTGTAGCCATAGACAGCTGTTTCGCCCTTTTGGGGGCTCGTCAGTATGGCGCAACAACCAGAGAATGCACTGATGCAATCCCTTGGGGTTAATGTTTGTACTAGGCAGAATAAGGCATTTTACGATCAGAATTTATCCAAGCCTAACCAAAAATGACACAACGATCTTGTGGAGTGGTTTATTTTTCAATAAGTAATCATGGCGTCTTCTAAGAATTTCCTTTCTTCTGGCCCCCACTCGCCAACTTGAGACTATGTTTGCACTATACCGGATAGTTTCTTATGACGCGGGACGAAGAAACTATCCGGAACAACAACAACGTCACATGCCGGAGTGGAATGGTCGAGAGGGTTTGGTGAACTAAATCCCAGTCATCACTCTTGAATATTTACTTCCGTCTCGGTTGATTCCAGTCCCTGCTTCTTCGTATTCACTTCCGCTGCAGTCCGAATATCAGTCCACACTGCACCAAAGGATGACAAAGAATCTAGCGATCTGTGGCGCTCCACTTTCGACGCGACGCAGCTTCAATAAGCGACAGAACTTTGATCACCGTTCTTACGTGTGAACAGAAGCCCTATATATCCGGTATAGTGTGAACACAGTGTGGATCAATTTAGGGTCCTGGGAAACTGCCTACCTACCCCTCCCCAAAGCCAACATTTTGCTCCAAGTGAGGAGTAAGTGATAATGTTGGCTTAGGGGAGGAGTGGGTGGGCAGTTTCCCAGAAACCTAAATTGATCCCACTGTTGTAACCCATCGTGGCGCAGTGGGTTACATTTGGTACCTGAATGATCGTAGTTTGCTTTCGAGACCCGAAGATAGTCAATTGACAACCACGGTAAGCATATGCCAGTGAAAATTTTGAATGAATCTCTACTTAAAATGATTTTATTTTTATATGCATGTAAACGAGAATTGTCAATAGTAGTGCCTTACGTACCTCCACCACCGACAGTGAGAGTGTTGTCAGCCACCCCTCCCTCAGCAATCAGGCGATCTCGCCCAAGAGTGTTGATAGCTAGAACTCCTCTGATGTGAGGAGACAACAATTTCCACATGGGGTGGATTGTGGGCAGTTGTCTGTAGCTTGCGACAGCAATCGGTTCCATGAAGAGATGAGTACGGAGAAGATGGGTGATCATCTAAAAGGGCAAGAAAGCTTGTATTTGAAATTTGCAATGCAAAGGATCTTTTGTTTACAATGGGAAATGAAAGCCATTGCTTGAAAACGTGAGGTGAAGTATTCAGTTCCCCCTTCAGAGGGATAGACCAGGGTTCAGTACCCGCCTTGGAACCAGCCCCCCAGGGTCTTGAAATAACTGAGAAGAATTTTTCTGCCTTTGGTTAAAATCTGTTATAAATGGTCAGAAATTCTTGTCTTCTCCGATAAGAACGAAGAACCGTAGGCTCCGTCTCAAACCATTCTCTGAACTTAAACTAACTACCGTGGAAGGAGAAGGAATCAACAATCGGGGGCTCCATTTTGTTTACTTCGGCCATTAATATTTTACAATATTTTCCCCGAAATTGCTGGCTTGGTTGTGAGATTTTGTTTTACACCTATCAATTGGGGGGAGGGGGGGGGGGGGGGGCTCAATAGACGGAGATTTGACATGAAATCCTTCCCTTGGGTGTGAGGTTTGTGGGTATCTACTGCAAATAGTAAAAAAGCATGTCGTTTGTTTTTTTGTGTGTTAATTTCCTTCCAATTCTTTTACATGTGTACCGCTGAGGCACAGGGGAGGTAGCTTCCAAATTGACCAAACTTTTCACTTCTTAATCAAAATCCCACCCTTTACTCAAACTCTTCCCCCTCCCCCTCGGGGTTTGGATTGACTAGTGCAATATTAAACAGTTACATCATGCAACCAAAGTGTCAGCTCACGATCGTTTTGACTGTTTTGCGGCGTCTCTCAAACTCTTTACCTGATGAAACTGAGTGTCCGAGTTTCGCAACCAAAACTTTGCACAAAGCCAGTCCAGCTTGGAGTCGTTCGGGGTCCATATTGGATTATCATCGCTTGGCTGCTGATGGAACTGGATGGCTATTGGCACCAGGTCTCCGCTTCCTTTAACATAGAAAAGACCCAGGCTCGCGCACATGTACCTTCGTTCCAGGTCCTCTCGGTTCTGACCATAGTGAGGAATGTCCTCTAAGATTTTGTAATCCACCATGTACACTCTGCCATCCTGTAAATGGTTAAACGAATGTTTCAAATACGTTTTAGCAAATAGAGCGATTTTTGTATGACCTTGAAATGTAAACGCGCGAGCAAAACAGAAACGGAAACGGAAATAGAACGATTTGTTTGCAATTGGCTTATCGCGTGGCTTTTGGTTTGTTAAGCAAACGTTCGGGTGAAAAAACTTCAGGCCCGAGAACTCTCTAGAAATCAACCGATACCCTGTTAACTTCGCTTTGACGTCATACTGCAACACGATTGGCCAATCGAACAATGCCTTTTCCAATTAATTAAAAATAATGGCAAGATTTTGGTGTAAAACCAGCGGCTTTCGCGCAAAACATTATCGAGTTCCTCTGCAACCATAAAAAGCAATTAAGTTTACCCAAGATTTAACTGTCAGTAGTCATTGCGACTGAGGAAAAAAAAAAGAAAATAAAACAAACAAAACAAAACAAACAAAAACATAACATTAAAAAATGGCCATTGATAATTCTTTACTGAGAAACCATCATCTGGTGTTATCTAGCAACGGATAAATAAAAAAATAAATAAAAAAAAACGGAGTGCCAGTACTACAGCAATTTAAGCTTACTGCGCTTGCTTGGAATTGCTTAGTAGAGTATAAAGATATCCGTGGGGTTATGGGCTCCTGGTGGGTCTGGTGGGGTACAAAGAATTACTGGGGATGTAACATGAGTTGCTAACTGTCACCACCCATCATCTAGCAGCCTTGTTTGACTTTTACTGAGCTTCACGTCATGGCAACCTTTTGAGGACTTATCGGGTTCAATTGAGGGTTAATTCTGGGTAAAGAACCACCTACCCCTCCCTTAAGTCACAATTTTTCCTTAAGTGAGAAGTAAGCGTTAATGTTGACTTAGGGGAGGGGTAGGTTGTCAGTTACACAGAGACCTTTTTAGCTAGGAGATGTAGATAATAGTTTTTACCTTCAGTGCTTTCTTTAACGTGTCTCCTTTGTCCAACAGATTTCCGACCAACTCCTGCGTGACAGGAAAGTTTGATGGCAGTTTAGTGCATCTTTTGATGGAGTCTGGGTTACATCCGTTCAGGAATTGGGAACCAACGAAACTATCATCCTGCCAATGCTCTGCTGCTTTAGGTACATCTCCGATGAAACTGGTAAATGCCTGCAAAATTTTATTGAATTAACCGATTTAACGAATATAGAGAAATACAGTAAGTTATTCAGTAAATGCTTCTTACAACCTTTCGCTCGTCAATCAGATTTTCTTGCAAGTTGAAATTGTGTCCCGTAATTTTTATGTTGCAGTAATGTGCGAGATGATGAAATGCACAAAATCAGTGCATGATAATTAAGTTAGCCTACGGAATCGTGCATAGCATAGCTAGGCTAATTATTACTCGTCCATGTCTAATCTTTTATTGCAGAAGTAAAACAGGAGCATCATTGCCTAGAATGCACTAAGGATGCAGCAAATTATCCACTTTTAGCCTGAAACCAGGCTCCGCATTGGGGGAAAAAGAAGAACAAAATCTGGGGGATGGGAGATAATGCTGCACCTTTTGAATGTCGGTTTATAACTCCGTCAATCGCTTTGTAAATGTGACCGTAGTTCATCACAGGAGAACATAAAAAGATCAATATTTTAAATGTTTTTTTTTTTAAATTTTGCTCTTCATTGAGCAAAGGGATATGCGAAAAGTCTCGCACAGAATTTTGTATTGCTTGCTCGGAATCCGTGTTTAAGAAAAGAGTGTGATATTTTAACTGTCAGCAACACCGTGAATCTGTCAACATTAAGACATTTGACCAATCAGAGCGCTAGCATGATACCAGAATCTGGTATTATGGGACTTCTGCATCAAAGGCATGTTTACAGGCTCCGCCGCGCTTTCCTCCTCCCTAGTCCACCCCGTTTTTTGCCGTCTTTGGCCACTGCGAAACCTGGTCTTAGGCTAAATCAACTTAAGGCCCTTCATATCTTGACCGAGTAAAATACCTTACGATAGTCATCAAAGTCGTTCCACGGGTTAAACATGTTTAGGAGATGAACAAGACCAAGGTTAATCAAAGCTTTTCTCCTAGCACGGTGCAAGTCATATGCAGCTTCCTCAGTGAACTGTACGTCTCTTGGAAGATCCTTGACATTTGCGGCTTTTACGAAGCCAGGCAGACCGGAGTACGCTTCATCCCTCCCCCATTCATACAGCGAACGCCTGTGCTTAAGCTCTTCTTCTCTTTGAGCCTTCACGGTGTCATGCTGTTCATCTGTAGGCAGTTTAGCTGAATGAAAACAAAACGATCACAAGCATACGAGAAAACTGGGTTGTGCTATACTGACAATGATGGAAGTGAAGTTTAAGTTGCGGGAAATACAGGCATAAACTTAAAAAAATAACACCTTTTAAGCCTGTACTTAAATCTTTAATTCTCTAGCGTTCTACCAACAACAGCGGACAGTATTTTGGCCCCCTGGTTTTAGTGTCCGCTTTTGTTAAAATATCACCTTAGGTTCAAAAACTGCGCATTCGTATTGCACTGCTCAAGCCAGCATGATTCCAAGACAGTCCTAGGATTATGTATACTGGCGTGCGTTTCTCGTCACTTTCTACACTATTAAAATGACATGAAAGTCTCAAAGTGATCTTTAAATGTGTTCTCAACGTTACCTGTTCCCTCGAAGACGATAATCTCATTCTGGACCCAGCGGTTGCATGGAAAATCATAGATGGTATCATCCCCTTTGACTTTGATGGTTACTCGATCCACGAACCAATCGCTGTAGAGACCACTCCCATCTTGCTTCAACGTCACCAATAAAGGCTCGCCGATATCTTTGGCTTTCACACGGTACTCATCCTTTTGCCCGGCTTCAAAGTCATTATGAAGCCACTTGTCAAGTTTCCGCGGATCAGTTTCTCCCTTGGTACCTTGTTGATAATAAACGAAAAGTATGGTTACCGACCCGCAGATGAACTCACTTTTCCATGAATTACACTAGAGAATGGGAGATGGGAACAACATTACATTTACATCTACATATATTATATCGGTAAAAATCGCTAAGACATTACACCAACAGTAAAATAATATAAATTATAGTGATATGAATTTCAATAAAAATAACTATGTAACTATTACTTAAGAAAAGCTGATAATAAAATTATATTTAAAGGACTCTAATGAAGTTGATGATACAATGGCCTCACGGAGGCAGTTCCAGTCAGCTATGACACGTTTATGGCTCAGCGATGTCACGGATCTTTTTGGTCGCTTGCATGTCAAGGGATTCTCCACCAACCTTTGCCCCGCGAAAGCTGCGACAGTTTTACATACCCATTATGTAGTGGCGAATTGTAGCGTCTGGTATAGCAGCACTAAGGAGGTAAGTTATAACTCTGTAAACTTTTGCGGTGGTACTAGAGGTCAACGAAGTAATAGCCGGTTAATTTAAGACACCAAGGTCTTCCTTCGTTAATTGCTTAATGAGTTCTCTTCCATAATTACCCCTTCACTTGTTTGGCTCGAGGTTATTGGAGGCTATGGTCCCGGTTTCTCAAAAGATAGGTAGCGCTCCTGGTAAATCATTATCCTGCAGTACAAAAATATTCGAGGAAAACCAATTGCGTTGTCCATTGGATAGATTCATCCAGTAGACAGTTGTTATCTACGTTTCGAACAACTGAACCTCGACCTGAGGTTCCGAGTCATTTGCATGAGTAACAGAATTTAATTGGTCCAGTTACAATTAGCCTAACGGTCGGGTACCTTTAATAATGAGAGATACTGTTGCATCGGTACCAGCTCCCTTTCTGTCTCCCGTGACAACAGTGATCATGTATTCTATCTTCTCTTTTGCAGAACCTAGCAAAATAAAAAAATTTACTATTTGAAAAAACAACCTATTTCAGAGTTAGAGCGATTTTCGTATGACCTTGAAAAATGGTTTCCGTAAGTGTTTGTTATTTGTTTTATCAGCCAATGGATGGAAAGAACAAAACATGGACTCTTCGTTTTCCCGCCAAAGAAAACCCTAATATGGAGAAAACATTGTTCGATTGACCAATCGTGTTGCAGTATGACGTCAAAGCAATTTCTAGAAAGTTCTTCGGGCATGAAGTTTGTTTACCCGAGCGTTCGCTTAGCCAACCAAAAGCCAGGTGCGTTTGTATCCGTTCGATACACCAATCAAATCGCTCTATTTCCGTTCGTTTGTTGTTTCTGTTTTGTTCGCACGTTTTCATTTCAAGGTCATACGAAAATCGCTCTAACAATAGAGTAGATAATGAATTCACTTTACTGAGAAATTCCTCTCCCTATGTTCTCCCGCATGGTCATCTCGAGGCCCGCTCACGTGACTTGAAAGTATGGCCCGAAAGTAAGACGACCATTTCAGCGCAAAAGATTGTATCATATACAAGGTTATATTAGATACACGGTCGTCACTTTAAAGATATCAACAAACAAGAGAAAATATCCTTTCTTGCACTAAATCCCAGGGTAGTAGCAAGGTATATGGGATCAGGGATCAAGGGTCTGAAACAGGGTGGGATCAGGGATCACATCCTTAGGATCAGGGATCACGGCCTTGGGATCGGGATCAGCGCCGTTGTTCATAGAATCAGGGATCAGACTGATAGTGTGATAATGATTAAAATCACAAAAAAATTGGGATTTTGGATTTTTTAAATTTTTTTTGTTTTTTTTTTTTGCATCTAGAACGGCTTATTACATGTTATTAGCGCTATCCTCCGTTCTGGCTTGTCACGCAGTCGTTGATAATTTTCGAATTTCCGGCATTCGATTTCATAATTGTCTCTGTTGTCTCGTCTGTGCCCTGGATAACATCATTTGTACCATGGCACACATAGTGATCAGGTTGGTCCATTTATAGATGTTGACCTTTTGTCTCACCGTTTTCGGCCGTCGAGAACATTGTGGCAACTTGTTCGCTATACTTGTATTTCGTTGACAAACCATGGGGAAAAAGAAAAAGAAGGACGATCTCTCACGTCGAAGGTAAAGTGATTTTAATTTTGACTTACCGCTTTGGTACTTGCTGAAATCTGCAGCATTTTTCGCTAAATTTAATTTCACGAACTTTTAAGTCACCCTACCAACGAAGTTCGAGGAGGTCATCAAGTAGGTTAGTACAATACTTTACTTTTCCTTAGTATCGATTTTTTTTCTTTTTGACAATATTACAATATTAAGACACAAGTACGCAGAGGATCGCTCGAGAATTTCTGAAGAAACTCGCCATAGCTCTGCATACTCTGGCATACTAGTTCATACTGAGAACAGATCCTAACAATTGATCGCATCGGGAGTGATGCATTATCTCTTTGACCTATCATTAAACAGTACCCTTTCTTCAAAGAATATAAACTATACAGATTTTTTAAATACAGGTGAATACTGCGGCGGTTAGGATTGCTTGGAAATGACGATTTTAACGTCCTGGCATACTGGCGAACCACGCTAAACTCAAACCCCCAAGGGAGGATAAAAAACATTTCGGACCAGTAGGGGAACTGGAGGGAACTTCCAGTTATCAGGGTAAAAATTACTGAAATATGGACAGAAGGCAAATTAAATTTAGTTCGAATTAGCGTGGATTTAGAGTCAAGCGAGTTAGAGTTATGGAAGTACTACTTTAAATGCTTCAATAACAGTTCACAGTTCAAACCAAATGTTAACTGGGTCACGTGTCATGTTTGGTGTCGTTCCGAGCTGATTTATCTGTGATTTAGGCGTCATTTTGCGAGATGATTTCTCGAGTTTAAGCAGGCCGTCGAGAAAGGCAATTATGATCTCGCGAAAGAAGACGGATACAGCAATTAAAATTGGCTTTGTAAAACACCAAATCCGCGTCGAATTCCAGAATTTTACACCCTCACTAAGATACACAAGCCGACCCCAGGTGGCAGACCGATTGTGTCAGGGTGTGATGGCCCAACAGAGAAATTATCATCATTCGTCGACAAACCTATGGCGTACATTTGCGGACAAAAATAATTAAAAATAAAATACAATTTGAAGTTCAAAAATTAGACTATCCATGTCGAAATCTCGTCATATGAATTTGAAATCGCAATGAACACAGTCGAAATAGCATCATTCGAACTTGAAGTTACTTTGAACAAGTTGAAACTATAAAGGGAAAACTCGCATCGCGGATGTTGAAGTTCAAATCAACATTCCAACTAAAATGCAAATTACATGATTTGAACTTTAATTCAATTTACATATTCGAATTCGAAAAACCAAAATTTCAATTCGAAAGGAAGCGAAAGTAAAAATACACAGGAACCGGAAATGATAAGAGTTTCGCTGCATTTTGGCGCCAAAAGATTTCCCTTCACTCGAACGCTCTGTTCAATATGGCGGACAATGTAAATAGCAATAAAAGGGGGTGGTAGGCCTACACTACTCTTACCTCATGCCAAAATGCTGCTCATTCCAATAAAGTTTTTTTCTCTGCTGGGTAGATTATGCTCTGGAAGGTTCTACATTTTAAATTAGCAAATGTGATTTTAGCCGCATGTTTCACACTGAGAGGTCATGACATACATTGATTTACTGTAGTTATTGTTTCTGGTCGGCAGGATTTGCCCTCTGATGCAAGCGCATTTTCTTTGACCTCTTTTGACTTTTTTTATTACGGCTGAATAAGGGTTCCAGTTTTCTCCAAAACGCCTTCTGGATCTGAATAACTAAGCGATTTTCTTTAGTCCGTGAGTGTAATGTTTTTCTGCAATGCTGTATCATGCTGGGCCCAGCTTGTAAGCTTTCTTTGCAGAATGTTAAATTATCACGGATAGTGATTTACAGATCCAAAATTATATGACTGAACTGAAGCTACATCAACTTACTATGGAGAATTGAATTGTGACTAAATAAACTCCAGCTTAGTGTTTTTCTTAAGAGACTCTTAAGATAGTGTGAGTCTTTTGACTGGAGCGCGTAGTTCCTCCCTTGGTAATAGTTTTTGAATAAGCTTAACAGTCTTTAAACTGTTTTGTCATTGCCACTTTGTGATCAGGCAAGACCATGGTTTCAGTTCTTCACAAGAACCTCATCAGTTGCCGGGTTGGCTTTGTGCTTAGTTGCTATTACAAGAGCAACTGTAGTTGTACTTTGTCGGGGCGAGAACGGTACAGCCGTTCTGTCTGTTGAGCTTCGAACTCGAACATAAATACCCACGTGGCAGATCGAAATTCTTGTTTTCCTATTGGCTACTGAACGTAACCAATTACGGAGTGTGTATTTCGATCCTCTTCTGCCTCAAGCTAGAGGTGTGTTTTTTGGAAAGCATTTCGTGAAAATTTAAGAACTTTCTTTTATGGAAGAGTTCGAAGACTCTTCCAAATAAGTGCGCACTGAGTTTCCGTACACTCCCTCTGAAAACTGGAGTGGATACGTGCCTTGTTAGGTGCGCAATGTTGAACTTTCTACTCTGTACTTGGTTCTTATTAGTGCCTGTGTTGATTTTCATGAGGTAAAACGAGGCCTAACCTAGCACGGTCACCCTTATCAGTCACATTGTCCGCCATATTGACCAAAGAGTTCGAGTGAAGGGAAATCTTTTGGCGCCAAAATGCAGTTATGCAAACATCCCGTATGTACAGTGTAGCGAAACTCTTATCATTTCTGGTTCCTGTGTATTTTTACTTTCGCTTCCTTTCGAATTGAAATTTTGGTTTTTCAAATTCGAATATGTAAATTGAATTAAAGTTCAAATCATGTAATTTGCATTTTAGTTGGAATGTTGATTTGAACTTCAACATCCGCGATGTCGAGTTTTCCCTTTATAGTTTCAACTTGTTCAAAGTAATTTCAAGTTCGAATGATGCTATTTCGACTGTGTTCATTGCGATTTCAAATTCATATGACGAGATTTCGACATGGATAGTCTAATTTTTGAACTTCAAATTGTATTTTATTTTCAATTATTTTTGTCCGCAAATGTACGCCATAACAAACTCCTTCAGGCTATAGTACAACAAAGTCCCTGAGGACGTCGTACTTGTTTCAATGGACGTAACGAGCCTTTATACAAATATACCTCAAGAGGAGGGAATACACACGGTATGCAGAGCAATTACGAAACATTCGATTCTACATAAACAAACCTCCTATCCCTACACAATTACTAGAACAATCGCTAAGGCTAATTCTTGAAGAAAACTCATTCCAGTTTTATGGAAAAACTACCTTCAAACACATGGTACAGCCATAGGCACGAAAATGGCAGTCGCTTTTCTAGTTATATTGATTCATGAATAAGATAGAGAGCGAAATCCTAAGCCAAAGCGAACTAAAACCGCCCGTTTGGAAACGTTTTATAGACGACATATTCTCGCTCTGAACTATAAACAGAGACAGAATAGAGCAGTTCGTTGAACATGCGAACAATCATCATCTTACGATCAAATTTACGGCTGAAATTTCCGATAAGGAGACAACATTCCTGGTCACCTGCATCTACAAAGCCGCAAGATTCGAAAGAGACGCAATCCTTGATGTGCGGATTCATTTTAAACCAACTGAGACATTTCAATATTAATACGCATTGTAAATCCTGCCCTTCAAGGAAATAAAAAAGGCTGCATTTGTTCATTATTATTCAAAGAGGCCCTAAGACTTCTCAGAACAAACTCTTCTAAAATAATGTTTGAAGAGAAAATTGCAAACTTCAAATCACATCTGCTACAGAGAGGTTACCCAGAGGATCTCATTAACACAATCCTTTCAGAGGTTAATTTCAAAGACAGGAAACTGGCCCTTCAACAGAAACAAAAGAGAAACCTACGAATCTTGCCTTCTGTCACACAATATCAACCACCAGTGCTTGACCTAAAGCAAATTCTCATGAAAAACTGGCATTTAATAGAACAACAACCATTACTGAGCGAAATCTACAAAAATCCGCCCCTCATATCGTACAAAAGAGGGAGGCGTTCAAAGACATACTCATGAGAGCCAAACTATGAAAAAGGATATTTTAAACACGCGCTGGGGAGTTGTGTAGGTCTGTCAACCCCATTTTACGCAAAATTATATGGGGAAACTTGTGGGATCAAGTATTTTTACGGGATCAGGGATCAAAATTTACAGCAATTTTGGGATCAGGGATAAAAAAATTAGGTCAAAAACCGGGATCAGTTTGAAAAAAATATACCTTGCTACTACCCTGAAATCCAGTTGTATTAAATTATATGAAAAAGAAGCTCCATATACCGAAACCTCGTTATAGCGAACATATTCTTTTGCCAGTCCCTTCGACTTTGTTTCATTGAAGTTTTACTGTAGAAGTAAACGTTGTTGTTGAGACTTAAGGAGTTGCACTAATTTGCTCCTTTCAAATATGTCGCAGATTCGTAAAGACTGAGGAGCAAATCTGGGGCAAACGCAACACTTGCCTTGTTGCACACAAAAAACACCCCCTGTTTTTGATATGCAAATGTGGCATTTACCATCTTTACCCCATATTCTCTATATTTACTCCTCCGTTTTTACAATGAATTTGAGGCATATTTGCGTGGAGCAAATTTGCGCAAATCCTTTTTTTCGTTCAGTCTTATACACTGGCCTGTATATCTAGTGAGTGTCGTCTTAAGGCTACAATCTATTCTGGCCTTGCGAGCTCTTGCGAATTGCTATTATGACAACGACAATGAGGAATACCTAGCAAAAATTTTAAGTCGCCAATAGTGGATGGTTTGACGGAACCAGCCTCTTACTTCACAAGCGACTAGCATTTTAATAATTATCTTAGGCTATAATTGTCTCCAACAATAGGGACCTTAGGCAACGACGACGAAGACAACAACGTCAAAAAAACAATTGGTTTTATGAGCAAAACTACTGCTCTGCACGTGCATTACGTTTTTTAGTACATTTCTTTGACGTCCACTGCACGACTACGACGTGAACTGAGCTCCCAATGCGACGTTTTATGGAGGAAGTGGACATACTACGACAAATTTTGACTTCTCTATTTGAGCATGGATAAAGCCCTTAAGAATTCAACTTCAGGAAAAGTCGACTACATTTGAAGAATTGAGCGGTTCCAAATAGATGCGATAAAGTTAAAAAAGACGCAAATTCATTTTTTTAGCGATGTTTTCCCTGCCGTCGTCGTCGTCGTTGCTTAAGGTCCCTGATATCAACAGATGATCAAGAGCCGAAAAAGTGATGAGATTTACTAAGTTGATCACCTAAGGGGTAATTAATTTTTTGAGCATTTGTCAAATACTCTCAAATCTGATTTCCTTTTAGAAATGTATAGAGATTGATTAGTCTGATTAGTCTGGAAAATTTGTATTCGTGTTATATTAGGTAAGAGTTTAAACGATTAAGGACTTGATCTGGCAGAAATACAGCCGTCGCTCCTCGTCGTTTGGGGACGTTTATTTCGCGGAAGAGACGTCGAGGCGCAGACGTCACTCCTGTGAAACATCCGTAGCGGCAAACCACTATATTCGCAGGCTAGCCGAGCGGCCCCTTTCAACATTTCCCAAAATAATTTTAAAACTGTTACACCCGTCATTTATCAGTTTACACGTTATTTGGTTCGATTCTTCGAAATTGTTCCAAAAGTTGCTTAAGACATACCAACCCTATAGTAAAATGCAAATGTTTTCTCAGGAGGAAATTTTTCTCATACTCTGCTCCAAGGGTAACCGCAATAATATTATAAGTGGAGTTGGTTGTATATATTATTATGTTATTCAAACCGGCCTCTCGATTATCGCCTTAAGGTACCCAGTAATTAACTAGCATAAAACGTGTAGCCATCTGACCGGGGCCTTCTGAAGACTTGATATTAGGGCCATTTATACGAGAAAAAATAAGACGCGTCTTACATAAGACGCGTCTTAAATAAGACGTGAACTTTCCGTATAAACGGCACTTTAGTCTAAAATAAGACGCGACTTAGCTAAGTCGCGTCTTATTTTAGACGAAATGTGCCGATTATACGGAAAGTTCACGTCTTATTTAAGACGCGTCTTGTTTTTTCTCGTATAAATGGCACTATTGTTGAAGCGTTGGTGACTTATGTTATGCGGTTTTACTTTGTGACTGACCGAAGCACATAAACACCAGGGGGGGATACACCCTATAACAAACTACACGGGGAGGGTCCACCCGAAAGGGGTATCCTTTCAGGCTTGTGAAAGGGTAGGGGAATCTGTCATTTCCGGGTCGGTAAAAGCTAAGGGTAAAAAGGGCTAACCGATGCATTTTATGGCTTTGAAAAAATTAGAAAAAAAGGATCTGGTTTTGCGATTTATTCATATTTAACGACAGAGTATCTACAGCAGTTAAAAGGGATGCAAACTGAGTTCTAAACTAGGTACGGTATAATAAAAAGGTACCATTTGTCTATAGAAGGTACTGATCATAGAAAGTGATACCTTAGCTGGGAGTGCTAAAAATGGGATAAATAAGGGTTCCGAACGGGTTGGACCTTGGGCTGGAGCCTCCCCGTATGATACTTGGTTGAGTACCCCCCGCCTAAGGTCGTTATGTGTTCCTAAGCACTCAAAATTTGCATTGGAATCTGTTCTATTTCAGTGCACTAAACAGGTCAGGCGAAAACACTGTAGAAGTATGTACGGCCTTTATTTCAACATTTATAAAGAGGTTTTTGAAGACTACCGTGGCGAAACTTAAAATATTTGACAAAACAAGGCAATTAAAAATTATTGCGTTTGATACAACTGGTTTTTTTTGTTAACTGAGGTTATTATCCTCATATCAAAGTGTATTTTTCTGTTGCATGATTTTTGTTTGTTTCGGCTTTGAGTTAATAACACATAAACATGCATGACGCGGAACTCGCAAAACTTGAAGAATTTAGTCTGCTTGCCGACATTGATCATGATAAAGGGGTCCTGTCGGTAATATTAAGAATTTTCTTGCGTAAATAACAGAGAGAAAACGATAGAGTAAACAGTGGCCAGTAACAATAATAACGGCAACCGAAGACATGAAATTAAAATTCAACTGCTCAACCTCGATAGGAAATATAAACAAACACACACAAAAACGACCGGTTGTTTACTGAACAATTCTCTGAAATAAAACCGAGCAAACTCAATACAGTTTTACCGCAGTGCTGGATTAGATACATCACTCGATTTTCTCAAAGTTAATTTGGAAATGCATAGGTAAGGGAGCCGTATACAACTAGTCCAGTGTACAGTTGTAAAAATAGCAGTTTTGCATGACCGATTTTAAAACCCTATATTAAAGAAATAGAATACTAATTCAATGGTACAACTGATAGCTTACCTTTACCACGAGCTTTACTTTTGATGTTTTTAAAGAATGCCATTGATAATTTAATTAAAGCTAACAACTGACAGTATTCCTCTCCTAACGGTTGTGAGTTATGATCATTTCCTTGAGCAACCACATAAATTATCCAAGTCAAATTAATTGTGTTGTTTATGGCAATATGTCAAACAGTTGAATGCGTCAGCTCCTAGATGATTGTAGCCTCCCCGCAGACATTCTTAGTGGTTCGTCACGCAATCATTCCTCTCCCCACGACTTCCGACTTCCGATTTTCTGAGTTCCTGCTTCCGACTTCTTGCGTTCAGTTTATTTATTCATGTGATGAATACTAGATAGGCGGTACACAAAACAAAGTGCCTCGTCTGCCTGATGTCACTGCGATCAGACAGACTTCATCAGACAGTCAGAGGGGGCCGTAAAATTTAAACAAGATAGTTAAAAGGCTGATTATCGTTAAACCTACTGATTATGGAAAAAAATCGCTTTCCAGGTATGGCCGGTGTGAACAACATAAAACGCCCACAAAATATAATTACACAAGCAAGACAAGCCAGGTTACAATCCTTAAATGTGGGGCTCACTAATTAAATGTTAAATGATCTGTTAGCGGGAAGTCGAATGTCTGAAATTGAGAGGAAGTCTTTCCTCGGCTCTTGCAACATGTATGAACACAGTTGTGCAAAGATAGTAGGTCTTCTGTCCAATCTCGAAAACTCTGATGGAAGTCTTTCTGATGAATGTTACATTTTCATCTTGAAACTTTTGTAATGTTTTAATGTCTCTGGATTTTTGAACAAGGGTCTCGGCGTCTCAGATGTATATAGAGCCATGTTAAGCCCTGCCTATATAATACGTAGTAATACAGACTCAGTTTCCACACTTCTTACTAGGTGGTACAAAGTAAGGCCGATTGAAATCCGCGTCCACAGCGGTTGTGTTATTGAATCCGCTTTTTAGTCTGTCCACAAGAAAACGCAATAATAATGGCTGTAAAGGGTTTTCACCGGCGAAAAGTCTGATTGGTCGTCGCACGACCACGTGACAGTGCCAAATTCAAAATGGCGCCAATACCTCCATAGTTTGTTTATTCCAGTGGTAAGAAGGTTAATTGCGGCTTAATATGAGTTGCAAATGCATATCGGATATTTTTAGAATAGCCTAGACTTTTTATCATCCTTTTTCACCTATTCCCATCGGATTCGTTTCTAGCGATGCTCTCGATTTGGCCCTTTATTGTGTTTCTCCCGTTATCGTGTAAATGACGCTGTTTGACTCCCTATTCAGATTCTATTAGGAGTGCTTTGGTCTTGTTTAAAATAAAAAAATGTGTTGTAAAAAATTTTGTTGTAATTCGAACACTCAGACGAACGTCAACTCTGGCCCTGTTACGACAGCGACTTTACCGTACATCAGAGGCACCTATATTATTACAATATACGTGTTGCACACAAACCCATAACCACCTTACGACGTCTGCTTACTAAGGTCAAGGACAAAGACAAACCGGAGGACAAACAGGGAGCAGTATACAAGATCAAATGCTGCGACTGCCAGGCTTCTTACATTGGTGAAACCGGCAGAAACCTTAGCACGCGACTGACCGAACACAAAAAAGTGACGAGGAATGGTGACGTCAACAATCACATTGCTGAGCATCATTTACAGACGAAACATCAAATTGACTAGTACTCAGACTACTATCAACGTCTAACTTTAGAAAGCTGGTTTACTAACTTAGAACAAACGCCACTGAATCGTAGCCAACAGTTACCAGCGCCGTACAAACAACTTATTGACGAGATCAAGCAGAACTAACTTCGAGAGAACGACTGGAGAACTGACATTTTGACTAACAACAGACGACTGTTTAACTGTGACAATAGACGGATCGAAACGCACCAATTATATCCTCGGAGACCCAGGGGCAGATAGTAGGGGCGAGGGAAAGTCTAAATGGTCGAAAAATAACGGCACGAAGAAAAGTAAAGAGCGGCGAGAAGAGCCCCTGGGGACAATGTCTTACCAGACCAGTTCCAAACGGTAGCCGCCGTTCTGGCTTCTGATTGGTGCCAGAAAACACATTGTCCCCAGGGGCTCTTCTCGCCGTTCTTTACTTTTCTTCGTGCCATTATTTTCCGCCCGCTTAGACTTTCCCTCGCCCCTACTATCTGCCCCTGGGTCTCCGAGGATGCACCAATTACTGATTACGAGTCTTCATAGCCAATAACATCGTGACGTAATTGAGCAATCAGATCAATAACCAGAGTATAATACCATCAACTGACGTGATACAACTCACTTTGACTCTGAAGATGACTACCGCACAGGTTGTCGTAGCCTGCGCGCAGACGATAACTAAACTCTGATTAGTACCGTCTGCGAAGCAGCGCAGATCCTTGTTCTGGACCCCCAACGGACTCAACGAATTACCGGAAGTGCATTTCGAATTTCCTTTCAGCCTGATTGGCGATCACGACAAACAAAACAAAGGCCTTTTTTAACTGGCCAATCGTGGCGCGTACTCAAATCTGGGTACACAGCTGGATGTCCAGAACAAGGATTTCGGCGCTGTTTCGCAGACGGAGTTAACCAGAGTTTAACTTCGTCTGCGCGCAGTCTAAGGTTGTCGAAACGTCAGTCACTGTCAAAAACAACAGTCTTATTCAGGACTGCGTTCACCCGGACGATCAAACTCAACCTACTTTTGAAATCGAACCACTCCGCACTTTCCAGCGCAATCAAATAATTGAAGCGCAATTCCTTCGATCCAAGTTTACACCACGCGGCAAAATCTTCACTGACAGTGTTTTGTGAGCTACAGTCGTAAGGAGCGAGCTCCAAGGAAGGTCTTCCATGGAAGGATTTTTCCCCACCAAACCGAAAAATACTAAGACCGATCAAAATGGTCTTTAACGACATTTGACCTGACTCGCTTTGTCGTTCTTACGGAGAATTTCGACGGCTAGCGAGACAGACGAGACACTGACACGACTGACACAGTCGACACACGTGTACATATATCATGCTATCTCATTCATGTCCTATGATGTAAGCGACTTGGAAAGGTTTCCAATTTCACAGGAAGTAATGCCGTTTCTTTTTTATCCCGAGCACGAATTTTCGTTTTTTGACTTTTCTCGTGTATAAAATTTTGCTTTAAGCCTCGGAAAACGTTAAATGGAAGTCAAGAAACGTTGTTGGGTTCGTTTCTTTGACTGGAAGTAAGCAGTAACAAAAAAAAAGCTTGACTTTTCGAATTTCTCTCCCGCTTCCCGCCATCGTAGAGATCCCGCCTCCCGCCCTTTCTTCTTCCGCCCCCTGTTCTCCCGGGCTCCCGCCCCCCTGTCCCCCCCCCCCCCCCACACATATCATAAGGCACATTTTGCGCAGACACACGAAGGATTTTTGGTATTTTGATTAGGAAAATGTTTTCTTGTGCATGTTTGCCGATTTTATTTCAAGGAATGGCCCAGAAACATTATAAAATCACTGTTTCGAAAGGAAATATTTGTAAACACGCGTAATCGATGCTAAATGTGTCTGGCATGTTTTTCATCACCAGCGGAATTTCTTAATTAATGAATAGTAAAAGGCGTGAAATTCCTGTCACGCCTCCTGAACGCGAACTGCAGTGATTTTATTACAGTCCCTCTCTCACCGCCCCCGTCCCCTAAGTAGTTTTGACACTCATGCAAGATGGCAGCCCGTAACGCAAAGCGCTCGATCTCGATGATCTTACGGAAAAATAGAGGACTGTGAACAGTCTATTATTTCAATGTAGTACTGCTTTTTTCTTTCTTAAATAGCTATAGCTATTTCCTTTGAGTATCATTTTCGGTTTAAAATTGCCAGTCCTACACAAGCCTGGAACCAGGCTCCTTCGGTGGGAAGGAACAAGGGAAAATAAACTAAAAGGAGTTGACCGTTCTGGGTAACGCAACTCACTATATAAAATTTGAATTGCAAAGTTATAGCTATTTTGTTATACATGATCTTGCACTTCAGTACGTGCTTATCAACACGCGATCTTGCGCCATGGTGACCAAATCAGAAAAGGATGAGAAAAAATACACCAGAGAGCAAAAACTGGTCCTCTACTACAGGAATATAGCATTCATTGTCTTATTCTGTTTTACCGTGGCCGGATTATATATTCCGTTCCCAAAACTACACCTTCTCACTTTACTCGATAGAGTTGTGTTCACGCTACGATGGTTAATAGTTTCACTTGTTACGATCTGTATTGGTGTCGCCGTGGTTGGAAATATAAGATTCAAGACCTCCGCTATCAATCCACTAGAGCTTGAAGAGAGAAAGTTCACGGAGCTATCACAGAGATACCTTCAAAATACTTTGGAACAGTTCATCCTTCACTCGTTTAGTCTGCTTGCATTGTCGACTTATCTTTCTGAAGAGAACATGCATTGGATCCCGTTGTTGGTTGCGCTCTTTGTTATAGCAAGAGTGGTATTTTTTGTAGGGTACTTCACTGACGCCATAAAGAGAATTCCGGGATTTGTTCTGACTTTTCTTCCAACATTGGCTGTCGGTGGATATTGTTTGTACTGTATGTGTGTGTACGGAGCTCAAACACCTCACTCAACCGGAACTGGACGTTCTTGGCATCCACCTCCTGCACGTCACTGAACAAAGCTACCATAAACGCATGTGCAATTTAATCTAGGTTGTCATATTAGCTAGGCTAAGTCCTTACTAGCCTCTTCTTACAAGTGCAACTCGAGGTTATTTTGGCGGGAAATCGCATAGCCACCCGCGTCTTGTAAAGAAGAGGCAGCTAAAGAGTCAATAAAGACGAAAACAGAAAGCGGAAATTGTTTCGGTATCCGTGTTGTCTAAAGTATTAAGCTTATATATATAAATTGTCTTGTCCACAAATTTGGAATATAGAGCAAGAGAAAGACAGAGAAAAAGAGAGAGTAGGCGGCAGGCCAGCGAAACTCAACGAGAAAAAGGGCGACAGAGATCTAGAGCGAGAGATACAAAACAATGGAAGAACAACGTGAAAATTTTGTAGCGGCGGTGACAAATGAGAAATGCCAGCGACCATCAATAATGCAAGGAGAAAATGAGCGGCAGTGAAAAGAAAGTGAACGAGAACACGTACGACATCCGGCCTCCATAAAAAAATTTCTGGAAGTTTCGCGTAACGGTTGTAGTCGTGCAAAACAACGGCAAAGAAATGTGCAAAAAGTGTGCTGCAGGTGCAAAGTTGTTTTTTGCTAATTAGACCTATTGATGTTTTTCACCGTTCTCCGGAGTTGCCTTCGCCGCTTAGCATTACACGATTTTATATTATTGTTTGAACAAACTAGAAATATTATCGAGAGCTTCGCTTTTAGCCCTGGCTAAATCGATATATTATGTATTAACAAACTTAGGAGGACTGTTGTGGGCCTAGCCTCACTCAGGGATATGTGCCTCATAAAACTTGATACACAACTAATTTCGACTATGGTTCATCTTCACGGTAGGACTCCGCAGAGACCTTAGCAATCAAATACATGTAAAATTAAAATTGCCGATTTGAAACAGGGTTATTGTCACCCTAATCCTAACCCTAAAACAGCAATCTTTAAAAAAGTGACCGCGGCCCTAGCCCAGACCCTGAGTTTACTGACACCTAACGAAAACTAACAAGACACTCAGCCCAAATCTGGCGTCGATGCCGGATCAGAAGAGGCTCTTACCAGTCTACCACTCTGGCTCCCGCCTTTTAAGTAGGGGGGAAGTACGATTGCTTTTTTTGGGGGGGGGGGGGGCGGGGGGGGCGGGCGGAGGAAGGGGTTAGGGTTAGGGTTAGAGAATTGAATTGGGAATGAAAAAAGAAGTGCTTATGGGCTCAGGGGCATCCTGTTGCAGAGCTGCACTATCTCACGGATGCATATAGTAATTAATTTTAAATAACCCCTAAATCCAATTGTTTTCTAGTGTTCCATAATTCTGAACACCACCCCGGCCTAAAATTTATTCATTGAAAACGATTCGAAAAAACCAATCTCCTTAACTCACCCAGTCTTAATGTTAATTGGTTTTTAAACGAAAACTTATAAAACACAGAAACTTGAATGATTCGTTCAACGCTTTGAAAATAACTGCTCATGCGACATCATGAGTCACGATCCAAGCGCTTTGAAGAAAATACTCTGAATTCACGTAAAATAGAACAATGTTTTCAAACCGCAGTTGTGGATCATCTTTTGAGGCGAACACGTGGATAAATGAAAATTCAAAAGCAAGCAACTAGACTTTCTTGAGTGCGTTCAAAATTGTTTGTTGAATGTAAGGGCTAGGTATTAGAAAATCTACCGATATATTACTTTACAATTCTAGCCCATTTTTTGAAAACCAACCTAACGAAATCTGCAGTCCTTTGAGCGGAAAGGCGTCAAAAGGCATGCAGGTTTCTTAGCTTAGCCCAAGAAGCTCCAATCACAGAAACGAAGGAAAAGAAAAGGAGAAAAAGAAGGAGCGAGGAAAAGGAAAGGAGAAGAAGAGAAAAAAAGCAATGGTTGTTCGACCCAAAAGGGTCTATTTGGCGTTTCAAAAATCCGGCTAGGATTAGACTTTTCACTCAGGGTAAACGGTTGTCACGTTATTGTTAATACGGCAAAACCTATTCAATACGATAGAAAATTGTCGTGATTTAGTGTTACATAACTGCGATGCTAGATTTACTTTAGCTGCCTACAGAATACTGTGCAGGAATGCGGGATATATACCTTTGGCGAGTCAGTGTTGAGACTCTGAGGAGACTCGCTTTAAAATTCACTAGCGCAAAGGAGAACAAAGAACTTTAACTGACAGCAAATAGCAGTTTGGTAGACTAGGTGCCTTCATTTTAATTTTCAACCGTGCAGTTGTTAACACAATGATTGTTATATATAGGAGGAGCTAACTATTCTTAACTATTCGAACACTCATATTCTCCTAAGGGCACTCTGTCGGGTCTGGAGAAACGGCACGACTAAAGTTTTCTGCTAAGCACCGTCTCTCGATCCAGGCAACCCGACTGACTGTCCCTGGATAGGTCTCCCTAGCTTTTGTAACGGATGATCATTGTTAGCTTTTCCTAAAATAAAAAGTCATGCAATGTTATTCATCCTGTGCATTTTACGAACCCAAGGGGGCTGCCAAGGAAGTTAACGCAGAATTTAATTTGTCATTTACTCTATGGAATTCCGTTTAGCACTCTGATCTAATTTCAAGATCCTCAGATAGCGATGCTGTTAGGCACTTTCTTGGGAAGCAAGTAGATGTACTGGTAAGGTTCTTCAAGGGTTGTGTTCCGGTTTTCAATCTCTTCGGAGATTCCCTTAAGCTTCTCCTGAAATTCAGAAATGACACCCTTGGCCTTATCCTCAGTAAACAGGTCCTCAGGATATTGACCTATGAATTTCTGGGAAGAAAAAAAAACATTCTGGTTAGTCATCATGAGGGCTGGTCGCTTATAACCTTTGAAGGGAGGAGGAGGGGGGGCGTCTCCAAATAGCGGGTTACCTTGGTAACTGACAAAAGCACAGTTAAAACTTTAATAGTCATTTTTCAAAAGCTAGCTTTTGTTTAACAGCATGTATATGGAATCAATTTCTTAGGACGCTCACAGCGGGATGAAATTAACTAAAAAGTTAGTGCGCAAACCCGTGCTTTACTGTCTACATGTACATCGTGTGTTTTATGAGTGACTACCCGTCGATTTTCACAAAAACTGATAGGGGTACACAGGTAGAATACTTTAGAACGTACCAGTATTTGCATTTGAATGCTCGTTTTAATTTATAATTTTTCTGAGAAAAGCTCACCTCGTCTGGAAAAATTCGAGTCAAATCGAACACTGTTGAAATAGCTTTCTCTGCTTGATCCTTGGTAGGCAGGCATTTCATAACTTCCGACTCTGAATGCTGTTTCTTCTCTGTAGGTGGTGGTTCGCGCATAAGAGCTGGAGAATTTGGCGGGAAGCCGTACACATCCAACTGTGAAAAATTTACCGCAGCGTGTTGACAAGAACAGGTGAAGATAATGGCTGTGAGAAAGTCGCACACCTCCTGGACGCTCGTAAAGGACTTTGGGACACCATGGTCTGCGTGTTCAGTAGTCAGGGCCGGATATCCATTGTAGTGTAAATCTTTGATCCAGCTCTGCAGCTCATAGTCCTAAAGTCAAAAAAAATTTTGATGATGGTAAATAATTGCTGCAGGCAGCATCGATCAGTTCTTAAAGCATCTCTTTTTTGGAGAATCAGGTTTGGTTCGGTGAATCAGATAAAGAAACAGACTGTGTGCAGTCCCCTTATAAAAGCAATGAGTCAGGCTGAGCCTGAATCATTGCTTTTATGAAATTCGACCCGCTTATAATTAGTGACTTGCTTATAAAAAATTCGAAATTTAAACAATCAACCAGCAGTTCTCATATAATCAATAAAGTGAGATATGCTCTTTCACTGGAAAGAATTTTACATGTACGTTTCGCAGGATTTTCGTTCTCTTTCAGTTTTTTCAATCTATTATGATTAGTAATGGTAACAGGACTGAGTGGAGTACAATTCTAGATTTTCTATTGCTTGAATACGGCTAATAATTTTTAGATGAGGTACAAAAGCTCAGTCTAAAATGTTCCCTACGAGTTTCTGAAGTCACCTTTCACATTATACTCCTTATGTTAGGCTAATTTTCGTAGAAAAAGGAAACCCAGCATTTTTGGATTCAAAAATGTGATGGAGAGAGGAATATGAAAAATTCTCACTTTCGTAAAAAGTTCAATTGCATTTAAATACACTGTAGCCCTTGTAATTTCGAAAATCCTCAAGTTCCCCTTGGATGACCGAAGACTGAGAGACAAATTTTGAAGCACCGCTAAGAATACAGTTTTAGAGATCTAAAATGCACCCGTGAAAATGAACCCCTGAATTTTATAAAAAGGAGGAGTTGGAAGAGAATTCAATTTATAGTTTTAAACCAATAGAAGATATGAAATTGAGAGGTACCGAGTAAAAAAAAATATTGGTGTTAGTGAGAGTGACATTCTTATAGATAACGCAATTCCATTTCAAAGTCTTGGGGATTTGAGGAAATGAAGACCCCAGACGAGAAGGTCAATATAGGGGCAGTCGAAGCAAAAACGCTGTATTTAGCGGGGGAGGGATTTACTCACCCATACATTAAACTCACGTGTTGTGCTATTTAGCTATCTTTTGATCTTATTTTATCTTACCTAGAACCATTTAGCACAGTTTTTACAAACGTAGTCCGTAGTCCTCATTTTATACCTAGTCCGTGTTTTATACCCAGTCCGCAGTCCGTGGTCCGCAGTCCGCATTAATCCACACTCCATTTTTTATACTGACCGCGGCCCAAAGTATAGGAGCACCCAACGAGAATATAGTTCAAAACCATTTAAACATAGCATTTTTAAACGAATTTTAGTATTTAAACGGTAGAAAAAGGTATATTTTTATCCCCTAAAAAGTTTTCATTTGTTCGGATTTCCTAGCTGAAAGTCTAGTGATCCAAGGTAGAGGGATCAAAACTTACCTTCTCGAAAATTTCAGCCAGAAAAAAGGCCCCCGAAAATTCTAGGTGACCTTTTCAGAGTAAAAATCCGTTAAAATGAGCAATTATACCAATTTTTAGATGTTCGAAAATCCTAGGAGAGGCAGGCAAAAAAGAAATTTAACAACAAATGTTCCGAAAATTCTAGATCTCAAATCGTCTTTCGAACGGATATTTTCCGAAAATTGACTTTGTGTGCCCCTGAAAGTAGTTTTGGCTGTTTACAGTGCAGTTGTGGAATTGCTGAACTGCTGGGTCGTTTGGAGGTTAGAATACTGATGAGCAAGAGAATAAGCGCTTGCTTGCTTGGCTGATGGCAGCACCTGGCGAAGTTGATGAAGGCGTACTTGCATATTTGCTCGATGGCACAACAACGTTCGTTGAAGGTGAAACTGGCAATGAATTCGAGATTGGCGGCTACGCTTTTGAAGAACTTGTCATATTGTAGATGGTCCAGAGTAGCCGCTTATGATATGTGACACAGTTCTCCTTTCGTCTTCATCAATCTCGTCGTGGTCTTCGAGCGAGGTTTCCTTTGCATGGACGGTGATTTGAATTATTTTGTGCCTTGGTTGTCCAGCTTTCCTCAATTTTGCGACAACTGCCTTTCTGGTCGAATGATTTGAATTTTTTTTTCCATCAACGCTGATCGTCTATGCCAGGGTCTTCATAATACTGCCATGTTTGTGTACGCCCATCCTGGACTTGGCATATCAGACCTCGGTTTTCCGACGCTAAATAACAACCAGGTGATCTGTGACGTCACTGCGGGGGCCTGGGGAAAGAAATTTAATGCCGTATCCCATAAACCAAAGCTGACGGGAACAGATTGAATTGAATTGAATTGAATTGGTGCGCGCGTTGGTCTATGGGATACGGCATTAAAATTTCTTTCCCCAGGCCCCCGCAGTGACGTCACAGATCACCTGGAATAGCTGTCAAGTACAAACCTAAGGCCCAGAGGTTCGCGTTTCTAATGGGTGCCCCGCTCTGAGAAACTCTTCAAATGGCCGGACTGGATCTCTTGGTCCACCGTCTGTGCCTCACCGTCTGTTCCGCACACCGGAACGGGTCTTTGTTGAGTTCTCGTTGAGGGGTACCCACTTTGCCCTCCACGCAACTTCAGAATCTTGTACACGGCGTCGTAATGGTCTTGATGGCCTCGAAACCCAAATTGCTCGGACAAATTTTTGAAGTTAAATTAATGTTTCTGACAGAGAGCCACTCCATGGTGGTCGCACCAGAATTAAGGACTCTTCTTCGGCAGAGTTGAACGGCAGGGGCGCGATTCTTTTTCAGTTCTTGCCCTAACCATTCATTTAGAGTTGTTTTGCTTTTGCATCAGGAACAGCCCTAGAAGATGAGAACTCCCGACTATTTATCAGACTGTATAGATATTTGTGGGTGGACAGGTACCGTTCCTGGGCCGCTCGCATAACTTTAAGTTAGTCCAGTGATATTTAGCCTGCGAACAGCAGACGTATTTCCGGTCGCTTCTCTCCCTAAAAAAAATGACATCTGCGAACCCGAGCAGCAAAACGATTTCCGTGACGTAAAACATTTTTTAGGCAATCACGGTTTAGCTCTTAAAATCAGCTAGGAACTAACTTGCGAGACTTCTCGCAAGATCGTCCGCAGTAGATATGTTTACAAGTAGAAATTGAAAGGACGACGTGCGCTTGTGTACAGCCACTCTTTTTCCTCAGAACGACTCGTTTACGAAAGTTTATTAGCCTGGATTGTGGGATTGATTGATGAAAGAAGCATCAAGAGGATTCATATTGAAGGAAAGATTAGAGGACATTTTTTGTCTTTTTGCCTACGGCGTTAATGATTTATCACACTTCGTTGTCTATTTTGATCTTAGTAAAATCCAACTAGTGGTCTATTATCAATACTGCGTTCTGATTGGTTGAGCTACTACTAGGCTATATGTTATAGCCCATTAGTAGCTAAAACCGCCGGCTTTTTGGCGGCAAAAAGGATTAAAGTCTAGCTTTAGATAGCTAAAATTTTTTTATTCTCGATTTTTTTTATCAACTAGTTGGATTTTACTAAAACAATTATTCCTCTCGCCCCCATAATGGCCTCTGAGTCAATAGCCCATTCGGCCTTCGGTCACATGGGCTATTGGCTCAGAGCCCATTCGGGCTCGAGGAATAATTGTTAAATATTTGAAACGATAAATGTCCTAATGACAGTACACACATCATGCCGTTTGTTGCTTCTGTTCCTTTCTGGTTCCTCGCAGGAAAGTATGCTTTTGAGAACTCTCCAATAGTTTGTCGCGTGCCTCTTTAGATATCCTTTAGTAGATATCCTTTATCTTTGAAAGCTAAGCTAAAGCTAGGATATGTGGTAATTGATTTCCCATTTGTGCCAGTTGCTTCTTGGTTCAGACAGAACTTTGATCGAATCGAAAGCATTTTATATTTGTTTATATTTCTTTAAACACATGTTCTTCTCAAGGTTTTAATTTCCATAACATTAATACGATGAGTCGAAGCGTCGTAGCTAAAGTGTCATCTTGACTATAATCAATTTTCTGCTGTAACTATCTATTTTACGCTGGGTCTGGCTTAGGTCTATAATATTTAAGATCATTGTTTTGTGGCGATACTTGAATTATTAACGAGTGATCGTCTGAGATTTATCTGAATCAGTCAAGGAGGTGTCTGCATACTATTTGATTCACCACCTTTTGTCGGCGCTGGTTAATTTGAAATAAATAAGTCTGAGCGCGATGTCATTTTACTTTCGCTGTAGCGATTATGTTGTCCAGGCTTTGTTTATGTCACATATTACCGTTTTTTTATAAAACGAAACCAAAGGCCCACATCACA
Source organism: Porites divaricata (assembly GCA_038088405.1). NCBI lineage: Eukaryota > Metazoa > Cnidaria > Anthozoa > Scleractinia > Poritidae > Porites > Porites divaricata. The sequence continues at coordinate 42,396,041 of JBBMOI010000002.1, read as the reverse complement.
CACATACATAGCTTAAGAAGCAGTTGCTTCATAAAGAAGTCAGCATTCAACGTCGCAGGAAACCTAGCTTGTTATGGTTGTGAAATTCACGTTGCAAAGCGTATTTGGTAACTCTTGCCAAAATCCAAGACACGCCAGCGCGCTGAGGTCACGAGGTGTCACTCGAGCTGTATTCTATCCTTTGATCTGATTGGTCAACATCAAAACAAAAGGTTTTAGGTCATGGAAATCGTATGGCTACTCGGGTTCGCAGACGTTTTTTCTCGGAGGGAGAGAAGCGACTACTGGAAATACATACTCTAAGCCGTCTTGTTTTCTCACTTTCAGACAAGATTTTTGGAGGACTCCGTCTAAAGTTGCGGGCGCCATTGTTTCTATGCTCTCACTGATTCTGCGTGACTTTAAACAGGAACACAAAACTCTCATCCGCGTATTTGTACTTCTTAGTGTGTTCTTATCAAGATTTTCTGCTTCTTTTATTGTCTATTGTATTTGCTCATTGCAATTGGAAGTAAGTGGAAACCTGAACTCGTCTGGTGCCGGTAAGTTGTTTGTTTCCAAAGTTGTTTCCGCGAGGACAGCTCGCTTGCTCTCTCTGTTGTATTTAAGACTTCAGGAACTGTATCGCTTATCGTATTTCCTTACACTTTCAAGGCTTTGTAAATCAATTTTATCAAATAAGTTGTGAAAGCCTAAAGAAAATATATCTGAATAAAAGTCACTGCATGAAACAGGTAGTTTCATCCATTTTTCTTTTCCATTTGAAGTTCGATAGATAGATAGCCTTTATTTTGAAACGATAAGTGTTAAAGCTACATGAGCTTGTGGGGTCGTTTGCAATTAACTAATCACTAAGTAACTAAAAACTAAAAACTAGGGGTATTTACAGAAAGAACGTTGAAAGAACGTCAGGGATATTTGCAAATAAGAAATTGTTAGCATAATTTTTAAGTATATACAAAGTCATCTTTTCTAAAATTACAAGTGGATGCAGACGTTATCTTAAAACTAAATTCATTAAAATTAGCTAGAGATTTAAGCTTTAGCCTGAGGTCACGATATGGAACGTTTTTTGTCAGGGCACTACAATTGTTGGTCACTGCATTCCTCAGGACCGAGCCTCTAAATGCGACAGAGTCTTTCATGTAACGCGTTTTGAAGCGGGGAACAATTAAAGAAGCGCAGGTCCGGGTTGAATAATTTGTGGCCCGTTTCTTAGAAATCAGATCGATTAATGTGACAGGTAACCTATCGTGAAAAGCTTTATGAAAACAGATAAAAATGGCTGATTTATAATAAATAGACAGAGTCGGCCATTGGGCCCGTTGTAGAACATCAACAGAAGCCATGTCTTTCGACAACCTGGTCACTATTTTTTCATTAATTTTGATTGGTTGTCATGTGCTATGTAGTTAAATTTCATTAGCTAGTGGCATTTACTACTTGATTTTCATTGGTTCTTTGAATGAATTTTAATTGTTACATATCGATATTTTAGATTTTTATTTTATATTCTTATTGTCTTTCATATTGTAAATAGGTTTTTTTATGCTTTTTTTTGTTACCAATGTAATGCGCATTTGACCATTTTAATTTCTGAATACCTGCGCAATATAAGTTATTAAATTATTGCTATTATTATTATTATTATTATTATTATTATTATTATTTAACTCTCCCATTTGACCTGTCCGATTACAAGCTCCTGGGAATCGGACAGGTCAAATCGGACAGTTTTGTAATTACAATAGCAAAATTAAGCTATAAATATGGGCTGTTACAGCCAATCAGTTTCAAGCATTTTGTTATTGACACAATTAAGAAATTAATCGCCAAAGTGGGAGCAAATATCATTTTCTCCCATTGTTAACTGAGTAAATAACGGCTTTAGTATGTAACAAGCTAGTGAAATAGCCGGCGCAATAAGTATTTTTATTTTCGGAATCAAATTTTAAACTCCAGTCAAAAACTTGAGCGCCACCTATAAGAGCGTGTTTCGTCACGAACAGTCCTAGAGCGAGGAAGAGTATCGGTTCCTCGATTGACAGTTTTTAAATCAGCGATTTCTTCCAAACAGTTATTCCACGGGGGCGCGTTGGATATGAGATGGTATCCCATATCCAACAAGCGCGAATGGAATAATTGTCTTATTTAAAACGCCCACAGAAATCTCGATGAACCTCCCTGACTTTATTTTGTTAGAACAAACCGGAAAAGGCAATTCTAGGATTTTACACAACAGGACAGCTAAAAAACTCGCAGAGAATGTGAGCAACACGAATTTTAAGTGCAGCCGTTGGATTTCTGGTGCAGTTACAAAACAAAGAAAAATAGAGGAAAATTAAAATTCCCTCAGACCCGATTCAGAAACTCATTGAAAGCTTGTTTTGAAGTTGTTTGAAACCGCCAGCTGGTTTTGCTGAAGAGAAGAAGCTCAGTCTACTGACTGACGCTTGGATTGCTGTACTAAATGGCTGCATAGCCTGTATTTGTAGCTAGTTGCTTGTGATTTATATTATTTCTGCAGTTTCTGCAGTTTTCTATCGGCGAGTGGCTTCGCGATCATGAAGAAACAACACTTGTCTTCTTTCGTAGCTGGTCGAGGTATTTTTAATTCAATGTATTTTCATCTGTTTTTCGATAAACTTTCAAACAAACTCTTGGGGCTTTTTTGTTTGTTTGTTTGTTGTTTTTTTTTGCCGATGAAGTTGCATTTCAGTTCTAGTATTTTAAGAATTAAGACGATCTTCTTCGGGCGCCATTCTATCCTTTGCGAAAAAAAATCTCAGCTACCTCTGTAATTGGTAGCTTCCAATTTTGAACTGACGCGTACACTGACCATATATAGAGAGCATTGCATTATCCAATGATTCAGTTTTTTATAATATACGTTAGTTACCTTTACTATATCGTCATCAGAAGAATAGTAAATGGCTAGAATCTTGGTGACGAATTCCTTGATGGCTGCCCATAATTTCAGAGAATCATCGCGATAATGAAAGTTGGGCAGTTTATCTACCACATCGATTCCTCTGCTCTTCAAATTCTGGGGAAGATTATAGGTCGCCCAGCTGGTGTTCTTGTAGTACTTTTGCATAAGCAAGATGTACCCCTTGTCTGTCCATGGATAAACAAAATAAATTTATTTTCTTTCTTTTAGTTCTTATTAAGGTGGCTGAACACAGTTTTGCAGGCGGTCAGCGGTAACTTGCGTGACGGCGCGTGTTTTAAATTAGACAAACAAACATGGCGGCCAAAAAAGCAATGGTACACAGAGGACAATTTCTCAAAATCTACTCATTAAAATTTTGTGATATTTCGCAGAATTTTTCCTTTTATCGTACTTTCAATAATAAGAACTTTAAAATGGAAGTTGAACAGACGAATTTTGTGTCACATTTAATAATTACAATACAATCACATTATTGATTATCTAAAAACTCCTCGGTTAAAATTTGGTCAAATAAGTTTCAAATGGTAATGATTAATTATAGTAAGCTGTGTGCAAGTTTATAGGAAAATCTAATGAGCGGATTTTATGTAAACTGAGCAAGAGTGAAATTTTAAGGTTGCATTCAATCGTTCATGTTGCCATGGAAACTACAAAAACTTCACATTTTACCTGTCAGTCAAAATCTTTCATCAGTATATTTTTCACTTGCCAAGTTTCAGCTTGTGAGCTGCAACCTTTCTCTTTGCATGATTTGGCAAATGTCATATACTTACAAACTGCCAAAACTGTGTTCAGCCACCTTAAAATAATAATTAATAGTAATTTTCCATTTAAAGGATCTTGTGACTAGGTTGTCCGATCCTCTACATGCCGGATTTTTAATGGCATAAAGCCTTTTTATGCCTTTCCTCCTGTAAGACATTTCCTCCATCTAGCTTTATACACATAACTCGTCCCCGAGAACGTCCAATGAAACCGAAAACACATGTTAAAACTATGCCTGAGTTTAGTAGTATTTTGTACTGTTTTCGTGCCTTTTCAATTTAGACATTTTTTTCTAGGTTCTCGATACGGCTCTCTAGATCGAGTCAAGAAGAGCTTCCAGCAGTCTGTAGAAAAATATCGCCTTCATTTAGATTTACCTTAGAGTTAGTATTAATTTAGACTACGATTACGAAATTATCTATGCCATACGTACCTTTACCACCAATTGAAAGAGTGTTATCAGCCACCCCTCCCTCAGCAATCAGGACACTTCGTCCAAAGGTGTTGATAGCTAGAACCCCTCTGATGTGAGGAGACAACAATTTCCATAGGGGGTGGATCGTGGGTAGTTGTCTGTGGCTAGCGATGGAAACTGGCTCCATGAAGAGGTGTGTTCGTAGAAGATGCGTTATCATCTAAAATAAAACGAAAGGAACATTGTTACCAATTAAATATTTCAAATAGTCCCGAAGTTCCATTTGTTTCCGTGCGGGAATTTTCAATTTTCCTCGTCAAAGCTTGGGTTAGATCTTTCTTTTCTCTTTGACAGCGCGTCCACTTTTTTCCACTAGGCCTTAGAGCCCATCTTCCCCACTCGCAAGCGATTTACGATTTTCTGTAACGATCGCATTGATTCTTTCTTTAAGATTAGTTGGGCATCCATCCGGACTGCCGGATTGAGCCTTGGCTTTTTGTCTTCAGCAGAGCTTTGACCTGCGGAGTCAACCATGGTGGATCACGCATAGACATACGCACGGTTTTAGCTGGAAAATATTCATTGATAAGGTCACGGAGCAGATTCCACATCTTCGCTGTCAAAAAATCAGTTTTATTCCACCAATTTCACCTTTGACTTTTACCTTTTTCTCTGCGTGTCTTTCGCTCGAAAGGGTTGACAAACGCAGTTAATATTCCGCAAAGGAGGATGTAACACACGCATGTAAGTTACGTTATTCTTGAGTTCTGCTCATTTTATCTCTTCAGAATAAATTAATGATAGTAATTTTACATGCACATACATTAAGATCCTAGTAGAGCCTCTTTCCATTAATGCTTTTTGTGCCGTTTAACTTCGGGAAATTTCGCACCCAAATTGAATAAGCGTTCGCTTTCACAACTCCAGCAGGTCGTTATTTTTTTGCTCGAGGTCCGGTATAATCGTTATAAAGTTGGATTTATTGATGGAGAAGGACGAGAGTTGGAAATAACCGCGATCTTGTCGCCTTCGTCGCCTTCCCCGCCTTCCGTCTCTTCCGGAATAACCTGCTTGCACGTATTGAAAATTAAAGGACAATGAAAGCATGAAATGAAAGTCTGAAAAGAAACGAAAGCAAATATAACCTTGTATATATCTACCAGGTCGCAACCTTCGCTCGGAGAGGTCTATTAGTAAACTAACGTGTCCGAACACATAATTTACTTTCAAAATAGGAAACCCAGCATGAAGTGTGCATATAACACGGGAGTTTGGCGAAAAAGTTTGATAAATTACACTGTCCTCCCGTGACGGACCGTGACGGCGTCCATCGTGAACTAAGTCGATCACGTGACAGACAAGTTTGATAGTATGTTTCATCTGCAAAGCATGCCGGGAAGGGTGTTACATCCTCCTTTGTATTCCGCTGAAGACGATCGAGTAAATATTAGCCTGCGAGCAGGCTCACTTGTGCTACTTCGTGGAAAACACAAGTGTGGCTTCCTCGCAGGCTAATCAAGTGATTAACCACACTACAAATGGTCGGACCCTATGAAAATTCGGACTGTCCAGCAGATAAGTTACCTGATGGAACTGAGCATCCGAGTTACGCAACCACATTTTGGCATAAAGCCAGTCCGACTTGTCATTGGGAGTCCATATTGGGTTGTTATCGCTTGGCTTCTGATGGAGCTGAATGGCTATTGGCACCAGGTCCTTGCGTTGTCTCACGTAAAATAGACCCAAACTCGCACACGCGTATCTACGTTCCGTACACTCCTCATTGTGGCCATAGTTGGGAATGTCCTCCAAGATCTTGTAATCCACTATGTAGATCCGGCCTTCCTGGAAAACATAGGTACATTTGCAATAGTCATTGCACCATAATGAATTTAAGCCCTTAAGCGAGGGTGGTGGCTTGACGGTTTTTTCTTTTCAATTTTGACAGTTGACGGTTAAATTTTAGAGCCATTGACGCTTGACTTTTACTAAGTGGAAAGTTAGTCCAAGAACTTAAGAAAACATTCACTTTCACACAAATTAACAGTAATGGTTCTGTTTTAGAGGTTGTCTTGGCCTTTCACTTAAACTGGAACTGATATTTTTCAGATATATATATAAAGCAAGTTGTGCTGGTCTTGTTATATCTAGAGAGGGTGATTAATTTTGAGAACTAGCTAGGGTAAGTGGTAGCTTTTCCAGTTCAGAGATTCTTCAGGAGCCAGGAGTCCGTGAAGATAAGCTGAAATAGTGAGATTGAAAATGCCTTGAAACTTTTTAACGGCTAATATCAAGCGGCATTTTTAGGGCTGACGGTTAAATTTTAACTGAGCCGTTTGACGGCTGACGGTAATAACCCCATTGAGACCCTCTTAAGCGGAGCATAAATAAATCTGACTTTTTATTTAGACCGGAGACAGCTATTTTAAAGCCGAAGTTTAGCAAGTGGAGCTCTCGAGTTATAAAGAAAATTTCTTAAGTTATTTAAGAAAGACAGTTGGCTCGGTTGTGTCAGATTACGACCGAGCGACCGATCGTCTTTAGCCTATCTTTGATGCCTCCCTGCGAGCAGAGCCGTAGCCCATACCAAACCGCTAGACTAGCCAATCTTTTTCTCTCTCGTGCAACTAGTTTTTCGAGTGAGAGCATCCGTTCATAGATAAAGTTATGGCCATAACAGAGCCCAAAGTAGAAAGAACACGGCTTTTAGGCCTGGGTTCGAAACTATATTTTTAATTATTTATTTAACAATTAAGTCTTCACTCTTAACAGAGACTGCTTTAAATAATAAAAATTACAACAATGAATACAACAATAATATAAAATATTAAAATATGTAAGATTGCACAGGGATTGTCTAAAGGAACATGGCGAAGTAGATGCTATAATTTCTGGTGGGAGATTGTTCCACTGTGCAATTCAATGTCCTATAGGGTAAAAAGAGTTCTTATAATAATCATATGTAAAACGTGGCTGTTCAAATCAATGACTGAGAGACGAGAGCCTGGTGTCCATTCTGCTCTTATGTTCTCTCTGAAGCTTGTCGCATTCGTTAGTGGCTAATCCATTACTCTGTTGCACAGCATACAGAAACGTGCGTCAGATCGACTGAGTTCATGAGATCTCCATTTAATAGAAGATAACATGTCAGCGACACTGTCTGATCTGTCGTAGCGCCCGGGTATCCAGCGAGCTGCTCGGCGTTGAATCATTTCGACCTGTTGTATGTTCTTAGCTACATGTACTTAAGGGTCCCAGACAGTGGCACCGTATTCAACAGTCCGTCTCACAAGGGCTTTGTATGCTTGTTCTATCCTGGCAACATGCCGCGTATGCTCAACAAAGATCTTTCTTGATTCATACATGCAGATTCTTTCTCGAGTACGCCAAAATGGAGCAAGCGTGAGAAAGGCTCTGCTGGCTGGATGCGATTTTCCTTTTTTAAAAGAGTAGAGAAAATCTGCACTATAGTTCAAGCCTCGTTTTTCTCGTTGTAAAAACAAACAAAATCTGAATCATGCACGAAGAAGAATTAGAGATGTTCATCGACGCCTCATAAAGATGCCTCTCGTCTTTTCGCGCGCTTCGAATGAAATTGGCAAGACTTCTAATCAGTTTTTCTAGTCTGAAACATTTCTGGTAATAAAGTTTTTTAATTGTTGCTAACGGTAACGTTCAAGTAAACCAGGCTTCAAAAAAAGCCGGCCCATGCAGGCTTATTGGTCAAGAGGGACTGAGCAGCGACTGACCAAAATTATCTTCAAGGAAAAATACAGGTCTGGAAAAGTTACCTCCATGGCTTTCTCCAAAGTGTCTTCATTGTCCAACAGATCTCCGACTAACTCCTGTGTGACAGGGAAGTTTTCTGGCAGTTTGGTGCATCTTTTGATCGAGTCTGGGTTACATCCGTTCAGGAACTGGGAACCATAGAAGCGGTCATCCTTCCAATAGTCTGCTGCTATAGGCACATCTCCAGTGGGACCAACGAATAACTGTATAAAATAATAAAATATCGACTACTTAACTCTAGACTATATCGGTCCATAGAGATCGAATCAGCATAGGCCCAGACAGATTGTGCTCGGCAACTTTTGAGCAACTTTTGAAATTTTTCCAATTTTAGCAACCTTGAGCAACGTTTGGCTTTCTGAGCAACTTTTGAGCAACTTTGTATTGATATGTCTAATAAGAATCACAAAAATTAACATGTAACATTGTTAAATTTGATTACGCGACTGAACAGAGTATTTAGCACGCACATTGTTGTTATTTTCTTTAATTTGTTGACATTGCTCAATAAGATGCAAGAGCATTTAATATATTAAGTTTTGTTCTGCAACTGTGCAAACCTTTTATAATATACATGTGCCCAAGATATACACTTCAGATTAATATATTGAACTTTCTTAAGTTCCAATTATCCAAAAAGAACAATGATCGATGATATTTAATAATATTTGTATGAAATATTGATATATTGAAGTAGCAACTTTTGAAGTTTTAGTAGCAACTTTTTGGGTTTAAAAAGAGCAACTTTTCATGATTTTGCGAGCACAATCTGTCTAGGCCTAAATCAGCACCGGAAAAGAAGTAAAGCGTGCCAATAAAGGCCAGTTTGGAATTGAGGGGTATAGAAAACAAAAGAAAATGCTTTGAGATTTAATGATAAACAATCCTTTTTTTTTTTTTATTCCTATCAATCTCGTAGCCAACTATGAATTTTGGTAATTCGATACTGGCTTATTACGTGGTTAGTCTCAGGTCAGAAAGTCGAACGCATGTTTGATTTAAAAACAATAAAAAATTTTAAGGGGTGAAATTATTGAACACTATATTTATCCTCTCTTGATTTAGCATATTCTAATAGCGCCAGAAAATACTGAAATTCTAAATCGTTTACTTTTGTTTTGCCATTATCAATAGGAAATTTATGGTCAATTTTTCTTTGACTTAACAAATTGCAAATATTACACGTTTATTCAGGGGCTCCTGATTTATTTAAAATGTCTGAGTAAAAGTTTGGAAAACAACTTTACTTAAAAAGATGTAGGAACGTCTATGCTATCTTTAACACGTACTGAGACCATTTTTCCCAACAAATATGCCAAGTTTCTGAAATACAGAAAAGTTTTAATTCGAGCCATTGACTTCACGCAAAGAATCATGACACTGTTGTGTTGCTAACCTCGTTCCCAGGCCTGGGAAAAAGACCTGGAAACGAGGTTGTTGTCTTACAGGTACAAAAACATTAATTTTCTAAAGGTTATTAAACTATTATTTAAAACTAATTTTTTTTTCTAATGAGGTCCGTTTGAACCCCGGTTGGTATGATTTGTATACAAAGTAGCTTCGTAGGATGAAGGTTACCACAAGTGAGCTAACTTTATATAATTTTTATGGCAGATTGGTTATGTGAAACAATACCTTACGGTAGTCATCAAAGCGATTTACTTTCCAGTCGCGACAGGTCAGGTAATGCAGAAGCCTTATAAGGATTTTATTGTAAAAAGTACTTGCTCGTGCACCAAACAAGCTTAACGCGGCTTCATAAGTGAACTGTACGTCTTTTGGTAGTTCTTTAACAGCAACAGCCTGTAAGAAGCCAGGCAAATCGGAGTACGCAGCATCCTGTCCCCACTTGAACAGCGAGCGCCTGTGATCTATCTCTTTTTTTCTCTGAGCCTTAATGATTTTATGCTGGTCAGCTGTAGGCAGTTTAGCTGATAAAGAATAGATCAAACACCATTAAATATAACTAAAGAAAATTAATGCAGACAAAAATTTGTGAGTGTTGGTTGAAAGTGGTGAACTTAAATTTTGGAGGGAACCGTCATGATTAAGAAAAATTAAGCTTGTTTTGTAGCTGCTGGAATATTGAGATTGCCTGCAAGGAGAACAGTTTCAAAATTTGTTGGTTTTATCACAGGGCGCCCACACAGTCTGTTTGTGTAACCGATTGTTATTTTATAGTAAATGTACTGGATTTACCGTTGCTAACTATGTGTATAAATCAATAAACGTTGAATTACGTTACCTGTGGTATATAGTCCTCCTTTTGCCTCAAAAGCGGTTTTTTGAGCGATTTTGAAGGAGTTTGAGTTCGCAGTCGACTGTTCCTAACAATAGAAGGGCAAGGGTGGAATCCACGTTTTGAAAGAGCTCCAGCGCTGGAGTGATTTTCCCCCAGAAAATCGCATCGCTCCGTTTTCAAACTTCGCAGCAAAAGGGTCGAAAGATTCACGTTTCTCCTTGTACCTTCCGATCTAAAATCCATCCAGACGGCCAGGAGCTAGCCGTCGAAGAAATTAAAATCCCATAGTATTCGAGCGGCAGGAATGCGTAGCAAGATTCTCATGTGCTAGCCACAAACCGTCCCTCTGATTGCCTTTTTTTTTGGATGTCGTTAACCAAATGGTTAAATAATAACTGATTTAAAGAAGACTTGGTAAGCGTTTATTGTTTAACGACATCCAGTCAAAAAGAGGCAATCCGCAGGACGGTTTCTGGCTGGCACGTATGAATCTTGCTACGCATTCCTGCCGCTCGAATACTGTGGGACTTCAATTTTCTTCGACGGTTAGCTCCGGGCCGTTTGGATGGATTTTCGATCGGAAGGCACAAGGAGAAACGTGAATCTTTCGACCTTTTTGCTACGAAGTTTGAAATCGGAGCAATGCGATTTTCTAGGGGGAAATCGCTCCTGCGCTGGAGCCCTTTCAAAACATGGATTCCACCCTTGTCCTTCATTATTTAAAGGAACAGTCAACGGCGAACTCGCTCAAAAAACCGTTTATTAGGCCAAACTACCGTTGGTAAGGTAATTCAACGTTTATTTATCATTGATTTATATACATAGTTAGCGACATACAGCTGGACATATCGGTATAAGTGAGGCAAATGGTAAATCCAGTACAATTACTATAAAACAAGAATCGGCTACACAAACAGATTGTGTGGGCGCCCTGTTGCTTTATCAGCATCATATTTTATGTGATATCCTTTCTTATTTCAAAATTCGAATTTTATATTAAAATTTGGAGATATCTTGCTAAAAAACCCAAACATGTTTCTTGATAATAAAAGAAACGTTTCAATATCATATCATTTGAAGCTTAAAATCTTTTAAAAGGGTTTCATATCATGGTTGCACGCGGCCGAGTCAGCTGGCAAGCAGAGTGGTCATCCATCAAGCAGTGTTCAAATGTGAAGAAAACAAATTAAATAGCTCCATTAGTATAAAAGTTATTCCGCCATTTTGTTACAGTTTTTAAAAATATCAGTGATTTTTAGAAGTGCTATCTTTAGAACCACTAAAGAAATTTTTCAAGAACTCTTTTCGCATTTCATTCCATTCTTCCGTGCTGCTTCGAAATTGCTAATACTTGTTATGTCAAAGAACAAAAATTTCAAATTTTTGCTGTTGAATCTTATGACGTAACTTTCCCACCAAAACCGTTTAATTTGAAAATCAAAAGACATGCGATTGTTTCATGGGAATCCAGAGTTCCTGCAAAGTTTTTGCTCAAACAGCTTTCGAGTCTCTGAACGTGGCAGATATAAACAGGCAACATATTTTAAAGAAAATTTACGAGGGGGTAAGGTTGTTTAAAAGAACTTGGAAATATTTCTGAATGACTAATAAAACAAACATGGAGATCTCAGAGGCTGCTATCCACCTGGTAACACCCACCTCGATATCTGCTTAATTCCTCTTATTGTACACTGCCTCATTTGATTATGATTATGAATATAAAATTAATATGAATATATCGAAAACATGGATTGTGATTACGAGACTGAAGTGGTTGAGAAAAGACACTTCCGTTGTGTTAGTTACTACCTTCTTGTTTAAAACCTATGGCTTACCTTTTCCCTCGAAGAGAGTCACGCCTTCATTCTGCACCCATCAGTTGCACGGGAAGTCATAGGTGATATGCGAGCCTGTCGCTACCTTTTCGATCTTCACTCGGTTTACGAACCAGTCGGGGTCAACTCTCAGAAAATTTCTACCCCCGCCTCTTTTCAACGTCACCAATAAAGGCTCGCCGACGTCTTTAGCTTTCACATGGAACACATTTGCTTGCCCAGGTGCAAACACATCAAATTGAAACCAGCGAAATAGGTGAAGGAAGAGAGCCCGTAAAATCCATGACGTATTTGCAAAACTGCGAACCGTCCTTCTGATACCTTGTTTGATTCCGTCGACTAGAAACCAAAATTTATCAGGATGATTGATGTTTAACAAGTTAAGATTTTTTAAAATATTCTCCCGACTCTGATTGGTTGCGAAAGCGTACTTTATGAGATTACGTAACATGCTGACGGCACTCTCGCTAGCTTTGAAGGCGTGGGCAATTTAACAGATTCTTTATCATAAAACAAATAAAGAAGCCTTGACTTGTACTCTGTTCTGTTGTAAAGCACCGGTAGGAAGCGGCTTAGGGCTCAAGAAGTTGGGAGAAACACTCGACTACATCTCGCGTTTCCTTCTATACTTCTTTACTGCTCTAGCCGCTTTCTGCTTTAAAAAAGAGCAGAGCACAGTCAACGTTTCTTTCTGTTTTAATTACAATTAAAAAATGTCACCATTCTATAACCTAGTGGGGAACATATGCCTGTGACATCTGGCCGGTTACTGTCCAATAATGTCGCCAAGTTACTAAAGATATAACTTCGTGCAGGGTAGCACATACCTGATGGTGACAACGAAATAATGTCTCAATTTTAACCCACTTAAGCATCTCGTTATTGGGTTACCCGGTTGCCAAACAAGTCAGAGAAATTTGACTTCCGGTTTTCGTTTTCTGTGGGATTTTGTACTGCCCTGCCGGTTTTAATTTTTTATTTTTTTCCTCTCTCTCTCGTGCAACAAACGTTGAAACGACCAATTAGTTCACGCTTGAATTTCACTTCATAATTGGTTATGAACAGGATTACTGGTAAAAGGTATTCAGGAGCTTTTCAGGCCGAATTGTTTGAGGGGTATAAGGGGGGCGGGGAGCCCATCTGACTGTTGTATTATGTTTCGAAAATTCTCGTATAACGAGATAACTATGATTTTAGAGGCCTTGTCACTTGTACTACTGTATTTGTATCCATTGTGTTTCCCTGAAGGAAATATTTTGGTAGATAATTAATTTACCGAGTTTTAAATTCTCCCACTAAGTGGACGCAATAAGAAATTTTTTAAATTGTACTCACTCAGTCTTGCGACTGGCGTCTCAGGCGGCTCCGATTCCTGCGGATCTCCTATGCCTGTTGGGTTCATGAGTAGCGTAGTAAATTAAAGTGTATATAGTTCTTCTATTTTTAAGTAAACGCAAAAAGAAATATGTTTACTTGCACTCACCCAGGTTATCGGAAGACTCAATTTCAAAGGAACCCAATTTCAGCGAATCTGTGTCACCACCTGTGCCTATTTGTTATAAAGGAAAAGAATGGGTTCATTGGCAAATTGGTACAATAGTGTAAATTAAGACTTCTAGGGTATAATCACCGTATAATGATTTACCTGAATGTGTATTAAAATTAGAAATGATTTAAACAAAAAATTGATATTTAAGCTTTATAAATAGTACGTCACTCAAACTCATTGTATATCGTAGAAGAAACCCTGAATTTCCCGCCCCGTCCTTAGCGCCGTCCACTTGCCACTTTCCCGACCTAAAGTCACTACAATCGCAACAGTTGAGTGGGAATACTGACGTACATTACATGAAGATGTCAACGGCATCAACATAATTTGCTGCTTTTAAAACGTACTAGGGAAAAAAACTGTCGTTGAAAGATTGTTTCCAAAAGGATTCCTTGCGTTTGCAAAGGTATTTGCTGGATTACAATGGGCAGGCGAAGTCCCGACGACCAAAGATTGTGCACCCTAGTCAATCCGTGGTGGTGCTGCAACGTCTTGTGTGGCTGTGTAGGCCAATGCGCGAGTGGAAGTCCCTCCTGCACACGGCGCAGAGGAAGTTGGAGGAGGGCAAAGTAGAGCTGTATTTGAGGCAAACACGCTTCTCTTCAACTTTCTGGTGACGTTTCACGTCTGCTTTCTCGATTCCTTCTTTCACTGCTCGTCATCAATACCTCGCAGCATCTTCCCAGTTGTTTGGATTAATTTCGCATACTTTGAGGTCACGTTTGCAAGCGTCCATGAACCGCAAAGCGGGGCGTCCGACTTGTTTTACTCCTGTTGCCCGTTGTTCGTATAAAACGTCCTAGGGGATGTGTCCATCATCCATGCGATGAACATATCTGAACCATCTCAGGCGGCGCTGACTGAGGAAGGAGCAGGCCTGACCAGGGAGTGAATGCTGGGGATACCAGCACATGACAGTATCTCACTGTTGGTGATGTGGTCTTTCCACTTGAAGCCGAGGATGCGCCTGAGTCATCTCAGATGAAAAGAGTTCAAGCGGCGTTCCTGTCTCATGTCGGTCAAGTCAAGTAAAGTTTATTGTGTAAAATACGCTTAGCTATTTGTGAGAAAACTCACGAGCTATTTGCATTAAAATATGAAATTAAAAATGTATAGATAATTATAACTAAAATAATACAAAATAACTAAATAAATTGAAAGGATAAAATGTAAAAACTATTTACATAAGACTAGAAAATTTCACAAATAAGATAAAGCTAAAACTATTTACAATGCGATAGCCGTGGTAGTAGTATTAGTTAAATATAGTAAAAATGACAAGTCCAGCTTTCTAATACTCTTTCTAAAAGCCTTGAAAGATCCAGGACCCATTAATTAGGTCTATATGAATCGGGTATTGAATTCTATAGTTTTGGTGCTGTAAGCCGCTGAGTTGGCCATGGTCGCTTTAAAATATTATTTCCCCTGGGGTCGTATTTGTTGTTCTATGTTCGATCAGATTTTTATGCTCTTTTGTTAATGACATTAAAAACTGTTCATACCATTTTAGCAAGCTGTTTTGATTCACAAGTGATGGAAACCTACTCTATTTAGTAATTTAGAGTAGGGCGTTTGTTTTTCATTAAAGACAAAATGGAGGGCACGTTCTTTAACTTTCTCTAGCTTTGCAGTGTCACTTTTTTTTTTTTACAGAAATTCCATGTCTCTGAGCAGTAGAGACAGACACGCAGACAGAGTTCAGAGTACTGTTTCACCTATCTGTCCATTTGTTCCTTAAGGTCTGTAATGAGCTGGGCTCGCCGTATTTTGTTTTAAGGGGTACGTACAGTTTTCTTTTCTGGAGGACCTAAAGCTCTCTTGATGCCGTTATACATGATGTTGCCGAGGTCTGCGGTTAGCTGTATTTCATTGCAAAATTTAGGCAAATAGTCGTTGGCTCAACGCCTGACAGCGCTTGGAGTTGCACTGCGTGCAACGCGGAGCGCTATCAGCCTGTTTTCTCTTGCAGTTCAAGAGGACTTGTCGTTTTGCCTCAATTAGGGGCTCCATAATCGGTAGGTTGGCGTTGAACCAGTCATGACTAGGCCTCTCAATTCTGCCGAACGCCGACATAGCCGAAGATCGAGTGAATGGCCTCCTTCATGCAGTTTCATCTGGCATCCTGACCCTGGGGATTCACAAGGTCTTTCTCTACCTCGCTAAGAAATTTGCGCTGACGCAAAAGTCCTGGATGTGCTTATGCGGGGACGACCTGAGTATCACAGTCGGCGCTGTGGTAGCTGCGAGCGGAGAGAACGTTGGGCAGGCTACGTCGTCTGGTGATAACAAGATCAGGCTGGTGCCACCTGTGAGACCGAGGATGTTTCCATGAAACATAATGTTGCGGCTTACCTTCAAAGAAGATTGCACATGGAGCAGAGATCCAAACGGCTTTGTCCATTTTTGTTCACTGAGTTTTGCCGGTACCGTGATGTCCGAGAGAAAATGGTCAGGCTTGGTGGTCAGATCCAGCTCTTGCGTTGAAGTCGCCAATTAAAGGAGCTGGGTTAAAATATCAATAAACTAAGCACCCGAGTTTGGTATTGCATAAATTTATTGTTGCTGATTTAGGACAAATTAATAGAGCAAACCGGCACCATCTAAACCTATGAAATGGCTATAAATCGGCTTAGAAACCACACAGGAAATTAAAGAAGATAAGAGAGACACAACGTAAGCGACGTTAGCCGATTTTATTTAAATCTTTTTACATTCAAAGACTACAGGATCAATTGCTTTTTTCTCCCATACAAAACTTATATTTTGAACGTTTCGCAACAGTGCCTATGGTCATATTCCGAGCTTAGGCCATCTGTACCATGTGTTCTTTAAAAATTTTCTTTGCAGCTTTGAGGCATATAAATCACGCGTCTTGGACGAAAAAAAGTTGAACAGTTCAAGGCCCTTTAAGCGCCCTTTTAATTGGAACCTGTTAGAACTTTTCAATGCTCTTTTTTGGACTCGCTCCGTACCTTCCGATAAGTACAAAGGGATAGAGAATGATGTTGTGCTGCACATCACAGCGGACAATTCGAGTGTATTAAGCAACGTTTTCGACGCTTTTTATTTTCTTTTAAGTAAGATCAGTTGAAGTTTTGAGCAGCTAAAAACTTACATTTATACAAATTTTCTCTTCGAAAGGGGTCTTCGTTGCGTGAGTAGAGTACCCTTGAATTTTCAACAGTTTGCGTGACACACAGCATTTACATGGCGGCCGAGAGAGCTGTCATGTAGGTTAAAAAGGTGACTTATTTTGGGAGATTTGCTATCTGAACAGTCCTTAGAAAACTTATAACTTTTATGTTTATGAATTAGTCGAGAGATAAAATCACGCCTTTTTAGTAGCAAAACTTTGGTAACTGATGTTTCTACTGGTTTCCGGCCGCCATGTTGGTGCTCCTCAGAGGGGCACCAACATAGCGTTTTCATACAAAGCTCTATAAATTTAGGTAAAACATTCCTCCGAATATCTTGTATATGAAAAATTGCACCGACTTGAATCTTGGCAAGGATCTTTGCATATTTACTTTCTTCCATTTCCCAGATAATGAACCTTATCTATTAAACGGTTTTGATTTTGATTTTTGATGGCGAAAACCAGCAATAGAATATCGGTACCTTTAATGACAAGAAACGCTGACGCATCGATTCCAGCTCCCTCTTTGTTTCCTGTGACAACGGTAATTCGGTATTCTGCCTTTTTCTCTACACGACATGAAGTAATGTGAAATAGATTAGAACGAAACATAAATACAATAATTATATAATTTTGTATCTACGAATTTTAGCTAGAATTGGCTTTCGAAATTGTAGTTTAAAAATTGAGCATGTATTGACAACAATGAGGGGGAGGGGTATTTGAATCATATATCTTCCATAGCATGCACGTGAGCACCATTTGTTACAATTTATTTTATTTCTGAATTTTCACGCGGGAAAAGTTTTGTATTGACATTTGAGTCGACTAAGGAGAAAAACTCAAACTTTTCAGCTAACATTTACATCAAACATTGATCACTATGTACCATAATCATTTTTGTGTAAACCCTAAAGATCAGAGAATCGTTTATGCCAAAAGTAATAATTGAATGACAAACAGACATTATTGGATGAAAAACAGAAGTACGTAAATGTCAAACAGACATATCTGAGTGAAAAACAAAAAGAAGCGTGATACAGAATATCAGTGTGTGAACAGTAAATAGTTTGAGATAAAAACTGTTTCATACGAACCTTTTTGGTTATCTTTACCGTGAAATCTTCTCCGGATGCTATCGCGGAGCCCAAAGAACATCTGCCTCGCCATTATTCTAAAACGGAACATATGCCTCAGTTTAAGGTCGGTTGAGAACACCTCCACCAGTGGAAAGCAGTGGCTGATCCAGACCTTCAGATGAGGGGGGTGGGGGGGGGGGCGGTCATTTAGACCCTGAGATAAGGAGGGACCCGACCTCAAAAAGTTTTTTTCGGCCCTTCGGGCCTCATTTTGTGGTCTAAAAGTAAGGGGGGGGGGGGGCCTGGCCCCCCGTGCCCTTCCCCTAGATCCGCCACTTGAAAGGTTTGTTTATCTCTTTGTTCTCAGTTTTGCTTTTTTGCTTGTTTCTTTGTTTGATTAGGTCTGATGGTGCCTGTAATCAAGTTCAACGTCCATACTCTCACTTCATAATCATTGATTACTTCTTGTATGAGTGTCTATATGTACTAAAAAACTTCCTAAATCGGTACGTGACAAGATAGTAAACTGCATCATGAGTGTAACAAGTTGAATGGTTACGTGTCTCTTGATGACTCGAAATTATTTGCCGTGTATATATAGAATTAGTCTGCTACACAGCCGTTCTTAGTGTCGTCACGTAACGCTCCTCTCCACTAGTTAGTGGGGAGGAGCGTTACGTGACGACACTAAGAACGGCTGTGTAGCAGACTTAAGCATAGAATGGAAAAAGCACTTCTTTACTCGAAGGTGCATGCACAAAGCAAAACAGGACGCAATCGTCCAGAAAAGCAGGTTTCAGTGATTGCCTAAATAATCATCTTCAACCAATGATTCCCCGAGTGCTTTTATTTTCCTGTTTTGAAGTTCGAGCTATCTCTGCTATATCCGTTTGTTGTTGTTGTTGTTGTTATTGTTAACACGTCATAAGAAAGAGGAAAATCGTATCTTCACCTTCTTACCTTAGCAGAGAAAATGTGTTGCGAAATTTGGGGATAATTTTCGTCCAAGGAGTATCATCATTAAGTTGGAATTATTAGTAAAAGTTAGGACCAGAATTACCTCAGCAACGCCTCATGACTTAAAAGTTATTAAAGGTGACTTGCGGCTTACCAAACTCTAGTCAAGTATGGCAGTTCCTCGTGGCTTGAGTAAATTAATTTATTAAAGTAGACAAAATTTCTGGTACAGAGTTCGTTTACAAATTGAGGAGCGTTAATCAACTCAATTTCATTTGAACTCAGAACACGTTGAGTTCTGGAAGTGTTGAGTTGCCAAAGCAAGATCAGGCAATATCTCTCTCAAACGTTCCTTTCCTTAGCAGTAGCAGAACTGTAGGTTATTCTGCAGGGTACGTACTGTGAGTGAGGGCGATCAAATAAAAAATTACACGAGAAGCAAAAAATTACACGATAGAACCTCCTCATCTTCGTTTTATTCAGCTTTACATGTACCTAAACAAAGGTTATATTACCCGGCCCCAGTCAGCTTTTTTTAGAAAGCCTACAGCTGTTTTTTAGCCTCTAGCTGTTCTCTCTAGATCTTTCACATGTATTTAGCTTGATTTTCATACCTCAAACTAAGTCTAATATAAGTCTTATATCTATGCCGTCTAGTTCATCTTGCAAAAATGTGGCTTATGTGAATGTGGTTTATCTTCGGTTGTAAATGTTTACGTGGTTGAATACAATGAATTGCGTAAAACAATTTTCCACTCATTCAAGTGAAAGCGGTTTTGCAGACTATTTATTAAAGAAGATCGATTTGCGGAACAGTGCTAATGGACAAAATATTGAACGCCTAAATGGTGCATTTGGCCTAGTGGTGAGCTGCCTAATAAAAGAAAGTTCAAATTGATTTTTATTTTAATTAGTTAACCTCCGACGAACTTTGATTACTTGATTACCTTTAGTATGATTGTTCAAAATGTTATTAACTATCTTCTAAAAACTTGCAGGATTGCGCTGTTTTTACAAAAGGGTGGGCTACTCTTTGTGAGAAACGGGAAAACATAATTAGACAAGAGAGACTAAACTTTGCAGATAAACCTTCGATCCCCTTAAAAAGTTTCAATCTTCCGAATTCGAAATCAGAATAAAAAAAAGTAGAGATGAGGCTGCATCATGAGCATAACGAGTTAACTGGTTACGTATATCCTGATGAATTTATATGCACTTACCTAGAGAACAAAAGAACCAGCACCCCTTAATCTGAACGGAGCAAAAATGACGAAATCGTGTTCAGAAGCAAGTTTCAATGATAACCCAAAAGCTCACTTCAGCTAATGTTACTGTTGTGTTCCTGTTTTGATCAAAATTGGAGCTAATCTATTCAGTTCTATACACGTCAGAGGTAAGAAAATCAGAGAAAAAAGGACGATTCAGAACATTCTTATAAAACCTGTGTACTAAGCATATTATTAAGAGCGAAATCTGTTTTATGGAAACAGACGAGTTCCCGCGTCAAGTAATTAAAGTTAATTGACGGTCTTTCTACTCAATAATACCATAAAGAAAGATACGGCCAATCACAAAACGCCTAGTATTATTGAGAGAAAACGAAAATGAAACTCTCTTACTCCTGATTTTAGTGGGCCGCGTACTTAATCAGTACGAATCGATTACTAATCACAGCACATGTATTACCTGTCGAGAGATGCAGAACGAAACAGCAACTATTCCATGTTCGTTATTCACCTGCACTACTAGGTGAAGGGTTAAGTAGCTCTGTTGATATTGACTAGGTTTATAAAATAATCCGTAAATCAAAGCCTAGTCGGTGAGTCTCAAGTTTAAAACTTCCGAAATCATCAAACTAAGTTAAGACTGTCACAGTAAACATGCATCATGAGTTAATAACAAGTACTGGTTACGTATCTCTTGATGAACTTCATATAATTGTGCACTTACCAAGAGAAAGAAAAGAACCTCTTTACTCGAAGCTGCACCAAGCAAAAATGACGAAAACGTCCACTGGCAAGAAGATTTCTTTGATTATAATGCGACTACCTAAAAGTTTAGCGTCATCTAATGATTTCCTGAATACTAGTCTAGAGTGTTCCTGTTTTGATCAAAGTTCGAGCTATTAGCCTACACGTCACAGGTATGAGGAAAATCAGCCAACGGAACAGTATTCGCAACTTAGGCCTTGCAGACCTCAACTTTTGTACTTAGTCTAAGAATTAAGAGCGAAATCGTCTTTTAGAAACAGGTGTTATCATATTCAATTGACAGAAGATAGTTGTCCTTATTTTTGTACGTCTTTCTACTCTAAGGTAACTTCATGTCTATCTATGCCGTCTAGTTCATCTTGCAAAACTGATGTGGCTTATGTGATTGTGCTTTATCTTCGGCTGTAAATATTTACTTGGTTGATTATATGGTAACTTACAATAATTTTCCACTCATTCAAGTGAAAGCAGTTTTGCAGACTACATAAAGAAGATCGATTTGCTGAACAGTGCTAATGGACAAAATATTGAACGTCTAAATGGTGCATTTGTCCTAGTTGTCAGCTGCTTATATATGAGAAAGTTCGAACTTGAACATCTATTTAGTTAAACACCGACGAAACTTTGATTACTTGATTGCTTCTAGTATAATTGTTCAAAATGTTATTATTGATGCTATCTTCTAACAACTTATAAGAGTGCGCTGTCGGGTGCTATTCTTTGTGGGAAACGAGAAATCAAATTAGAACTGAGAGACTAAAACTTTGATAAACCCGTTTGATCGCCTAACAAAGTTTTAATTTTTCGAATTCGAAATCAGAATAAAAACAGTAGTAGAGATAAGGCTACATGGTTACGTATATCTTGAAGAATTTACTAGATGCTCTTTCCTAACGAAGCAAAAATGACGAAATCGTGTTCAGAAGCAAGTTCAATGATAACCCAAAAGTTCACATCACCTCATGATACTATAATTGTTTTTCTCTTTTGATCAAAATTTGAGCTAATCTGTTCATTTCTATATACATGTCAGAGGTATGAGAAAAAGCAGAGAAAAGGGAGACGATTCAGAACATTCTTATAAAACCTCACCTGTGTGCTAAGCATATAACCGCGAAATCTGTTTTATGGAAACAGCTGAGTTCCTGCGTCAGGTAGAATTAATTGTTTTTCTACTCATACCATGAGGTAGGATACGGCCTGCAAATAGTGACCATACAATCACCACACGCCTACTATTATTGAGAGAAAACAAAAATGAAACTCTTTTACTGATTTTAGCGGGCCGTATGCAGTACATATAAATATTAACTAATCACAGCTCGCGTATTCCCAGCTGAGAGATGTGGCGGAATAAAACAGCAACTATTCCATGTTCGTTATTCACCTGCACTAGGTGAAGGGTGAAGTAGCTCCGTTGATATTGTCTAAGTTTACAAAATAATTCGTAATCAAAGCCTAGTCGGTGAGTCTCAAGTTTAAAACTTCCGAAATCATCACAGTAAACATGCATCATGAGTTAATAACAAGTACTGGTTACGTATCTCTTGATGAACTTCATATAATTGTGCACTTACCAAGAGAAAGAAAAGAACCTCTTTACTCGAAGCTGCACCAAGCAAAAATGACGAAAACGTCCACTGACAAGCAGATTTCTGTCATCCAATGATTTCCTTAATTAAACTACCAGGTAGTGTGTTCCTGTTTTAATCAAAGTTCCAGCTAATTAGCTCAGGCCACAGGTATGAGGAAAATCGGCAAAGGAACAGTATTCGGAACTTATGTCTTGCAGACCGCACCCTTGTACCACCTTTGTACCAAGAGTTAAGAGCGAGATCGTTTTTAGAAACAGTTGCTATGAAACAAAAGAACTCAATTGACAGAAGATAAGTGTCCTAATTTGTTTTACGTCTTTCTACTCATTAATACTGACCTTTAGTTAACTTGTCTAAGCTAATTATTCTTCACTTCCTTTCTGTAAAGGCTACAAAAGTGGTCTACAACTAATGTTTGCTGTTTTGAATTCGTTTTTCGTCAAATTACCAGACTGACCGGATATTTATTTTCCCATCATGCTTGACTGCGTAGACTCGTTTGCATACGTACGTTTCTACAGAGATATGTATTCTCAGTGAAAAAGCCACTATTACAAGTTGCCTCGGTGTAAAAAAATTCCGAATTGTAGTCAGAGCTAATTGTAATCTGAAGAGTACTGTTAAACGTTCCCTGCTAGAGACCTTTGCTAGCAGGGAATGTTAAACGTCGCCACCAACTTGGCGT
The DNA here is from genome assembly GCA_038088405.1 of Porites divaricata. Taxonomy (NCBI): domain Eukaryota; kingdom Metazoa; phylum Cnidaria; class Anthozoa; order Scleractinia; family Poritidae; genus Porites; species Porites divaricata. The sequence continues at coordinate 42,373,050 of JBBMOI010000002.1, read as the reverse complement.
CAAGTTGCAGCAACACGTCTAAAGACACATTTCAGCGACAAAGCGCTTCGTGTGTCTATTTGTGAGATAATCTCCTCTGCAACAGAATTGCCTCCGCAACTGAGCCTCACAAAATCTGAGTGAGAATTCAGATTGAATTTGTACGAATGCCTTTTTAACTTTTTTTTACGATTCTCATGCTATTTTGAAAAATGTAACTCGAGTTAATCGAAAGTAAAGCATGCAAATGTTCATTTCCATCAATTTGTAACAATTCATGTACTTTATAAACAAGTCATGCTAATATACCGACCGGTAGCGCGATATTGTATTGATCTTTTTCCCCATATCATGCGATAATCATGGTTTGCCGCCAACAGGAACACGTTCCTGATCACCTCCAATGGTTGTTAGAGATGGTAGGGAGGGGGCGTTTACCGATGGTTAGCGATCGAACCACAACGCCGATTTTTCAATTTCTTTAACTCGTCAGGGTACTTATATCGCGTGATCCGAGATAAGTACCGCTCACAATGGTATACAGCCTTTAATTTTGTAATCGATAACGATTAAAAAAATCTTCTGCATAAGGACTAAACTTCGTGCATATCAGCTACGTACTACCTATATGTAAGTGTAACTATGTAATTCATATGTATTCAGTGTGTTACTTAATAACCATTTATCTGTGCAGTTCATGTATTCGTATGTCTCCTTATGTATCAGAGTGTGTCACTTGTATCAGTGTTATCTGCATGCACCCGTACGTGTGGTATTTTAGTCAAGATCTCTCTTGGCGGTAGTAAATATTCATTTTTACTTGGTTGAATATAGTGCACTATATTTATTCAGTTGCAACATTGAACGGTTTGCATAGGAGAGAACTCATTTCCTGAACGGTGGGTGCATGGCTAATTAAAAAAAGGTTTCAGAATCCAAGTTGAAACTTCAAACATATATATATATATAATGATATATTCATGCAGTTAAAACATGCAAGACGAAAGCACTTCACTGTCATTGACTACTTCTACTGTCATAATGATAGTTCAACATTTTTTAACTCGGCTTGTTCTAACTTTTAGCACTATCCAGCAGTACTGTTTCTTAACGACACATTTACAATAGACTAGTTCAATTCTTTGTAAGAGACGGAAAGACATTCGACAAAAGGGCAAAGCTTTGCTCAGGTTTTTCAAGTTTAAAATTACTTTAAAAATCCGAATGACACACTAAACACACATTATGGGTATATGAGACTGCTGGTAGCGGATATTTTGATGAACATCAGTGCCTAAAGCGTCGAAGATTTTTAAGTCTTCGAGTTTTGAACCTTTTTTTTTTTTGCTCCTTTTAAGGAGCAAAACTGGCGCGTGAAATCGTCCATACTACAGACCTCTGACATAAGCTAAGCACACAAAGCAGGTTTCTGCGTCTACGTCTACCGTGATTAATCTCACGGTTTCCCATTAAAAAGATATGGTCAACTGAAGCTCGCAGCATTGACAGGAATGTTCAGGAGCACTAGAATGTGGCGCCAAATTGTTGGTGGTAAGATGACTCCTGGCTTCAGTGATTGCCTAAATTCAGATAATGATTTCCTGAATAGAATAACCTTAAATTTGTTTTTCTGGTTTGATCAAAGTTCGAGCCTAATTGTTCGGAGACGTCACAGGAACAAGAAAAATCAGTGAGCCGTTACATGGCTCGGAGCATTTTTACAAACCGCACCTGTGTATTGTGCATTATAGCAAAGAAAACGATTAAATCGTTTATGGAAGCAGGTGGTTTCATGCATCAGTTGAATTAATTATTGAAATGAGTTTAGTTCCTTCTATTCATTCTAATTCTAGTTATGTTCTCTAATGTAGTTTCGGTTTATTCTTTAGTCTAATTGTATGATCACCCCTATGTTTAAAAGTCAGTCTGAGAAGTTGGAACAGAAAAAACTGACTCGGCAACTTTAAAATCAGTCATTTGGTGCATTCGTTGTCGTCAAATTACCTTTTAAGTGTATATATACGATGCTTAACTGCTTCGTCTTGTACTGAGGAGATAGGCTCAGTCTGAAACTTAGAAGCCACCTCTTTATATTGTGTTTAGTAAGTTAGTGCTAATGGTTGATGGACAGACGACAACTCACAAAAGAAGAATTTACGTGTTTAAAATTTCACCATCCTTTAAACACACTGCTTTTGCCTTTATTTATTAGAATAATTAATACTAAGTTTAACATGGCTTCCTGTTTAATTGTTTCTCTTACTCTTTCTTCCATCTTTTTTAAACGGACTGTTTATTTTGTGATTGCGACAACACAAGGCAAATGACGTTAAGAACCGACTAAGTTCTGACTTTGCTTCTCGGACAATTTGCTGTGAACTTTAATAATCTTCGCCAGCTTCGTGACACAGAGACGTAGAAAAGGAGCTTGTCCATTATTTAACTGAGCCATCGCTCATCAACATTAATTTATACTGTACGCATTGCATGCCATGGTCAACTGAACTGGTTGCCTGGAGCAGAAAGCATTTTATCGTGATGTTTTCAAATGCTAACTGGTTGTGCAAGAATTCTGAGAATGAGCTAACTTGAAAGAAAACTTAGCATTTGTTCTAAGAAATTGTTTTCCTAAGAATATGGTTTTTTGGTATAGTTCGAAAAGGTTTATTATTTGTCGCTTTCATATCATTTAATTAAGCCAAATGATCTGACTGCAAACTTCGTTTTAAAGTATAGCGGCTTAAAAGTATCAGAAATGTTCTGTTCTGTCTCCCGCTAAGAAGGAAATGAACTGATTTGCTCGAGATGTTAATTACACCGCGCCTGATGAACGAACTTAAGATGACATACATTTACAGCCCAGAGTTCCTGATAAGAAGTTTAATTGATAGTTCGCTTATAAACTATAGATTGAATTGACTTCGATCTGATACCTGTTGATCAAATATCACTTTCAAAAACTCTTTTGCTTTTGATATAGTGGATTTCGCCTATCCTACTTCATTTTTTCAACTGAATAGATTAAAAACTTTCCGGTCAGAGCGAAAACAAAAGTTTCTTTTATTCGTTTAATATATGCTTGATACAGTTGCAGAGTCATTGTTTCAGGGTTCACCCGAGCGGTTACATGCAAGTACCTCGATATTATTGGCCAGTGTTAACAAAGATTTTCCTGCCAACATGAACTTCCTTATAGTTTCACTCTCTGCTTTTGTTTTTCTCGGTATCTATACGCTTAATTTCTTACCCCAGCAGATACAAAATTTAACTAGTTTTAGGGATAATTTTAGTCTGAAGAATATTTATCGTTAAGTGGGATTAGTTTAGTGATAGGATTACTTTCAGCAACTCATAATGACTTTAAAAAAAGTTCTTTCAAAGTACTTGTTCACTATATCTCAGTAAACAGATTCTCAATGCTCATTGGCGTAAATTAATGCATTGGACTAAGCAACTGATATAGAGTTTCGTTTACAAAATTAAATGAGACCTTTTTTAGTCTTTACTCTTCACATTATAATTGAACTTAGAAGACGCTGAGCTTCTGGGAGTGTTTAGTTGCAAGATAAGATAAGCGATGTATCGTTCAAGCGTTCCTTATAATAGTAGATCTGCGGGGTATTCCACAGCAGGTACAAGGCGATTAGCAGATGATTACACAAGAGGCACTAAACCTTTGTCATCTTTGGTTTTTTCATCTTTAAATAGCTCACGCTATGCTTCTCAGCCAATCTCAACAACTGTAAGTTCAACTCTTCCAAGTGCCAGCTCATCGGCTAGCGACGTTATTAGTTCTGTAGCTAGCGTTCCTGAAACATTATCAACTCAAGGGGGCGCCTCATCAAGGTACTTCGGTGTGAGTCATAAATTTAGAAGAACTTTGCAACTTCCGGTTGGATCGATAATTTTGTGCGAACTGGCCGCTTTAATGTTGTGAGAGACAACACGCTATGCTCTGAACATTTTACATTTTCGTTAATTAAGCATCCAACTTATTAAGAGTCAGTGGCCCAGAAAGTCCAGAAAATAAAATTTTACAAACTCTCAGTTTCGCTTTTCCCATTTTTCTAACTTCTCCCTTTTTGGCTATTCATTCATTTGCATATATATAGTGATATAAAGTTTACAACCGAAATAATGACACCTTCAAATTTGTCGAATCTTAACCGACTATTGCCATTAATAACGCTTAAAGATTTATTATCATGGCAGACCGCAAAATTGCACAAGCGATTCCCTTTCTCTTTTCTCCCCTTTCTTTCAGTTAATGTTTTGTTATTCATCCTTGAGGAGAGAAAGTCTTTAGTTTTCATTTCTTCAAACAATTCAGTTATATTACATTTTGCATCATTCAGTTTGTGGTCAAATCTAGCCGGAACAGAGTCACTGAAATTTTAGGATCTGTTCTGATTTTTCTAAGATTAACTACCTTTTTTGTAGCTCTATTGTATGGTCGGCCATTTGTTTCAAAATTGTGAGAATACAAAACAAGAAACATGGAATTTACAGGGTGAATGGAGGGATATAATAAAAAGCTTCGAGACTAGGAGGCTTAGAACGTGTTCGTGGAGGCGAAAAGGTGATAATTCGCGCGAGAGAGAGAAAAGAAGAAACATCGATCTGTTCAAGCAGACTCTCAAGGTCATGTTTCACATTATCACGAGCTCAGTTATGAGTCGTGTTTTGCCTGTCGGACGCTAATTTCTAACTGAATCGATCGTTGTTTCGGTCAGCATTTGTGAAATAGCGTACACAGTCTCTCAAGAGGCAATCAACGGATTCCAACAACCACCACTACTGTGAGGGCAATGAATAAGAACCAAATCTTGCTCGAAATTAACCCGGTCATTGCGGCCATGCTTGACTCAAACTGAAGTTACTTTTCAGCTCCATCGTACATGAAGGGGTTTTTTTGCTGACGGTATAATTCGGTGCCTCTTATACGACGAGTTTCTGTGACCCCATATACCACATGCTTGTTTGTAACGCATATATATGGGCATTTTTGTGCGCATATATATGCGCGTTTGTAAGAAAGAACGCAAGTATATGTGGCAAAAAAACGCACGTATATCGTGTAGCAGGAATGATTGCAAGTATATGTGGGAAAAAACCGCACGTATATCGTGTCATAATTTTGAAACAAATGGCCGACCATACTATTGTCTATTTAAAAGTTAAGATTATCTCAAACTGATTTTGCCCAATATCTTGCGCCACGAAACCCTTGCGGGCGTTTATTTTCATTTGCGGATTGGCAATTTTTTTGTATTTTGCGGGAACTGATTTTTTTGCGATTAGGGCAGATTATTTTTTCTGGCTGGGAATTATTTTTTGCGTTTTTCAGAAAGTCCCGGACAAATCATTGATAATATTGTCGTTTTTATTGAGTACGTGCAAAGAAAATACATACAAACAATCCACACTGGGCGTAACCCGGCAAAAACCAATGAAAGTTTTGCTCATGCATCATTTTAATTTATTAATCATTTTATTTCTGAACGAAAGAGACAAGTTGTAGTCAAACAGAATGATACAATTGCTTTAAAGTACTGCATTTTTGTGTAGCGAGTTTAAGCTAGAGAATATTCACTCTGAAGTAATTTTTGCGGGAAAAATGTTAGCGGGAATAAATTTTTGGGAACTTATTTTAACCGGATCGCTGGAAAAATCGCAAAAATCCCAAACATTAGAACCCGCAATAATTTCGTGCCACACAGTTTATATATATAATTATACTAATAATTAATAAATGCTCAAAAGCCTAAAATCGATCAAGAAAACACAATATACTTACCCTTATGTATATTAAATTTATATCTTGCACGGGTGTAAAGCAGTAAACGGCTAAAAATATATTATCCAAAAACAGATTACTATTCATTAGTTAACCAAATGAATGTAGTCGTAAAATGGTTGATGATTTGCTTAAAAAAACTATATATCCTCCTTTTAAAAGATGGTTGTGAGTTATGGCAGAGTTATTCTGATTGTACATTTTAATTATGCCATAGAAAATTAAACGATTCTACAGAGAATAAGCTGACATTAATTATGTCTAAACGAGATTATAAGGAATTGTTTATCCTTAAGAAAATTAAAAAGAAAACTATAATGTTAAATGTAAGTCTGGGTTTTCAAGTGCTACCCAAGGGCGTTCAAAAGAGGTTATTTCGCTCAAATTGACATTATTTTCCTATCCTGTCACTTGCAAGGGGTAAGACGAACTGATTATGTAAGGGTTCTCAAACTGTTCCCCTTTTGTTCTCAAAATTTATTCCTCTTCGGTTTAAAATGAAGTCCTGGAACCTCTTTCCACAACAGCAAGTCGAAAGAGCCTCGCTGTGTTCCAGAGAAATCAACAGATTTTTCCTTGCTTTTTTCTTGGAAGTTTAATTCCTTCGTTGATCAAAATTTCAGTGCAAGTATTTTTATTTTTAACATCACCGAATTCAATAATCAAAGGGTAGAAAAATCAGCCGATTTGATGTTAACGATTTTTTCTAACAAAGAGTACTATGTTTTGTAAAAATATCCAACTAGCAATTTTGGCCCCAGTTGAGACTACAAAGGATATTATTTTTGAAACACTACCATTCGGTGAATTTATTTTAATAACTTACTGTAGTTCGCGTGACAAGATGCTGCACAATATAAGCGACATAATTAGCACTGGAATTAATTTATTCACAGGGCGAATCTCTTAAGGTCAGGGCGGGAGTATGATTACAGTGAGCCAAAAAAAAACATATATATAAAAAAATAACTAAAAAACTATATTGTTAATTAGTTAAGTTTTATTCCTCGCGAAGCTTAGGTTTCTAAAATTTGCCATAGGCGCAGCACAAGGACTGCGCGTGAACGGCCTGAAAACTTCTTGGTGTCAAAAGTCAGGTTTTTGCAGAACTTTCAGAACTTTGATAACAACTTTTTTATGGCATGTTAACATCACCATTCTTTAGCTTTTTCAGTTTAAAACTTTAAGTATATGACGAAATAACAATTTCTTTTGAGAAGACTTATCCTCAGGGACCCAAAGACAGTTAGGCGGGTCGGAAAAAACAGCGTCAAATTTTAGTTTTCAAGTATTGTTTCCCCTGACCCGCCTGACTGCCCCTGGGTCTCCGAGGATGGAGAAGACCCTACTTTTTGTAAGGGAAGCATTGTAAGCTTTTCCCTAAAATAATAAAAAAATCATTTAATGTTATTTAGCCTTTACTTGTTAAAACAGTAGTGGTAATATATAGTATTAAATTCCGTAAAGCACACTGATTAAATTTCAAGATCCTCACACTGTCCTCAGATGGCGATGCTGTTAGGCACTCGCTTGGGCAGCAAGTAAGGGTAACGGTATTGTTCTGCAAGGCTTGCATTTCGTTTTTCAATCTCAGCGGAGATCCTCTCCAGCTTCTTCTGAAACTCAGAAATGGCATGCTTGGCTCTAGCGTCAGTAAACAGCCCCTCACGATAGTCACCAATGAATTTCTGTAAGAAAAGCAAATATTGCCATGAGAACTGATAATGAACAACACCCGGGGGTGGGTGATCCCCTGTACAAGTGACGTGGTTGCTCATTGGAAAATCTTGTTTTATGAGCGTGTCCCAAATTCATTTCCAACCCTAGGAGGTACCGATTCAACAACAACAAATTATATCAGATCGATAACCTTACCCGGCCAGGCCCCTAAAGGTACCCAGACAACTCTGGCAGCAGTCATTTTAGGTTTTAGCACCCTAAGCGGTACCAATCCACAAAATTTAACCCCGGCATGAATAATACTACAGAGAGCGCGCTCTCAATAATATCTCCTGGCCTTCCATATGTCGACAACCCCACATTCTATCTATCTATCTATCTATCTCTCTATCTATCTACCTATCTGTCTGTCTATCTATTTATCTATCTATCTATTTACCTACCTACCTACCTATCTATCTATCTCTCTATCTTATCTTCTACGACGTGTTTTAAAAAAGAAAAACGGTGGGAGCGACATGACTCAGTCATTCACGTTTCCATGCGCGCCTACTCGCTGCTCGACGCATCCCAAATTGGCCCTACATTCGCTTAGTTCTAGTTTCTTTTATTATTATTTTTTTCACCCAATCGTCTTAAGCTGTTCCAATAGCTTCCAGGCAGTGCAAATTCAGACCGTTTCGGACTCACACCAGTCATTCCCGTGTGAACACGTGTGTCGCAAACTCACAAAATTGTTTACGTTTACAGACTGACGTAGCCTCACTGGGTGTCAAGGCGTTGGGTAAAATGGTAAAGAATGTAGAAGTCATTTATTTCTCCAATTTCCAAATGATGGGTTCAAGCAAAGCGGAGATGGAGTTCCATAGCAGCACAATGAACAAACTATATGCATGTCAGGTGTTCAAACTTCGCTGCGGGTTCATACAAAATGATACAATATTAAAGGCTTAGCCAGCTTTTAACAAGAGATTTTGGTAAACCTACGCCATAGGCTCTTTCTATACCAAAAGCCTTTGAAACTGATTGAGACCCTTAGTAGTTAAGTGCAAAACCATCCCAACCTGACGTGAAAAGCTGAATTTTGGTACTTCTGCTTCATGCTTTTAAAATGCATGTATACAAAGGTAGCAGCTGGCTTCGTTTTCTTCAACATTTTGTGTTTTGTGTGTAAATAGCACCGTCTTTGAATCAGAGTGCCAATTAAAAAAGTCTTTAATTTGATGAAGGCCGTTTTTTTTTATAATGTGGCTCTGTTAGAGAAAAGTGAGCGGGCTTTAAGTCGAGATTTTCCATTACGTCGCCTTTGCTGCTCGCTACAAACATCGTCTCCACCAGCAAAAAGGCCCTCCGCACTCTATCTGCATATGAATTCTGCGTGATACTGTGACAGCCATGACCAAGTAACGCTTACCTCATCTGGAAAAATGCGAGTCAAATTGTACACTGTAGCAATAGTGTTTGCCGCTTGGTCCTTGGTAGCAAGGCATTCCATAAGGTTCTCCATTGTGATCTCGCCCCTCTTTGTGGGTGGTGGCTGGCGCATAATCGCCGGAGAATTTGGCGGGAAGCCGTACACATCAAACTGTGAAAAATTTACCGCGGCGTGCTGACAAGAGCAGGTAAAGATAATAGCCGTGAGAAAGTCGCATAGCTGTCGAAGGCTCGTGAAGGACTCTGGGACACCATGGTCGTCGTGTCCGTCAGTGACCGGATAGCCATAATCGTGTAAGTCTTTGATCCAGTTCTGTAGCTCATAGTCCTGACACAAAAAGAGGAATATTATGCAACTATCCCCCCAATGCAAGGGGAGAAGGGGAGATGAATAGTGGCGGATATATCGAGACGCGAACCATCGAGGTATATATCTAGCTCGGTTTGTCAACCCTGCGAGGGATAGTTGTTCTCGTATTTACCAAATCAGTTGGATAAAAATGAAAAAATGTAACCTTTGTAAATTAGAGAAACGTCACTTAGTAGGAACTTTATTTACAATTTGCAAACATTTCGGGGATTTTGTCGAGTACATTTCTACGTTTTTGTTGCAAATTCAGCATGACAATAAGCAAGCTCGTTGCTTTCTTGATATTTGTTTGCAAAACTGCCTCATTTATCGCTCAAAATTTCGTCTTGCGAAAATGTCTTGAAACGAGACGCCATCTTGTAATTGGCTCCGGTCGCAAAACAGTGAATAGCCAAGGATATTCCGAGTTACATGAGCCAATCAAAACGTGCGAAAATTGCTATTCACTGATTTGGTAATTACTAAAATAAAATAGATAGATATGATTATACTAAAGTTTTCAAATTCAGGCAAAAACTTAACGTGAGCAGTACATAAAAGCGCGGAAAAATTAGGCGATATACCCAGAGCGATATAGCCAGAGCGCGGAAACTTAAGTACCGTTTCCTCCATTGATGACTTTTACGTTAACAATTTCTTCCGTCCAACTGATATACAACACTGATTTACCTTCACGACATTGTCATCGGAACGATAGTAAATTGCTAGAATGTCGTTGACGAATTTCCCGATGGCTGCCCATAGTTTTAGAGAATCATCGCGATAATAAAAGTTGGGCAGTTTATCAGCCTCATCGAGTCCTCTTTTATTTAAAGCTTGGGGAAGATTATAGGTCGTCCAACTGTTGGTCTTGTGATACTTTTGCATCAGCAAAATGTGTCCTGTCCAAAAACAAAGTCAATTTTTATTCTTTTTTAAATTCACACCTTATTTCCTCGAATAAGCGCCGAGGCGCTTATTACAATCTTCGGCTAAAAGTAGGGGCGCTTAGTGGAAGGAGGGCGCTTTCTCGTGAGAGGGAGGAGCGCTTAATAATTTTTTTTCAAGCAACATTAACTTTATTTTTGCTGAGTCAACAATCATATAAAAACAAAAACTAAAGCATTGTCCACGCAAACGTTGTTAATACTATATTACACCAAGCGTACCATAGTCCCAATATACACGTTCACATGCAGAAGTATCGATATAAATGTTGAAATTGATCGAACTTAAAAACTTATGAATAAAGGGGCAATAGAAGCAGGTTTGAAAAAAGTTTGTAGAAAGGGGAGGGGCGCTGCGCTTATTGCAGAAGGACGTTTGTTTAATATTATGGTCAAGGGGGAGGGCGTGTCGAATTCTCAATGCGGTCTCATTACGTCTTTCTATGCATCCCGTCCTCTAAGAAATTTTCTTCATCCATTTTTGCCCATATTTCCAGGCCCTTTGAGGAATCGTCACCAAGAACGACAAATGGTCGAGAGGTAAAAGTTGAGGCTAAGATTGGTAAACAGTTATAGTTTTATTCGTGCCGGCCCAGGTTAGATATTAGAGAGCTTACGCAAAGACGTTTTTGAACGACGCATTAGTCAAGGCATATTAAAATATGCCTTGACGCTACCAAAATTGTATTGCTACAGTCTCAAACAAAACTAGTTGGGACACTTCCACCCAACACTGTTTTTTCACTTCTGGCCAGTCTCCTCGTCTTCTCATGTTGTTTATCGCGGTTAACTCACCAAATCTTGCCCACCAACAATGGGAAGGCAAGAAGACAGCAACGTGTCCCAACATCTTTGACTGAGACTGTAGGTCCCTTTACTGTTAATAGAAAGCACACAAAAAGCACACTTCCAGTTGACGTGCGTGAGCTCCAAAACGTCTTTGCTTAAGCTCCCTATTTTACACTTCTCATGACCCCGATTCCATTAGAGGGATTTTCGTATGACCTTGAAAAATTGTTTCTTTAAGTGTTCGTTATTTGTTTTATCAGCCAATGGATGAAAAGGTCAAAACATGGCCTCTTCGTTTTCCCGCCAAAAAAACCCTAATATGGAGAAGGCATTGTTCGATTGGCCAATCGTTTTGCAGTGTGACGTCAAAGCGAAGTATCGATTGATTTCTAGAAAGTTCTCAGGCATGAAGTTTTTTCATTATATCCGTTCGATAAACCAATCAAATCGCTCTATTTTCGTTCGTCTGTTGTTTCTGTTTTGTTTGCGCGTTTTCATTTCAAGGTCATACGAAAATCGCTCTATTTCCAAATTAAACTAAGATATCGCTTTTGGTTTGTTTTACTTTAGATTTATTTACACTGATTTGTTTAAGTGCTAGTACCAGGATTCTTAACCTTTTTGAACAAAAAATTCGAGGACTTTTCAAGGACTTTCAAGGACAAACTTCCCGTTTCAGAACAAAAAGCCTTGAGTCTTTGTCTTTTTTATTTCATCGACACTATGATCAATTTTATCCTGAAAGTCTTTCTGTGCTTGCTCATATATTAGGTAATTCTGGGTTGGATAAAGCTAGTACCGACTGCAATTTTCAAGATCTTTCAAGGCCGTGAATTCTTCTTTTAAAATTCAAGGACTTTACAGGTGCCTGGGAACCCTGTTTTACGAAATCATCCCCTCCATACGTACCTCCGCCTCCAACAGAAAGAGTGTCATCAGCCACGCCTCCATCTGCTATCAAGCGACCCCGCCCTAAAGTGTTGATAGCTAGAATCCCTCGGATGTGAGGAGACAACAATTTCCACAGGGGGTGGATTGTGGGGAGTTGTCTGTAGCTTGCGATAGCGACTGGCTCCATGAAGAGATGAGTTCGTAGAAGATGCGTTATCATCTAAAACAAACCCGGGACAATGTTTCCAGTTTGAGCACTTTACAATGCGACTGCTACAACCGGGCCTCTTGGAGGAAGATTATCCAATCACAACCTTTTTTAAAAACAAAACATTCTCAAGCTTTTTAGCGCACGGACCAATAACACGGACCAATTTCTTGAGAGTTCAGGTAATTTTAAACGGTTTTAGAGTTTTCAACGGTTGCCTACACTAGTTGAATCTTGAATTTTAATGGTCCGTTTGCCAAAAAAATCTTGAGAATCTATTAGTTTCAAAAAAAGTTGTGATTGGATAATCTCATTCCAATTGTCCCAGTTCGAGCAGTCACACTGTAAAAGGTTCCAAAGGTCAACTTTTTGTCATTGGGGGAGTAAAAGTGTTAAAATGTAAAGAAAAAAGAAAAGAAGCAACTTTAATAGAGCAAGACTAGCAGGCCACCTTAAGCAAAATTGTACAATTGCCACAACCTACAATAAGCTTATTTTTAATCTGTAGAGGTAAACTCCTGGAAAGTTATGAGGGAGAATTATGGGGGAATTATCTAGATCTCGAAACTACAATTAGTAATTTTTTTAATGTGAGATGATTTCCCAAAAATGTTTGGTTAAAGAAAAATGTCGGTCTTTGCAAAAGAACCTTGGCGTCAAAAGGTGTTTTCACGTTAACTAGAGTCCCCTATATACTTTTTTTTAAATAGATAATCGAAAAAATTGTTTTGAGCTTTTATTTTTTTGTGAACCATTGCGAGGCAGAATTCTGTGCACGTGAACTAAATTTTTGAATAGCCTGCGAACAATGCGCCAGTGCGCTCTGGCGGCAAAAATTTTTGACTTGAATGTTTCGTAGAAAAAGCCCAATATTTTGTCTTTTTTGAAAGCAGAAAAAGTGATCGATGAACCTGTTCTGTGTTAAGCAACCACTTCTCAGAAATCAAAGCCATTCAATTTCAAATTGAGAGGTCTCACTGATGGTGTGAGTAGTGTAGCAGCTTCTCGTAAGGTCTCTCCTAATTGGTCACTGCAAACAATGACATGTCATTCTTCCTATTGTATTAGTATTGTTTGGGGTTAGGGAAACGCACCATTGGTGACTTCTCTTCCGAGCAGCTGCTACATGACCCGATGGTGTGAGCTCATAGATAGACCGAGTGGTAGTCGATTCCCTCCTACCCTTCCCTAGGGAACGGTCACTCATCAAACAGACCCCATCATATGTGGTGGTCCAGCGAAGGCTCGACCATTGTACTTTTGAGGAGAGTGGTGGTAAAAAAAACTACAATGCGTTTATTTTAGAAATAAAAATCCTGCCAACAGATAAGACCTGCAACAAAACTGGCAACATTAACAACAATGACAACAAAAATTCTTGTATTTAATAATCGGTGGTAAACGACGCAGTAGGATCTTGAAAAAAATATATATATTAACTTTCTGATTGACGAAATCTATTTGCTTTCTTGCCCTTCTGAGTCGTTTGCCATTCAGCAGGGTGCTTTTGGATCATGTGACCGTATATCTGCAAAGGACCCATTGAGATACCTGATGGAACTGAGCATCCGAGTTTCTTAACCACAACTTTGCACAGAGCCAGTCCAGCTCGGAATCATTCGGTGTCCATATCAGGTTGTCATCACTTGGCTGCTGATGAAGCTGGATGGCTATGGGCAGCAGGTGTCCGCTTCCTTCAACATAGAAAAGACCCAGGCTCGCGCACATGTACCTTCGTTCCAGGTCCGCTCGGTTCTGACCATAGTGTGGAATGTTCTCCAAGATTTTGTAATCCACCATGTAGACCCGACCTTCCTGGAAAACATAGGTACCAGTCTAATATCATCTGAACGGTTAGAGCGATTTTCGTATGACCTTGAAATGAAAAAGCGCAAACAAAACAGAAACAACAGACGAACGAAAATAGAGCGATTTGGTTGGTTTATCCAACGGATATAAACGCGCGTGGCTTTTGGTTGGTTAAGCGAACGCTCGGGTGAAAAATCTTCGTGCCTGAGAACTTTCTAGAAATCAATCGATACTTCGCTTTCACATCACACTGCAAAACGATTGGCCAATCGAACAATGCCTTCTCCATATTAAGGTTTTTTGGCGGGAAAACGAAGAGGTCATGTTTTGACCTTTTCATCCATTGGCTGATAAAACAAATAACGAACACTTAAGAGCCAATGTCTGTAATTTTCGAAAATCGGTTGACAGTCGTGAATTTTTGAATTTCTTCATATTTTGCCCAAATATTCTCTATAGTACACTAATTTCAAAAATCACCTTAAAACTTGTAACGGCTGTTTATTTTTTCCAGAATCGGGCAAAGTTTGAAAAACGCTAAATCGGCGCTCTTTCGAGTATGAAATTAGCGAAAATTGAGCCTTTTCTTCGCGCTCGTACATAAAAACGGAATCATATCTCTAAATGAAATCAGGTCACAAAACAGACACACACTTTTACTTTGTAATTCAGCAATTAACTTTAAATAAACCGTTTAAATGTGACTGTGCCGGCCGCAAGAAGAAACACTGTTTCGGCACTTTTCAAAAATGGCAAATTTGACCTAACTTCACCATCGCAAAAACCTACTTGGTACATGGAATTTCAATATGAAACAGGAAGTGTATTGAAGCATATCGTTTGCTGTTGTTTGTGTTAAAATATTTCTGGCGGCATTCCAAATGCGCTCCGTCGAGAAACCAAAAACTAAAGGGTATTTTGACACCAGGAAAGCGCGTGCAACAAGCAAGTTTCGACCCTCGGAATATTAATCTTCTATCGCAAACATACGTTACTTCGACATTTAAACCCTAGTCAGAGTTGTAACGGTTTCAGATTATATTTCGGCGTTTCTGTTTGGTTTAACATGATTCCTTTCAACTGATTTTTGCGATAAACCATAATGAAGAGTCACGAATATGCAGTTCAAATCACAGTTAGTAGAGGGGAATATTGTCGAAATACTCGCTTACTATAGTTTTAGTCGCATTGAAACCTTAAAATCAGAAACGTCTTTTACTTACCTGAACTTAAATGCTAGATGGGGTCACAGTACAGCAAACTAAATTCTGCACCACGGTAGAATCAACGTTAAGTTTGTATTTCTTTTCAATCTGTCAACACGAGGGAAGATGACATTCCGGAAGTGCGTGACGCGTAACGCGCAGGAAAAGAACTTCCTGGTATAAGTGTTTTACGGTGCAAGTCTTTGTTTTATGTTCGTATAGCATCTCGCACATATTCAAACTTGGTTGGTGGCACCTGTGGCCCCAGTAATGCTGAAGACGCTGAATGTATTGCGATTATAGAAAAGATGTCGTGAGTCGCTTGTTATGCTCCCGACTTGATAGTCACGTGAATATGTACGGCTCTGCATTCACATTAGGTGTCATTGTTTGATCCACAAAATTGGCGCATGAAAATAAGAGTTTTTCCTCACCGCCGCTAAATGTTTGGTTCCGGGTGGCGGTGCAACAAGTCACGAGATACCGTTTCAGAACGGCCTACTGCATGCTGCTCATAAAGGGGTCCATAAAGGCACATTGATTGATGACTCTGTATGGCCTGAAGAAAATGATATACGCAGACGTTTTCTGAGCGACGAAGTTGCAGCTTTTACACTCCTTTTTCGTTTCGAAAATAGACGAGCATGCGAGCGCGAGAGAGAGAGAGCCCCTTGCGCTAGTGGTCAATAAATACCCTGCGGTTTTTATTTTCATGCGCGAAATCGACCATCTCCGAAAAGGAAATAGATCGACGATCCCTAAAGGAAAATCAGAGAGTCTGTGAACAGGCTTCGAAGGTGCTTGGTATTATTTTCGTGAACATTACAAAAGGTCTCAGGTGGCTATATGTTAACGTCACGAAAAGTCTACTTATAGCTTGTTTAAGTTTAGGGCAGGAGGAGGAGATGGGTGTTTTGGTTGGCATTGGGTTTTACATTAGGATCAACCCTACACATACAAAATACAAAAATTCATGTCTTTATCACTACATTTAGAGCTATCAGACTTTGTTTGATCCACAAAATTGGCGCATGAAAATGAAAGTTTTTCCTCACCACCGCTAAATGTTTGGTTCCGGGTGGCGGAGCACAAATCATGTTGTACCGTTCCAGAACAGCCTACTGGCTGCTGATTTAAAAGGGGTCCTTAAAGGTACATTAATTGACGACTGTGTGCGGCTTGAAGATAATGACATACGCAGACTTTTTCTGAACGACGAACGTGCAACCTTTACACTTCTTTTTCTTTTCGAAAATGCCCACGGACTTCTTCTCTCCTCGCTCCTCGCCGCTAGGCGGTCGTTTTTGCCTGAGACTATGCCACCACGAAGGAGTTTTAGCACACAAATCACTGCGGGTGCAGACCCAGTGAAAAGAGCATTCTGCATCTGAAATTTTAAATCGAAATGAAAGGCTATATTTTCAGCGTTTTCTTGTCTTTTCTCCGAAACGTATTTGGCTAAAAGATAGTAACTAAAATGGCTGAAGCATTTTAAAGCATTTTTCATTTACGCCAAGGATTTTGACGTTATGAAAAAGAACTTGTCAGTGAGTTGGTTTACTTTCTAGCCTGCGAACAAGTGCCTGGGAGTGGTGGCGGACAGCAGAGCCAGGTGACTATTCCTTGTTTTGGGTGGAAGCTAGCATGTACGTACATTCTGGTTTAATAAGGACCTTACGATCCGACAACGGCGACGTCCATGAAAACGTCGCTGAAAAATAGACTTCGCATCATTTTAAACTTTTTCGCGATTATCCCAATTCGCCCTGTTACTTAAAAGAAGGCGATTTTTGCTGGAGCTGAAGAGAGGCGAACGCGCTCAAGTTCGGACAGAGATGGTAGAATTTATCGCCTTGCCTTTCCCGTTCCCGAGTAATAGTGGGCATTTCACGTCGTAGTTGTGCAGTGAAGGCAAAGAAATGTACAAAAAAGCGTGATGCACGTGCAGAGTTGTTGTTTTGCTCATTAAACCTATTGTTTTTTGACGTTCCTGTTGCCGTCGTCGTCGTGGTTTCGTAAGGTCCGTAATAGCTCGTTTTGCACGCGTCCTATGCGGCTAAAAATAGCTCTGCTCGCATGAGATCTCGTCGGGGTCTTCCATACTGGGTCAGATAATGTACAATTTGTCAACAGCAGGTTGAGGTCTCGCCAGAAAATGCCCTTGCTGCAGAGGAACAAAGCAAATTCTACTTTCAGTAATTTAAACATGTTAAATACTTGTATTTCACTCATCAAATGTGTCCATTGTCCATTGTCGATTCAGTATGGTTTTTCAGGAATGTTCTTTTGCGGAGCATTGGCCAATTTTCTTTAAACAGTTTTACTCTACCTTCATTTTGCATATGTATGGCGTACGTGTACCTAAATCCCTCAATTCATACTGAGGTGATCGATAGAGAAGTCTCATATAGATAGAGAAGGCTCAGAAGGCTAAGTGCAAATAAAAGAAAACTAGTGTGAAAAGTTTTGAGTTTCGGCCGCCTGTACATCCTAAAATCAAGTTTAGTTCGACATGTTTTGGGGAATATAAAATATAAACTAAAAAAACGAAATTAATTCTCATTTTATTTTTTCTTGTACACTCGTGCGATGATTTATCCTGTCTATACAGTTGCGTGACCAGACTCAAATCACACACGGGCTTTCATGCACGCAACACAGCGTTTAGTTTGAGTTAAAAAACGACGGAAGATTTCAGTAAACTGCGGCCACTTGCAGTTGAAAAGACTGCGGAAAGTAAATTCTTGTAGATCTCGTATCCCATTCAAAGCTAGCACGCCGTTTCTAGCGGCTTTATTTTAAGTGCAGAAACTCCAGGTCAATATTTACACTACAAGAACTTAACAGCGTTGTCTTTTTCAGCTACTTGCGTGCAATCAAATGCAGTGTTAATCTACTTAGTTATTTTTTTATAACTATCAAATTGAAAAGCATTCTTCAAAAGATTTTAAGAGCTTCCCTTAATGTGCCCCTTATAAAAGAAGCTAAGTTTGCAAAAACTCCTGTGTACCTACCTTGCGGCTAGTTTGTTTAGCTTTGTTTCAGCGTTCCAACGTGCGAAACTGCCCTGCACGTTTCGGTGTCTCAGCGACGCACTTTTGTAATGCCGCAAAAAAATTTTTAACACAAGAAACGGCAAAGGATGTGCTTTAAAACAATATTTGTTTCATGTTGAAATTCTATGTACCAATTGGGTTTTTTTTATGGTAAAGTTAGCTCAAATTTGCCATTTTTGAAAAGAGCCGAAATCGTGTTTCTTTTTGCGGCCGACACAGTCACATTTAAACAGCTTATCTAAAGATAATTGCTGAATTATAAAGTACAAGTCTGTGTTTGTTTTGTGACTTGATTTCATTTAGAGATATCATCCCGTTTTTATGTACGAGCGCGAAGAAAATGCTTACTCCTCGCTAATTTCATACTCGAAAGAGCGCCGATTTAGCGTTTTTCAAACTTTGCCCGATTCTGGAAAAAATAAAAAGCCGTTACAAGTTTTAATGTGATTTTTGAAATTAGTGTACTATAGAGATTATTTGGGTAAAATATGAAAAAATTCAAAAATTCACGACTGTCAACCGATTTTCGAAAATTACAGACATTGGCTCTTAAAGAAACAATTTTTCAAGGTCAAACGAAAATCCCTCTATGAATTTAGTTAAGTCCTCAAGCGGAACATTTTGAAAATATGTTGGAACGTACTAACGAGAGGTATTCAGGCAGGCTTTTGTCGCAAGAGAAGAAGCGCTTGCCAGGTTTCTTTGAATTGCCGCCCGATCACTTGCCACGAACTACTAATTAATTTATTTTAAAAAGTAGAAAAAAGCTCAGCCACAATACAATCCGCGTAATTTTGCACAAACGAGCAACGAAAGTGAATGGGAGAAAATGTCCACAAACGCCTCGACAAAGCGTCTTTCGTCCTAGGAAAAAAAATGGCGTGATTCGGGTGAAAAACAATGAAATTTCCAGATTGTAAACATATTGCAGCCAATCAACTATTTTTCCCTTTTATCTATTTTATTGTTAGGCCAAGATTGGCTCGGTAGCTGTAGGCACCCGCCCCGGAGTTATTACACAGACTTAATCATAATCCATAAGACTAGTAAAAAATATAGGAAAAGTTACCTTCAGTGCTTTCTTTAACGTGTCTCCTTTGTTCAACAGATTTCCGACTAACTCCTGTGTGACAGGGAAGTTTGCTGGCAGTTTGGTGCATCTTTTGATCGACTCTGGGTTACATCCGTTCAGGAATTGGGAACCAAAAAAGCGGTCATCCTTCCAATGCTCAGCTGCTTTAGGTACATCTCCGATAAAATTAGTGAATACCTATAATCGTATAATAGTGAACAATCTACCACTGAAGTTTTCATTTTCATTGAGTTTCGGCGAAAGCAATTCCCACCTTCAGGGTCCGTTCTCGAAAAAAAAAAATTTTCCTTCCGATCGCCAACTCAGGGCCCAACTGTACATATGTTAAACCTAATCTAAGCTGAATTCAACGGTATAGAGTGCCCTGCGAGCAGAGGTCTTTTCATATTCCTAGATAAGTCGGGAAGAGGAAATTTCTTCTTCTTTATACCGTTAGCTGGAAATAAGCCATCGTCTGACTAACAAATCTGACTCCCGCCCCCTTATTTTTCTTTTCGTCCGTGCATCGTTTACGGGATTATTGCAGGCGACAAGAGGAGCCAGCAATCCTAACCTCCAGGTTCCTATTACGTACACGCGGGGCGTATGAAGCAAGCACTCGCCTGGCTTTCACCCTTAAGAATTATGGGTCGGATCTCTATACCGTGATCAATCGATCTCGGCCGCACTCCCTTTAAACCTTTAAGCTAACTAGAACTACGGGGAAATGAAGGACATCACTGAAAACACCAAATTATTAATTTAAAAGTTAAGGCAAATATCGATGGGAAAGGATCTGAAATTATCATTCGATGCAAATGTTTCTTCCTTTTCATTGGCCGAGAGCCCACCACGTGACCTGCAAATAACTGCCTACAAATAATGGTGTGCTCATGCGCAATGTCGTTCAACTTTTTTTGGCTGCAAATACTATTCTGCTCATGCGTAGATGAAACCACGCTTGCTCCTTGCTCGTTTATGTGATCTCTGTCATTACTCCTGGAAGGCAGCGCGCGCTAACCGCTTTCTGAAGATATCATTTATTAAAAAACAAACTCAGGGATCGCATGATAAAACAATTATTGAACTCGGTTATCGCAAAATATCGTGATTCGTCAGTGTCTCGCAGATCAATTATTTGCCGAAGCCGAAGGCTTCGGCAAATAATTGATCTGCTCGCCACTGACAAATCACGATATTTTGCTCAACCTCGTCCAATAATTGCTAATTATTCACGACAATTAAACCAGAACCGAACCAAGTGGGAAATATTGACGCTTTACTTATGTAGAATCACTGTCTATATAATCATCGGTCACAAAGTCAACTTTGAGCTAGCACTTCCCGGCCATTCACGTAGGACACAAGTTCAAATACCTGACGGTAGTCATCAAAATCTTTCCAGCTGCGAAAGATGCCCAGTAGATTCACAAGACCCAGATTAAGTAAAGTGTTTTTCACCGCGTCAAACAAGCCATTCGCAGCGTCATCAGTAAACCGCACGTCTTTTGGTAGTTCATCAACAGCTGCAGCTTGCACGAAGCCGGGCAAATCTGAGTACGCTTCATTCCGTCCCCATTTGAAAAGCGAACGCCTGTACCTTTTCTCTTCTCTTCTGTGAGCCTCCTCAGAGCCATAGTGTTTATCTGTAGGCAGTTTAGCTGATAAAGAATTAATAAACGTTCTATTTCAATTTACATTGTTTACAGGCTATTAATATTATAATCATAATCAATTGCTTAAAATAGTTTTACAAGCATTTACTATAATGATACGTAAATGGAAAGATAGTCTTAGTAGTACGTACACTGTGGCCAAAGGTGCTAAATGTATCATTTACACAGATTGAAAGTGGAGGAAAAACAGGTAGATGAAAAAGCGACACTAAGTTTTGAAAAAAGCTGTTCAATACAGACTCGATTCAATAGAAGGCGCACATATGAATCAGTAGGCCTCAAATATTTATTAATGGCCATCCCCACTAGACGCTGATAGACAAACAAAACATCTCTTTAGCTAGTTAGTTATTACCAGTTCCCTCGAAGATTGTAATCTCGCTCTGTACCCATCGGCTGCATGGGAAGTCATAGACGGTACCTCTCCCGATCAATGGTTGGATCCTCACTCGGTCTACAAACCAATCACTGTCAAATCCACCGCCAACTTTTTTCAACGTCACCAGTAAAGGCTCTCTGACGTTTTTAGCGGTCAGAAGGAAATAATTGCTTTGCCCTGCTGCAAACTCATTAGAAGAAAACCATCCAAGCCAGCGCAACAGGCGACGTATTTGAGCCACGATAATCCATGCCGATTGTCTCAAACCGCCAGCCGCAGCCAGAGATCCTTTGATAAAGACCGGCCAAAATGTACAAGAATTATGTAAAAAAAAACATGATTGGTTGCAGTTAATATTTAAACAAAGTTCAACTAAGGGGTCAGCTAAGGTATTCAGGTAATTCCTTGGTTATGTAAGGCAGCAATCATCAATTACAAAAACACACGGTGCTGCAGTTTATGTTGGAAGCTCACAATCCATGTTTTCTTTTGGCAAATTGTGACGGAATAAATAAAAATGCGACGTTTTTATTGGTCACTACGATCAAAATGCTAGGAATGCTATTGAACGTTGTGCACCTTCAGGTCCTCAAAAACATATAACAAAGGAACAAAGGAGTTATAACAAAGGAGTCTGACAGGTTTCATAACCACTCTACGCCATTAACTATGCCTTAACAGTTTTGCATTGCGCATCTCCTGCCTGTGTATAAAATTGCCGCATCACATGCGGTGCTGATGTTCACCAATCACCTGAAGAGGGGTATGGTAAAAAAGGACCCTTTAAGTAGTTCAAATAGATTTACCAGCGGTTATAATAACTCTACCCGGCTAAACGGTACTCGTCTTCAGTTGGTACCTGTCTTAGCCCCTTCGGGCAAAATGATCATTTAAAGTCGAAATTGTCCCCTTTTGTGATGAAAGGTTATTTAAAGGAGAGAAAATATGGATTGTAGAAGTGGCATTATTTACTTTGGGTATTAATAACGTGAAACTCCGCATTTAGAGTCACAGAGAAGTATGAGACTGAATGTCAAAACTGTCTAGTTTTCGTACATTTTTTGCAAGGTTATTTGGAGTCACAGTTTATTGAAAAAATATAGTCGAAACAAACGAACGGGCTCTACGTTTCATGAAAATTCATAGATTTTGCCAAGTGATAACGAACTATCAATTGTTCAAGTTTTGAACTCTTTCCGAGGTGAAACAATTGCTTTTTGCAGTTTTTCAACGACTTCTATATGACTTTCAATTGTGCAAAGTTCGAAAAAAATCTAGGTAGCATATCAATTTTAAAATCGAAAGTTTGCAAGCGCCAGCTATGTATAAATAAGCAGTATTTTCGTCAAGCTGTTGGAGAATAGGTTATGCGCGTTAAAAGGCCTCACTGTACTTAAACCGGATTTATCGCATCTGCAATAGCTGTAAACTATTTAAATAGCTAGATATCGGTTATATTTACAGTCGACTCCCGATAACTCGAACCTTCAAGGGATGCCTTGTAGCTAGAGGGGGGATGCTTGTAATATAGTAAACGAAATCGAAAAACGTTCGAGTTATCGGGAATTTGAAGATAATAACTGGAAGTAAGGAAATAAGCAAATGGATGGGAAAGGAATGCAATTAAGCATCAAAGTATACAGGCCATAGACACTGTATTTGAACTGGAGTGACAAAATAGTAGTAAGACAAAGAGCTACAAAGTGAAAAGGGGAAATCGACTTTGGTTCGAGTTAGCGCGAAGTTCGAGTTAGCCAGGGTTCAAGTTATCGGGAGTCAACTGTATGTTGAACAACCAAAATTCAGCTTCAGTGTTGGTGAAATGGAAATATGGATCTACAGTGTATAGTAATAATTACTCCGTGTAATGCAAACATCCAAGACAGTATACTCGGGTTTGCATAACTATGTCGAATTCACCCAACCCCTCTCGTGTTTATGTCAGGCTATGCAAACACGTAAAACGTTTTCTATTGCTTAAATGTAATGTAAAGAAGACACTTGCCGCTGTCCTATCGTCCGCGTCATTTGAATCCATTTGAGTCCAAGGAACCGGTCGTGGAAGGGGGAGAGGGTAGTCTACCCTCGATAATGGCCTATGTACAGTGGGAGGTAAGGCCGATAATGGCCTATATTTACAGTGGGAGGTAAGGCCGGATGAGAGGTCATCTGACGACATCGAGGGACAAGCAAATCAGTGCTTCTCGCATCCCACAGTGACATCACTTTTTGTTCGACCATGCCATAAAAATTAAATAACCATGATCTGATAAGTTGGTTGCCCCGCCTCTGTGCCCTTGGCATGCGCTTGAATTCCTCTTTTTTAAGAAGTGCAAATTTGTTGAAAGTAACTCACCAACTTCTGTGCCAGCATAGATGCTTGCACCTGCGACGGTAGCTGCACCTGTGACGGTAGCTGCCAGCAAATCGTATCCCTCGTTTGCGACTCTGGAAAACTCTTCTTGAGTCAAGCGGGACTCGTTGTCCAATTTCAGCGAATCTGTTTCACCTTTAGTGCCTTTGGTTTTAAACAAATTAATTGTATGGGTTATGGCAAAAGTAAATTAAACTAATATATAGATTTAGTCAGGGCTAAAAGCGAAGCTCTTGGACGATCGGACGGGCGGACGGGCTGGCGTACGGTCACATTATTACCAGTTTTTCTCGGATGGGTAGATTACTTCGTTTTCTGCTATGGTGCTCCGCTGCGCGCTTCGCGTGCAAGAGCTCCGCTAATAGTGATTTAATAGATCTTCTTTATTTTAGTAGATGCAAAAAGTTTTTTTTCTCGTTACTCCTTTCTTAGTACCTTGATTTGAACAATTTGTAATTGATGCACTGGAATTATTTATTTATGAAATTTAAAAAAAGGTACATGAAAAAGATTAAACAAATATAATTACTAAAACTACCCAACTCCTCTAACAACCTTAAAATCTTAGTCTTTTGCGTCAGTCACCTGCAAACTTTACAGCTTCTTTCATCAGTAGTAGGGCTTCAACAAAAATAAGCTCCGTTGGTGGATTCCCTTTGGATTCCCTCGCAAAAAGTGGATTCCCTTCATTATATATGCAGGATTGCCTCGCAAAAAGTGGATTCCTCCATACGTAATAAGTGTCTTCTCCATATATAATTAAGTGGATAGTCGTTTCTTTTCTTTTGGAAGAACATAATAGGCACAATAGGCTTGCCTAGACTTGCCCGTTAAGTAACTTGAGCCCGGTTTACCGGAACGTCTAGGAATAAGAGAAGCGATCACCTAGCAACGCGACAAACGGCTGACTATATCTTATTTAGCGCTAAAACTCAGATATGGTAAGCAAAACACATACAGAAAGTAAAGTTGAAAAGTCCTTATTTCAATTTAGTTTACCTCTTCTTATTTTTTGCTAAAATTCGGATATATAAACAAAACAAACACACATACACACAAAGTGGAGCTAAGAAGTCTCTATTTCAATTTTGTCTGACTATTACAGAACCGCGTTTTCTCCTATCTATCTCGAGGAAACGAAAAACTATTGAAGTCTCAGCGTTTCACGCGCCGTTAGTCAGGTAATTATGCGAGTTCACAAGCCCACCGTTGCATACAAATTAGCTCTGCAGTAAAAATCCCAAGGGAGCATCTTGACTTATTATTATAAAAACACAAAAAAAATAATTAACTTAACAGGGATCAATTGAAACACGCGACTACTAATTGCTAGCAATAAAACAAGACACGTTTCTTAAGACACAAGAAATCAACTTTATGACCCTTTAATAAAATAATTGCAAAAAGATTAGATTAAAGATTCTATTAAAATAGTCAAAGAAGGCAAACCATCTTTTTTTTTACACTGCGCACAATGTTTTACTTACCCCACTCTCTTTTTAATTTTATTTCCGTCCTCAACTTTTTTATTCCCTCCTCCACAATTTTATTATTTTACCTCCTCAATGTTTTTATTCCTTCTCTACAATTTTTATTATTTTCCCACCTCAAAGTTTTTTATTCCCCTCCTCCACCTCCACCTCCTCATTTATTCTATATATTTTTCTATATATAGTCAGCCGTTTCTTGCGTTGCTAGGTGATCGCTTCTCTTATTCCTATTTTCCTTTTAATAGACGTTCCGGTAAACCGGGTTCAAGTTACTTAACGGGCAAGTCTAAGCAAGCCTATTGTGCCTATTGTGTTTTTCCAAAAGAAAAGAAACGACTATCCACTTAACTATATATGAAGGAAGACACTTATTGCGAGGCAATCCTGCATATATAATGAAGGGAATCCACTTTTTGCGAGGGAATCCAAAGGGAATCCATCAACGGGGCTTATCTTTGCTGAAGCCCCACTACTTTCATCTCTGGTGTTTTTAAGTGGTTTCCCATAATTTCCCCATTAAATAGATCACGTGACTGCGAGCTGTAAGGGCCATACTGGGCCATACTGTTCTGGTAGTTAATACTCCAGTTTCGAGTTCGCTATGACCGCTGAATTAAAATTAAGTGAAGAAGCATTTTTTACAGGCTTAGCCTCCATCTGAAGTAACTATATTCACAAATTCCAACTAGAAAAATACCTGCTTGTTACGCTGTCTATTGTGTATATTCAAATTTCAAACACTCACTTGCCGAAATCTCTGAATATTTTACTTTATGTCGAGGCTAACCCTTTATGAATGTGCCGTAAATGTTTGTATTCGGGGGTAATTTTTAATTTGAAACTGGACCATTGACAGCGATTTTCTGCATACCTAGGGATACTATTACCCAGGTAAAAGCTGAGTGACGCGTGTTGAGTGCTTGAGGACACTGAGTTCGCCGCTAACATATTAAAGCCCAATTCATAACGGCAGTGCTAGACCTGGTGTAGGAGATGGAACTTGAGTGATATAATCTAGGAACTTGAGATGAACACCTCAGTAGCTTTCAATGGTCGCCAGATCCCAAGGCAAATTTTGTTGGGAAGAACACTGTCACAGTGATTCTAGCTAGTTATTGAATGTCTACGTAAGTTTATTAATGCAACTTAATTCATACCTTTAATAACTAAAGAAACTGAGGCATTGGTTCCAGCTCCCTCTAGGTTTCCTGTGACAACGGTGACTAGGTATTCTACTTCCATGTTCTCAGAACCTAAAAATAAAATGTGAACAAATATGTCAGCAGGAGCCATAACCAGGGTAGAAGACCGCGAGCACGGGGTCCACGCGGTACCATCGAAATTAAACTCGTGCGGGAACCCGCAAATTTGTGCAGCTCTCTTGTGGAATTTCGAGGAGATAAGCGATCGTCTTGCGACTTGAGTGCTCTCTTAACTTTCCAAATGCTTAATATCTCGATATACAATGCATGCACGGTGGAATAATACCCAAAGGGGAAAATATGAATGAAAAAACAAAAAACAAAACGAAAAAAATATATACATATAACAACGAAAAAAAAACAGTCATGCCGAAAATAGACCATCTGTACGGAAGGATCATGGCTCCTAGACCAATGCGCAACGCTGCGAAGGATAACGTAAAGTCGGAAACTTTTTATACTTAATGTCATTTTTTTCAGTGAAATTCTACTGGTAGACGCTGTTTGATGCTGGTCAAGCTGTATTTATCACGAGTTCAAAGATATATTTGAGGAAAATTAAACATAATTTGTTGTTGTTGTTGTTAACTTCCCGCTCTCCTTTTCCCACAAGTTTTTTTTTTTTTTTTCGTTCAAACGGGATATTCATCGTACGACACCTCCACACCTCTTCGTAACTGTATCTGCCAAAAGCACTCCCGCTACGGTGATCAGAATTGCATTCACAGTCCTCATATTCAGAGTTTTTGTCATAGAGGTTATCCTCAAGGTCTTGCCTCTAATTCAGAGGAGAGAATCATGACAGAAATTGAATTTATTCATCTCCGACGGAGGTAATTTCTGACGCCATTTTGCTTGTTTATCCTTTGCGTGGCACCCTCAAAAAACAATGGGCGCGCGTGTCACACGAGATGGCACAATTTGTAATAAAAATAGCACATTTGGTTATTTAAATGAAAGCAGCCCCATTACTTAAAAAAGGTATCCAGTTGCGGTCTCCTATCCTGATTACTGCTCCTGATGTCAATAAAAAAAAAAAACACACACACACACACACTTCAAAACCGTTGAAGTTATGACCGCCAAACGTAGTGATTTTTTCGACGTTACACAGCTAAAAGAATAGTACTACTATGTCGACCAATCAGCACTCTTTGAACAGATTTCGGACCTTAGCGGCGAGGTTTGACGAATGACGGCTGCATTCGCAGGCTATGATTAAATTTTTTATCAGGATTACCTTGAATTGATTTATTCGGATTTTAATGTGATTTAAATGTGTGTAAGTTAGGTTGTTGAAAAGCGTTTTTTTTGCTGGAACGTTACGCCATTTTTTATCTGCCATTTTGAATAAATTAAATGTATTCCATTTTCCTTAAGATGGCCCGAACCTTTCTATTAGAGTGTTCAGTTCTCCAGTTCTCTAGTTCTGTGGTGTTTATCTATGTCTCAGCAGCTTCCTCCGACTAAGAGTCGCAACACTTTACAAGTACGGCCATTACGCACAATTATCATTATTATAATAATTATTATTATTATTTTGGAATTTTGAACGTACGGAGAGAATCCTGACTAATCTCTAAATCATAAAGAAGTTTTCAATAACAAAGCTTCAACCAAACCTGCTTGGTTACGTCCACCGCTAAGTGCATTCCAGATGGGGCCAAGGAATGCCATAATTCTTACAATCCAGACAAGGTCCTCCGCTAAAAATCGTGGAAGAACTCCATTAGTAGAGTTACAAACTTACCCTATTTAATACCGTATTTATTCGATTAAGCTCCCTAGGGTGGGTGCCTATTCAAGGCGACAGTTATAAATTTCACCATTTTCATGTTTTCATTTTCAAGTTTCATATTTTCATGGACAACAATAGCTAACATTTCTGCACATTTCAAATGTATTATTAGTTACTGCTGTTCACGCGAAAATAAAAGTTGAAACAATTCCCCTGAATTAACGAGAGGATCTCACTTGTAAACACGAGATTTCCCACAAAAAAATAAGCGAGTTGTAGCCCTTATTTTACTGCCTTACAAGTTATCAATAACCTTGATACTCAAACGTCACATAAAACGACGGTTAATCTCAAGAATCTAAAATCTTTAAAAAAACACTCATCGAGGGAATTCAAAATTATTCACTCATATGTTAAGGTTCTTCGATAACAGTTTTTCAGAGACCATACCGATATTTTTCAATCGCCTTAAAAGTGACTTTATCCTTGTCTGTCCACCGTAAATGTTCACCACTAACCTTAGATTGAAGTTTGTTAAAATGTAGCTTTGAATAAGAAAAAATCTTTAAATCAGTTAAAGACGAATTTTTCTACTCCAGCATCATGAACTTAAAGTGCGGCTGGCAAATACCGTAAAATTCCCAAAATAAGCCCCGGCTATTCTTTACAATAGTTCAAAGGTGTGTAGTTATCAAATAATATTAATATAAAATGTCCTATTAAGGTGATTTCTTCGTAAAAGAACCTAACGTAGGTTGTAGATGAAACTTGGTAAACTGATGTAACAAGGCAAGAAGGTGATAAAAAAGTTATAAAAAGTGGGCTCACTGTGCTCGTTTTGACGTCACAATACTGGCTATTTTGGACTCTTTGGCAAAAACCGCGCGAAGCCCAAAACTAGACAAGGAGGAGAGATTTTTTTGATGATGCACGTGGTATCTCACAGAATTTGGCTTAAACGCATTGTTTATCCACCTCCGTACCAGAAAAATGCCTTTAAATGCCCTTGTTTTTACTTTACGCTCCAAAGTAGATTCAATTTGGACACGCACTATTCGACCCATTAGAGCTCATCCGTACAATTTGGTAAATTTGCCAAAAAACTGAACATAGATTTATGCCAATTTTTTTCTCATTGAAAGGAAGCACTGTTCTTATAAAAATCATGAAATAAAAAAGGGGGGTCACCGTACTCGTTTTTGCGGCAGAGTGCAGAAAGTGCGCACCAAATGCATTTCCTCTGATTTTTGAGAGAGGACTGGGGCGAGTTTTCAAAATGGCATGTACGTGGAAGGGAAGGGCGAAAAAAGCATTGAAAAATCCGTTTTTACAGAATTTACGTCGAGATATCACAGGTAGGACGCCATGTGATAAAGATGGCACTTAAATGAAAATCAAAGTGAGTTAGAACACTATCGAGGTTCTCCAAGGCCTAGAGGAAGTGGAACTCAGTTACACGCATACTACATTATGCACATTCCCAACGCTCTGAGTCTCATCTCGTTAAGAAACAACCGCAAGCTAAAATTCCAAGAGCAATCCTTTTGAGTCAACTTCATTTTAATAATGTTAGTTCAGATGCTCTTTTTCACGGCGGCCATCTTGCTATGTGCACTGAGTAAGAGAAGCGCGTTGCAAAACCAGGGAATCATATATGAAATATATATATAATAAAATATATGTTTATATATACAGCTAATCTAATTCGTAGGCTTGTTTAAATAGGTGAGCCTTCATCAGAGCTGTCTTAAAAGCATTTACACTTGCACACTGTATGACCCCTAAAGGAAGGTCATCCCAGAGCTTTAGGCCTGCGATGGAAAAAGCCCGATCACCATACGATTTAGTGTTGGTCTTGCCAACCTCAAGATAATTCTGGGCAGCAGACCTAAGTGATTTATTATAAGTCCTGTAATTAAGCAATTCTAAGATGTAAGAAGGCGATTAACCATTAAATCAAGTCCTTTGTGCACAAGTAATAAAATGTTAAAAATAATTCTCTGATTTATCGGCAACCAGTGAAGACTGTATAAAGAGCCAGTGAAATATTATCAAATTTCCAGGCTAAAATAACAATTCTAGCAGCAATATTTTGAAGAAACTGTAATCTGTTCAATTTATAAGCGGGTAGTCCATATAGTAATGTTGCAGTGGTCCAATTTGGAGCTAACAAACGCGTGGATCAAAATCTCTGTAGAGCTCCTGTCAAGATATCTTCTTATTTTGCCGCTAGTCTATGTTTCTTAAAGAAAACTGAGCAGATTTACATATTTTTAATATGTGACTTTCAAGAGAAAGAAAACTGTCAAAAACTACCCCAAGATTTCTGGCTCTTGAAACAGCCTTAAATTAATGCGTTGATCGACAGCATTGGTGCAATTCAATACAGGCTCAGCGCGGAACTTGGATTAAAAGACTAGTAATTCCGATTTGCCTTCCTGATTAAGCTTAATAAGCCATTGTGAACAATCAAAGTATAAATGTTTTTAACACACAATTAAACCTTTGATTTAGCCATCTGTAACTCAACTGCATGAAAAATTGGATTTACACCAAATTTACTCAGTGCAAATTTGTTGCAAAAAAGTGCAAACTAAGGTTAAATAAAGAGCAAAGATGGCAAATACCGCATTTGCCCTAAAATTTACACCCCCACGTAAACTGGCAAGCAAATGCGGTATTTATATTACCATCTTCGCTTTTAATTTCCCCCTAGTTTACAGTTTTTTGCACCATATTTGCACCGAGTAAATTTGTGTAAATCCAATTTTTCGTGCAGTGCGCGCGCGCTCGAGACGTCCGTCTTAAGGTGGCTGAACACAGCTTTGGCAGTTTGTAAGTATATGTCATTTGCCAATCATGGCAAGAGAAAGGTCGCAGCTCACAAGCTGAAACTTGGCAAGTGAAAAATATACTGATGAAAGATTTTGACTGATGGGTAAAATGTGACGTTTTCGTAGTTTCCATGGCAACATGAGCGATTGAATACAACCTTAAAATTTCACTTTTGCTCAGGCTACATAAAATTCGCTCATTAGATTTTGCTATAAACTTGCACAGAGCTTACTATAATCAATCATTACCATTTGAAACTTATTTGACCAAATTTTAACAGACGAGTTTTTAGATAATCAATGATATGATTGTACTGTAATAATTAAATGTGTCACAAAATTCGTCTGTTCAACTTCCACTTTAAAGTTCTTATTATTGAAAGTATGATAAAAGTAAAAATTCTGCCAAACATCACAAAATTTTAATGAGTAGATTTTGAGAAATTGTCCTCTGTGTACCATTGCTTTTTTCGCCGCCATGTTTGTTTGTCTAATTTAAAACACGCGCCGTCACGCGAGTTACCGCTGACCGCCCGCGAAACTGTGTTCAGCCACCTTAAACGAGATATATATTTGAGAGTCATCCGCATATAGGTGGTGCTGAATCCATGGAGCATGGAACTTAATCACGAATCTTTCCAATGGGAGAGGTTTAAACCAGATAAAGCACGATAAGGGCCCCAATACAGACCCTTATGGCACACCTTGGTCCAGGCTTCTACTTTCAACACAGATGTACTGTTTACGCGAAGTATAAGGTACGACCGGAACCAAGCCAGAGCCGTTCCCTTTAACACCCTTTTGCGCATAAGTCATTTTGCACTAGACTTATTAAAGCAGTCACGGTTGACTGGCATGTCTTACATACGGATTACAAAACCTCATGAAAATCATGTTTTTGCACATGCTGAATGAACTGGTCATCGATAGCCTTCTCAATTACTTTGGACACCAACAGCAGATTAGATATTGGGCGAAAGTTAGAATATTGCTCGTGGTCTGCATTAGGTTTCTTAAGAGCAGGATGCAACTCTGCCACTTTGAAGGGATCAGGCATCAGCCCAGACGAGAGCGACATGTTGGCCATCCGAGTTATAATCGGAAGTAGTGTATCAAAACAGCCTTTGATTATGACAGATCATACTGGGTCACAAGCTTGTAGGATTAATAGACACTGGTTTACACGCGATTGGATCCTCAGTGATCACTGATGAGTGTCTGAAAACAACTTCCTAAATCAGAAGCTGACAAGATAGTAAAGAATCATGACTGGTTACGTGTCTCTTGATAACTCAAATTATATTTAATGCCGCGAATGCCTAGAATGGGAAAAGCACTTCTTTATACTCGAAGCCGCTCGAAGCCAAAAAAAAGGACAAAATCGTCCAGAAAAGCAAGTTTCAGTGATTGCCTAAATATTCAACTTCAGCTAATAATTTCCTGAATACCTTTATACGTTCCTGTGGTTGAACGTCTAAACGGTGAACTTTTTTCCTAGTGGTCAGCTGCTTATAAGAAAGTTCAACTTGAACGTCTATTTAGTTAACACCGACGAAACTTTGATTACCTGATCTTCTTCTGGTATGTTTGTTCAAAATGTTATTAACTCTCTTCTGAAAACCTGCAGTGCGCTGTTTTACAAGAGGGTGGCGCTATTCTTGTGGAAAACGGGATATCAAATTAGACAAGACAGACTAAACTTCGATAAACCTTTGATCGCCTTACAAAGTTTTAATTTTTCAAATTCAAAATCAGAATAAAAACAGTAGAGATGCGGCTACATGGTTTCGTATATCTTGATGAATTCATATGCACTTTCTTAGAGAACAAAAGACTGAGCCAGCACCCCTTAATATGAAATGATGACGAAATCGTGTTCAGAAGCAATAACCCTGCAATTAGGTTCACATCACTTAATAATACTATTAATTATTGTTTTTCTGTTTTGATCAAAATTTGAGCTCATCTATTCAGTTCTATACAATTGTCAGAGGTATGAAAAAATAGAGAACAGGAAGACGATTCAGAACTTACATTTTTATACAACCTCACCTGCAGTGTACTAAGCATATAAGAGCGAAATCCGTTTTATGGAAGCAGGTGATCATGAGTTCCTGCGTCAAGTAAAATTAATTGTCTTT
>JBBMOI010000002.1:42310000-42335000 GCA_038088405.1 Porites divaricata | reverse complement strand
TGTTAATTACACCGAGCCGGATGAACGAACTTAAAATGACATACATTCACAGCCCAGGGTTCCTGATAGGAAGTTTAATTATTAATATAATAGTTCGCTTATAAACTATAGAATTTACTTCGATCTGAGACCTGTTGATCAAAAGGCACTTTCAACAACTCTTTCGCATAATAGCGGTTTTCGCCTATCTTACTTCATTTCTTTTTAACTGAATAGATTAATACTTTCAAAACTTTCCGGTCAGAGCGAACCAAAATTTTGTTTTATTCGTTTAATATATGCTTGATACAGTTGCACAGTCATTGTTTCAGGGTTCACCCGAGCGGTTACATGCAAGTACCTCGATATTATTGGCCAGTGTTAACAAAGATTTTCCGGCTAACATGAACTTCCTTAGTTTCACTCCCTGCTTTTGTTTATCTCGGTATCTATACGCTTAATTTCTTACCCCAGCAGAGACAAAATTTACTTAGTTTTAGGGATAATTTTAGTCTGAAGAATATTTATCGTTAAGTGGGATTAGTTTAGTGATAGGATTACTTTCAGCAACTCATAATGACTTTAAAAAAAGTTCTTTCAAAGTACTTGTTCACTATATCTCAGTAAACAGATTCTCAATGCTGATTGGCGTAAATTAATGCATTGGACTAAGCAACTGATATAGAGTTTCGTTTACAAAATTAAATGAGACCTTTTTTAGTCTTTACTCTTCACATTATAATTGAATTTAGAAGACGCTGAGCTTCTGGGAGTGTTTAGTTGCAAGATAAGATCAGCGATGTATCGTTCAAGCGTTCCTTATAATAGTAGATCTGCGGGTTATTCCACAGCAGGTACAAGGCGATCAGCAGATGATTACACCAGATGCACTGAACCTTTGTCATCTTTGGTTTATTCATCTTTAAATAGCTCACGCTATGCTTCTCAGCCAATCTCAAAAACTTTAAGTTCAACCTGTCCGAGTGCCAGCTCATCGGCTAGCGACGTTATTAGTTCTGTAGCTAACGTTCCTGAAACATCATCAGCTCAAGGGGGCGCCCCATCAAGGTAATTGTGTGAGTCATAAATTTATTACAAGTCAGAACTTTGCAACTTCCGTTGGATCGATCATTTTGTGCGAACTATCCGATTTAAAAACAACACGCTATGCTCTGATAAACGTTAAGCATCCAACTAATTAAGAGTATGGCCCAGAAAGTAAAATTTGTCGAATTTTAACCGTCAACCATTGCCATTGATAAGGCTTAAAGATTTATTATCATGGAAGACCGCAAAATTGTACATCAAGTGATTTCTTTTCTCTTTTCCCTGTTTCTTTCACTTAACGTTTTGTTATTCATCCTTGAGGAGAGAAAGTTAGTTTTCATTTCTTCAAACAATTCAGTTATAGTACATTTTGCATCTTCAGTTTTTAGTCAAATCTAGCCGGAACAGAGACATCAAAATCTTAGGATCTGTTCTAATTTTTCTAGGATTGACTACCTTTTTTGGCTCGATCGTCTATAGTTAAGATTATCTCAAACTGATTTTGCCCAATATCGTGTGCCACGAAACTTTTGCGGGCGTTTATTTTCATTTGCGGATTGGCAATTTTTTGTATTTTGCGGGAACTAACTTTTGAGATTAGGACAGATTGGTTTTTCTTGCTGGGAATTAATTTTTGCGTTTTTCAGAACGTCTCGGACAAATCATTGATAATATTGTCGTTTTTATTGAGTACGTGCAAAGAAAATATAATATACAAACAATACCACGGTGAGCGCAACCCAGCAAAAACCAATGAAAGTTTTGCACATGCATCATTTCTGAACGAAAGAGACAAGTTGTAGTTGAACAGATACAATTGCTTAGTACTGCATTTTGTGTAGCGAGTTTAAGCGAGAGAATATTCACTCTGAAGTAAATTTTTGCTGGAAAAATGTTTGCGGTAATAAATTTTTAGGAACTTATTTTAACCGTATCGCTGGAAAAATCGCAAAACTCCCAAACATTAGAACCCGAAATAATTTCGTGCCACACAGTTTATATATATATACACTACTAATAGTAAATGCTCAAAAGCCTAAAATCGATAAGACAACACAATATTTACCCTTATGTATATGAAATTTGTATCTCGTAAAGTTGTAAAGCAATAAACGGCTAAAAATGTATATTATTCGAAAATAGATTACTATTCATTAGTTAACCAAATGAATGTAGTGCGTAAAATAGTAGATGATTTACTTAAAGAAAACTATATCCTAGTCCTTTCAAAAGATGGTTGTGAGTTATGGCAGAGTTATTCTGATTGTACAGTAATTATGCCACAGAAGGATTAAACGATTCTACAGAGAATAAGTTGACATTAATTATATCTAAACGAGATTATAAAGAATTGTTTTTCCTTAGGAAAAAAAAAAAAAGAAAAAGACAATGTTAAACGTAACTGGGGGTTTTCAAGTGCTACCCGAGAGCCTTCAAAAGAGGTCCGATTTCGCCCAAATTTTTTCATATTGTTTTTCTATCCTGCCACTTGCAAGGGGTTAGATGAACTGATTATGTAAGGGTTTTCAAACTGTTCCCATGTGGTTCTCAAAATGTATTCCTCATGAGGTCCTGGAACCTATTTCCACAACAGCAAGTCGAAAGAGCCTCCCAGTGTTAAAAACTCCCAAATCAACAGATTTTTCCCTGCTTTTTTTTTGGAAGTTTAATTAATTTGTTGATCAAAATTTCAGTGCTAGCAAGTATTTTTATTTTAGCATCACCGAATTCAATAATCCGTAAAAGGGAATAGAAAAATCAGCCGATTTAATTTTAACGATTTTTCTAACAAAGAGTTCTATGTTTTGTAAAAATATCCAACTAGCAATTATGGCCCTAGTCGAAACTACAAAGGATACTTTTTTTGAAACACTACCATTCGGTGAATCTATTTTTAATATCTGTAGTTCGCGTGACAAGATGAAGTACAATATCAGCGTCATAATTAGCACTGGAATTAATATATTCACAGGGCGTATCTCTTGAGATCAGGGCGGGAGTATGATTACAGTGAGCCAAAGAATGAATCTACAGGACCAGCTGCTGCCTTCTCAAATGTGACGCCATATTCTCGCAGTTATTCGTCCCAACCATCACCAGCGACCGACAACACAACAAGGCCAAGTAACAACACTACAACAAGCACTACAACAAGAACTTCAACAAGTTATCAACGTCCAAGGTACGTAGGGGCATAATTATGAACGATAAATATTAAGTAGTTGAAAAGTCTAGAAAAGTGATTTTCAATCAGTTGCACAGGCGGCGTGGAAGAAAAATTACTGGCACAGGAGTCGAACCTTTGACCTTTTGGTTCTCGTCCAGATCGATGCTCTACCACTGGGCCAATAAAGACTCGTGGGAGCTAACAGCACAAATTAATAATAGGTTCATGAACAAAAACGTCCTGCATACTGCAAGAGCAGGAATGTCCATATGTCCTTATGCGCAATGATACAAACTTAATGGAGAATTTTAAGCCTCTAGAATATATGCATGCATGATCACAAAGATGATTTTCAGTCAGCGACACAGTGAGGTCGCTTGGAAGATAGTCTCAGATAGTAGAGCGTGGGCGAAAAATTGAAAAGAAAAAAGCCCCGCGTACGACCACCATCTGAACTATGACTTTTTGGTTACTAGTCCAGATGCTCCGTCATGTAAGAGAGATTAAGCATCACGTTTACGTCTAACGGCAAACGCGAAATTAGTGTATCATGCGACCAATTTCCCCCTTTACTACTCGTTTACTCTTCATTGTTTAAATACATAAAATAGTGGTTTGACTGGTTTCCCGCAATTGTTTTTAGCTATTTTTATCTGCTCATTTTCTATTATGAGAAATCCTCAGCTTGAATCTGATGTTTGCCGTTTGCCGTATACGTGATGCTTAATAAACTCTCTACCAAGCTTCAGGAGATCAGACTAGTGGGATTGACATGAGGCCGCTAAACTGCAATTAAGTTCACAGTGTGACAAACATCCTAAGTCTATCCTACATCTATAAGTGCTCATGCACAATCATAGAAACGTGATGGTAAATTTTAAGCCTGGTGAATACACGACACGAGTTGTATCGCTTGCTGGGAAACACTCATGGCGTAAACTTTTTATGGAGTTTTAGTTGAGAATACTACAGGTCAACTTTTGCATAACTGCCATATGATTCTGATCTAGCAGTGTCAAGAAGAAATTTTAGACGTTCGGTGCATTATTGGACAAAGCATCTGCCAGATACCAGAATTATCAGATAGCAACTGGAAAACACAGAAAGCTTGCAAATTGGATGTCATTTTAGCCTGAAGTACATTGTTACGCGCGTCATATATCTCATGGGACTGCTGGCTAAAAATATAGAGTTTATAAATGATCATGAAACTCTGTGAGTGCATTTGTTTTTGCGGTTTTTCAGGACTTCGTCATATACTTTGTCAGGACGACCATTTGAATATACCAGGTCTACGGATCCCTCCAGAGCCAGCTCCTATTCATCGCGGACCTTTCCGAGTCCCGAAAGGTATTCTTCTGTTGGTTCTCGCACCGTATCCTCCAGCCACGGCAGTATTCCGAGGTAACTTTGATTCTAACACTATTTATTTTGAAATTATGAATATATGAAAATCACATATGTGAACTGCAGAGTGAAGAATCATTTGAAGGAAGATCATCGCAGTTACATATGCAACCTATGCAGTTGCAAAAAGAAAGCCTGAAAAAACAATTAAGGCTTGTACGGGATTCGAAACCCGTGACCGCTACGATACCGGTGCAGCGCTCTACCAATTAACTGCGATGATCTTCCTTCAAATAATCATGTCAAAATGACTGCTCCAGCCATGGTGGATACATTGCGATACAGTCAGGTGACACTGATCAGGGGGTGCCCTTTTTGACAGCTGTCAATTGACTATAACATGGATGTACATAACTGATAAGGATGTCCACTATCAAGTTAAACGTATGCCTTGGTCATCTAGCTAGTAATGACCGGTCATTACAAGATAACAGCCAATCAGAGCACGCGTACTATTGTAGCCATTTAATAAAAATAAATTATTGGCCGGTGAAGCTTTTTCGGCCAGATGGCTGGATATGTTTAATTTATTATTCTAACTTCTTCTTCATCTCGGTTGATAAATACGGAAAAAACGAACTTGGGTATTACTGTGTTTTAAACGAATCAGTAACAAGGGTGAAATCAAGCCGGTAACCAAGCTGTGATTCAGATTCATCCCGCTAACCTGGCCAGCCCACTTACGTACTGGCCATGGGCTCATTTGAAGAGACCCTTAGAAAACAATGTTTTCGGGTGTCAGTACAACGCAGCGCAGAGGTCGGGGCTGGGGCTAAATCAGCTAAGAATGAAAAGCAGATTTAGCAGATTAATATTCTGTAATTACATAAACCACGCCTTGAGAAAACAGCTGTTGAACTCCTTCCTTCTCACTTTGTAACCCTTAAAGCTGACAACACGTAAACCAATCAGAATTCACAAAACGGTGTCGAACTGGTTGTGGTATTGAACTTAGTCGAAAGCTGCTTGCTTCTGCTTCTTTGACAACAGGAGTTTGGATTTGCTAACATTATAATTAGAAGTCATTTAAAGCTTTAATTTGTTTCACGGTGACCGGTTTACATGATATTCAAACAGATTTTTATAACAAACTCGCCATCACTAGAACCACTTGAGACAGCTTAAAGATGTCGAAAACACATCGAAAAAATGTCTATTTTCGAAAGTCATTTGAACGCTGGCACTCGAGAGAAAAGATGGATGTTTCAACTGAAAAACAAAATTTGAGCGTAAGAGAGACTTTGTTTAAGAAGGATGGATGCTATAATGAAACTCCAATTCACAAGTCACAGATTGGATTGGTGTACTTGAAACCAGTAGTCGGGTATTCAGTGACCCTTTATTTTCAACCCAGGGAGAAATTCAACGACTGGATTTGCGGTGGTAGCGGTTTTAGGTCGCCTAAAGACGCTAGGTACTATTCACAGTCATTTTTCAACTTCAGTATTTTTTCTTTTTACCCTTTTCTTTCCGCGATTTATTGCTTCGTCCAGAGATAGGTTTTTCAGTTACCAATTGCAATGGATAGACTTTTGTTTTTATTGTACATGTCTAGTAGTCTTGACTATTGATATTGCTTACCATAAGTATAAATTCGATCGAAAGAATTACTGATACACATACGAACCACAGGTGTATAAATATTTAGTTTTGAATCGAAGTTCACTCAATAGACATGAAAAAAAATCTTTATGACCCAATTTCTTACCTTGTGATAATAGCTTTAATTTGGGTATACGCATCGATAGTCAGGCCGCAAAAGTAATGTTTAATTGTCGAATCAATTCAACAACTTGACTAAATTTTGATTTATAGGATAAACGCAACATAAATTCAATTAAAGAATTTCCCAAAGCATAAGCAATTAGGCTGAAAATTATATTTGTCCTTAAAACTGTATGCCTACCACAATATTATTTATTTCTCGCAGCCAATTACCTCACTGCACTTCATTACAGGTAGCTTTGACCGCTGAATGTCATGCCTTGTGTTGCTTAGCGTTACGGCGAATATGTAGTGGCCTGAATTTTTTTCTGTGCAGCCTCAATAAGAACTATTGAATGGTCTCGTACAAACGTTTTTAGCGAGAGCGTTGTAGCTTTATCAAAAAAAAAGGATTTGCGAATTTAAAAGTTTGAGAATAGGCCAACAGTGTCGAAAACTGTCTTGAAACAGCTGGGAATAGTTGTATCAAAATAAATAGATACCTCCTGCTAAGTAACCAGTCTCAAAACTATCGCATAAACATACCACTATTTTTGAAAGACCAGCGGAGAAAGCTAACTTCAATTCCAAGTCTAAGTCAAACCAAAACTTTCATTCTAACAACTGCCGCTTCTAAAATGACAACTTTTGCCGTTGTTCAATACGAAAGCTTTCGACGAGGGAACTTAAACTCGGGCGTTTTGAAAGCAATTCGACTTAAAGATGATGTTTCCGAAGACGAATTTGAAAAGCGTGCGGATATCAGGAAGCGAAATCGACAGTCGCGTAGAAATGACGTCCTTGATGTTCATAGTAAAGACTACAGTAGCTCACTGTACAAGTCGCAGATAGGGTTAATCTACCTCAAACCAGTTGTTGGTTACTCTACGTCAGTATATTTCCACGCAAAGAAAGAGTCTAATCAAGGAAATCGAATTATGGATCATAATAGTAGGTATGCACGACATCTATGAACTAACTTAAGGTAAACATTAGTCAAATCTTTATTCAGGTTAACTGTACCTTTGATTTAAATATCAGGTTTGTGGTTGATCATGAAATCTTATTCCATGACTCCCAATAGACCACAATTTTTACACAACGGTTTTAAAAGATTTAGCTTGTCTCGCGCGCGTTGGCCTTCGCTGCCACACTTCTCACGACGAACGGAATGAATTTTAAATCTGTCAGTAATCAAAAGTATTTCATACCAGATCTGAAGCTGAGCGAGCAAGATACCGTATGCTAGGCTGCGATGAAGTTGGAGGCCGTAGAAATGTTGCTTCGGATAAAGACTTCATGGATAAAAATAAGGCGCTTAAGAAGTCTGAACAACAAAAGTCTGGTAAGAGAGTATATTCAAACTTTTCGCCACGTTATCTGGTGTTTTGCTTTTATTGTAAATTGCTATATTGGGTAATGTAGGCTTTATACTGTAACTAAATTTTTTTTTTCCCTTTTATTTATCTATAATTTTATTTATTTGCCTTTTCTCGGCTTCTTAGCTTAATATTTAATTATTGCTAGTGGTCTAACCAGCCTCATCAACCCCGAGATTAAATAAAGCTTTATTCATTCAGTCTTCATTTAAATCTGATCATCGATATGCTGTCAAGTTAGGTTTCTCTGTCGATTATGGTTAAGTTCATGGTCAATTTTTTTGTTCACCATCTACAGTGCTGGATCCAGACTTTGAGAAAAGGGGGTGGGAGGGCTGGGTCATTTAGACCCTTAGATAAGGGAGAGGGGGGGTGGTCTCGGGTCTTCGGGCCTCAGTTTGGTCTAAAAATAAGTGGGGGTGGGGGACGGGTCCTTCCCTTGGACCCGCCACTGATCTATACGTTAACATTCAAAATGACTGAGTTATAGAATTGATTTAAATCTGTCTTTGATAACTAAAAGATGAACACAGATTAAAAAGTCAGCTTTGTTCCTTACGTTCTAAAACTATTGCATCCTAAAAAATAAGGCAGGATGAGTACATAGCAGGAGGCTTTAAAGGGTTATGCACAGGTTCTGCCTGCAGAGCCGGGGCCATGGGATAGAATCTAAAGCCTGGTTTCACAAGCGCATAAGCAAAAGCATAATGACATACTCTCTTGCAGAATGGCATATTTGACTCAATTCTCGATACCAGCTCTCCCCAATCCGATGATAAACAAGATGGCGGACGCTTCGTCTGCCATATTGCTTCTGATATGTTCGCATGAGGTATTGGTCAAAGTGACCTACGATTGGTCCACGGCCTTGTGCTTATTCTTATGCTTATGTCGACCCAGTTTTCACTTGCTTACACATGTGCTTGTGCTTATTCTTATGCTTATGCGCTAGTGAAAACTAGGCTAAGGACGGGCGTGATACGAACGTGCTTCTTAGTCCCACACAGACCTCGTGCAAAAATGTTACTTTAAACATAACTATAACAAAATTCTCAAATCTGATTGGCTATCAACCGTCCTGGTTTCAGCACTAATAGGACTGGTGTAATAGGACAGTAACCGTCATGCCTAACTAAGTAATTGGACAGTACAGGCCATCACCCGCGCGATTAAATGGCTTTCTTTTCACTCTCGGAATTTCTTGTGCTTTAATTTTAGACAGACTAAAATATCACAAATTTTGTTATGGTTATGATTAACTGGTAACAGAACTTCGTGTCGTACAATTGGGCCTGTAATACTCGTGTTTCTATTCGAATTGGAATCCAATCAGTCCTATTACCATTATTCATTAAGGCATGAACGTTGACATAAGGAATTGATTTACCAATACAAACGTTAGACTATGAGTTTCTTTTGATTTCGCAGTCGATCAGCTGATACCCAAAGAAATAAATTTGAACGAAAAGGACAATCGTCACAGTCATCACACCGATAAGTATGAGCATTCTAACTTGATTGTGCGGAGGGGACAGAACTTTGACGTCACAGTAACATTTAACAGAGCTTATGACGCTAGGACAGACGTCATCACCCTACAGTTTGCTGTTGGTAAGTCAGGGGAGGCTTGCAAACCCTCAAGATAAGGTTGAATAATATGTTATTGCCGTGTTGCAAACACACTGTAACAACTATCGCAGGCCACGAATGGGTTAAACACTTTCTCCCACAGTTGTGGGAGAATGGCTGGACGGATAACATACGTCACAATGAACTATTCAAAGCTTATTCACATCTTTCTTAGGAGAGGAGACCAGACAGTTTTCTGTCAGTTCCTACTCAGTACTCAGTACTTGTACTCTTTATTCTGTACACAAGAACTCGTGAAAACCGTGGTCTTTAGAAGAGCTAATAGCATTAGCAGAAAAGATCCGTGGTTAGACCCTTTATACCACTACATGAGAAACTTCTGCAATTTGATTGGCTTAGAGCAGTGCGTATTTCTGCAATCAGCTTAATTTGAAATACCTACATGTGAAAATTACAACCCTTTTGCGAGGAGTAGTATAAACAAATAATAGCATGATTTTTACGTGATATTTGGCATAAATACCACTCGTGATATTTCAAAATTGTCTCAAATATCACTCGCCTAACGGCTTGTGAAATTACCTATAACAATTTTGAAATATCACTCGTGGTACTTACGCCAAATATCCCTACTAATAATGCTATTACCTATACATATTGCGTAAACTCGTCAAATTTTGTGCTCCGGGCTTGTTGATTCCCTACTTAGCAAGGAATCGCGCGCCATTAGTCTTGTACAGTCTGATTAAGCCTATTGCCAGGTACACCCATTTGAGAAATTTCAGTAACATTCCTTGTAATAACGTCAAGCTTCTTTAATTTTGGCCGTACTGTATAGTGGAACCCCTTAGCCCTTTTTTTTTATTTTCTTACTTGTCAGGGTACCGCCCTCAACAAAGCAAAGGATCGGTCATTCGGGTGCCTATAAGTCTCACAAAAGAAAGGGTTTACAAAGCATGGTCAGCGAGCCTCGCTCAAGTCAATAAAGAAAGCGTGCGCCTTCAAGTGACTTCACCAGCGGATGCAGTTGTGGGAAAGTATCAGCTCTATGTCGAAACGAAGACCACAATTCGTGGTTCAGATAAGCCGGAGGAGTATCGTTACCAGCATCCTGAAGATATAATTGTGTTGTTTAATCCATGGTGCAGAGGTCAGTGAATTGACAAATTTTTCTTATATTTAGTAGTAATGCGATCTTCGTTGGCCTAACAATGATTACGCACGTCGAACATACATGAATATGCAGGTTTCAGCAAACAAACTCAAAGCGATCGTGGCTTTTGGTTGGTTTAATGATCGCGCACCGCATTTCTAACCGAAAAAATATTGCATTAAAGTATTTTTTTGTAACTTGGCAACAGAAATGGGGTTACTGGTGTGACAATTACCTTCGCTCAATGTAGGCATGTCTTTGGCTGCAAAACAACGAGTTCTCGTTTTGATTTGACTTATTTGGTTTATTTTCCATTTGTCTTCTTCGCGTATATTCATTCTCTACTCTTTCAGAGTTTTCATTGCCTTTTAGTTTTACCTAGCAAGGTTTAAATGAAATTGTTTTATTTGCTTCGAATACGTTGTCCAGAGGATTCTGTATATCTGGACCAGGAGGCCTTGCGCGAAGAATACGTACTGAATGACAGCGGGCGCATTTGGATTGGAACAGCCAGGAAACACTGGGGAATGCCTTGGAACTTTGGTCAGGTTCGTGTCGGCTAAGATAAGCAAAGACAACGGCGACGGCTATGAAAACCTTACCGTCACTTAAAAAGTGAATTTGCGGTACCTCAGACTTTATCGTGGTTGTTCCATCTCGTTTTATTCGTCAAATGTTGGCAAGTTTCCTTGGAGTTGAATTCTAAAGAAAAAGAAAAGAAAAAGAAAGTTGTTGTCTTGTGTTCACGTCCTCGAAAAGACGTAGTCGTGCAACGGCGGCTAAGAAATGTACAAAAAAGCGTGATACACGTGCAAAGTTGTTGTTTCGCTAATCCAAACCTATTGCTTTTTTGCAATTCTCGTTTCTATCGCCGTCGTTGTTGTCAAGCCCCCAATTGTCGATATAGAGGGGCTACCAAATTAATTAACAATTATTCCTCGAGCCCGAATGGGCTCTGAGTCAATAGCCCATGAGGCCGAAGGCCGAATGGGCTATTGACTCAGAGGCCATGAGGGCGAGAGGAATAATTGTTTTAGTAAAATCCAACTAGTTGGTCAAAAATATCGAGAATAAAAAAATTTTAGCTAGTTAAAGCTAGACTTTAATCCATTTTTGCCGCCAAAAAGCCCGCGCTTTTCGCTACTGGTGGGCTATAACATATAGTCTAGTAGTAGCTCAACCAATCAGAACGCAGCATTGATAACAGACCAGTAGTTGGATTTTACTAATGATTATTACTTCATTGACAACAGAATAGCCATTGACTCGATCTTTATCCCTCTAGGGACACTCTAGCTTTT
Organism: Porites divaricata; assembly: GCA_038088405.1. Taxonomy (NCBI): domain Eukaryota; kingdom Metazoa; phylum Cnidaria; class Anthozoa; order Scleractinia; family Poritidae; genus Porites; species Porites divaricata. Next base: position 42,323,273 of record JBBMOI010000002.1, on the reverse strand, counting down.
GTCGATGACCACCCACTTGTTGCTTTTTTGACAAATCCTTGGTCAATGAGATTTGTAGGTGGAAGAGCGACTCATTACGGACGGACGAACGGTTTCGCACAACAAAACCGTTTCGCGCAACAATCCAAAGAGCGTTTAAAGGCAAAAAAATATATAAAATGAAATAAAATAAACAGTAAATGACACCCAGTAGGGTGTGCTGTTGGTAACGTTTATTTAATTAGAAAAGGCAAAAATTAAATTTACCGAAGCGCTTGCGGCTAGCTTACTTTCTCAAAGATCAAAACAGCTAGCAATGCCCATTTTACAACTTTATTTATAGTTAAAAACGTAAACATTATTAAAAAGTTCACAAATGAGTCCAACGTCCTTGCGCTTGAGTACTTATCACAATAACTAACAGTTTTCAGTGAGAAACACAGCAAATATGATCCAGAACAGGTACGAGATGCGAACACTTTGATTAATTTTACTTGAACTACGTGAATTCAAGCCAGTGTTAGAGTAAGAAACTATTTCAAAGAGTTCAGTAAGTTGTGAAGTGCACATTTGCTGTGCAGTTGCTATAATTGCTAATGATTCAGCTCAAATGCTCATAATGCTCATAAGGTGGATCTCAAACAAAGCTGACACCGCTTTGTTTGATGTAAAACGTTCGAGCCTTAAAAACCTTGCACTTCTATTTGAGTTGGCGTTGTGCTGAGATTTCATAATCCTCAGAGACTTATATTTATGGGCAGATCTTAATATGTCGAAATCCTTAATTTCAGGAAAAGATCACAAAAAAAGTGAAAGACTCCAGGAAACTTAACATTTAAATTCTCTGCTTCCAATTTCCGATCGGCTCAGTAACACTCATTAAACAGTCAGGTCAGAAGGAATAAAAGGAAGCAAGTTTAATTCTCCACCTTTCTGGTTTGTCCTTTTCAGTTCGAAGATGTGTCTCTTAACTCTTGTTTGTGGCTGATAGACAAAGCCCAGCTTGTGACGGCTGCGCGCGCAAATCCTCTCAGGGTTTCACGTAGTATCTCCGCCATGGTAAGACTAATATATGAATATAAATTATTGGCTACTCGACAAACCATGAGGAAGACATGCTTGGCTCTATATTGGCCCAGTATTCTGAAGCTAGTGTTATGGAACGAGACTAAGTGCGGGTTTAAGAAAGTAAGAAATATCGAGGCCAATTGACAATTACTTTGAATGATCAACCTTGGTAAGCATTTCAGTATTAAATGTTCAGAAGAATTTTTTCCATTGAAAGAACAAACTGGCAATCTCGAGCGAGCAAGAAAGCCCCACCTTGCCCTCTTCGGTGCTAAACTTAACTTAATTTATTATGTATAATTATATAATATGTAGTGTTTTGAATTTTTATTGTAATATTACCGTAATTCTTATCGCCAAAGGTAATAAATAAAGGTTATTATTATTATTATTATTATAACCAATGAGAAAATGAAGCTATCCAGGAGTAAAACAGCGATACGAATAAGGTTTTAGAATCAAGTTTGCAGCAAACGGCAAACATTAGAACCAAATTGACAAAATCTCCACTAAATAAAGACTGTCCAAAGTAATTCTTATGAATGAAACTGAAAGAAACTATTAGTTTTTTAAGTGTGGACGTAATAAGCATTTTTAAATGAAGATATGATCGTCGCAGTGGTATTTGCATTCTAAGCAATTGCAAATTAACCCGAAAGAACTAAAATCCAATACAACTGAACTAAATAACCATACTTAACTAAGCAGATCTTTGCCCTTGTTTCTCTCATTATTTCATATGAGAAAATTCGTAAATTTCTTTATCAAGTGGACTGTAGTTAAGGGAAAATATAAAGCTGTGTTTGAGTAGTACTTGGCTGATGTATTTTATCTTTCTGTTCTGGTAGGCAAACTTTAATGACCAAGACGGTGGTGTTCTTCACGGTCGCTGGGATGGTAACTATCCTAGAGACACGACGGCTCCAACATCCTGGTCAGGGAGTGTGGCCATCTTAGAACAATTTTGGCAGAAGAAGTGTGATATTAAGTATGGACAATGCTGGGTGTTTTCAGGACTTGTTACAACATGTATGTATAAAAAAAATTGTTAATTCTATTATCATAGACCCCACTGATGCAGTCAAACTCAAAACGAAGAAGGAGCGACAAAGGTCCATGTAATGTGGCTCTTGACCATTGGATCTAAACTAAACGAGGCAAAACTAGGTTCAATTGTAGAATATAGGGAAGTCTGTTCCAGGCTCTCAGATTGTGGGGAAGACGCGAAAGAGAAAGAAACGCGAAAGGTTGGCGGGGCGGGAAAAAGGATTATGACCCAGTTTCCTCCCGATTTATTTTCGTGTTCACGCTTTCTCAATTCAGCGGACCCGACTATCTCGGAGCCTAGAACAGACTAGAAGAGCGGACAATACTATACCCAGGTAGCAAGAAGAAAGTTAAAATAGTTAGTTACACAATTAAGAAAGCGTTATCAAAAACCAATTGAAATATATCTTATGCTCGTTTAAATAGTATATTTTTTGTCTTAATCTGACGAATCATAGTTTACCCCTATTCAGCGTTTTCAATAATTAGAACGATTTTCGTATGACCTTGAGAAAAGGTTTCGGTAAGTGTTCGTTATTTGTTTCATCAGCCAATGGATGAAAAGATCAAAACATGGCCTCTTCGTTTTCCCACCAAAGAAACCCTAATATGGAGAAGGCATTGTTCGATTGGCCAATCGTGTTGTAGTATGACGTCAAAGCGAAGTATCCGTTGATTTCTAGAAAGTTCTCGGGCATGAAGTTTTTTCACCTGAGCATTCGCTTAACCAATGAAAAGCCAGACGCGTTTGTCTGTCCGTTCGATAAACCAATCAAATCGCTCTATTTCCGTTCGTTTGTTGTTTCTGTTTTGTTCGCGCGCTTTCATTTCAAGGTCATACGAAAATCGCTCTAATTTCTTTTTACAATGTTGTAGTACTCCGCTGAAACTGTTACCCTCGTGGAGGAAAAGCTCTCCATATATACACCCTTCAAATGTAAAATGCAAAGACAGTATGTTAAAGTAATAGCTGCGTGTGTTGCACCATTGCTGTTCGTGGACATTAAAGATGCAGGTTTACGTATAGGTAACTGCCCTTCGCAAATTTTTCTCCAACAAACCAAATGAATGTCTCTTTTTTCCAGTATTGAGAGCCCTCGGAATACCAACTCGCCCAGTGACAAACTTTGCCTCGGCTCATGACTCGGATGCCAGCATGACAATAGACTTCCATTTTGATGAAGATGGAAAGCCGCTGAAGGAATTGGACGACTCTGTTTGGTAATAAGCTAGATTAACATACACCGACCCCTCATTAGGCTGCGTCATACAAAACTGTAAAATGTAAAAAATGTCGACGGCGAATTTCTCTTAAACCTCGCTGCCGAAAAGAGCGCCGCGAAAGCAAGGTACGAGCTAGTTAAGAGAAAAACAATCGAGATTCTAGTGTCTTCCCCATTCTCTCACTCGTCTTTACCCTCAGCAAGTTTCGGTAGATATAAGGCTGGTCAGCGTTTAACGGAAGAGTCACGGTATGCGAATTCTGATTCCTGGCCTGATTTTAGGAACTTTCACGTGTGGAACGAGTCATGGTTCAAGCGCCCTGATTTACCAGACGGACACGATGGATGGCAAGCGCATGATGCCACTCCCCAAGAAACTAGTTACGGTAAGAAGAGAACAATATATTAAAATTTCAGTTATACTTGGAAGTAATCTAGGAACGAAAAAATATTCTTTATATATTCGTGTTTTTCAGTTTTTAAGGACTCAAATCCATGCCTTAGAACTGTCAAAAACACAATACAACGCTGTTGTTTAATGTCTTCAGTCCCGTGGCTTTATTCTCTTACCCCTAAGTACTGAAGTCACATTAGAAGTCATCTCATGCCCAATTATTTATTGCAGTGAGTAAACAGATTTGGTAAGGCCTTCATACTTGCCACATAAATTGTCAAGTTATTCAAGAAGCCAGTTTTGCTCTGTGTGAAAGTGCCACATTTTCTAAATAATTAACATTTCAAAAAAGAAGTGCTTATCTCTAGCTCACCTTAGTTCAGGCGCAATTCTCTAAACCAAAAAAAGAGCCTGATCTCAGACTACTTAAAAGCTCAAAATGATTTACACGGTTTCAGGAGTGTTTCGATGTGGTCCAGCCTCGGTGAAAGCCGTGAAACAAGGAGAGGTATATTTACCGTATGATACTAGCTTCGTGTTCGCTGAGGTGAATGGGGATCGAGTATTTTGGGAAGTGGAAGAAAACGGCCCCATGAAACCTATTCGTGTAGATAAGAAATGCATTGGGAAGCTGATCAGCACTAAAGCGGTTGGGAGCGACTACAGAGAAGACATAACTCACGAGTACAAACATTCTGAAGGTATACTAGCTTAAAGCAAAGAGGCCTTGTTTATAATAACTGTCTGTTTTCCTATTGTCGCCGCCCAGGGCCAATGGAAGCTCTGCCGTTAATTATCTCGTTTCTGTGAAAGTAGCCCGTGTGAGGAGTTCAGATCATTAGGGAACTTAAGATAGAAGGGAACTTCAGATGGAGACGTTTTCGGGGCGACGGCAAGTTCAACCGGACGTGACGCCATGATTTGTGCAAAATTGCGCATGCTCCTACTCACCACATTGCCGTCGTGCTCCCGTTGGCGACGTGAAACTGGTCTGTTTGGCGTTGTGGCGAGAACGTGATTATTTAACGCTCATTTCAATAAGGTTTGCTGTATTTAGCAACCAGAATTTTGCAGATTATCGTCCTTAAATTGTCCTTGTTTTCTTTGAGTCACATTTCAAGCTCGATTTCCAAGCTCTGTCATCTAAACATACGTCTTTAAAATGTTTCTATGTTTCATAAAGGTGTATCACAGAGTCAAGATCCAATATGGCAAACAGCAAACCGTAAGTGAGCTTTACATGGACAAAATTGTCCTACGAGCCAAATGAAAGTATCCAAATAAAAAAATATGAACTCCGATATTTTAATTGTGTCAAGTTTTTAGCTTACTTTTGTCGTTAGAGTATCGTATAAATGAAACGTATGTATTGAGAATTATTTAGAATAGTTGGTAATACCACGTACTAACGTGGGAATACTGAAATAAAGTTGTTGTTCTTGCATGCAAGCAATTAAGCATTAATTCTCTTAGTTCTTTATGTGAAGCCATATTTTGCTCTTCGGTAGTCTTCCAAGGCGCCGTCCTCCTGAGTTCACTGCGATCTTAATGTTCGAATTTTGGAGGGAAGCTACGGCTGCCTCTGTTCCAGGCTTGCCCTGCCATTCCGGTCGCCGTCGCCACGTCTCTAGGGAACTTAAGATAAAGACGTTTTCGGGGCGACGGCGACCGGACTGGCAGAGCAATCCTGGAACAGAGGTAGCCGTCGCTTCCCTCCAAAATTCGAACATTAAAATCGCAGTGAACTCAGGAGGACGGCTCCTTGGAAGACTACCGAAGAGCAAAATATGGCTTCACATAAAGAATTAAGAGAATTAATGCTTATTTGCTTGCATATGCAACAACAATAACAACAACAACTTTATTTCAGTATTCCCACTTTAATTAGTACGTGGACCGGTATTACCTACTATTCTAAACAATTTTTAATAAGTTTCATTTAGACGATACTCTAACGAAAAAAGTGAGCTAAAAGCACACAATTAAAATATCGGAGTTCATATTTTTTTATTTGGATACTTTCATTTGGCTCGTAGGACAATTTTGTCCATGTAAAGCTCACTTACGGTTTGCTGTTTGCCATATTGGATCTTGACTCTGTGATACACCTGTATGAAACATAGAAACATTTTAAAGACGTATGTTTAGATAACAGGGCTTGGAAATCGAGCTTGAAATGTGACTCAAAGAAACCAAGGACAACTAAGAACGATAATCTGCAAAATTCCGGTTGCTAAACGCAACAAACCTGATTAAAATAAAAGTTAAATACTCACGTTCTCGCCACAACGCCACCCGTTTCACGTCGCCGACGGGAGCTCGACGGCAATGTGGTGAGCAAGAGCATGCGCAATAACGCACAAAAAAGACGTCACGTCCGGTTGAAGTTGCCGTCGCCCCGAAAACGTCTCCATCTTAACTTCCCTATTAGATTGTTAGGTGCGACGGGAAACGAGATACGAACGGTAATTAAAAGAAATGCCTCTTTGCGCCGCTCCCGCTACCTGAAAGCCTACATGCAACATGCTAGAATAAGTTTGCTAAAATAATGTTGTGTTAACTAACGTCTCTCACACAACTTACAATGCCATAAAGGTATTTAATTTTGTCTTTTTCATCCACGAAAGGCTATAGACTCGTGGTAATTCAAGAAATCTTGCAAGGTATAGGTTATTGCGCAAAGTAACTTTAATTGTATAGGTCACTTGGAAATGCTGAATCCTTTGATCATAAAAAATTGGAGAAATTACCTAAATTGATAACAAAAAGTTTACCATGTGTGCTAGCAAATGCTATAAGAAAAAAGTTCATATAATTCAGCGGCCGACTCTAGAGAAATTTTTAAAAAATAAATCAGATTTTGCGAAGCCGGCGGTATATTGGCATCAAACGTGTCTGCTCTAATGAGCGCTATCGAGGACAGAAAACAGAAAATCAACATTACTGGACATTGTATACAGCAGCCCTCAGATTCAAAGTAATAGTTATGCTTTTTCTTTACCTTTAGGCTCTATAGCAGAGCGACGTGCGGTGGAGCTGGCATACAAATTCAGCAGCCGTAAAGACCAAGCAATTTATGGACTGCCAGCTGAAGACGTTAAGTTTACATTTGATCTCCCGGAAGATCTACCCATAGGAAAGGATGTCAGTGTGGCACTGAAGATGAAGAACACCACTTACCAGAGCCGTACAGTTAAGGGTAAAATGACAGCAGTGATTGGATTTTACACTGGTATACCCTGCAAAGATTTGAAGGAGGAAGAATTTAACATGATTTTGGAACCAAAACAGGGTGGGTGGAATTCCAGAGCTCTTTATTTTTATCTATTGCCCCAGTTTCATGCTTATTATCTATCTTTCCCAATCTTTAGTGATCTGATTTCTTCATTCTCTCTGGTGAAAAGTTGAACCGCAGCTGGACCGCAGGTCCGGGCTCGGGTTTTCTCTTCTTCGACTCCTCGTCTTTCTCGCTCCAGGTCAGATGAGGCTGATAGTAGTTGTTTACCATTTACAAAAAGGTGGCGGAAAACCCGGTTGTAAAGTAAATGGAACACGACTTTTTGGATCGTTCCAGCGGAAAATTTCCGGGAGCAACGGAACGTCTGAAATATTCCAAACGGAAATTTGTTTTCCATTTCTTTAAAGCCATCCCGGCTTTGATACCAGTTTCAGGCCTTCGCGGTCAGTCGTTTTTCGGTAAATGGAACCGATTTGTACAAATGATAAACGCGATCCCGGGACGAAATTTACCAGTCCTGAATTTTGGGCACCATTTACCCAAACTGTGGAGCGACCAGTTTGCTCATGTAAATGGGAACAAGTCTCTTGCTTTTCTAGACAACGGAACTTCTTAAACTACAAATCACGGGCGGATCCTAAAAGACGAACAAACATGTGTTCCAGAAACGTGAGAACCCCTGTTGGTCTAGGGCTTGTAATCCAGAACAGTTTCTAAATTCTAAGGCCTGAAAGTGTCATGTAAAAGAATAAATTTTTTTCATAACTGTCACGTGTTTACCCTCTTTAGATAAAAAGGCGTTACCTTACCTTACCTTACCGACACCTCAACCGTTTCTATAAAACTTTGAAAATAGTTCGGGATAAAAGGTCCAAAAAAATGCTGACATTTCCTGACGCCACTCGTTTTCCCACGAAATGGCGTCTGAAGAACGAGCGCAGAAATTCCATGGTGATGACGTGTCACTACCCGAATCTGGGTAGTGCGTCTGATTGGAACAAAGGAGAATTTTGTCTGATTGGCTGTTTTGATTTTATAGTGTTCAGTGGTCTTCTTACCGCGCGCAAGTGAGTAAACAAAGATGGCTGCCAAAGGGAAAGACTGCCTTTTAGTCATTCTTGGATCGTTCGTTTGTTACAGATTTCTAGTAGTAATTGGGGGTCTTAGACTGGATAAGAAACCGGATAACGGATATCATAAGGAAAAAGAGGCCAAAGAATTTTTGGAGGATAATTTACTTTCTGTCTCACTTACCATCACATCACATACTATCAAATGTCTGCGTCTTACTGAATATTTCAACCTTAGAGGCTGAAGGCGGCTAAATCACTTTTCAATCAGAGAATGTTGTGTTTTGATCTTATTTCGAGTATTTTACTAGTTTTGAGATCTTTACGATTTGGCTGCTTGTTTCAAACGAATTTTATGTCAGAATATAACCAAAACAAAGCAAACTTTCTATATTTTTAGACGTGACTCCTTTATTCTTTTCCACCTAGTACACTAACAAAGGAAGGCACTTGAATGGAAAAACCGTTCTCCGCTTTTGTCAAATTTCGTTCATTTCTGACTAGCCTTTTTTAATTAGCTGAATTGTCGATCAGTCCACGTCATGATCAGTTCTTCATTGATGATGTATAAAAGTCGTTCGAAACGACAAGTAAATCCCTATTATTGTAATCACTAAGCCTGCTTCTCGTCAATTCTGCGCCGTTTTCGTAAAAACAAATAAGGGCCTTACCTTCCCGCATTTCGAATGACAATTGCTTTCTTTCAGTAGATTAAACAAGAAAATTTCAAATTTCCAGGTTATTTTGCGCATGCCTAGTAACATTAGTCAGCATAATCTTTTTTTTTTTCCATCATTTTTTTTAATAGAAAAAGCCTTTATGCTTGAGATCCCGTCGGCCTTATACCTTGACAAGTGCGAAGCGGACGGGGGCCTGAAGATTTATGTCAAGGCGACAGTCAAGGAAAATGGTCAGCGGTTTGCTTCATATGACATAATTGAGTTCCAGAAACCGGATTTGGAAATAGAGGTAAATTGCTGAATTGGCAGTTTAAATTTAAAGGCATTTTTAAGATGCAAATTGTATAAAAAATTGTATAAGCCTTCGAACTTTATTTTTCAAGTTGCAATCTACTCCGAGCTTGCCTGTGAGAACTTATGCGGAAATTAGACGTACTTATTTTATTGAGTGTTCTGCATAAAAAAGTTTGTTTATTATTTCCTTTTTTCATTGTTCCATTAGATGAAAATCAGCGTAAAAAAGCTCTTCCTTTGTTTATGTTCCGATCTTTCCGTTCTTCGTAATCCGTTTTCAATCACTAGCTAAAAGAATTGGTTAATTGGAAAAGTTAACCCTAATTAAGGAAAAAGGCCAAAAGATGCTTTCGAAATGTTACCCACGTTTCAAGTAATATGATATATTTTTGCCATTCAATTAGGTCACTCGCGGCAAACCCAGAATCGGCAACGACATCGAAGTCAAGCTGTCATTTGAAAATCCTTTGCCACTAAACATCACAGGAGGAAAGTGGTACATAGAGACATCCGGCGCTAATCCAAAGTCTAAAATTATCCCTAACTCGTGAGTATTTTTAATACTTTTCTATCAATTGTTTATTTCTTGTTTGACTGCAATTTTCAAATAATCCTTACGAACAAGTCTCGCGAATTACTGATTTTTAATATAGGCGTCACATACGAGGAAGTAACGTTCAAGCCTCGGGGCCACAGGCGGCTCACACTCTGTGGGAGTTCGTTAGATTTTGAATTATTTCTTACTGTTAGTACAACTCAGAATCTTAAACGTCGATAAAACGGCTTCCAAATGGCTCTCAAAGCAAAGAGACGGTAAATAACGAAGCAAAAACACAAGGTGACTTATTTTTATTTCTGTTTTGTCAAAAAATGGAATTTACGACGTACTTTGTTTATTTTCGTACATTCTCTTACAAACTCAACGTCTAAAGAACTCCCACAGAGTCTAGGCCACCCGTGGCGGGACCTAAAATGCTTACCTTATCTTGTAGGTTTATGTGTTGCCCTCTGTAATCAGCTCGTGGAACGAACACCATTTGATAAAGAAATATTTACATCTGTGTTTGTATCGTTCATTTTAGTGCAACTGTTTCTGAAGCAAGGGAGGTGCAAACATCCTTCAAGATAACACCTTATCGAGTAGGGCTGTGTCAATTGTGCGCCACATTTAGATCAGATGTTATCAGCGGTGTCCGTGGTTATGGCAGCCTAAAAATTTCAGAGTAAACTGAAAGCAATCACTTTGTGGAGGAACATTTAGCTTTTTGTAATTTAACTGTGTCAAGATCTATTTTATATATTTTTGGCACAAATTAAGGGGCGGCAAGGTGGTTATTCCAGAGGAAAGTAACTTTTACTTTTTTTACCTTTAATTGACTAAGCATGACGGCAATCTTCTACATCGGAATCGGTATCATATTTTGATGTAAGGAAAAAAACCGCTGATGAATAAACAGACAACGAAGTGAGGTCGGGTCATTGCTCAAAGTACCTAGTAATATGCTCAATTTCCATGTATGGTGACGATAGTAGCTTATACTTAATTAATTGGGTTTACTAAAAAAGGCAGCGAAAAAAGTTAACGCTGCGAGCAGGATTCGAACTTGCGCGGGGAAACCCCATTGGATTGCAAGTCCAACGCCTTAACCACTCAGCCATTGTAGCTTCTATATTCCGTCTCTAATAAAATGGTTGTAAAAAATCTAAGGCAACCTTAGCTTGCTCACTTAGCAACATTTCTAATCCCATAGGGTCTGAAAAAAGTACGTCACTTGAAGTTTAGTATGAAACGAGTAATAGAGTCGCGTAAATTAAACCTGGCAAACATATATTGCTGCTATTAGAAAGGTCCACTGAAATAAGAAGACAAAGATTAAATGGCAAAATACGCATATTGGCGGGGTGGGGGCATATATGACTGATTGTCAGGCCTAGTAGTAGACTTAAAAACGGAGACAAATCTCGCATTTCATGGCATTCGTTGCTTAATATGTAGGCTCCCCTTACCAGGTTGGAACCTTAAAAAAGTAACTATGTAATATAAGTACTTTTATGGGGAAAAATTAGATATTCGGATAAATAATAAGACGTCGACAAAGAACGCACATTTATAAAAATGATTTAGAGGTAAATTTAAACATAAACAGAAAATTGTTGAAAACAAAATGCTGGAAGCTCGCTGGAAGATAATAGGAATTAAACATGCGGAAACTACTATAACATGGATTCTCCTTAATGTCTATTTTTATGTTCCCCGTGATAATACTGTTCGAAGCATTTCGCCCATCTTTTAAAATAGCTCGTTCAATTTACAACAAACCTAACTTAGGAACCGTAACTATGCTGTTAAGTATTGGCGATAACAGCAGCCAATCAAAGGGTGGAAACGCAAGTCTGAAGTCATTCAGTAAGACCCCTGAGATTCGAAAATATGATACATGTAAAACGTTGAATTAAGATACCCTTTCTTTTTATTTCCACGGAGCTTGTCGAATAATCAAATAATGTTTTCAGTTTTTAAGTAAACTAGGGCCGTATTATTTTCAGTGCCAAAAAACATACAAGTTCCTGTTTTTTGTCGCAAGATCACCAGAACCAGAGAATTACAACTTCATGTCTGTAACAGTATTTTAAACCTTTTCAACTTTAATTTATTTTTATTTTTTTCCCTTATATTTAGCATGGATATTATTTACGTCGAACGTTTTTAGAATATTGATAATAAGTAATGAGGTAGCACTTGTGCCAGCTGAGATTGATTTATAATGACGTTGGCCATGGTGTTCAATACTTTTATAGCCACAGCCAAGGGAAGACATGCGAATGCAAAGGATGGATTGTGGTGAAAAGCAATATACTCTGATGGCGTCGTTTTACTATACTATACTATACTATTATTATACTATACTATACTATACTATACTATACTTTATTATATACATACTGAGAAATACTCACCACAAAGCTATGTCGTAAGTTTTCGCACGCAAATTAGTTCTAGCCAATCAGAGGAGCGAACGATGTTTTTCACACGTGAAAAAAATGATACGTCCAATCAGAATCGCGAACGATGTTTTTTTCACGTGTGAGAAAAATGATACGTCCAATCAGAAGCCACAGAGGTGTGTGAGTTTCGCGCCAAAATTCCCGCCTTTTATTGCAGCTTGCAGCGCCGCTTCGCACACATTCAACGAGAAAAGTTTTACTAAAGGAGTTTTTCCCGCTAAAAAAGTGAAAAACATTTCGGAAATGGAGTGGAATAGTTTCGTTTGTTTCACTGTCGATAAAGAAAACGGTAGAGAGCCGGCGAAACAACAGCGGAAAGTGAAAAAACAGAACAAGACGTAAGCTTTTGTTGTGCTTTTTATCGGAGCTACTTTGCCTTTCTTTTAAGCTGAAACTTATATTGAAACCGGCCATTTTACTTAAATTCACTCATTTTCAATTGTGCATTGAGAACAAACAGTTAATATTTCTTATAGTTCTTGGATTACCTCATATCCTTACCGTCATTTATGTTTTTAACAAACTTTTTTACTAAAAAGCTGATACTTTGTTTTCGTTGTCATTTTGCGGTAAGTGCGTAGCGGCAAATTTTAGCATTTTTGAAAGATTTAAAATAAAAAGGCCGCCAAAATGATGAATGTCTCAGTATGTATATAATAAACACAATACCACATGGAAAGTGCTTTGTACGGTATTTACGCACTCGTTGTTTTTGTATCAGAAATCTTACTCGTTCGCTTCGCTCACTCGTTCGATTTCTGATACGTCAATGACTAGTGCGTAAATACCGTACGCCAGCATTTTCCATGAAGTATTCTCTATATACTATACTATATTATACTTTACTATATAAAGGAAATGAATTCTGGTTTTAGTATTCAAAAGACGTTATCAACGTGAAAATGGACTATGCTATTCCACACAATAAGTCCAATATTTCTCACAATTACTCGTCGTGATCAGGTATTCTTCCAATAATGAACTCTTGTGCTTTACGTACGTACGATATAAAGGTATTTGTTGGAAGGTGGAAATCGAAAAACTCAAGAAGACAGATAAATGCCACAGCACCAGTGCTTACTGATCAGAAGCGCCCTGCGTGGCACTCGTTAGAGGGGAATCCACGCGCAAGTAGACCTATTCGGCTTGCATGTTTCTTTTTCAATTCAAACCACGTGTTGTTCTCAAGGAAGATTGCCTTTTGTCCTTTCATAAATTATGTATACATATGGAGGAAGATACTGACGACATAAGTAATTGTATACGAAACAGCT